>JAWNOS010000596.1:5140000-6340000 GCA_035045845.1 Drosophila buzzatii | reverse complement strand
AGCAGGGCACACTGCAATGGACAAAGGATGACTTCGGCCTGGGCACGTCCCGGGATCTGAGTGGCTTCGAGCGCTATGCGATGGTTGGCAGCGATGAGGAGGGCGACTATTCGCTGGACATATATCCGGTGATGCTGGACGACGATGCCAGATATCAGTGCCAAGTGAGTCCCGGCCCGGAGGGTCAGCCGGCCATACGTTCCACATTCGCTGGCCTCACCGTGCTCGTGCCGCCGGAGGCGCCAAAAATTACGCAGGGCGATGTCATCTATGCCACCGAGGATCGCCGAGTCGAAATTGAGTGTGTGTCAATAGGCGGCAAGCCCGCAGCCGAGGTAAGCAACAGCACTTGGACAACATTCCCAGCACACATCATCCACACTGAGCGACGACATTGGGCTGTGTCCTGGCAGCAGCCGGCACAGACCGCAGCATGTTGAAAGCGCACTTTCACACGGACCCAGTCGAAACTAATCAAACAAACAATGGATTGCAGTCAGACCGCGCCATGTCGCTGGTTGCCTCTCTTACTGCTACTGTTGTCGGACGAATCGCTAACTGACTGACTGGCCGGACTAGACCGCCCCGCCTCCTCCTCCTAATTGAGCCAACACTAACGCACACATTGTTCTCTCTCTCTCTCTCTCTCTCTCTGTCTCTTTCTCTCTCTATCCCGCTGCAGATTACATGGATTGATGGCCTGGGCAATGTACTAACGGATAACATAGAGTATACGGTTATACCGTTGCCCGATCTACGTCGCTATACGGCTAAATCGCTGCTGCGCCTCACACCCAAAAAGGAGCACCACAACACGAATTTTACGTGCCAGGCACAGAACACGGCCGACCGCACCTATCGCTCAGCCAAAATACGTGTCGAGGTAAGCGTCGTTGTTGTCCGAATCCCCTTAGCTCCGTCGCGCTCCCTTCAAATTCCATTCAATTTCCATTGCCCCACCTCCGCACCCAATACCAGCCAAAATACCGCTCAACCTGCCTGCGAAGCGACTGCAATTTCAGCATCAACATCAACATCAGCATCGGCATCGGCATCGGCATCAGTCTGGTGCGGTGAATGGGCCTTGGTCTTATCTATGGGCCTAGCACAATGCGCTGACGCGTCACAGTCAACGCTTGAGCCAACTATCAATATTACGTGATGGCTGTGCTGGGCTTTGCCCATGGTCCGGAAGTCGAGTCCATTTTGATTCATTTTTGTTTTTTTTTTTTTCGGTTTCGGTTTTGGTTTTGGGGTTTTTGTTTTTGTGAATGGGCTTCTGTGCTGGACACGGCCGGTGACAGTGATGGGCTAATTCATGGTGAAACATAAGGCATATGGTGCAGGGAATGCTGAAATCCTTAGTTAAGTGAAGGTATGCAATGGCTTACATAGCTCTCTGTCAGCTGTCAAACTCCCCACACACACACACACACACAGAGAGAGAGAGCTCCGCATGGGCCCTGTCAATAGCCCACACTGAAATTCCGAGATTCCTGCCATCAAATTGGGGCTCTGTCAGCTGACAAATTCATAAAGCGCTCTCGAAACTAATTATGAATGGTGCTTAATGGAATGTCCCAATGGAACGAGCACAGCTGGAGCTCACACAAACGCGTATGCGATCTAATTAGAATACAGGAATTCATGAAGCAGAAGCGCATGAGCTTTAATGTCTCTCTCGTCTGACGAAAAGAGATCAAAGCATCTGTCAGAGTAGGAAAATCAAGTTGAAAGAGTGACATGCTCAAATAGCATGGGGAAAAAAAGTCTACTTGAAATAGTTAAGCTCGATATTCCTACAGAGTTCAGCTCGACCCATGCCCAAGTCCCAAATAATTTCCGATATTAAATATGCTCTCTTTTGTCTTGTTATCTGCTCAACAGGTTAAATATGCGCCCAAAGTCAAGGTGAATGTGATTGGATCGGCTAGTGGTAGCGCCAACAATGCTGTCGCTGGCTCCACTGCCGTTGGCGCCGTTCAGCGTATTGTGGAGCATGCACAGGTGCGACTCGAGTGCCGTGCCGATGCCAATCCGAGCGATGTCCGTTATCGCTGGTACATCAACGACGAGCCAATTATAGGCGGTCAGAAAACTGAGATGGTAAGTGCTCCAGCTACTGTCAGCCATTCTCCTCTCCCCATCCTCCTTTGCCGGCTGCCCCTGTGTATTGCGCAATAGAAAAACGTGGCTCTTCGCCTGGCCACGTCCACATTCCAGCATCGGGCCGCATAATTAGAGCAACTTTGCTGCTGCTGCGATAAAAATGTTGTATAATGCTGGTGGGCCGGGCGGGCCGGACCGGGCCGAGCTATTTTGTCATGGCAATTACAACTGGGGAGCTGACCAGACCCGGCCAAGAACCAGTTGCGGCGGCAGCCGGAAAGACATAACGTTCCCACAATTTGCCGTCATTCTTGGCAATCCTCAAACAGAATCTCAATCTCAAACGCAATCACAATCTCCATCGGCAGGTCATACGCAACGTGACGCGCAAATTCCATGATGCCATTGTCAAGTGCGAGGTACAAAATTCAGTTGGCAAGAGCGAGGATAGCGAGACACTGGACATAAGCTGTAAGTATAGCTCTGCCACTCCCACATCGCCACACATCCACTTCATGCAGTGCTAACCCGACTGCTCTGCTGTGCCCTAACAGATGCGCCCAGTTTCAAGCAACGCCCCCAGTCCATGGAGGCAGACGTTGGCAGCATTGTCTCGCTCAATTGTGAGGTCGATAGCAACCCGCCGCCGGAAATCGTCTGGATACAGCATCCCAGTGATCGTGTCGTCGGCACCAGCTCCAATCTGACCTTCAGCGTGAGCAACGAGACAGCCGGGCGCTACTACTGCAAGGCGAATGTGCCCGGCTATGCTGAGATCTCAGCCGATGCCTATGTCTATCTGAAGGGTTCGCCGAGCATCAGTTCGCAGCGCTCGCAGTACGGCCTGATCGGTGATACGGCACGCATCGAGTGCTTTGCCAGCAGTGTGCCACGCGCTCGTCACGTCTCCTGGACCTTCAATGGCCAGGAGATTAGCTCTGAGTCCGGCCACGACTACTCCATCTTGGTGGACGCAATGCCCGGCGGCGTGAAGAGCACGCTCATCATACGCGACAGTCAGGCCCATCACTATGGCAAATACAACTGCACCGTGGTCAATGACTATGGCAACGATGTGGCTGAGATTCAACTGCAACCCAAGAGTAAGTATTGACCTAGTTTAAAACACATACTCTTCTGTTGGTTGAGGTATCTATCAATAAAGTAGATCAACACTGATCCCGTTAGACGGGATTTTCTTTCCCGATTTCCGATGGAACTTAAGACTTTTTCCCTTCGACTATTCTCCCTTAGGCCTTTCTCTCTTAGGCCTTTTTCCCTTAAGCCTTTCTCCCTTAGACACTCTCTCTTTGGCCATTCCCCGCTTAGGCCTTTCTCTCTTAGGCCTTTCCTCTTAAACCTTAAGCCTTTCTCCCTTAGACCGTTCTCCCTTAGAAAAGCCTATTGAAGTATCTATCCTTATTGTAAATCGTTTTCCTATTTCAATGGAGTTGCAGCATTTTCTCCCTTAGGCCTTTCAATTTTCACCTCAAGCCCTGACTAATCCCATGCCCAATTGCTTTGCTTGTCTCGCCGCAGAGAGCGTTTCCCTGCTGACGACCATTGTGGTAGGCATTTCGGCTGTAGCTGCCCTCATGCTGCTCACCTTCATCATGATCATCTACTTCAAGTGCAAGAAGCGCACAAAGCTGCCCCCCGCCGATGTCATTAGCGAGCATCAGATCACAAAGAATGGCGGCGTCAGCTGCAAAATGGAGCCTGGTGATCGCACCTCCAACTACAGCGATCTCAAGGTCGACATCTCTGGCGGCTATGTGCCCTATGGCGACTACAGCACGCACTACAGTCCACCGCCGCAGTATTTGACCTCTTGCTCGACCAAGTCCAATGGCAGCTCCACCATACTACAGAACAACCATCAGAATCAGCTGCAGCTGCAGCAGCAACAGCAACATCATCACCATCAGCAACAGCAGCAGCAGCAACAACAGCAGCAGCAACAGTCGGTGGTGCAGAGCCTGCCGATGACATTCCTAACCAACAGCAGCGGCGGCAGTCTGACCGGCAGCATCATCGGAGCACGCGAGATACGCCAGGAGAACGGTCTGCCCAGTCTGCAGTCGACCACAGCTTCCGTAGTTAGCTCCTCGCCCAATGGCAGCTGCAGCAACCAGAGCACAGCGACCACCACTCACGTGGTGGTTCCCAGTTCCATGGCCCTCAGCGTTGATCCGCGCTACAGCGCCATCTATGGTAATCCCTATTTACGTACATCGAACTCCTCGCTACTGCCGCCACCCACGGCGGTCTAAGCTGGCGCTCAGAGGGACCCAAGTACCCGGCAGCTGTCCAAGCAACCACTCGCAAGACTGATCTCAAGGGCAGCGGGCGCTGGGGCTGGAGCTGGAGCTGTAGCTGGAGCTGTAGCTGGGGCGAAGGGTAAGTGTGTGGAGGAGCGTTCAAACGTTTTTAGCAACCAAAAATTCGAATTGTAGAAACTTAAGGAACTTAAGTAATGAAAAGAGCTCACATGCGCCGCATCTGATTAGGCAGCACATAACTAGGCTAAACTTTCGGCAGATGCCAGCTAGTGGACTACAACTATACACATATACACAGATACATACATATACAGATATGTATAACCAACTACACACATACTTAGTATTCTACTCTAATTTTAAATCGATATTTGTACTACATGAATGCATTCAGTTCTTCAACATTTGCTTCATGCCCAACTTAGTCGAATGAATGTCAGATCTTTGTAAGTTGGCTGCGCGACCAGAGGCCCGTTATATATAGTATACATAGTATATATAGCATATATATAGACTTTATAGTTGATTGCGCATTTACAAGTGCTTAAAAACTTGCTGCATGTTAAGAAAAACAACGCCTTACAAAGATTATTTATTACACACAAATTCAAAAATATTCACAAAAAAAAATCAGTGAAAAAATTATTTAAAAAAAGAGTTTTTTATATACATAAAAAATAAATAAAAAATTACTTGCGTGCCTTTTGTTGTGCAAAAAAAAAATACAAAAAATAATAATAATTATATATATCAAGTAAATTTGCTTTGCTTCAAATGAAAATTGTTAAATTCCAACTCTCTGCCCATACGTCATATCTCTTGAAAACTTCTATATGCCACATATCCCACACACACACAAATTTATCTACAGCTCAAAAGTAGGCAACAAAAAGTTCAAGGCGCGCAATAAACAAAAAAATACTAGAAAAAATACTATTTAAGCTAGCATATGAAAGCGTTGATTGAATGTGCTTGCATTGCTTAAGAAATTTATGCCAAAGTACCTGATAGTATTTAAGATGTGCATTTTTTTTGTCGCTCTAGTATTTTAGTGGTATTTTTTAAGAAATTTCTCCTTTTTTTTTTTTTTTGATTAGAATTTAAGCAATGAAAATGCAAAAGCAGAAACAAAAACTTAGCAGCTAAATACTCAATATATAAGCAGACGCCTTAACTTATGACACGCCCACATAAAAAAAAAGTTAAGCGAAATAGAACAAATAAAAAAAAAAATAATAATGCAAAAAATAGTAATGAAAACAAGAGAAAAAAAAAATAGCAAACAGAGTTTAAACAAGTTTTGTAAGTTCAATTGTGCTAAGTGTACTTGTAAGTGTATAACGGTAATTAATCTATATACATATATATACATATATCCTAGCTGCAGTATGCCATTAACAGTTACACATAATTAGTTGATAACTATAGAGATATATATATACATATATAACTATTTTTTTTTTCTCTCTAAAATAATGTTTAGACTTAGGACAGCCTTTAGCTTTGTGTCGAGTTTTATATACTATATATATAATTATATATACATAAATAAAATGAAAAAACTATATATATATATTTTTTTGTTTTTTTTTTCCTTACATTAATTTTTTTGGATAAATTAATTAAGCGAATTGAACAAACACGTTTTATGTATACAAAAAGGCAGTTGACAACGCAAAATAAACAGCGAAAACAAAAACAAATAAAAAAAAAAATATATATATATATAAATATATATATACACACATATATATATGAAAAGAAATAAAATAAAAAATTTATTGAAAAAAAGAGAAAATTGTTTGAAAGAGTTGTTGGAAAATTGTTTTTCTTTGAATCTTAAACATGGCAAGTTCAAAGCGAAACTGGGCAACGTTTGCACTGCCAGCTGGCAAAAAGTCAAATAAACAACAAATTTTAATTTGACCCACACGATAGCGGTGCGCCTGGTGGTTGCTCTTGGCGGGTGTTGTTGGCTGGATGCTGGGACTGGGACTGGAACTGCGACTGGGACTGGAACTGGGACTGGGCTTCGGATTGCCAACTGTCGCGTCACAAAACTGTCAGCTGTAAAAGCTAAAAATCAAACAAACAGCAGCGAAATTAAAAAGCAACGCACCACCAAAGCCAGGCCCGGGCATATGTGTGCGTGCGTGTGTGTGTGGGGCATATAACAAAGGGATCATGCTGTATGTGTGGAAGGGGGGCGGGGCATGGGCCATGGGTCGTCTGTGTGGCCAAGTCAGTTTGCAATGCAAACAAACGGCTCGCTAAGCTCGACTAAAAATGCTTAATGAGTGCGTAAGTAAGGGTCGCACACACACACACACACACACACGCACACTCGCACACCCTCACGCACACACGTGCACAGAGAGTGACGTGCTCCCTGGTCTACGATCCGCAAGAAAATTTTGCGCCACGACGCGCATTAAACCAAATTAGTTGCTTTTGTCACAAACGACCCTACACAGCCGCAATCCACCTAACCCCCCACCCACCATCGCACTCCTTTTTTAGTGGGCGTGGCAAGGCCCGGCCTGGCTGAGCTATAACTATGCGAGCACTACGTGCACTTAGTCGTCGGAAGTTGCAATTGCGGTTTACTGTGTTAATTGGCTTGACATTGTTGTGGAAACTATCGTGAGTTGCAGTCGCACGCATCGTCACTCAATGAGTGTGCCAGAGCGAGAGAGTGGAGTGTTTGTGCAAATCAAGCCTGTGATATACGCCAGAGGGCCTCTACTATATGCTGCTTACTACTCTGCCTGAAACGCGACATTTTATGTGCAGTATACCCTGTAATCGGTGAGTAAAGCGAGTATATTAGCTTACCATTCAAGCTGACGCAACTAGACTGCAGACATGGCTGAGTTAGTTGTTTATTGCAATCAATTTCAGGCAATTGGAACAAAATCGATTACTATCTATTACGGATATATCGATGCTGCTGTAATGATCATTAGCAAGCATACATTGTAGCAGTAATAGTAGGCCTATCGAAATTGTAAGGGATAACACTCTAGTTGACTATCGATGCTCAACAAGAATGATCGAGTAAAGAAAATGAGAATTGAGTCAAAAAGGGAAAGAAATGACGAAAGCAGAAGATTTCCTGAGATAATTAAAAGAAGAAAGGCTTTATAAGGTATGTAATTAATAATTATATTCTTGAAACTATGAATCGATTATGGGACAGCAAAGTGGAGCTGAAAATATATAGAGTCAGCCATAGTTGATCATGATCAACTATATATAACTCATTTTATGAAATTAAATTATTGTACAGCAAAGATGAGCTGGATTGAACAGGGATATATATTCACTCAGCCATAGATTATCGCTCCTGATCAACGATTTATATATGTATATATGTATATTAGAAGAAATGACTCATTTTTCCGAGAAATCCTCAACAACAACAAAAAAACAAATTTTTATTTTTGTTATTATTATTTATTATTTTTATTGTAATTTTTGTATTATGTTTATTTATTTATTATTGTTTTTTTTTTTTTTCTTATTATTATTTTTATATTTAATCTTAATTTTTTTAATTTTTTCATGTATTTTATTAAAATTATTATTAATATTATTATTTTTGTTGTAATTTATGTATTATTGTTATTTATTTATTATTGTTTTTTTTTTTTTTTTTCTTATTATTATTTTTGTATTTAATTTTAATTTTGTACATTTTTTTCATGTATTTTATTCAACAATAAATCCCAATTTTTTTTTAAATTATTTTTATTGTAATTTATGTATTATTGTCATTTATTTACTTGATTATTATTATTATTATTTTTTTTTCTTATTATTGTTTTTGTATTAAATTTTAATTTTTAATTTTTTAATTTTTTAAATTTTTTGTTGTATTTTATTAAAAAAATAAATCGCACTTTTTTTTTATTATATTATATTTTTAATTTTATTATGGTTAATTTTTAATATTTTATTTTTTACATTTTATTACTGATAATAATATTTTATGTTTATTAATACTTAAAAAAAACGTATTAATTTTGTATTTCTATTTTTTATTGTATTACCTAAAATTATTTATTAATAATTTTATTCATTTAAAAAAATTAAATGTGTTTTATCCCAATATTTTTGTGTTTAAATTTAAATTAATATTTAAATTTTTTATTAAATTTATATATTTGTTGTTTTATTTTTTTCTTCCTCCAATATATTATATTATTGTTTTTATTCATGTTTTTTTATTTAATTATTATTAGAATTGTTTTTTAGTCTCATTTTTAAATTTTGTTATTAATTTTCCAAAATTATTAATTATTTTTTGTTTTATTTATTTTGGCATACATTTTTGTGTGTTATTTTATTATTGTTATTATATTTTCATTATTATTTTCTTCAAGCTGCTCTAATAGCAGCGCATCTGTCAGTCAGCCAAGTTAAGACTGCGAGCCAAGTTAATATTTGTTTTATTTTGCGTTTCAGAGTTCAGTTTCTTCTTTAATTTTGTTTTTTTTTTTTTTTTTTTTTCTGTTTTTTTGGTGGCTCTGCTCACGTTTCGCTCTCAAAGTTCTGAGTTAATCACCCGCCCAGCGAGGTGGTGGTGGCGGCGCCATTTTGTAAACAATTGGTGGCTGCAGCGCGTGCATCTGGAGCTGGCCTGCCCCAAGCCTGTGACGCACGTCATCGCCAGCCAGAGACAAGGGCAGAAGAGAGGAAGGCCAGGCAAGGCAAGAAAAGGAAAGGAAAGGAAAGGAAAGGAAACAAGTAAGAAGGCTCTAGTCGAGACGGCTCGACTACGAGATCCCCTGAACCCTGCAAAAAAAAGTGATACTCTTCTTCTTTACGATCGCATGAGCGCGAGCTCTGCTAACCGCGCAGTTGCTGCAGCGGCTTGGGGGTGGGTTGGACTGAACTTTGAGCGCTTATAACTCCATTTCTATATGCATGATCTTGATGAAATTTTCAGAGTAGATTAAGAATATCTAAATGTGCATATGTGCCAAATTTCAAGTCTCTAGTATTTGAAATGCGTTTTTTGCAATTTGTGGGCGAAGGGGGCGTGGCATCCAAAATCCAAAAATTACATAATCTGCGTATTCATAATATCTATCTAAATATACAAATTCGAAGTCTTTAACTAAAACGGTGTAGAAGCTATGCTCAAAAAACCAAAAAAATTGAAACGAATTTTCGATTTTTTATCGATAATTTGGAAATGGGATGAGTTATCGAAAAAATAAAATAAACTCGTACTGCGTAGCTAACATATGAGTGTTCATGTGAAATTTCAGCTCTCTAGCTCTTGTAGTTTCCGAAATCTCGACGTTCATACGGACGGACGGACGGACGGACGGACGGACGGACGGACGGACGGACGGACGGACGGACGGACGGACGGACGGACGGACGGACGGACAGACGGACAGGGCTCATTCAACTTATTTTTTTATGCTGATCAAGAATATATATACTTTATGGGGTCTGCGACGTCTCCTTCTGCCTGTTACATACATTTTCACAAAACCATTATACCCTGAATTCCCATTTTCAATGGGTTCAGGGTATAAAAAACGGACAAAAGTTGCACGAAGAGTTACGATTTCATTAACATGAGATATGGCGAGTGGTTTGCTGCCAGCCCCACTCCCGCCCCCACTCTCCCTGTGACTCTAGTGTGGGTTGATTGGGGTCAGCTGCGAGTCGCATTGGGCTGTTTTATGGCTCAAGTGGCTGGGTAGTCGTTGTCGCAGTGCGTTGTGCTGTTAATTGTTAACGCAATAGTGAAGCGGGCCAAAGGGATGGCCATGCCCACCCCCCAGAGCAACCCCCAAGACCCCGCCGCCCCTCTCAGCTCGTGTGTGCTCGAGCAGCGACTTTGTCCATATGATTAGGAAATGTTTTGTTTTTCACTAAGCACTAAAAATGAAATGGGCGAAACGTTACACACACACACACACACACACATGCCATGCCGACCGCATTGGAATGAATGGGCAGCGCACTTGGGACGTTTGCACAGCCGAAACTTTTGGCTCTTGCTCTGATGTTGCTTAATGTTCTAGCAGCGACCCGTTCCGTGTAATTGCTCATGTGTGCGTGTGTGTGCGTGTGTGTGAGTGTGTGGCTCATATTTGAGGCAGGCGAGTTGAATTTCTTGAATTAATAAAATGTCTTCATTATTTAAATTGCACGCACGACCACAGGCGTAACCCACCCGAATGTGGTGCTCAAACAAAACCCACCAACATATGTACACCACACACACACTCACACACACACATGCACGTCTGGTCGTTTGCCGTTGTTGGTGTGGCCAAGTTAATTAGCAGCTGGGGAATTGTGAAATATATTAATATTGTACACTTTGGTAGTTGTGTCCTTTGGCAACCTACACCCCACACCAGCCCAACCGTCCCAGAGTCGAGAGAAAAAAACGCGCGTCTGTCGCCCTTTTCAGCCGCACTGGGACAAGGGCAACCGCAGCTCCATAAGAGTTCGGCTGGCTCTCCTGCCCACCCCTCCCTACATCAACTATTGTTGCTGCAGCAATTACAATCGATGGATATGGCTTCATGCGCGCGTATGAAACAGCATATAGATATTTATACACATAAATAAAGCAAATTTGCGTATATAAAATACAAAAATATAAACTTAATTCATCAAAATTAATAAACAAACAAAGCAAGCAATCTTCATTCATTTTACTTGAAATTTCAAAATACGCGCCAAACCACGTTGCACAGACTGCACGCTAGATGGCGCCACGCTCGCTCAGCAAGCAGATCAACAGCAACTTAACGAAACAAAAAATAAAATAAAACAAAATGTTCTTTAATAATAGAATTACAACAAATAAATGCAAATGGCAACGTTATCGGTGCTATTATCAATTGTCTTTGTTAATTGATTCACTTGAGGCCGCCGGTCACTTCGATGGCAGCTCCATTCACATAGGCCGACTTCTGGGAGGCGAGAAAGGCGATTACCTCGGCAATCTCGTCCGGCTGGCCCAGACGGCCAAGCGGACAGCGCTGCACCACCTGCTGCTTGATCTTCTCCGGCACCACCGCCACCATGGGCGTGTCTATGTAGCCGGGCAGAATGCAATTGACGCGAATACCAAACTTGCCAAACTCCTTGGAGGCCACCTCCGTGAAGGAGATGACGCCGGCCTTGGTGGCCGCATAGTTGGCCTGGCCCACATTGTTCAGGCGTGCCACAATGCTGGACAGATTAACGATGCTGCAGTCGCTCAGCCGCTGCTCGATCATCGCCTTGGCAAACTGTTGCGTCACCAGGAACGTGCCCTTCAGATTCACGCTGTAGACGTCGTCGTAGTCGAGCTCCGGCATCTTCAGCATGTAGCCATCGCGCGTGATGCCCGCCGAGTTGACCACAATGCTGGGCGCCTGCTGGAACTGGGCCAGCGCTGCGGCAACGGCGCTCTGCACGCTCTGCGCCGACGAGACGTCCACCTCGAGCGCGGCGGCACGCTCCGCGCCCAGCTGCTTGGCCGTCTCCTGAGCCGCCTGCAAATTGCGATCCGCCGCAATGACCTTGGCGCCGTCACGTGCCAGTATGCGACAGGTGGCACGGCCAATGCCAGAGCCGGCACCTGAAATGCGCAACAGGGTTCAAAGGTCGACCAATTGGCCAGCACAATAGCTGCTTTGCGCCATACGCACCTGTCACGAATGCCACCTTGCCAGCCAGTAATCCGCTTGCCATAATGCCTCTGCGTGCGTCTGTGTGAGAGTGTGGGGATTTGAGGCAAACTAAATCTAATCAGGGCCAATGACTTAGCGACACTCGAACGCAAGTAAACACAACACGCCACCTGCGCAGCTCTCTCGGCTTCAGTGTGACCAGAGTTGTAAACGCTAATTAAGTCGTAAAACTGCGTGCCGATCAGCTGTTGAATAAACTGCCGAACATCTGTAGATACTTGTTAAATAAGTAGAAAAATTATGTGTTATAAATATTATTATGCTTAAATTAATTATATAAATATTATAGGTATTATACAAATTCTACAAATATGCATATTTAAATTTATTACAGTTCAATTGTAACTCATAAAGGCGCTGATCGAATTGCCTCATTTCTGCGCAGCTGCAAAGTATGCAATGGCTTGAGGAGCAATTTTACTCTTGCTCCACACTTAACGAAACATCAGACTAACTTAACGTAGGCAAATGAAATTTTTATGCTGCTTTATTTTCAAGTTTTCAACTAAAATTGTTAAATTTAAAATATTAAAAAAAAATTAAAATAATGAACATGAATAATTATTTTACGAAAAACATTTAAATAGTAAAAAATGTATATTAAATAATGTAATTAAATTTGTTCTGTTTAGTATTGAGATTTCTTTTGAATTATTTAACTTGAAGCATACTTTGAGGAGTCTAAAAAAAATATTTTAAAAATAAGTAAAAATGAATACAAGATACAAGTTAAAAATCAAAGTTCATTGACGTCTCTTTAAATTTGTAAATTAGATGTCTATAGATTATATGGACTCGATTATTGAAAATGATAATAATAATAATAATAAAAATACTAATTTAAAAAAAATGTTTTTTTTTTTTTTTTCATCTTTAAATTATTCTATTTTTGCAGCTTATTGTCTGTGACTCTATAGTGCAGATATAATTAAAGATTAAAATTTATTATTATTTTTTTTTTTTATTTTTTTTTTTGTTGTTGTCATAATTGTCAATATAAAGATCTAAGCAATATAAATCCAAGTACATAATTTCGTTCTATTCCAATGGTATTAGGTAATAGAGCTCTGGCTCTGCCCCAACTTCAGGCTCCAAAAGTGTTCCACTGCGAAAGGTGGCGTCACGCGCCAGCCCGAATTGCCTGAGCAGCTTCTTCAGGTAGCGCTTGGGTATGCGCACCAGCTGGCGCTTGATGATGCGCTGCACCTTCTTCCAGGGGCGACCGATGCCGCGATGGTCGTCGTCATAGTCGGAGGCCAGATTGAGCTGCTGCATGAGCTGCTGCAGCTGCGACGCGCTGAGCTGACTGAGATCCAGCTGCTGCAGTGGCTCCTGCTGCTCGTCGGTCAGCTCATCAACGTTGCCGCCGGCCGTGGAGCTGCTGCGCAGTCGCAGCTTCTGTGTGGCGCAGACACAGCGGGCGGCACTGGATCGAATTGCCAGCACGATCAGCAAGATCACGCCTAACCAGAGCGAGGCACAGCGCATGTTGAGCACGTTTGTTCGATGGCAGCACCGGCTCGAGGCTTAAATAGCTGCAGGCTAAGTCTAAAGAGGCTTTGAAATTGAATTGGACATGTGGGTCAAGTACTATACGAAAGATTTCATTTATTCTGTTTTGGCCAAAAGAAGAAGTGAGGCTTCAATTAAACATTAGCTACAATAAATTAGAAAAAAAAAAATTGTTGTTTGTCGTTGTTGTTTCTGCTCGTTGGCGAGCGTTGGCGATGCTCGACTCTGGGTATCCACTTCTGCCCGTCTTAGGCGAGTGGGAGACGTGGGCGCTTGTTCTTGTTCTTGCCCTTCTTGTTCTTGTTCTTGCCACCACGGCGACGATTATTCAAGCGCGTGTTCTTGTTGCGATAGCGCTTCCTGATCACGCGACGCTTGTTGGGCCTGTTCTTGGTGTTGAGCATGACCTTCTGGCCGTTCTTGAAGTAGCGACGATAGCGTGGTGGAATGCGCACACTGATCATCTGTCCCTGGCCGCGACGACCGCCCTTGCGGCGCAAGTTGATGCGATTGTTCTGACTGGCCTTGCTCTCGGTGGCGCCGGACTGATCGGCCTGATCGTTGTCGGTGAACACCTCGTATTCCTGGGCGCCGGCTGCGATGGCCGCCTGCAGGGCCTGTTCGTCGATCAGCTCGGCATTGGCGGCCATGGCAATGCCGCCGGCAGCTGGCTGCGCCTCATCGTCATCGGCTGCATCGGCTTCGGCCTGCTCGTCAGCCTGGCCTTGGTCGTAATACTGTCGTGGTACTGGCGACGTGGGCGTGGTGGGTGATGTGGGCGAGGTGGGTGATGTGGTTACGGTGCCCGTCGCCGTCGGTATGGTGCCCGTTGTTGTCAGCGTTGTGGTGGGTGCGGTGCCAGTGCCGGCGCCAGTTATAATGATGGGTATCACCGGCTGATTGTTGCTGCTGAACATGTTCTTGAACATGAGGAACTTCTTCAGGAAGAGACGTCCGCTGGAGGGATCTTTGTTGCTGTTGCCAGACGCGCTGCTGCCGGCTGCACCAGCGATACCAGCGACACCAGCAGCACCACCCAACTTATCCTTGTCGGCATTCTGGTCGAGAGCCAGAGCGACGCCGGCATCGTTGGAACGGGCCAGAGCTGGCTCATTGAAATAGGAGCCGCGGCGTGCCTGCACCACATGCGATGGCTTCTCGGCCTGCGCCGTCAGGCAGAGCAGGCTGGCCAGGAGCAGCAAGGATGCGACTGGATGCTTCATCGTTGTCAAAAAAAACAAAACAAAAACTGTCGAAACTACTCAGCGCTTGAGAACTTTTCGAACAGGAGTCCTGATTGCCGTTGTGCGTGCTGCCTCTGATTGAATGCCCAGATCCGAGTCGTGTGCTCGCACTGATTGGTAATCAATGTTTGATACATTATCGCCCAAATTGTATGCCTTTTATACCCGGCATGCCATCAATACCTATGCAAATGCCGATTGCCAAAATTCCATTGCGCCGACCGCCATCTAACTGTACATGTGGCTGGGGACCGAACGTCTCTATGTGTACTCGTGTACACTGCCTATCCAGAGTTGTTCACAATTCACAATTCACAATTGAATTCAATTTTCGATTCGACCCTATCGAAAAGCGCTTGCAGCTATTTGAGCATGCCATAGCCATTGGCCGGCCAAATAGTTCTTCACCGTCATCAACGCCGCGTCGCGTACGCATCGAGTTCTGCTTATCATCTCTCGGCCAGGCTAGGCTCGGTCCGGTCTGGGCCCGATCCAAGTCAAGCGTTCAAGCATTGAGCCGTCGCGTTGGCTGCTTTCTATGCGCGCTTCGCCCTTTGGTTAGCCGCACCGCACCGTGCCGCCTCTACCTCAACACAATGCCCCCTCCGGCAGCTCTATTGTCGGCTGTCATCGCACTCGTACAGTTTAGAGCCAGAGTTCGATTCAGTGGCACGGCTTAAAAAAGTGAAAACCAATTCAATTGTGCGAGCATCGCAACTGAGTTTCTAATTAGAGGCACACGGGCTGAGGGTGCATGCCACTAGCTGATTGCCCCAGGCGAACTACTGTTCCAGCTATGCCTATGTCAGTGCGAATCCAATGGCCATGGAGGTCAGAGAATGCGCCAAAACTCACTTGGAAGACTTGCCAAAAAATAAATTGATATTAAAAATAAATTAAATAAATCAAATAAAAATGCCCAAATTTAAATACTTTCAAATCGAACAGGAGCAGAGAGCACAACGAGGCAGCAGGAAGAGAGACTGCACACAGATTCTCAGTCGCGAGCTTCAAGTGTGGCATTTAAGCTAAGCTCAAGAGAATTCTCCAATAATTTCAAATTGACAAAGAGTTTATCAATCTGCTAGGCACTCTCACTTATATTGTTGATATTGATGATCAAGCTGGAGAATTATTCATTATAGAGAAATGATCAGAACTCTCTATACCTATACCTATCTCTCTCTATCTCTGTCGTTTTCTCTTTCTATCTATCTCTGTCTTTCTTCCTCTATCTCTCTCTCTCTCTCTATCTATCGATCTCTCTCTCTATCTATCTCTTTCTGTCCCTGTTTATCTATATCCATCGCTCTCTTGCTCCTTAGCTCTCTATCTACTTCTATCTACCTATCTCTATATCTGTCCATCTCTACATATGCCTTTCTCTCTCTCTCTTTTTCTTCCCTTTCTCTATCTCTATCTTGCTCTCTCTTTCTCTCTCTCTCTCTCGCCCACTGCTTCCGCTTTTTTTTCTCTCTGCCACCTTCCAATCTCTTTGATGTTTCCTTGTGATCGATCAAGTCTAAGCTTCTTACATTAGAGTTAAAGAGTTCTTGACTTAATCTTCTCCAAATTTTATTTTTATTTTTTCATATATATATAGGGATTCAGCTTTCTTATCCTACCCTTCTTTTCCCACCAGTCAACCTCCAATCTCTGTAACTCTTATACTAGTTGATGATTGCTCAACTCTTATCTCTTTCTCTCATTCATATTCATATTCTTGCTTTCATCTCTCTCTCTCTCTCTCTCTCTCCCTCTCTCTCACACACACACATCCTTTCAGTTAAACTTAAGAAAACATAATATGCAATTATTGTTGATTTATTTGCGAAATTCGTTCGTATATGATTGACATGATTATTATTCAGCAAGGGATCTAATTGCGATTACGGTTCCTCCTTAGGCGACGTCGCAAGTTGCGGTGGCGATTGTTGAGGCGACGGCGAGTATTACGGTTTTTGAGATTGGAGCGACGACGCTGGTTCTTACTGCGGCGACGCAGACGCTTGCGTGCTTGCTGAGCACGACGGATATTCTGGACATTCTGGCGACGAAGAATTTCGATGCGCCTGCGCAGCTCCTTGTTCTGCTCGGCCTGGCGGCGCAACTCGTATTCCTGAAGGGTCAGCACTTGGCCAGGGCGGCTGCTGCCCCGACGGAACAGGCTGAGGCCATTGGCATTAGCTACATCGTCAACGTCATCGTAATCGTTAGCGTTAACGTTAGCGTTGTCATCATCGTCATCGTTTTCCGCTCGCGCATCGTCACCATCATCATCATCGTTTTCGCTCCCATCGTAGGCACGGGCCGAACACGGCACAGTTGGTGTGGTTGTTGTGGTCGAACTTCCAGTGGACGTTGAGGGTGATGGAATTATTGATGTTGTCGAACTAGTAGGTGCAGGACGTTGACCATTGGCACCCAAAGCCGACAACAGGTATGCGAGGTTACGACCCTCAGCTCTGTGCTCGGAGTTACGCTTGAACAGGCGGTAGCGCGTGCCCGACAGATCGTCATCATCCTCCCCGTGTCCAACTGTGTATCGATAAAGCGTAGCAAGGATTGGCAAAACTCTCTCACTCTCTCAGATTTTCAGTTAACTCACCTGCGGCGTTAGCCAAAACTGCTGCCGACAGCAACAGCAGTGCAAGTCCCAGAAATCTCATGATGATTGCTTCGAACGAATATTTATTGTGTTGGGGATGTGAGTGTATCGCCTATGACTATGCTTATCCTTGCGAACTCTGGCCACCGATTGCTGCTTGCCTGAGGCAATATTGCTGCTTGACTGTGCCAATGTCAATGGCTTGAGAGGGTTATATACCCGAGGCCAAGCTCCAGTTGCCAACAACAAGAAGAACAGCAGCTGGATCAGCGCTTCAGTTAACAGTTCTCATTATCATTTTAGCATATTTGCAAAAATTCGCATAAATTTTTTTGGCCAAAACACCCGCTCGCCCCGCTGCCATCGCCATCGGCCACAATCGCTACATTCGCTATTCGCGAATGAACCAGATTGACCCAACGACAAAGTTCGCAATCAATATTAGTAGAACAGACTCTCGGCCCGCACAATACTTGCTTAACAAATCCATCAACACTTTTACCCTAATCTATGCACAAGCTAATGAATTTCGAATCGTAATATTGCATTGATGGCTTTGTTCAGATTAGACTCTATGTATTATGTGTGCTTGGTATTCCGAAAGATAAATTAATTTATAAATATATATATGAGCTGAAACACTGATCGACATGCTTGCCCATTCATCACTTGTCCTGGGTCTGAGCCTCTTAATGTGTCCCTAGTCCTTAAGCTGGTTAGATCAAGCTATCATAGAACAGTCTTAGCACGATTGATCACAACAATTTATTCGATTTGAGAGAACGGCTATGGCTGCTGCTTTTGCTCTAATATTCATTGCCATAATAACTCTGTTAACTTTAGCTTGTCTTCTTCAGTCCTCATTACAGAGCTGCTCTATCGACTCTCTCTATCGATCTCCACGATCATCTCAAACGATTTCTGCTTCCGCTTTATGTAGCTGACAACGATTACTATAATAACTCTGTTCTCTTACAATGCTGCTCTACGATGACGGATCTATTGAGTATAGAGATCAACTACATCAATTTACAAGACTCCCAAGTTCAGCCCAAAAAAAAAGGGAAACTCTTGAAATAAATTTTGTCTGCTATATAATTCGGAGAATGGTTTTCACAAAGATCGTAAGTGGGGCTGCGGGGATTTCTATGTGCGAATGCGCACGACACGTCTGTTCTTGTTCCTGTTCC
This sequence comes from Drosophila buzzatii, assembly GCA_035045845.1. Lineage (NCBI taxonomy): Eukaryota > Metazoa > Arthropoda > Insecta > Diptera > Drosophilidae > Drosophila > Drosophila buzzatii. The sequence continues at coordinate 6,321,340 of JAWNOS010000596.1, read as the reverse complement.
TGCTGGCCTGGAGGAAACGCTGGATCAGACGAATGTTGCGACGATTGTTGCGCTTGCGGCGCTGCTGCTGCTGGCGCTTGCGCAGGCGCTGCTGCTGCTGGCGGCGCTTTTGACGGCGACGCTGCTTGGCGAGCTGCTGGCGGCGACGTTGCATCTGCTGCACGCGCTTGAACTGTTTGCGCTGGCGCTTCAGAGCAACATCCTGGCTGCGCTGGGCATTGTAGACGGCATGAGCCTCGAACCCGGCCACACTGTTTACATCGTCCTCGTCGTCATTGTCAACATCGAACGAATTGTTCGCCAGCTGATAGTTTTGCTCCTCGTCATCCGCATCGTCATCGTTCGCATCGTTGTCGTCGTAGTAGTTTCTGCCAGTTGGCGGTGTTGGCGTTGTTGGCACCGTCGGAGTCGTTGTTGTTGTCGAGATGCCAGAGGTGGTGGTTGGGCTATGTGTTATGGTGGTAATGGTCTCTGTGGGCAGTACCTGTCCACCACCATTTCCATTTCCATTACCATTTCCGTTTCCATTTCCATTTCCGTTTGCATTGCCGAGCGCAGCGTTCAGCACTGCAGCCAGCTTTGTGGGATTCAGGCGACCCTCGGCGGGCAGATCGTAATCATTGCGCTGGCGCCTGAACAGCTGATATTGCTCGCCGCGCCTCTCCTGCTGCGGCTTGGCTGTAACAGAGTCACAAGAATGGAATATTAGTAGTGCCATGTGACTGGCCATGTTGAATGGCCACTTGACTTACCGAGCGCAACGGCTGCCAGGCAGGCTACGATTAGTAAACCCTTCAGCATATGCATGTCCTTTGGCTAAATATATTGCTCTGTGATTTGGCTGTGAATCGCTCTTGGATGCGTATCGCTGCCTGACTGACTTACAACGGCCATCTCTGGCATATTTATATGCCCCCACTTACAACTGGGCGCTGTAAAGTTCGACTAGGCCTAAAAGTTACATTACCAACAAAATACGAAACAAAAACAAAACAAAAAAAGAACGATCTGATCAAATCAGTTGAGAGCAGAGCAGAGCAGATAAAAAGAAATTAGGGCTATGCCTGGGCCAAGCTTAACTGTCGCCAAAACCCTGCTCGACCGCTAGTTGTAAGACATTTAGCATAATCCCATAAATAACGCAAATGTTGACCCGGCACCAGAGCCGGCTAACCCCAGCCACGGCCTCGCTCCACGATCCCCAGCATTTGCATAGCTATAGCTGCTGTATCTGTAGCTGTATCTGCGAATCAAGAAATGCGATGCGCATTAGCATATTCATATGGCCGCTGCCATTGTTCTCGACCCAAGCGATCTGCTCCCAGCTCGAGCATCGTCAAAGGGCGAAAGTGTAAGCAGAGTCAATGAACTTGGCCAAGCTGCTTTTGGCTAAGTAAATTTTAATTAATAAATTCGATTTCAAATCGCAAATGCTGCCAAGTGCAGCGTGGACCAGATGAGATCGCCGTGAGATGTGAGAAGGAATTGAGCAATGTCAAGATAAAGCGAGTTCAGCAGTAGACGAAGCAAGATCAGCTAAAGACTGTATTCAAGTTAAAGGAAATGGATAAGAGTCAGGAAGAAAGAGAGCAAATCGAGATCAGCTACGATTCTAGAGAAAAAGGCCTAGACGAGCTGATCAGCAATGTAAGGATACATTTGGTATATCCAAACTTAAAGCTTGTGCTCCGAAGGAAGAAAGAAAGGAAAAGGAGGTTAGGAACATTTCCCTTGGCCTTGATCAGTCAGAGCTAAGTAATGATCTGTCCATGAGCAGCTACGATTAGCGCAAGTGGAAGCTGATAATCAAATTGAATAAAGAATCAGATTCCAAGGAAACAGCGACCAGATAGTACGGCCTCAGCCTTGCTCCATTAAGAACTTGACCAATTGTTGAAGGAAAAAAAAATGAATTTATTGGGGTCGCTCTTTGGCGGCCATTGCGTTTGCTCGTTACAGGGAATCGTTCAGTTGTGTGTGAGGCTAGTGCTGGGACTTAGGCAGCGACGCGGTGCAGGCTGCGACCGCGACCGCGACGACGGCGCAGCAGTTGCTGCAGGCGACGACGGGCGACGCGCTGGCGCTGGCGTTGACGCTGCGCTTGGAGACGGCGACGCTGCTGCACGCTGTTGCGACGACGACGCTGACGTTGGGTCCTGATCTTGTTCTTGTTGCGACGATTGCGCTTGACGGCGCGACGGCGATTCTGCTTGCGAATGCGCTGCAGGCGCTGACTATTGCGGCGCTGCGACAGACGCTGGCGGCGCACCAGCTCACGAATGCGCTGATTGTGCTCGCGCTGCAGGCGATTCAGGCGCCGGCGATTGCGCTGCTCCAGCTGGTACTGACGCCACTGCTGTTCCGTGGGGCGGCGCACATAGCCGGGCATGCCCTCAGCGACGGCCGACACAGCACCAGCTGCTGGGTTCTCGGCAGCGGCGGCCAGCATGTAAAAGTCACCGTCATCGTCGTCATCATCGCCGTCGCTAGCATCGTCATCGTTGACGACACTGCTGTCGTCCTCCTCGTCATCGTCGAGATCGTCGTTGTAGGCACGGGCATTGCTTTCGTCTTCTTCATCGGCCAGTTCGGGTGCATTGTCGCCGAAGGCACGTACTGTTGTCGTTGGTGACGTCGTGGGCGTCGTGGGCGGGGTTGGCGTCGACGTCGTTGTTGGATCTATGAACGTGTCGGTGGGCGTCCCTGTTGGTGTTGGTAATGTGATGGTCGTGTAGGGCTCGGTGGTTGTTGTGGAGCTGCCCTTGAGGGAGCTCAGCTTATTCAGCATGGACGAGGTGAAACGTCCCTCGGGCACAGCATGATCGCCTCGACTCCCCGAACGCAGACCCAAGCGATAGTTGGAGCCCTGACGTTCACCTGTAACAAAAAAGCAAGAACTTAGCTAGATCCATACACTCCATACACGCCAATGGCCAATGGCTGGCACTTACCGAACACCTCTGGCGGCGATAGCAGAGCGCATAGCGCCAGTGCCAGTAACAACTGTGGCAGGCAGTGCATGGTTGGAGCAAGTTCTAGAATGATGGGTAAACGGGGTTTTTTTTCCTTGCAGGATGATGATTGAAATCAAACTGGGAACTGGAAACTGGGGACTTGTTGGCTCTGAGCTGGCACTCGCCACTGACTGACATCAACTGGCCGCTCCACGATTATATACCCAATCGCTAAAGATTCTGGACGGGAGTGTTGATGAATTACTATAATACCCCATGCCCCCCTAGCCCCGGGGCCTAACCACCTCATCGTCCAACAGTTGCGATTTTGCCCTGCTACACGGTGCGATTAATCTCGCCAACGCCTCGGGCAGGTCAAAGTGAAGAGGCCAATGTATCCGCTGGTTAGCCCTATTGCCGTTCTCGGCTTTAACTATTATGCTAATGCTAATTTACTGCGAACTCCCTCTGTGGCAGCGACTAGCGTCTAATATGATTGATTATCGGTTTTTGTATTTGAACTTTTAACTGTGCCAAGCGACGACCCAACAAACAGAATGCTTTGCGGCCCCAGCTGAGACCCCAAATAGTTTTCTCGCATTTGTTCTTTTCTTATTCATCTTTATCTTGATTCTTGCGCTGCAGTTTCCGCTGCTTTCTCAATCATTTTCGCTTTGCAATTATCAATTTGTTCCCGTAATCAGGTGCTTTGAATGCGATCTATAATGAATATAAATTGGCATTGTTATGGGATCGATTAGACGAGAACAATGGGGCAGAAAGTGTGGAAAACAAGGCGTGAAGCTTCATCAAGAACAAAAGCCAAAACGAGTTGGAATTCTCCTATTCTAATTTTAGCTATAAATATTGTCGAGCACCAAAAAAGTCCTGCTGGAGAGCGGGAGCATCGAATGAGGTTGTTCAGGAAAAACAAATATTACCCAAGACCTAGCCAAAGGGCTTTGGCCCTCTTCTTGCCCAACATGTATTTTCCCCTAATAAGCTACGATTCTGACTACGGACACTGATTACCCTCAGCGGAAACTAAAGATATTCTTACTATAATAAGTAGCAATTATGTATGATAGTTTGACTCATAAGTTAGCTATAAAAGTTTTCTAATCTAGCTAGGCATGTAACTCAATCAGTTCTCAGTTCTCTCAGTTCTATCTAAAGTTTAGTTCTAGAGCGGGCTAGGTCTAAGGTGTAAAAGGCTATAAGCCTTTTAGCCTACTATATGATAGATTGATTATCTAGTAATTTTATTTGAAGGTCTCTGGTATATGCTTACTATACCTCTCATCATCATGAATAGAGCTGAGTCTATTAAGGTCTCGAGCGTATGCTTACTAGACCGCCTAGCTATTCATAAAGATATATTTGTAACATGAGTAGAATCGCATATAGCCCATAAAGCACATAGACTCATTATCAGCAATAAGCCAAATTGTTGAAGCAGCGATCTCAGAGCTAGAACCATTAAGAGCTATGCGAAAATGCAGTTATGACAGTGAACCAGTACGACTTAAAGCTACAGTTAGCATATTTTGTATATATGATGATCTTAAGTTATACCGAAACTCCGATACTCAGACGGTTATAAACGAACTATGCCTAAACTAAATATATTACATTACAAATAATATAAAACAAGCAAAAAAATTAATTAAATTTGATCAACCACTTGATAACAGTAAAAAAAAGTCTGCGCGAGAGGCTTAGCTCGCTGCGGGCGAGAGCTATAAATTCTCGTATATTGCGCATACGCGACGTGGCCAGATTTAGGTCAAATCTAATTGAAACGCTGCGAAACCAGACGAACAACAAAATGCTAAAGAAAAAAGGCCGCAGGCAATTAAATCAGATTTGAAGGCATTTATTAAAATGAGCTGAGCAACAAGAATCAACAAAAAAGAAGTAAAGCAAAATGAACAGACTCAGATGAAAGAGGCAACAGAGCGTGGAAATGCTATATATGACTTAAAAATATATTGCTCCAAGTACTATTAAAATATTGTTAAAAATAAAGTATTAAAATCAAGCTGAAAGGAATTCAGGAAACAAAAATAAAATAAAACTCAGTTTTCATTTATTTTTACATCATGTATCTGGAGAGGAATAAAATAAAGATATGTTATAAAAATAAAAGAAAGGAATAAAATTCTATTTGAATTAAAAAAAATATAAAAAAAATTATAAAAATTTTAATGAATCTGGAAAAGAAAATCAAGCTGAAAGGAGTTCAGGAAAAAAAAAATAAAATAAAACTCAGTTTTCATTTGTTTTTTCAACAGGAATCTGGAGAGGAAAGGATAAAATTCTATTTTAATTTGAGCTGAAAAAAAAAATATATAAAAATTTTAATGAATTTGGAAAAGAAAATCAAGCTGAAAGGAATTCTGGAAAAAAAAAAAATAAAATTCAGTTTTCATTTGTTTTTACATCAAAATTTGTTTTCATGAAAAAGAAAGGAAAAAATTCTATTTCAGTTGAGTTAAAAAAATAAATATATAAAAATTTTAATGAATTTGGAAAAGAATATCAAGCTGAAAGGAGTTCAGGGAAAAATAAAACTTAAAACTCAATTGTTATTTGTTTGCATATCACATATTTATTATTTTGCGAATCGTTTTCAAATGGGTCGGTAAATGCTGTGGGTCCTGTTTGGCTCTTAACTATAATACTAGAGAGTTGTTGTTGGCTAGCCGTTTGGGCCGTGTGCATTGGCTTAGCCCTGGTAGGCGACGCGACGACGCTGGCCGCCTCGTCGTCGATTGCCACCGGCACGAATGACACGGACATTGCGACGATTGCCGCCACGACGACGTCCGCCGGCACGACGGCGCACGGGACGGCCACCGCGACGACGACGCCGCCGGACATTGCGACGGCCGCCGTTCTTGCGACGGCGCACAATGACACGATTGGCGCGCTCCTCGCCGACGCTCGAGTCGCTGGCCGAGCGCTCCATTAGGGCGACAACGGCGCCATCGGGAATGGCGTCGAGAGCGGCGCGTGGCACTAGCAGCGCCGCCTTGCCGGTCTTCTCGTCGACAACGCTCTGGCCCTCGATCTCGATGATGCCGTCGGGCACCATGATGGCGCCGGCCTGATCTCTGGCCACCATCATCTGTGTGGGCTTGGCGTTCTTCAGCAGCTGCTGGCCATTGATGCCGGCCGACTTGCGGGCCAGACTGGGCTTGGCCAGCAATACGGGCAGCTGTGCGTCCTCAACATCATCATCAACATCGTCGTCGTCATCATCGTCCTGTGCGTCATCCTCATCGTTGAGCAGCACAATGTGGCCGTTGCGCGCAAAGCCGCTGCGCTGCGCCGGCAGCTGATCAATATCATCATCATCATCATCATCATTGATCATCATCTCATCGTCATCATCATCATCAGCATCATTGAAATTGTGCTGCAGACGTCTCAGTGGCATCTTGCTACCGCTAACCTCATCATCATTGTCATCATCATCGCTCTCCACATCGTCCAGATCCTCCATGATCTCAAAACCCTGCACCACAGCACCACCATTGGCACGTCCACGTGGCACACTAAAGAACAGATATGGATGCTGCAGCTTCTGCTGCTGCTGGCGCAATTGACGCTGCTGTAGGCGTGCCTCTGCAATTGCAGTTAACGAGGGTCAATTGATAAATTGCGTTCGGCTCGGAGAAGTAATTGTGGCGCAACACTTACCCGGCAGGGCCATGGCCAGGGCCAGCAGGCAGCTGAGCACGAACAGGGCGCTTAGCTTCGACATGGTTTGCGATCTTCTGATTCCTGCTAACTGATTCTGTGCGCTGCGCTGCGTTTGGTGTCCTACCTAATTGTAAGCAAAGTTCCAGAGAACTGTACAGAATCTCTGGACGTCGCCAGGTTTTTATGCAAAAAGTTCCCGCTAACTCTGTCGACTCGAGCAGAGCGCCACTGGAACAAAAACAAACAGAATTAGAAAAAAAAAAACGAGCAAAAAAAGAGCCAAAGAAGCAAAGCAAATGAAACGAAACCAACTCTGCCAAACATCTGAAGAATCATTCTAGTCACAGAAATCATAAAAAAAAAATTGAAGAGAATCACAGAGAATCACAGATAGCTCTAGACATTGACATAATTACGCCCATGGAATGGCAACAGCTGAACCCATGGCCGCGGCATCCATTTCGAATTCGTCGGCATAAATTCAAGTGCCGAAATTGGTGAAAAGATGGCCAAATGCTGATCAAAGTTCAGTGACCGCAGCAGGAACAAAAGCCGCCTCAATTGACCGCAACGGCAGCCCAATCAACATGAAGAACACAAAAGCCAAAACATATCTAAAAAAAAAAAAAGCTAAAACCTCAGAGAGTAGAAGAGCGCAATACGAAATGCGAAACCGAAGCGACGACGAACTGCCAAAGCTGAGCCTCGTTACGCTAATGAGAATTCAAGCGTGGATACGTATACTCAGGCCCAAACCAAGCCAAGTCAAGCTAGGTCAAGCCAAGCCGAGTCAGGTCAAGCCAAAGACAAATATCTGCCTAGCCCTGTGTGTGTTCACTGTACAGTGGTCAGTGGCGAACCAGCCAGCGACGCATGGCAACTGCTCGGAGCTCGGCCTGACCGCTCGGTCATATAGTCAAGTGCGACCTGGCAATCTATGCCTAGAGCCCCTGATTAGCTAGCATCGTGTGAGCGGGTATGCATGGCTAGCTGATACCCTATGCCATACTATATGCATCTAGATTTTCTCTTAGGGCAGCTCAATCCCAGGTCATATGCTAGTCTTTCACATGAAATACATTTTTAGCAGCGCAGCAACGACTAGTAAATACCCTGTATTTTGCAATCAAAGAGCATAGAGCTGAGGCTATGATTCGGCCATGGCTCTGGCTTGATAAATACTTTTGTTTCTGTATGTAACAACTTAGTAGATACCCTATAATAATATGGAACTAGATAATGCCACAGTAACCTTCGACTAAGTTGTCTCAGTTCGTCTAAGCAACGACTAGAAGATACCCTGTAGTTTGTAATAAAAGTGCATACAGTTCAATCTATGCTTTGGAGTAAGTATACCTTAATATTAGACTCTAGGCGCTTATTCATGTTGCTTGTCTAAAACATTTGTACTAGCATGTTAGCAACGACTGGTAGATACCCTGTAGATGCCAATAGAGCTGCATTTATGCCTTGGATGATGTGGCGTACTTTTGATGGGATTTACTTGTCTCTTGCCAAACAAAAAAATACTTTTTTTTTCGTATTAGGAACGACTAGTAGATACCCTGTAACTGCTAATCCGAGAGTTTGAGTGATAGAGAGAGAGAGAGAGAGAGAGAGAAAGAGAGCCTTACGTGCATTTCTCCTGCCTGAAATATAATTATGCTGTATCAGCAACGACTAGAAGATACCCTATATATACTAAATGTGGAACTTTATGTCTTAGCGTAAGTCAGCTGCTAGATTCGCCACAGTCTGAATGAATATGGCTTTTTTTTTAATGATGCATGCTACTTTCAAGCAATGACTAGTAGATACCCTGTAATTTGCATACCGATTAAAATACAGTTGGCTATGCTATTAGGAGTAAGTCGCAGTGGGACATGCACGCCTCTGCCTCGAAACATACTGTTGTTATATACGAAACGACTGACAGATACCCTGTAGATACCAATCAATGTGGTTTAATCCATGCCCATAGAGATCAAATCAATCTCTTGTCATAGCACAGGCATAAAAGAAGCAATAACAAGACGAACGAAATAGTTTAAGTAAGTTTATTACTGATATTAATGACAGCCGCAACATGCAACTAGCTACGTTCTCTGGCAGCACTCGATTTTGAGGTAGATCCGTAGTTCGCCTGGGCTCAATCAGATATATTAATACATTAAAAATTAATACCCTTGAAAGTTTCTGGAAACGTGTAAGTGATCGTGGTTGCAATTCTTTTTAGCTGCGTGAAGCCGCTCATGAATATTGCGGCTAGTAACCAGTACTTTAAGCGCTTAAGGAAGCCCTGGTCCCAGTTGCGGCGCATGAAGCCCGTGTTGCAGCTGAATATCAGCGATGTCATCAGCAGCAGGAAGGAGAATAGGCCACAGAGGCGATGGAATATCAGCAAATAGTGTTGTAGTTTCAGATACACTTTGCGAAATATGAGATACATGCCCGTGAAGAAGGTGACCAGCAGCAGGATGCAGGCAATCAGTCCCAAGATGCTGTGAATGCTGCGGATATGTTGTTGCCTTTTGCGCCTTATGTACAAGATCTCAATGCTGACGCCCAAAAAGCCAATCAGAATGCCAACCAGGCCAAACGCCACGTGCAACGTTTGGTTACCCCATGCTAACGACTGGGAGATACACAGCACCATGCCCAGAGTGCAGTAGCAGGCGTGCGCCGACGTTCGTTTAAGCTGCAGGTTCAGGCACCGCTTCCCGACGATCAATGTGACGATGATTACGACGACGTTGGCGATGATATTGAAAGCGTGCACATGGAAGTTCGGCGGTATCGTTGGCCAAACAATAGCCTTGATAAAATCGTCTGTTGCGTTCACCACAGTTTCGTTCGAGTACTCAAATGGTTCTATCGGAATTATAGGAGGGATATGCATTTCACAACGCAACGTCAATCAACTCAACTCAATTCAAATCAACTGAACTCAGTAAGCGTAACATGTGTATATATATATATACATACATATATATGTATATATAAATATATATATACATAAATGCACATATTGTGTATGCATATACGTGCATGGGCACATATATACTTAGACACATATATCTATATACATATGCATGCATGAATGAAAACTGTCTATATAGATATATATATAAATATGTATATATATCGATATATGTATATAATTATACATATATATGTATATATATTCATATATATATATATTTATATATATGTATTTAATTATATAAATAAATTAATTAAAAGTGTTGGATATTTAATGTAAGTGTAAGCAAAACGTATGTGCTTTTTAAGTCAACAAATTTGGATATATTAAAAAAAAGATATATACATATATATATAGATATAGATATATATATATAGATATATATAGACTTTTTGCTATAAACTTCTATTTGGAAAAGATTTTTTTAAAAAGTGGCTATACCAAAATCTTTGTTTATCGATAAATCTTCAAGTATACAATACAATTCAAGTATACAAAATAATTTTAATTAATTAATTAATTAATTTAATATTGCAAAAGGGTATTTTTATACCCTGAACCCATAGAAAATGGGAAAGAAGGTTATAATGGTTTTGTTTTTGTATAAATTTATTAACACTATTCAAAATAAGGCGATTTTTCTTGTTCACTAGAATAGACGCACTTCAACTAATTAATTTTTTTTAACGGAACTTTACTCAAAGTATTACTAAATATTTTAATTAAAAAAAAATATATATATAAATAAAGTACTACTTTGAGTTTTAAATAGTTCTAATATTTAATTAATATTTAATTTATAAATAAAAATAAAAAAACCCTGATAAAAATAAATTGTGATAAATAAATAAAATATTGTAACAAATAAATAGATGCCGAAATTTTCTTCCTTTTTTTTTGATCCGAAAATAAAAAAAAAATCGAAAAATTATAGCACAAAAATTGTTTGCAAAACTTTTTTTTTTTTTAATCTTTAATATATATTATATATTATAAATAAAAAATAAAAGAAGCCAAATAGTTAAAAAACAAGTGAGAAAGCTGTAGTCGAGACTGCTCGACTACGAAATCCCCTGAGCCCTTCTTCGAACGAATAATATTGCAAGAATTATTCGATTCGTTTCTGCACGCATGCAAAACCACGCGCACACATAGACACTGATCTACGCTTGTATGCATGTATGTGTGTATGCATGTGTGTAAGCATTGCAAGCGTCTTGCTGTCTCTTTCTGCCTTTGTTGCTGCGCCGCATGGATTTTGATGAGAAAACTTTGATGATTAATAATTCTGTTTCTAGATGGACAATCGTATTGATATCTTCAGATTATGATTATGATATTCATATCTATATGCTAAACCAAACTGCATGTCTCTAGTATTTGAAGTGCATTTTTTTCACATTTGGGGGTGGTGGGGCGAAGTGGGGACCGGAATCCAAAATCTGACAAAAACCGAAATTGTATTAAATTAGTATCTATATATATGCAAAAGACCTGGAGACTCTAACTCTAAAGATGAATTAGCTAGAATTTTATAACTGGTTCCCGATAAATTCGTTTATCGATAACTTTCCAAATATACAAGTTATCGGATTTCTGAAACAAACTCGTACTGCGCGTGCAATATACGGACCTAACACAAAAAGAATGAACTCTCTAGCTTTTGTATCTTCGGAAATCGACGCGTTCATACATACGGACGGACGGACGGACGGACGGACGGACGGACGGACGGACGGACGGACGGACGGACGGACGGACGGACGGACAGACGGACATGGCTATATCAACTTTTCTCGTCATCCTGATCAAGAATATATATACTTTGTGGGGTCTGCCACGCCTCCTTCTGCCTGTTACATACTTTTAACAAAACCATTATACCCTGATTTCCCATTTTCAATGGGCTCAGGGTATAAAAAGGATTTATGAGCAACAATAATATACAATATATATTGACATTTAAACATTTAAATAATAATGTTTAAACTCAAATTTATAAACTCAAATAAACATTTAAACAAAGTTTTGCGAAACAATTTTTGAGTTTTAATTTTTCGATTTTTTTTTCTTCAGTTGTCCTTTTTTTTATTTTGACCCAAAAATACATTTAATGAAAAAAAAAATTTTTTTTTTTTTAAATAATTTTTTGACTACTTAAATTTTGTATATTATTTTTAATATATATATGTAACTATTAAATTTTCAAAAATTGTTTGTAAAACATTTTTTAACAAATTTTTTCGGCATTTTATTCGTTTATTTATTTTATTTATTTATTTATTTATTTTTTCATTTAACTTTCTTTTGTGCGTTTTTTTTGTTGATTGTGTAGTATAGTATAGAGGCAATCAAAAGTTATATAAATATAAAAGAGATAATCTTAGAGAACTTGTTGAATGCAGCTCAAACATAAATGCAAAATAATATATGAAATATATAAAAATAATATATAAAATAATCTGCCAAGTCTCCCTCAGCTCAGTCTAGTTCTTTCATTCAGTAGCCAACTAATTTGCTGCTGCTTGGCAGCTATCTATGATGAAGCTTATCATCGCTGATAGCTGAAATGAATTGCGAGCGATGGCCCTATAGATAGAACATGTGTACAAATGGCGAACTTTCAAATGAATATTCACATTTTTTGATCTAGAAACTGAAGCTGAAAGATTTAGATGCTGTTCTAAGCATAAATCTCTTTATTAGCTAAGCATTTCCATCATCCAAGCATAGCTTCAAGAGACATTAACTGCTGACAGTCTAATGCCAGAGAATGTAACGAGGTATAGAGTCTTGTCTCGAGTCCAATCGTGAATAAATAAATGAATTCCTTTAATTTTCTGTAAGTAAATAATCAAATTGAATATCAGAAAGAGAAAAGACCAAACAACATTATGTTAATTTTGTGCAGATTTATTATTAGGTTCGCAGAGATATTTTAGAAATTTTGATCTGTGGCTGCATTGTCCGCTCAAGGGGGCCACATATCATCCAGATCGCAGGCAGGTGACAGCAACGGAATCCGCATAACAACAGTTGGAAAGAAAACTGCGAGCTGAAATTTCTTGAAGGAAATTAGCATAAAGAGAGAGAGGGCGAGGGGAGATTGACAAGAGTTCAATGGTGTCAAATGTCAAAGCTGCAAAACACATGCCGTGAATGGTAAGCGGAATGGATTGAATTGAGGCGAGCCTAGGCGTAGGGCAGCTGGCATCGGGCATTGGACGTAGGGCAGCTGGCATCGTGGCAATGGCTCATAAATTGATTCAAGCTGAAGCTGAAGACATCGGAATTCAACTTGAAGCAACTTGTGTTCTTAGAGCTGACTTGGCCAAGTTGAAAGTTCAATGCACGAAACAAACAAACAAAAGCAACCCAAATGGCTTGCTCGCTCGCTCTCTCTCTTTCTCCGTCTCTCTTTGGCTATTTCTTTTTATGGCTTGCACATAGAATGGAAATTTGATGTGAAATCAGGCAGCTAATTTGACCAAGGCAACAGCTAGCGGCCAGAGTTGAACTTTAAGCAAATGCAAATTTGAAGAAATTCAAATTAAATTATGAATCTCTTTGGCGATATTTACTGTTAGGGCCTCTGAGCGCGCAAAGCCTTTCGCATGCTGCGTATTTCTTTTAGAGTTTTTGGAATTTCTAATGGCGCATATTTTAGCCAGCATCGATCGCCACTTGCTGCCACTTAACTGATCATTCACCCCGCAACCGCAAGGCATCATTAATAGAGGGGCCATAGCCCCGCTGCCCTCCGCTGCCAGCCACTGGGTTGCGTTTAGTTGTCATCATCAGCATCGTCAATTGTCTTGGGTCTCGGCTAGCCAGGCAACATTCAATTTGAGTCTTGCAACTGGCCGTGACGAATGGTGCTGTCAACTGCGTCTTTTGTCGCGCCACCTCCAGCTCCACCTCCAGCTCCACCTCCAGCTCCACCTTCAGCTCCATCTCCACTTGCACCGCCAGCGCCAGCTAGCTGAAGTGCTCGCATGTTGCCCTAATAATGTCCCATTGATTGCTCCAACAATTTGCCGCACTTAGCATGATTATGCAAATTTTCAGCTATACCTTAGACAGCATGAGCTACGAATCGGCCCGGGGCCATGTCCAACTCGAGTGCCAGGCGGCAGCTTCTCGTTCCATTTTACATTATCATGCGCCAAGTGGGAGCCAGTGATTGAATGCTTCTCAGCTAGTTGCCCCTAGGTGCTAAAGCTGAAATATATTGTTGTTATTGTTGTTCTATTTGCGTATCTCTCTCACTCTCCCTCTCTCTCTCTCTCTCTATGTGTGTGCGTGTGTTTGTGTTAAGTGCCGACATCAACACCGCAACCGAGACCTTTGCCGTTGTCGAAGTCGCTGGCGAAGCCGTTGCTCTAAGTGGAAAGTGATTATCCCGTAATGGAAAGCCCCAAGAACTGTGCAATGAACATTTGCCGAATACAAATTGCTTAAGACGCATTTCCCCAGCCAGAAGATCAAAGCATTCAGCTGAGATCTTAATTGCGGCCCTCGCAACGTGCCCAATCTATTTTAATTATTTCTATCAATCGCTGTCATTATTTCGATGCCTACAAATGCTGCTCAGCTGTGTGGGAGTATTCAGAATGCTTATCGTAATGTTTGCTATGGAATATATACTTATTTTTTTCTGCCATTATCTAACACTAGAGATTACCTGGTAATGGCTTGAAGATTAACTGAAATGTGCTACAACTATTCTATAAATATATATTACTGAATGAATGAAATATAAACAAAAAATAGTTATAAAATAAATAGATATATAAATAATATAAATAAATATAAATAAATAATAAATAAATAAATAAATAAATATAAGAATAAATAATAAATACAAATCACTAAAAAACAAAAATAAAATAAATATATAAATTCTACAAAAAATCTACAGAAATTCTTTCTTATGAATTGAATATGAATATATTCAAAAGTTCATATGGAATTTTTCTAATATATATCTAATTATTGTTTTTTATACCCTGTACCTATTATTATATATAAAAAAATTCTTTTTAATTAAAAAAAAATCTATTCTAAATCAATATTAATTTTTTATTTATGTTGAAGTTTAAAAATTCATTTAATTTACAGCGTTGTCGCCAATACATTTGTTTTTTATAATTAATAAAATCTAATATTAATAAAATTAATTTGTCATTCATGTTCCAGTTCAAAAATTAATATGGAATTTATAGCTTTATCTCTAATATATCCAAATTCTTTTCTTTATTTTCTTTTAATGCAAAAAAAAGAAGAAAAATCTAAATCAGTATACTTTTTTTTCAATGTATAGTTTTCTCCTATATTTTTATATTCCGCATTATAGTATGAGTATTAAATTGGCTTAAAACATGCTAATCTAAATTAATGAATATTTCATTCATGTTCAAATTCAAAAATTCATTTAGAATTTATAATTTGGCCTCTAATTCAGCTAATTTCTGTATATAAATATGTATATGAAATTTCTTTGAAAACTTAACTTTTACGTACGTGTGATATCTTAATTTAGAAATGCTTGTCTAATCATACCAAAATTTTGTGTTCTATAGAGTATACGAATTTATATAAAAAATATTTGATTAAATAAAATAAATTAAAAAAAAAAAAAAAACAAATTAAATAGAATAAAATAAAAGAATTTTTTTTAATTGATAATTTGAAATTAGAAATTTAGAAAAAAGATTAAATTAAATAAAAAAATTATGAAAAAAAAATTAAAAATAATAAAATAAAATATTTTTTTTTAGAAAAAAAATTAAATTAAATAAAAATAAATTTTAAAAAATTAAATAGATTAAAAAAATATATATTTTTTTAAATTTATAATTTAAATTTAGAAACTTCAAACAGAACTTACAAGGTGTGTGAACGCGATCTTTTCTATTACGTGCATGAAAGTACTTTCCAGAAGTGAGCTTGCAAAGGTGCCTGCTATGACACGCAACAGCTGTGGCGCAGCACAACTCGGCTGACTGCTATGCAACTGGCAAGCTTAACATGCTGCAGAATCAACAGCACAGAGCTTCAAAGCTCTTCACGCAAAAGCTCAGGGATATCCTTAAGTTGCACAGCTTGCCTGCCTGCTATGAAACTCGCTGTAGTCAAAGCAATTAGCTATTTGTCTTGCTCTTCTATAAAATATCAAGTATACGCACCGCCTGCTGCGATCTTTATGCAAATCTCGAGAATTGCTAATACCCAATACCGTTAAGCGCCAATTAATATGCTAATATATGGTATTTATGTGTGTGTGTGTGTATGTGACCTGACTTTCTTTTCGTTCATCTTAGCCCATTAAATTCGGTCAAAGCGTAAGCGCCTAATCAATATGCAAATCTTCGACCCGGGTCAACGGACGGTATTAATTATGAATAACAATCGAGAATTGAGAAACAGAAGCACATAAAAAATAATAGAAAAAACTAGAAAAAAAAAAAAACAAACCAAGAATATATTAAAAAAAAAATTGATGTTCGAGTCTAAGTTCACGTTGGGTTCACAGCGATTAGCATATCATTTTGAATGTCTCCGAATTCTCCTCTTCACACACACACAACTAGTCGCACACACACACACTCAGAAGAACAAGAAAAAAAATGTAAAAAAAATTTATTCTTTTTTGTCACTTGATTGAAAATCATTTTTGGTTATTTTTTTGTAAGATTTCATTTCATTTCATTTCGCATTGCTCAATTTGATCAGTTTGTGCTCTCATTGGGAAAAAAAAAGAAGAGAAACTAGATTTACTCGATGGACGACGATGGCCTGACAGCCTCCGGCTCCAGGGCACGGCCCGCCTTGCGCAGCGCAAAGCGTCGATTCTGATGCAACATATCGAAGTAGGGCTGAAGATCGTCGTAGGAGACATAGCGTGCATCGCCGAACACGGGCTGCACGTGACGCGTGACGCCGGGCTCATCATCGTCGCCCACTATGATGAACTCCTGCTCGGGCGCAGCTGAAGCTTTATCCGCTGTCATGGCCATTTCGCTGGCAGCGGATGCTGCCTCGGCGGCCGCCTTCTCGGGCTGCTCCTTCTGGTTGTCCGACGCTTGGGTCTGGGTCTTCTCGGCATTCTCCATGGCCGGCGCCTTCTCCACAATTGTGCCGGGACGAATGCGTGTGGGCAGCAGACCGGCTCCGACTCCAGCCTGCACTGGCTTGGCAGCGATCAGAACTGGCGTGGGCTTGGGCTTGGACTTGACGCCCGTGGTGGAGCCGGTGCGCGATGGGGGAATCTGTGGTGGCTGGAAGATGTCCATGAGCGAGGCGTCGGCCAGCAGGGGCACAGCAGCCGCTGTGAGTGTCGGGCGCTTGCGCTTCTTCTGCTGTGTGGCCGTGGAGCCGCGCACGGGCACGCTGCTAATGGCGCTCTCGGGAATGTTGAGGATCAGCGGCTGAGCCTGGAGGCCCTCGGCTAGCGCCACCATCGACTGGCGGTCGGGGGCCGAGAGGCCCAGCTGGCTCCAGGGTATCGTGATGTACTGGGTGGGGCGACCCTTGCGGCGCAGCGGAACGGTGAGCGGGGGCTGTGGGTAGGGGCCGAAGGGCAGGCGCTGCTGCTGCTGCTGCTTCTGCACCTTGGTGCTGGGCGAGGCCACGTAGCCATAGCTGGGATAGTTGGCGCTGAGGCCAAGCAGCTCGGGCGCCACATAAACCGTCTGACCATTGCGATTGACCAAGAGCGTGGCCTGCTGCGGACGACGCACGGCTGACCGGGAGGGGCTCTGGCTGATCTGCGACTGACGTATCTTGCTGCCGATCTCGCCGGGCGTCTGGCCAAAGGTGAATCTGCGTATCTGATTGATCAGATTCTGTTGGCCGCTCTGAATGAAGCCGGGCTGGCTCTGAGAACGGCGCGATGACTGCGTATAGATGACCGGCTCGAAGGTCTCCTGATTATCACTCTCATCGTCATCATCCTGCTCCACCTCAGCATCATCGTCCTCCTCCTCCTCGTCCACATCGGCCTGCTGCAGCACAGCCAGCGGCTGGCCACGTCTCAACGGCTGCGTCTGCTGCGACTGCGGCTGCAACTGCAGGCGCTGCTGCTTGCGTCGCACCACCTGCGTCTGGGCGGGTCGGCGACGTTGCTTGGGCTTCTGCTTTAGCGGCTGCTCCTCGGCGGACTGCTGATCAAGCTGCTCATCCTCGTCCTCATCGTCGACTGGCTCCAGCGATTGGTCCTCCTCATTGTTCTGCACACGATCGTTCACATCCTGATCGTCATCGTCGTAGAACTCCTCGTCGTAGCGATTGCCATTGTAGTAATCCACATCGTCGTACTCCTCCAGCGATTCCAGCGAGTCGAGATGATTGTCGAAGCGATTGGGACGCTGGATGCGATTGCCATTGCCCTGGCGATTGCCATTGCGATTGCCCTTGCGATTGCCATTGCGATTGCCATTGCGGATGCCATTGCCATTGCCATTGCCATTGCCGAGTCCATTCAGATTGCCATTGCCATTGCCATTGCCACGTCTACGGATCGGACGCTGCTGCAGGCGCACAACAATGTCGGGGCGCTGGGTGGTGGTGCTGGTGGTGCTGCTGCTAGTGGCGCTATCACGCACGGGCGTGTCGACCAGGGCCTGCAAGCCGGGCAAGGCGGGCAGCTGCTGTCCAGCAGCGGCCAAGCGATCGTTGAACCAGCCGGACACAGAGCCGGCCAGCGTCGAGAAGGAGGAGCCGAGACCCTGGCCCGGATTCATGCCGAACAGCCAGGTGCCGGGCGAGGTGGAAGTGCCCGAACCACCGCCGCCTGATGCCTGCTTGCCCTGCGACTGCGCCTGCATCTCCTCGACGGTGGCCTGACGCGGCTTAAATGCGATCAATGGATGAATGATGAAGTCGGCGACGGTGTGCGGCTGGGTGGACTTCTCGTCCGACGGCTGCGCCTTGGCAGCCGGCATTGCGCTTTCAGCAGCGGCGGCGGCGGGCGATGCCTCGGCCTGGCCAGCCACGGGCGGCTTCTCGGTGGGCAGCTTGGGCACCACGGGCGCATCCTCTGCAGCCATGAACACAAAACACGAGCACAGAAAAAAAACACATTGAAGAGCACATGAAAAAAAAATATATAAGTAAAACACATGGACATTATAGCTTGTCTCAGGAAGCGACTCGATCATTATTTTTTTTTTCTTTTTGCTTTTCATTTTTTGAGAAAGGGAAGTTGGGTTTGGGTCTGTTGCCTACCAATCAGTGCCATGTCCGCAATGGGCGACTCCGTGGATTGCTCGACGACCAGTGGCGTCATTTCCTTGTCGACGGCCTTGACCTCGGCCCCGGTCACGGCTGCGGCCAGGACCAGAACCAGGCCGAGGCGCAGGCATTGCGCCAGAAATTTGCTCATGTCTGCGGACTGACAACTGGAAGCCAATCGGAAACACTCACACTCACACACTCACACAGACAGAAGCTCTCACGCACACAAACACACACAGAGAGAAGCACTGTAATCGTTAATCGTTAATCGGTAATCGTTTATTGTTGTGGTTGTTGTTGTTATTGCTCGTCTTCAATACTGATTGCTCGCCTCCGTACGTTCCGCTTCGGTCCAGAGACAGACGTTACTTTTGGCCAACTGTTTGAGCGTGCGCGCCGTCACGAGCTTTTTATGTACCAGCTACAATTTGTCCAAGAGCGCAGCAGCCGGCAACCGCGAGACAGAGAGAGAGAGAGAGAGAGAGAGAGAGAGACAACACTGAGCGCTACCGCGAGAGAGCAGCTGTAGCTTCTGCCAGCTTAACTGGCTTGGGCCTGCCGATCGCCGTTGCTTTGCCGCTGGGCGGTAAATTAATTTGGCGTGTGTTGAACTGCGGGTCGCAGGCCGTCGAACGCCGTCGTTGACCCAGCTCGCTGACCTGAGCAGCCGCCAGTAGCACTAGCTAGTACAGCTCTAGCGAGCCCATTGAACATGGAACTAGTTCAACGAGTTGATTGGATTAGAATAATAATGATATTGAATAAATTGTATCCGAGTTAGGGATCTTTATCACTAGCTTATATATATTGCTCTCTCAATCGCGCTCTCCCTTGTTAACTAGTACGATTAAATAGATTTTCTTTTTTTATTTATATTTTTATTTCTAATTTTTTCCAGTGAAATACTGATAAATAATCTCCAATTAGCTCTAGGCCTTAGCTACTTGTACTTCTCTCTTTCTCTCTCACTCTCTTACTCTTCAACTACTTCAAT
This sequence comes from Drosophila buzzatii, assembly GCA_035045845.1. NCBI lineage: Eukaryota > Metazoa > Arthropoda > Insecta > Diptera > Drosophilidae > Drosophila > Drosophila buzzatii. The sequence goes on along the minus strand of JAWNOS010000596.1, from coordinate 6,301,464 downwards.
TGTTCAGTTATGCTTAGATTATATAAATATATATTTTTATTATTTTATTTTTTTATTTTTTATAATTTTAAAAGTTTTTTTTTTTTTGTTGGTAGCAAAATTTTTTATTTTTTATATTTTCATAAAAAATCTCCAATCAGCTCAAATTCTCTAGCTTCTTCTACAACTCTCTCTCTCTCTCTCTCTCTCGCTCTCTCTCTCTCTCTCTCTCTCTCTCTCTCTTGGAAACTGTGTTAATAGAGCTATAAATCTATTATATACATATATCTCTCTCTATTATATATATTCTCATAAATATACATTTACATAAATAATCTGTAATTTACAGGGTATTTTCTAGTCAATCAATATATATAAAATTGAAATTATTTTGTTAATATATTTTTTTTTATATTTATATATATATCTATTTTTTTTTTTTTTTTGGTTGGTTGAAATGCTCTTCAGCAATAAAGTTAAATTTTGCCTAAGCGAAACTTCTCTTTCGCACAAGTTCGTAATTAATAAAATTTTCTAATAATTTTTTCAAATTAATGGGTATATTTTAGTATGTTTTTTTCCTGTGTTTTCTCTTCAAGCTCTTATGCATAAGTTAAAAATGCTTAAATTAAATCTCCCACTCCAACATAGCTAATGAAATTTTCTAAATACATTCGAGTTTACAGGGTATTTTCTAGTCAAGCCACTCGATATTTCTGTTTTTGCTTAAGCCCTCTTCCAAGTAATCAAGTTCTTTCTTCTCGGTTTTTTTTTACAAATTTGATTCTCTAAACTCATCAGCATAAGCTGAATTTGCATACGCTCATACGAACTAGTTCTCTGTCAGTTCCAGCTGTAAAAGCTCACAAAGAAAAAAAGCTCAACGCGCTAATGCGCTCCAAGCTTGGCTAATTAAATAACAGTTCGATTCAATTCAATTCCATGCGAGGCGATTCGTTGCGATCCGAAATAGAATAAAGCAATTTGCATAGTTCAGAGGGAACTAATTCTTCTTCTTTTTTTATGATTGGATTAAATGCTGACACCGATCTCTGTTCCAGTTCACGAAAATTCAGCGTCAATAACACATGTATAAAGAACTTTCCAATAACTTTCTAGCTGCTGTGACCCCATCATGACCTCACGCCAGGTCGCAACTTTCTTCTACGGCAAGAACACTCACACACACACACACACACGCACACGTGCCTAATGAGTATTTATGCGTTTTTTATGGATTTCCATTAGCATAAGGCTGGCACTTTTCTGTTCCGATTTCAGATCCAGGTGCACAGGCCGTCAGCCCAGGCCCTGCCAGCGCGACTCTGTCCGGCCAGCTAATGAGCGGCCAGCGTCTTGGAGCGCCCTTGTTTTAATCTATGGGCTGAGCTCGGCTCGCGGTTCTCTTTTGCATAATTTGGTTATTAACAATTGGTTTATGTCCCTCATAATAAAAAAAAAAAAAACAAGTCTAAGAATACATATTTTCACCAGAGGCGAGATAAAAGGAAAGCCCGAAAGTATGTGAATTATTGACGTGGCTTTTTCTTTGGGGGGTGTGGTGGGAATACGAAATACAAGAGCCACATGTAATAGATGAAATAGATTTGCACATAAATAAATCTCGGGCAGCGAAAGCAGAAGAGCGAAAGAGAAAGAGTGTGAGAGAGAGAGAGAGAGAGAGAGAGAGAGAGCACAAAAAATTATCAAAAATAGGCGGACAAAACAACTGGGAATGGGCACAACAGAGCACGCAATGCCAAGACCAGAGCCAAGATCAGACGAGAATTAATGACTCTGACTAATTTGATCTATGCAAACAGAATTTGGACCCCAACATCATATCATTCACTTGGCGAAGACAAAGATCTCAAGAAGCCAAACTATCGAAGAGTATCAATCGATCTTGGCCAGCCATCCATTGTGTTCTTTGAAAACTGATAAATGGCACTCCATAAATCTAAAGCTACATAATGTAAGAGATCTGCACACAATAGATACTATATATAGCAGAAACATTTCATATCGCATTTCTCCGAATCTTTGCCTTTGTCCAACTTTTCCACATATGCGAAAACAAATCGAGAGATAAAAGCATTTTTAGTTGTTTTGCTAAAAAATTAAAATGAAATAAATCGAACTGTCAAAATATTTATGAAATCCATAATGAAGCATGGGGGCCGAGAGTGTTCGCTTGTAATAAACACAGAACGCCTCTCCTCATTGGCATAGACTTTGGCTATAGAAAAGACTAGGCTTGTGATATTTCTCGAAATAAATGCAGAGTGTAAGACTCGAATTGGAATATTCATTACCTTTACTCCTCTGCTTGCCTCAGAGGAGGTTTATTCAAAGCCAAGTTTGAAACTAATATGCAAAATAAAATTGTATATAACATATACATGAACATATATGAAGTAAGAGATATATTTTAGTAGCTGCAGCTCGATAAGAGGGTCTCAAATGAATGCGTTCATATACGGACAGACGGACGGACAATCGGATGGACAGTCGGACGGACAGTTGGACGAACATTCGGACGAGCATTCGGATAGACATTCAATTGACAGTCGGGCGACCAATCTAACGGACAGTCGGACGGCAAGTCGGACGGCAAGTCGGACGGACAGTCGGAGAAACAGCGGAACGGCCACTCGGACGAACAGTCGAACGGATAGTCGAACAGACAATCGGACGATCATTCGGATGGACATTCAATAGACAGTCGGACGGATAGTCGGACGAACAGTCGGACGAACAGTGGGACGGACAGTCGGACGAACAGTAGGTCTGATTGTCGGATACGCAGATGGTGAGATGAACAGAGCTATAGCAACTTAGCTCAACATGCTGATCAAGAATACATATATATGGGGGTATACCATGCCTTTATTAGTCTGTTAAATAGATTTTTAAAAAACCAATATAGTTTCATTTTCGACTCCTCAATGCCATTTCCAATGGTTTTACGACTTACAAATATTAAGAACTTTCTAAGCAGGGCTCTAGAATAACAATTGATTCTCTAGCCAAAGACCTTAAAAGCCAGTGCTTTATTCCATAAATTACTTAAAATTTTACATCATCTATAACTTAAAAATAAAATAAATAAAGTAATAACTATAAATCTAATTTAAAGCAAAATTATTTAAAAAAGAAAAATAACTAAATAAATAAAATAAGAATAATTCAAAATGTTGCCAAAGAAATGCATACATTGATACGGTTGGAGGTTGACTCGAGCAGAGAAGCAAGTTCTATACACATATGCATATACATATGTAGCTCATATCAGATTTCTGTGAGCACAGCTCAACTGAAATTTAAACTTAGCAATTAGTATAGGAAAATGTTTGCTCCAACTGAGCTACAGCAATCAATGCTGTTCATTAAGATGCGAGAAGCCTTGCCCAAGCTTTATGCAAATGTTTATTAGTGTTGTCATTGGCAACGATAACTCTCAAGAATCGCTCGACTTTGCCGTTGCACAGCATCTCTTAAAAACTGCTCAAAGGTTAGCAGATAGTGACAAGTTCAAATATACGCTGAATGCATAGATATACACATATGCATGCGAAATTATTAGAGCAATGTGTCTATTAGAGAGCCGCATGACTCCATTTACAGAATGCATTCGAAGTGAAGTGGGTTGAGCGAGTGAGCAGCACACAGTAAATTGAGTTAGCTTCAATTTGAATGCGAGTCGAATTGAATATTGTGTGAGTGACTCTTATGCGAGCGAACTCTTTCACTTAGAAGCTTTATGGCTTCGCTTTGATGTCACTCAATTTCATTTTGCCTTCTGGTGAATATATACATAGCTGGATGAGTATAAATTTTAGTGATTGGGTGGTTATATCAGACATGGACATTTTCCAGACATTTTTTGACTCATTTCATTTTGAAATGTTTAAAAAAATTATTTTTTAAAATTTCCACTCAAGCTATATTAAAAATAATAATAAAATAAAATAATAATTATAATAAAAAAAAAAAAATTTAAATAAATGAATAAAAATAAATAAATGAAAATAATAATAATAATAATAATAATAATAATAATAATAATAATAATAATAACAAGTAAGAAAGCTCTAATCGAGATGGCAACGTATACTCTAAATCCTGAAAAAAAAACTAATTCTCTTCTTCTTCACGCACGTAGAAGCACGCGCTCTGCTAACTGCGAAGTTGCTACCGTGGGTTAGCCTGAGCTGTGGACGCTTATAACTCCATTTCTACTTAGACGATCTTCATGAAACTTTCGGAATATATTAATAGCATTTAAATGTGTCTATTTGCCAAATTTCATTTTCAATTTGTCGCTAGTATTTGAAATGGATTTTTTTTTTCAAATTGGGTGAGAAGGGGGCGTGGCATCCAACAGCCGAATAATTATTTAACCTTAGAATTCATAATATCTATCTAAATATAAAAATATATACATTTGAAGTCTCAGTCTCAAACGTGGTAGAAGGAATTTTCAAAAATTTAAAAAAATAAACGAATAATCGAATATTCGTTATCGATAAGTTGGAAAAGGGATGAGTTATCGAGAGTTATTCTCTAAAACTCGTACTGCGTACGAGGAGTATGTTAAGAGTATTCATGTAAAATTTCAGCTCTCTACAGATGAAGGGCTATATCAACTTAATATGGTGTGCTGATCAAGAACATATATACTTTAGGGTATCTGCGATGTCTCCTTCTGCCTGTTATATACATTTTCACAAAGCCCTTATATCCTGCATTCCCATTTTCAATGGGTTCAGGGTATACAAAATAATGCAGCTGATGAAAGAGTGAAATAAATCTTAACAAATCACTAGCTCAAGGCTTAAGAGTGATCAACAGGGCTATAAGGGTTAAGATGCGTGCAGTTGGCTGACAAATCTGTGACTAGATATAACACTAGGCATTTCAGCAGTTTATATCTTTAATACAGTCAATGTGAAGGTCTTTTCAGAACTTTCTCAACTCATCAAGGTAAACAGTCAAAAATATATTTAATATTCTGCAGCCTTGGCTTAAAGCCAATCAATCGATTGAACTAGAGTAAATGGCTATAACTTTCTAAAAACATTAGAAATAGATTTTATGTATAGGGTCTGCGACGTTTGAATTTGTTTTCCTTCTTTAGCATATTTTAAAGCTTTACAGCAAATTAAATATGTCTGCGTCTGGTAGAGCAGAATATTTCTGTGCGTACTCAATTCGAATTGATTTCACATATGATATTTATGATTAATATTAAGCGTAGTCTGATATGAATTTATAATTTATAGAAATCTAAATTGTTGTTAATTAGAAATTTCTAATAGATTTTTACTCCAATTCTAATGATGATGCGATATAAGGTTTGTAATCAAATGCTTTTTTCATATGCCAAGAAGTCTTTAAGCGCTTGCCCACCTGCTGTCTGTCGTTGCTTCTCTCTCACTCGCTCATAATGGCTTAGCTCTGTCTGATAGCCCAATTAATAATAAACTGGACTGTAAACAAATCGAGAAATTTATTCGCAACGGGGAAGTCCGCCAGCTAGAAACTTGAAATCAAATGCTCTTCTGTCAAAATATCTCTTTAGCTATATAAAGAGTGGGAGAGCGAGAGGGAGAGAGAGAGAGAGAGAGAGAGAGAAGAGACAAGCAGACAGTGAACTGTGACACGAGTGAGTCCATTTGGGGTCGAGTCTGGCCTGGCCTGGCCTGGCCGTACATTGATAAATGCGTGGTCGAGCGTTCTGGCCAAGAACTTGGCTTGACTTCTGCAAGATCTCACTTTTGACCCAAAAAACAATGAAAAAGCACACGGCTCCGGGTTGACTTGGCTTCGTTGGTAACTTTCCGATGGCGACGACCTAAAATGCAAATTTTCGCCTCTGATTTGGCGAATGCGACTCAGTTCGAGCTTTTGGAATGGCGAGGGGGCAATGCAGCCGGCGGTCAATGACACGCGTGGTATGGCCTGGAGCTGGATTGCATGGCGAGTCCAGAGAGTCCACAGTCCACAATCCATGGCCAGAGCAACAGTTCCAGCCCAGACCAGCCCAGCACAGTCCAGTCCAGTCTACTCCAGTCCAGTTGAGCTCCGTCCAAGCAAATGCATAAATTAACGTGCTGGGCATTTGCATAGTTTATTAAAATTTGGCATTCGCCATTTGGCAGCGGCCAACTGGTCAACGGGCCAGCCCCAAACGGCAAACGGCAAACGGCAAACGGCATTCATTCTTCTTTCTCTTGGCCATTTTCATTAATTTTTCGCCTAATTTCTTTTGTGTGCGTGTGATTTTATGATGTCGGAGTGAAAGAACTGTAGCCCCGAGCGGCTATCCCGATATAAAATGTCTTTGCTTAGGCAACAGCTAAACCATTTAATAGACGCTCTCGCCCAGAGACAGATCAGATCAGAGTTGGCATCGACTACAACCATTTGACATGGCAATCAAACTGTTTACCCTCTTGGCTATTGGCCTGGCCCTGGCCGCCGTCATCGATGGTGAGTCGTTGGCCCCCTCTGGCCATCCCCTTGGCCACGTATTAAAGCTTCTGCATCTCTCTCTCTCTCTTTTTTTATTGTCAGCTCGTCACGTGTCCGGACATCGCCATCAGCAGCCGCAGCGCGGTCTGGTTGCCAAGCCACATGGCGCACAGACGCGCGTCTTCCCGGGCGCCGTGGCCATCAAGAAGCTGGTGCTGCTCAAGTTCAAGAAGATCGTGCCCATTTCCCTGATCCTGCTGAAGTCCAACAATGACAACGAGGCCGAGCTGGTGCCCGTCTACCCGACCGATCAGATTCCCGAGAACGTGCAGTTCATTCCCACACCGAACGGCATCTCTGGACACAAGGATGTCCAGGCCATTGCCATACCCAGCGAGCTGCACGAACAGCTCCAGATCAACGGCCTCTCCAATGTGGAGAACATCGAGGCTCTGCTCCAGGGCAGCTCCATCATTGGCGACAACATTCAGACCGAGGATGGCGCCAGCTCAGTGGGCAACGCCATTGCCGTCGCCCAGCCCGAGGATATGCCCCTGGTGCAGAACGACAACGATGACACTCAGCTGCTAGAGGGCGCCACTGTGCCAGCTGCTGCCGAGGCCGGCGCCAGCACTCGCCGCCTCTCCAGCAACGAGCTGCTACGCTCCGGCATCCGCAACTCGGCCCAGCTGCAGAAGACCAGCGTCGAGGAGATTCCATTGCTGCTCTACTCCGCTAACGATGGCAGCGCACCCGGCCAGGAGGTCTTTGGCGAACGCCGCTTCGTGGCCGCCACCCCGGCACGCCGTCGCCATCATCAGTTTCGCAACTAAGACGTTCGGCTCGAAGACCCCTCGAAGCCGCCTATTTATTACCGCAACTAACTACCGCCAACACTAGCCGAGCCTAGCCCAACCTAGCCCAGCCCAGCCCGGCCCGGCCCTATCCTATCTGTAGCTTTTCTTCTACCCCGACTGTCACTGCACGGCATGCGGCTTTTTTTTTTTTTTTTTTGCTTGTGCTATTTGCTTAGACTGAACTGAATATAAATTAACATTATGAGAAATGACAAAGGCGCGCGACGTGTTGGGCTCTCTGCTTCCGGAGTCTCATGTGTATGTGGGGTGAAGGGGGAGGTGGAGGGGCATGGGCGGGAGTCAGCCTTGTTTTTCCTGCGCTTATCAGAATCTGAAGGCGACGACGACGACGACGACGGTGGCGCAGTGCCTGCAGTTATCAGCTTTGTTGTGCCGTTGACGTGACGTGTCCTGTGCCTGTGCCTGAGCCTGAGCCCATGTCCTGTCGTGTGTGGCTGGCAGCACCAGACAGCCAGGCAGGCAGGCAGGCAGCGAGACCTGTGCCACTACCTCTGCCTCTGCTCTGTGACCAGAGCCTGTTATAAATTTCTCGTGTCCTCACGTGCACAAAGCCGACAACAAAAACACAAACAAAAGCCAAAGTCAACGGCACAAAAAGGCACAACAAAGGAACGAACATACATATCGCAAAAATGGACAACAACAAAAGACAGCCAGAAGATAGCGAAGCAACAGAGCAAGCTAACCGAACTCTGAATACGCTTAACGTATTGCAAATGTAAAGCCACTGCTTTTTAGCCAATTTCAAGCTAAAATGTATATAAGTATGATTAGAACATATTAAAAATAATTTAATTAAAATTATGAGGGTTTAGTTTCCAGTTCACTTTGGGTAAGTCATATTGAAGTAGAAGCTAAGGCTGCTGCATTTTAGCCGTTTTCAAGCTAACAGCTGTAAAAGTCTCTGAGCAAAGGCAAAAAACAAGTATGGAAAGATAAATTTCCTGTTCACATTGAGTATGTCGTATAAATAAAGTTAAAGCTATTGCTATTTAGCCATTTTATGGCTAAAACCTTTAAAGGTCTTATATAGGTGAGTTATAATTATAGTTTTTATTAATTTCCAACTCAACTTTCCCACCTACTATGAGCTTCCAATCGTTAGCTTGTATAATATGTATAAGCAATATTTTACTCTTTAGCAGTTTTACAGCTAAAACCTGGATATGTCTTATCTAAACGAAAAACAATGAACTTAACATATTTTTAAACAATAATTTTCTATAAAATATAAGCTTTTTCTCTACATTTTATGCAATTCATGTGAGCAGAATACCATTGTTTTTAGCTGTTTTAAAGCTAAAATAATTAATAATTGTATATAACATAAATACAAATAATTTATATTTGTAAGTCTAGGTTTTCCATCTACTGTCAGCTTCTTATCGACATCATGATTCAAATATAAATGAAAGCCAAAGCTATTGCCATTTAGCTACTTTTCGGCTAAAGCTTTGATAAGTCTAGTTAAGCGAAATAGAGTTTTTTCTAATTTTAATTTCCTATCAGCAATACGCTTTTTATTTACATTATTTACAATTTAAGAGAGTCATAAATGTTAAATCAATTTATAAATATTTTTAGCTATTTTCCTGCTAAAATTATGATTAATGCTAAATAAAAGAATTTTTTTTTAAATTTTACTTTTAAGTTGCCTATCTACAGACAGCTTCTTATCGACATCTTGAGCAACTCAACCAAAAATAAAATCTAAAGCTATTTTCATTTAGCTGTTTTATGGCTAAAGCTTTTATAAGTCTAAGCTGAGCGAAATAGCTGATTTTTTCAACTTTAATTTCAGCTAGCGTTAAGCTTTTTATGTACTTTTTGAGCAAGTCATAAAAGTTAAATATATTTCTATATTTTTTTAGCTATTTATGATTTTTTTAGCTAAATATGATTGTTATATGAACGAACAAATTTTGTTTATTGCTTATTTTTAATTAAAGTTTCCTATCTACAGCAAGCTTCTTATCGACATCTTGAGCAACTCAACCTAACTTCCTCAACCTCAAAATTGATTCCCCATTCCACTTGGCATTAGCCCGTCTCCCTCAGAAATGTAATTATTTTCAGATTTTCTTTTCCATTTAAGCCACAACATGTTTTTACTTTATTTATATATACCTTAAATATAGAAAAAAAAAAAACAAGAGAAGCTTTATGACATGTGTAAACGAGTCGAGTCAAGAAATGTAAATCGAATCTAGAAATTCCGTGCCTCGTGCCGCATTAAAGCTGCTCGAGTTAGCTCGGATAGTGTATATGGGCAGGCGAATTTCTAAGGGAGCTAAGGCTCATCAGCTGAGTTTCGGGGCAAACGTAACTTTGTTCACTGCGGTACGTTACACGTAGCTGTTGCAGTTGCAGTTTACAGTTTACAGTTTCCAGTCTTCAGTTTCGGTTGCAGAGCCGCAGCAGCAGGAACAGGCCCATATGTCTGCCCGGTCGGTCGACTGACAGCCTAAAAACCAAAAGCTGACACAAAGCACTTTTCAAGATTGTTGTAAAGCAAACCAAACGGAACAAAGGCAGGGCATAGAAAGCGACAGATCAAGAGATAGAGAGAGAGAGAGAGAGAGAGAGAGAGGGGGAGAGAGAGAGTCGGGAACAATAAGATGCTGAACTATAATCTATGGGGCTCATTAGACTAGGCTCTTAGGGGCTACAGCTGTGAGCAAGTCAACGACCGTAGTAGGGGGGCGGCACGTAGATGGTCACTCGCCGGTTGTCGTTGCGGTAGTTGAAGCGGCCGCAGGGCGGCGGTCCGTAGTAGGTGAACGTGCAGATGGTGCAACAGTTGATGGGCGTGGCAAAGACCATAACGGGCGTGTGCCTGCCGGGCAGCGGATAGGCCAATGGATAGCGCGGCGGTCCGGGCAGCGGATACGTCGGCGGCAGCGGACGAGGCACGGGTATGGGTATTGGCGGCGGCGGCGGCGGTGGCGGCACTGGACGCGGTAATGGCGGCTGTATTGGCGGTCCAGGCACCAAGCAGCACGAACCAGGCAACGCTGGCTGCGTCGGTGCAATGACGTATGCCTCGCAGCAACGATTCTGGTGGAAGGCCTCCAGGGTGCAGGGCGAGACGCAGTTGTTGAAGAGACTACCGATCCAGTCCGTGATGACGTTTAACGTCCGACCCTGTCGCACGCTGGTATCGTAGCTGCCAAAGGATTCGATCGAGGCATTCGCCACCGGCTGCAAGTCCTCCAGGCGCGACGATCCATTTAGGTACAAATACTCGAAGTTGTTGTCGACGTTGCTGCTGTTCCATGCCCTGGGACGCCAACGTTGCTGCTGCACCTTCTGCTGAGCCCGACTGCGCACTGCGAACGAAAAGCGATCGGAGATGGGCTTTAATGCCACCGCCTCAAAGTATGCAACGGTAAGATCCAAACACAAACATTGAGTGCGAAGCGTGTAAAAATATCAGTAGTATTGCTCAAGCAGGCTATATATAACTATATCCGATAGGCCATTTCTATAGATTCTAAACTGAGTACTGAGTGAGTGCGTGAGCCAGAAATTGGCAATTGATATGGATAGAGCTGGCAATATTATCTCTAGAATAGTAAGTGACAATCAATACTCGATATTTATATAGGAGAGAATGAGGGAACTAGTTCTTTTTAGATGTGATCTCGCAGTTCATATCTAAGAACGAATAAATTATGAAATTTTAGTAGAGCATTCTATCGAAATAATAATTTTAAAAAATTTATACTTATATTTACATACATATGAGCTGTCAGCGGGCAGTCAATAAGTATTACAGTGTTAGAGAAAATAGCTGAAGGAGTAAGTAATTGAGCAACTCTAGCAGATATAAGTACTTGGAAATGCCCGACTAACAGATACCGTGACAAACTTTTCAATGATTCAATTTAATGTTCCCCTTTTCTATGGGCTGTTCTATTCGGCATTGACTACTACAGGGACTCAGTCCTAGTTGTAATTTGTAGGGTGTAGCAAAATTTTGAATGTAAAAGCTGGAAAACTAAATAAATAAAATAATTGCCACAATAGGTGGATATTGCACTTAATAAAAAAAATTAAAAAATAAAAATAAATAAAAAAAAATTAAAAAATTAATAAAATAAAAATTAATAAATAAAATAATTGCCACAGGTGAATATTCCTTTTAATAAAAAAAATAAATAAATAAATAAATAAAAAAAAAATAAAAAAATAAAATAAAAAAAAATAAATAAAAATAAAAATAAAAAAATAAATAAAAAAATAAATAAATAATAAAAAAATAAATAAAAAAAAAATAAATTTAAACAAGTAAGAAAGCTGTAGTCGAGACTGCTCGACTACGAAATCCCCTGAGCCCTTCATCGAACGAATAATATTCCAAGAATTATTCGATTCGTTTCTGCACGCATGCAAAGCCACGCGCACACATAAACAGTGATCTACACTTGTATGCATGTATGTGTGTATGCATGTGTGTAAGCATTGCAAGCGTCTTGCTGTCTCTCTCTGCCTTTGTTGCTGCGCCACATGGATTTTGATGAGAAAACTTTGATGCTTAATAATTCTGTTTCTAGATGGACAATCGTATTGATATTTTCAGATTATGATTATGATATTCATATCTATATGCTAAACCAAACTGCATGTCTCTAGTATTTGAAATGCATTTTTTTCATATTTGGGGGGTGGTGGGGCGAAGTGGGGACCGAAATCCAAAATCTGACAAAAACCGAAATTGTATTAAATTAGTATCTATATATATGCAGAAGATTTGGACGGTCTAACTCTAAAGATGAATTAGCTAGAATTTTATAACTGGTTCCCGATAAATTCGTTTATCGATAACTTGGCAAATATACAAGTTATCGAATTTCTGAAACAAACTCGTACTGCGCGTGCAATATACGGACCTAACACAAAAAGAATGAACTCTCTAGCTTTTGTATCTTCGGAAATCGACGCGTTCATACATACGGACGGACGGACGGACGGACGGACGGACGGACAGACGGACATGGCTATATCAACTTTTCTCGTCACCCTGATCAAGAATATATATACTTTGTGGGGTCTGCCACGCCTCCTTCTGCCTGTTACATACTTTTAACAAAACCATTATACCCTGATTTCCCATTTTCAATGGGCTCAGGGTATAAAAAATTCAAATATTTAATAAATTGTTTTGTTAAAGTCCAAGCCTCTTTGACTTGGAGAAGTAACCAAAACCCGATATTTTGAAAGCCTATGATTAATTCTCCGAAAGAACTTATATAGGAATTACAAGAAAGAGAGCGAGAGAGAGAGAGAGATGGAAAGAGAGAGAGAGAGAAAGAGATAGAGAAATATATAGATTAAGAAAAAGAGTGAGAGAGAGTGGGAGAGAGCAAGAAAGAGAGAGAAAGAGAGAGAGAGAGAGAAGTGATAGGTCCCATGAATGATCTATAATCGAGGGAATTCGTAGAATTTACTCAATAACAAAACCTATACTTCTTCTTTCTTTAAATAATTCTTTTAGATAGTTTATTGGTTCATTTCGTTGTTGATAGTCGGGCAGAGGGAGAAGTGATAGATCCCACAAACGATCTATGTATGTATTTTTTTTATAAAAAAATTATGTTGCCGAGAGGGAAATGTAAGAAATGAACTAGTAAACTATATGAAAGAAACTATCAACTGCTAAACTATATAGGGAAATCCTCTAGCAGAAATTTTCTTTCCCACTTTCCCTGCCCTTTCAGCTCAAGGTGCATATTTGGTGCATTGACACATCTAAAATTAACAAATGCATTTTATTCGAGTGCTTAAAGTGATTTGTTTGCAAAAAAAATATATATATATATATTTATATATAGAGTGACCATGCTATAAGGTGTAGGTGGTGTTGGTGGTGTTGGTGGTGCTGTTCGTATTGACTGAATTGATACTAACGGCCAAATCCAAAGCCGCGATTGAAGCCGCCAAAGACATTGCTGTTGGCATTGGCATTGCCGCCGCCGCCTCGTCTATTGAAGGCGCCGCCATTGGCATTGGCTCCGGCTCCTGCACCATTGCCATTGCCGCCGGCGCTGGCATTGGCGCTCGCATTGGCCGACTGTCCATTCTGGCTGGTGGCACTGGCGCTGCTCGATGCCGAGTTCGTCACGGAGCCATTGGGATTGCGCTGCGAGCTAATGTTCGCATTGGTATTCGCAGCGGCATTGCCCTGATTGTTGTTGCCCTGGAAGATGGACTGGCTGTTGGCGCCCGATGTGATCGTCTGCTGGTTGCCATTGCGCACAATCTGTGTGTCCGTGTTGGCCGTATTGCTGGAGCTGCCATGCTGATTGTTATTGGTGGCCGTCGAGCCGCTGTTGGAGCCGATGGTCTCGCTGTTGCCGGTCTGCGTGTGCTGGGTGTTCGCATTCGAGCTGGAGGCCTGCTGCTCGCCAGGACGGAAGTTCAGCGCCTGGCTCTGTGCGCCATTCGAGCTCTGTCCGTTGCCCGATTGCTGATTGGTGTTCGCCGAGCTCACTTGGCCGCTGCTGCCATCCTCAGCCAAATTGGAGCCGATGCTGCTGCTGCCCGCATTCTGTGAACCGTCCGCATTCTGATTGGCAAAGTTATTGCTGCCCGCCTGCTGATTGAAGCCGGGTCCGCCCTTGGCGCCGGCATTGCCCGACGACTGCACCTGGCCGCGCTTGTTGTTTGGCTGTCCGAAGCCACCGCCGAAGCTGGGTTGTCCGCCAAAGCCGGGCTGTCCGCCAAAGCCGCCGAAACCGCCAAAGCCGCCGCCCGGACGTCCAAACTGGCGACGTGGACGATCCGCATCCTCATAGTTGCCAAAGCTGCCAAAGCCGCCAAAGCCGCCATAGCCAAAGTTATTGTACGCCGGCTGAGGGTAGCCGAAGGGTACGAACTGGGCATGACGCTTGGGCCGCAGCCGGCGACGATTGCCCGCCAGCTGTGGACGAGAGGCGACCTGGGGCGCGCGACGAGTGCGGAAACCGTTGCCATAAGTCAAGCCACGCGAGGCAGCCGTCTGACCAAAGCCACCCGCATTGGCCGAGGTCTGGCCAAAGCGCGTGCGTCCAAAGGCATTCGAGTTGCTGAACGTCTCCTTGACATTGACGCCGCCGAATTGCTGATTGTTGGTCAGGCTGTTGCTGTTGGAGCCGACACGTGCGCCACGACCCTGAGCATTCACTTGCGCCTGGGTGAGCGTATTGCTGTTCTCCACACTCCTGTCCAGATCAAGGCTGAGCAGACCCAGGCCCAAGCGCACATCGCCATCGGCGCTGCGCTGCAGTCCGAAGCCCTGCCGGATGTTATCCGGCGACAGGGACGCGCCCAGACCCAAGTTGCCCACGCGGAACTGATTGGCCACGCCGCCGCTCACGGCGCCGTTCGCATTGGTGCGTGTGCGCGTGAACGTGTTGCCCAGCTGCAGTCCACCCAGCTCCAAGCCGCGCGTCAGCGCCTGGCTGTTGGCGACGACGCGCTGTCCGTTCTGGCGTGTCACTGCACGGGAGTTGGATATGCCCTGAGTGTACTCTACATCGTTGCCAAGCTCCACCTGGCGTTCGTAGGCGTTTGTATTGGCACGGGATACGGAGCCTTGACGTGGCCGTCCACCTCCATAGAAGCCACCTTGGCCGCCAAAGGCGGGTTGACCGAACGGTGCAAACTGCGCCTCAACTGGAAGAGAGAGAGAGGGAGAGAGAGAGTGAGTGAGTGAGTGAGTGAGTGAGGGCGAAAGTTGAGTTTAAGATGCGAGCAGAAGGTAAATGCAAAAGTTTTGGCCCATCTGGCGAAACTTTGTTATTTGTTGTGCGATATTTATGATAAACATATCACAAGATTCATGCATTTATAATCCCCCCTAAAATACACACACACACATAGACAGAGACAGCAACAACAATGGCCCGAGCTCAACTGGCTCAAAGAACTCCTCAAACTTGTTCCACACGCCTCGCTCTCGGCTTTGTTTCTTTCTTTTTTCCATCTTATTTGTTTTTTTTATCTTTGTTTTTGACTGATTCTAATTTGAATATCATTTAATGTGCGCGGTATTTTTCCCATTATTATTATTATTTTCAAATTCTGCCTGCGGTCTCTTTGTGTTTCTTCTTTTTTAATTTTTTTAGCTGTTTCCAACTTTTTGGCCAACTTTTTTTATGCAAACTATTTGATGTGAAGTCAAGAACTATATATGGTATATAAATTGTATAAATTCTCTTGAAAGATACGAAATGAAATAATAAGTTTTTCATTTACCATATCTACCAAAATACTGTTAAGATTTATTATGAAATTTAAAGCAAATTGAATCGTAATTGCTTCAGATGAAAAACATTTAAGAACTTGTAGAAAATAAAAACAAAAAATATAACGTTTGTAATAATTGAAAATAATTATATGGAATATTATCAATAAAATATAAGTGTTTTGTTTTTTTTTTTTTTCAAATGATTTTTGATAGTAGCTTCATTAAAATGTCTCAATAATTTTAGAGAATTTTTTTTTTTTTTTTTTTTTGTTGAGTGTATAAGTTCATTAAAAAGTGTAAAAAAAGATAGAACTTTATAAATGTATGTAAATAGGCTAAATAATCCATAAAACTATTATTATTACTATTTTTATTTTATTTATTTTATATTTTTTTTGTTGGTATTATTTATTTCTTTTTAAATTAGTAAGATCTACGAAATTTTCGTGTAGACCTTATGAAATTGACAATTTTTTTCATGAATTTCTTGATAAACTTTAATTTTTTTATAATAAATTAGATTTTTTTTTTAATTTTAATTTTATTTGTAATTAGAATTTTAAATTTTTATAGAAAACCAGATATAAAAAAATATAAAAAAAAATATATATATATATAAATATATTAAATCTATATATATATATATATATATATATATATATATATATATATATATATATATATATATAAATAAAATAATACATTTGAATATGTATTGAATTTCTACATAAATTCATCAAACAAAACTTTAAATTTATTTTGTATTATTATTAATAATATTATTATTATTATCATTATTATTTTATTTGATCTTATTTTTTATTTATTTATTTATTTATTTTTTTATATCAAAACATTATTTATTATTATTAATTATATTATTATTATTATTATTATCATTATTATTATATTTTATCTTATCTTTTATTTATTTATTTATTTATTTTTTTATATTAAAACATTTTTTAATATTTATTAATTATATTATTATTATTATTATCATTTATCATTATTATTTTATTTTATCTAATTTTTTATTTTTTTTTTTTTTTTATACTGATATTTGAGGATGTCACACAAAAAAAGTTTTCTTTTATCTAAATAAATTCAAAGAAAAAAACTTCAAAAAATATTAAATTTTTTCCCATTGAAATAATAATATAATAAAAAATATATTTGATATGTTGTTTGATGAAATTATGTTGAAATTCCATATATTCAAATATAAATTCAATATACTCAAAAAAAAAAAAGGGATAAATAAATAAATAAAATAAAATATTAAATGTTCTATTTACTAAAATATAGTTGATTTGTCTCACATATTGATATTTAGTATATATAATATAGAAATTATATAAGTATTATACAAAAATATATATAATTATACTCAATGTCATTTCAGGCCAACTGATCAGGTCAACTGATCAAGAATCAAGATTTCAGCACAGTTGAAACAAAAATGTTTTTTTTTTTTTTTTCACAAAAAAAACTCGATAAAATATTTTTGTATCACTTTTTCAATTGAAACACTTTAATATACGCACTTGTTGCACTTTTTGCTGAGCAAAAAAAAAAATAAAATAAAAAATAAAAAAAAAATGGGAAAAAACACGTTGATTATATAAAGTGTTATATAATGTTATTGGATATTTTAACTGTCTGTTGTTGTTGACACATAATTTGAAAACGCGTTTAATCGGCGAGCGTAAGTAAATGCTTGCAACTTCACTTGCAGCGACAGAGAGAGGAGAGAGAGAGAGGGATGGAGTGTGAGCGAGTCAGCTGTAGTTGGCGTTATTGTCTGGGCGCGCTCATTATCCCTTTTTTCGGGCTGCGCTTTTGTTGTTGCTGTTGTCCTTTTGCTGCCTGTCTATATGCCGTGCACGTTGCCGCAAAATCCGGCGATAATTTCGCAATTATTGCTGTAATATCAAAGCCTAAAAGTACGCGACGCGCGCGCTCGTGTGTGTGTGTGTGTGTGTGTGTGTAGGCGTGTATTGGTGTCATTATCCTGTCTGCCCGCTGTTCGTTTCGCTATTGTTGTTATTGTTATGGCTGCTGCTGCTGCTGCTACTCCTGCTGCTGCTGTTGCTATTGTTGTTAGTGCTGCGCCGAGGCACAAAAATATTTACCTTGCGGTTGACAAACTGCCAGCCAACACACAATTAATCCAGCAAATGCGTGCCGCATCCTCATCCTGGCGCCGCGTATCTATGGCTCGCTCTATAACTGTATAGCTACGTATCTGTGTATCTGTATCCTCTGCCCGGACTCTCAGCAGCTGTGCTACCTAATTTACCGTTGCGAAAACAGCGCACGCAATGAGCGCGTTTTTGGCCGCTGGCGACTTTTATCGTGCGCGGTTATTGTCGTCTTTTCGACGTTTTTTTTTCGCTTTTGCTGCTGTTTTTTTTTCTATCTCTTTTTTTTTGCTGCTGCGCGTGTGTTTTGCGTTAAGCGTTCGCTGGCGTTCTAAGCCTCTCGCTGGTGTTGTAATCAGGCTTTAAACCAAACAATAATTAACGCGTTTTATTGATTAGCTGCCGACTGAGGCGTCGCGACGTCGACGTCGACAGCAAGCTTATGTTGATTATTATACTACACACAAAATTATATATATAAATATCATTATTTTTTTTTTTTTTGTTATCTTGAAAAGAAATTGAATTTCGTACAGGTTTTTTCTGTTTTTTTTTTTTTTCGGGGGGCTAGCCCTGGCTTGTGATTCTGCCCAGCTCGCAATTCTCGTTTAACTTGTTTCCTAATGCTTGAACAGCAGCAGCAACAACAACAAGAGCATCTCTATAGCTTTTTTGCTTTGTGATGAGTTCATAAAAAAATTACACAAAAAATCAAGCGAAATTATCCATGTTTGTTCATGAACATTTTATCGCTACCAGATGTCTACCGGACTCAAGTTGATATTCGTTTTGGGGGATTTTTGGGCTTTTTATTTGTTTCTTTGTTTATTGTATTAAAGAACTGATATTGAATATATAGTATATATGGAGAAAGCCTTCCTTGTTTGAGCCAAGAGAGTCAAGTGACTGATCCATTTGAATAGTTCCTAATGAAAGAAAATCAGGAAAAATAGGTCAAAAACTTATGGAAATCAATTGAGTTTGAGTAGGTTCTTGAAGAGAGAGTGAGAGAGAGAGAGGGAGAGAGAGAGAGAGAGAGAGAGAGAGAGAGAGAGAGAGATAAAGACAGTGTGATTGTAAGTAAGTATCTTACAGTAAATCTCTTCTAAGATAAATATTTACTTACTAAGCAAAATCCACTTATCTCTCTTGATGAGAGCAAACGTACAGTAAAGCTCACCTATGACTAACGTGAGTTAACTAAACCAACAAAATATTCACGATAAGAAGGCAGAGAGAGTACAGTAAAGCTATACTACAGCAAATGGCAAATGAAAGAATACGTACAGTGAAGCTAATCTAAAAAATGTTAAAAAATAAAAAATAAAAATTAAAAAAAAAAAAAACCTTCTTTTAAAAAAGACAAAATCTACAGTCAAACTCTAGCGCTAAATCTTAACCTTCTATATTCAACATATTCATAAAGAGAGATAGAGAGAGACAGCGAGAGAGAGAGAGAGAGAGCTAGAGAGCGAGAGAGCTAGAGAGCGAGAGAGAGAGAGAGAGATATGAGAGATATGAGAGTTATTAGATCTCAGATATATAAACATATTCCAAATCTGAGAAGACTTACAGTAAAGCTTTCATCTAATAAAGCACAGTAGAGCTCGTCATCTATAAAAAAAAAAAAAAAAAAAAAAAAAAAAATTAAAAAAAAAATAACATCTATCTATAATGCCCAATATCTAGTAAATTGTTTCACATTAAATTTCATTTTCGACTAGAAATTCCCCTCAATGCCACTTTAGCCAGTTATCACTGTACTCAGTACAAGATTAAATGTGTATGCCTATTTGATGATTTCTAGACTTTGAATACGCTTCTAGACGTAACTGAATACACTCGGAATATGCTCAAAGGTAGTTGAAGTGTGAATATTGCGAGTAGAACAAGTTCTATGCATTGTCTCTAGGCCATGAATAAGTTGATCAGCAATTCGTAGACTCAAGAGTCGGAAAGAGAAGCTGAGCACAGGTTTAGCTGGAAATCAAGTTCAAATCAGCTTGGCTCAACAGCTACGCAGCTGTTTGTTGACCTGCTGCGTCGCCATAAAGCCCGTAAGACTCGGCTAGCTAGTGGGAAGTTGTCATATGGTTTTTGGCCACTTCAGGGCCAAGCGGGTTTGCGAGTTTCCCATTAGCGTCAACGTACGCGCTGTAGGTCAGCCAAAAGCGTTAGCTGTGTGGCTCTGCCCGGACACATGATATTTATTATTATTCGCATATTCATTATCCGAATTAGTCATTAAATTGTCTTTAACTTGTCTGTTGACAAATCTCTTTAGCGTTCGCGCAGCTCATCCCAGAACAATCCCCAGCTCTGTGGGCTGAGTTGAACAGCAGCAGCTCTGTTCATTCAAGATGAATATGGAATATTTCATTTGCTTTCTTGGCTTATTTGATTAGAACTCGCCCGAAAAAAAAGAAACTCTTTAGTATTTATGGTAAATATTCGTCACTTTGATTATATTATGCAAAATTCTATCCTAAAGTCGACTTTTGGAACTAAACTAATTCATTTTATCAGAACTTCAGAACTTTGAATCTATATACAGTGTTTGTTCAAAGTAAAGAACATTTTTATAAGAGGCATTTTGAATATTATTAGATTTTCAGCCTATTCAAATCTTTTATCAAGACATCGCGAAATTCCTCAAAAATTATTTGTTTTCAGTAATAACATATTCATATAATAATAATAATAACATAATCAAAATAACATAGTAATAATAATACCATAACATTATCTTAACATTTAAGTAACTTAGCTAAAATTTTGAAAACTTGTTCTTAAGAATATAGAAAACAAGATTTCGAAAACATATAATTTGTAAAATTATAAAAATAAATGTAATATTTTAGGCTGTTTCAAATCGGTCAAACTGTGTGCAGTGCCTCTGCAACATCTCTTCGCCAAGCAACTCAACCATCAGCGCCAAGCACTGCATTCTCATGCATTCTAATCCTTCTAAAAACTATATAACAGATATAGCGCCTATGGCACAGTGATATATCACGCAGTCGCTCATCGCATGCGCTAAAATCGCGCGACAATTCAATTACGGATCGCAGTAATATAGAATATTTTTAATTTTTATTTAATTTAATAATTTTTTATATATGAATAAATATTGCAAAAACATTAAAAATGTATAAAAATAATTTTAAAAATTTGTTACCCTTGTTAAAAAATAATAAAATTGTGTATTACATAAGAGCAGCAAATAATAATGATTAAACCTTTCAAGTCTTAAAAAATATATAAAAAAAAAAACTCAGATCGATTCAGTTATACTGTATGTATAATTAAACATATATTTATATTTAAATATATCTTATTATTATACAAAGCAGACTTGAAATATCAACTTCAGAGCATTAAAACTAATATGAAATATAATAGGCAAAAAAAAAGATGAAGAAGAAGCTGAAAAGCAGAGATTAGTTGACGTCATAGAATCGGCTGATCAGCGAACGGGTATTTTTTGTCTGCTGTTTGTTGTTGTTATCTGAAATTGTGTTTTATCAATTTTGATTTAATTTGTTTTGTAAATTTTTGGGACTTTTGGGCTGGCAACTAGAGAGAACTACACTGAGCGAAATGCTTATTTAGAACAACAAGAACAATTGGGTCAATGCTGGCAAAACTTTCGCCGGACAAGTGGGCAAGACAAATAGACAGACAGAGAGGAAGAGTGGGAGAGTGGGAGAGTGAGAGTGGGAGAGAGAGTGAGAGAGAAGCAGTTTTTTTTTTTAGCCATGGCTTAGCGCTGTTCCGATACGCGTATAAAAAATTGTTTTTTATTGTTATTTGATTTCTAGCGTTTATCGGTCTGCTGGCATCTTTACGCTGACGAGCGCTTCGAGAACACCACACAAACCCCCCCGAAAGTGCCCCCTCCCACAGCGCCCCTCTGCAACAACTTCTATGTTAAGCCCTGAATCGCTGCCTCTGCTGCTGCCTTGAACGCGTGAAATGGAGTAGAAAAATTGTTTTTCTATCAAAGGCGAAAAATCGCAGCGCTCCATCGCCCGTCCCTCCGCCCAAGCCAGACTCACCCCTAGCCATTAGCTGGCAGCAACAATTTTGTTGTTTATGTTGCCATCGCGTTCGGTTCTCTATCAATTTAATGCCCGCAACGTCGCTGGACACGCGGCTTTAACTTTTTTCTAACTTTGTTTTAGATTTTGTTACTGTTGTTTTTTATTGTATTTTTATTTTTTTTATACATGCATATATTTTGGGCTGTTGCTGTGGGTTTTGGCGGCCGCTTGAACGCTGCTTCGGTTTTTGGCTTTCTGGTTCTGTTTCGGTTTCAGTTTCGGCTTTTTGCTGTCCGCTCTTGTCTGGCGGCATTAGCACGGCTCAGACATTGATTTGCGCTGCTAATTGAAGTTTTATTCCTCCTCGTTGGTGGCAGACTGGCAGCAGGTGATGCCAGCAGCAGCATCAAGGGATTGAATCGAGCTGCCAGCAGCTGAGCTACCCGAATCTAAAACCAGTCTGGATGCATATGAGGATGATGCGTCACATTCGTATAATCGAGGTTACAGAAACTTGCTTTGAAGATTAAATGCCTCGAAATGATCGGAAATTTACTTCCTTCATATTTGTATCTGGGCTTAGAATTGAGTAATATTATATAAATATATATATTCATGTAATATTATATATTATTTCTATCAGCTACAAGCTGCTAAGATATTTACTCAGTTTGCTGCTGCCCTTGACTTAAAGTTCTTTTCTCTAGTTTCTTTCTATTTCTTTTTTTTTTTTGCTTATCCAATCTCATTTAGTATGAAAATCTAGTAAAATATCTGAGAAGTGCAGAAAAATCCCCCAAAGCTGTCGCGTATCGAGTAGAAGCTGCTGCAGATAGCTCAGAGACAGCTTTTGGGACTTTCTTTTTCTCAGTGCCAATTCTAATGATCTTGGTTAGCTTAGCATCATGCTGAGGAACAGTTAATAGAGTTGTTATACCCCAAGACCATAGAAAGTGGTTAAAGGCACTGTGAAATGTATAACAAGCAAAAGGAGGCGTGGCAGACCTCATAAAGTACATACAACTATAACGGGACCATATACGAAATTTAAAAAAATATATATTCGCAGGCTATCTTCTAGTTAGGCACCTTGTATTATATGCCATACGTATTCATAGCTAGAGTTTTCCATTTATAGTTTTAAGTTAATCTTAGAAATATTTAACTTTTTTTTATATTAAAATTAAAAATTCTAGAAAATGCTGAAGCAATAGGCTGCAGAGCATCTCATAGTTAGACATATCGGATAAAGGTTCTCTTACTTGTTTTCGTTTTTAATTTCTGACGCTAACATCAAAATAAAACTTTTGTTATTCTCAGTAGTTTTTTTTTTGTTGATGAGCAAGTTTTTTTTTCGTTCTATCAATCTATCTATCTTTATGTATATTTTTTTATAGGTTTTTGGGAGAAAAACTAAACAAAAGATTTTGCAATAATAATGTGTAAATAAATATGTGTGTATACATGTATATTGGAATAGATATATATGCAGCTAGATATGTGTGTATATATCAGACATGCATCGAACTCTGCTAAATTTGACATTTGTCGTTCTTAGTCTTTGGCGCCAGTCAAACGTACATTTCTCTCTCTCTCTCTGTGTGCGTGCGTGTGTGTGCCGTATTTGTTTCTGTTCCTTTGTGATCAACATTTGATAATAACTTGTTTTGACAAATTTTTCCAAACTTGCAAAATTTGTTACAGTTATAGCCACAGATGCATTGCAGTTGCAGCTAAATATGCGAGTGTGCGTGTGCCATTATATTGTGCATTCAGTCAGGCATATGTTTGCCTATCTGCAAATACTTATGAAACATATCTGCCAGCCCCCCTCTGGCCCCTGTCTGCCAACAGCACTGCGTCTACGTCTCTGTCTGGGCCTTCGTCGTTGCTTTGGCTCGTTGTCTCCTTGTGTTTGTTTTGAGTTTGCTGCTGCCGCGTCTGCATTGCGTCTTTTGTTATTATTACATTTTCATAAATGCAAAAGCACACACACACACACATTCGCAGAACTCGTTGATAAATTTTGTAAAGTTTTGTCTGCCTCGTTGTCGGCATGCGGCTCGTTAGGGGTCTGTCTTGGCGTTGTCTTCTCGCCTCCCGCAACACACACACACACACACACACACACAGACACACACACACACACACACACACACACACACACACATGCCCTTTTTGTGGCTTCGCTAACTGCTGTCTGTCTGTACAGTAATTGCAACCTACCCCAAGTTCCACACCCCTTCCATGCCCATCCCCAGCGCTACGCATGAGGAATTGCCTGAACTGCATGTTGAAATGAGATATTTCAATTTTGTATTGTAATTTTAGTAACTTAAATGTAATTTTTTGCAGACATGAGGCGCTTGTCAGGCAACCCAATGCATTCAGGCTTTTGTCTGCGCACGTATCAGCCACCCAAGCCCAAGCCCAAGCCCCAGCCCCAGCCCAAGCTGGCTTTGTTGAGGCTAGCACCAGCCCGACGGCATCTTGAATCTTATGCAATTGTCTGCAACGGGCCGCCGGTTCAATACTTTGCAACAAAAGGCAGCTACACCCAGTCCTCTGCCCCTGCCAGCAGCAGCCCGTCCTCAGTCCTGCCTCTGGCTGCTAGCAGACAACATTATTTGTTGCTTCGCCTTAGAAAATTATGCACATAGCCAAAAACTCTGTGGAGCTGCCTTCGTGTCGTGTTTGTGCACGTAATAAAGTAGCAACTACCCCTCGATCCGACATCTTCCGATACCATATTTCACCCTCAACCCCACCCCCCTTCCTCCATTCCTTTGCGTCATCTGGCCCAGCTGCTCTGCTCTGCTCAGCCAGGCGGGCCCTTGGGGCAAGTGTAACTGCATAGGCGGCACTTTTTAAGCGCTTCGGCTGCCTCGACTCAAGTTTTTGGCAGCGCTTAAGAACTTAACACACAATGCAATGCAATACAAATAGAAGGGGTGGGCGCTGTGGCAAACGCCAACTTCCGGGCATGCCGCTCCCGCCCCCAACAGCGCCCCTCCGCCACAACCACAACCCACAGCCACGTTCAGTCGCACGCAAAAGTTTTGCCACAGTGACGCGCCGTCGTCCCCTTCACCAAATCTACTCGAAAATCTGTTGCAGTGACAAAAGCTGGCGCCTTTCTCTCTGTGTTGCCGCCGAAATGAGCCAAATTATGACAAATTGTTGGCAAAAGTATTTAAAATGAGTTTATTTCTGGCTAAAAAGACGAGTCAGCCCAAAAACGACCCGACATGAGTGCCCCTCTCCTCCCTCCTTCCTCCTCCCTCCGCCGTCGCTGCGCGACCGCAACTTGCGGTGAATATTCGACAACTTTGTCTATTTTTGGCCGCTAGGTGGCGCTGCAAGTTAACTGAATGCAAGGTATACACATAACACACAGCACAGACACAGAGCACAACAGCGCAGAGCACAAAACACAACACACAACCCACAAGACACATGACAATTAAAAGGTCGTTAAGCACGCGGTCGTTTGAATGCACAGGCGAAACGAGTTGTGGACGCAGAGCTGCCTGGGGGGAGACCAACTGGAATGGGATCAGCTGAGAGAGAGAGAGAGAGAGAGAGAGAGAGAGAGAGAGAGAGGGAGAGAGCTGAAACAGAATGCGTAAGAGGCATGGAATTAGTGATGAGCAGAACAGAAGAATACATTATGCAATGTCTGCTGCCTGAACAGCTGGAATGCTTGCTGGAAGTAGATCTGGCTGCAGGCTATAGATAAAAGAGCTGCATTGATTGCAAACATAAGTGATTGGAAAATAGGTATAGTTAGAAAGAACAAGAGGAATTGAAGCTAGAATGAGAGCTGAAACTGAATTGAGAACTGGAAAAAGAAATGGAAAGAGAGCTGGGGAGAGTGGGAAGGAGAGCTAGATTGAGAACTGGAAAGAAGACCTCGAAGGAGAACTAAATTGATTAAAATGAGAGCTGGAAAGAGAACTGGAAAGATAACTGGTAAGAGAACTGAAAAAAGAACTGAATGACGACCTGGAAAGAGCGTTGGAAACTGGAACTGGAATGAACACTGGAATGAGAAATGGAAAGAGAGTTGGAAAGTGAGCTGGAATAGGAACTGAAATCAGAACTGAAATCAAAACTGTAAAGAGAACTGGATTGATAGATGAAAAGGTGACTGAAAAGAGAGTTGGAAAGAGAGCTGGAGTGAGAGCTGGAATCAGAACTCGACAGAGAACTGGATTGAGAGCTGGAAAGATAACTTGAAAGCAACTTGGAAAGAAAGTTGGATTGAGAGCTGGAAAGAGAACTGGGTGAAGACCTGGAAGGAGAACTGGATTGATTAAAATGAGAGCTGGAAAGAGAACTAGAAAGATTAACTGATAAGAATGCTTAAACAAAACCTGATTGAAGAAAGAGAGTTGGAAACTGGAATGAAAACTAGAATGAGTACTGAAAAGAGAGTTGGAAAGCGAACTGAAAAAAGAGCTGGAATCATAACTGGAAAGAGAACTGTAGGAGAACTAAAAAAAGATCTGAATGACGAAATGGAAAGAGAGTTGGAAACTGGAACTGGAATGAAAATTGGAATGAGAACTGGAATGAGAAATGGAAAGTGAGCTTGAAAGAGAATTGGATGAGGACCTGGAATAAGAACTGAAATCAAAACTGGAAGAGAACTGGAATGGAAGCTGGAAAGAAAACTGGATTGAGAGCTGAAAAGATAGCTGAAAACAGAGTTGGAAAGAGATCTTGAAAGAGAACATGAATGAGAACTGGAAAGCGAACTGGAATGAGAGCTGCATTCGCATAGAGAGCTGTCAAGAAAATTGGACAGAGAAACAGAGCTGGAAAGAGAACTTTGTCAAGAATTAAAATAAATATTAAAGGAGAGCTGAAAAAAGAACTAGAAATGGAACTTGAGTAGGAATTGAAAATAGAACTGCAAAGAGAGTTAGAGGAGAACTGGAAAGCGAAAGAGAATAATAATTTATATAGATTTTGAATGAGAGTTGGAATGAGAACTTGAACTTGAATAAAAACTGAAAAGAGAAGCTTAAAGAGAGAAAAGTAAAAAGATAAGTGAAATGGAAACTGTAAAGATAATTAAAAATATAACTGAAATAAGAGCTGCAAAAAGTACTGAAGAAGCTGACTTAGAGGATTACTTGGCTTAGCTGCAAAATGAATTTGAAAGAAAACTGAAGTGAGAAATGAAAAGCCAACTGAAAAGAGAGCTAAGCTAAGTCATGGAATAAGAAATAGAATTTGAGTTGGATAACTGAACAGAGAGCAAGAAAGAGATTTGTGGCAAGAGCTGGAGTTAATAAGTGTTAATCAAGTAAGTAGAAAGAGACCTAGAAACATTTCCATATATGTATATTATATTAGAAATATTTGCTATGCGGAGAACTGAAACTACGTCAGCAACATTTACTAGTGAGTGCTAAAAGAAAGCAGCTCAATAAATAATACTAAAGCAGCAGAGCAAATAGCGATATGAGAGCTATCAAACGGGAAGAAAGGAAAACAGCAAAGAGTTCGAAGAGCTACATAGGCGACTGTCAGTAGAGCTGAGAAGAGAGATAGGAAAAGTGTTAAAAGACTCCACGATTTCATTTAGCTTTGCTACTCGAACGTTAGCTTCCATTCCATTTGACAGCTTCAGTAAGCAATTGATTATCCAAGCTCAATTGTGTTATTTGCATAGCTTAAAAAATATATTTATATGAATTATATTAATGAATAGCAAACACAAGTCAGTTGTGAGTGCTTTGAGTGTGGCTGGCATGAGGTCGACATTCAAAATCACATTATGCGAATCGCATTGCACTTGTGCAAACGTTAAGGAATCATATATATATTTTTTTGCCAGCTTGCAACGATTTTTGGGGCGTGAATGCGTTTCTTTGCTGTTCAAACAAGACAGCATGTGACAGCCACAATCACAGCCAGCAAGTCCCCCTCTCTCTCCCTGTCTCCCTCTCTCTGTCTCTTAGTCGCACTCACAACATTTATCCTAGCCACACAATTATGACATCTCGCCCCTTGACTGGCTGTTCTGTCTATGTGGTTCGTGCGTAACATTAGAAAATTTGCTGTGTCGTTGGGTTGTTGGGTCGTCGCTGGGTTGTTGGCTCGTTGTTTTGGGGGCACGACCCCAACAAGCGACCGAGCTGTAAAACAAAAATGCTGAAACATAACAACAAAATGTAAATCCTTTCAATTGAAATGTAACAGCCACAGCACTAGCACTGCAAGCCAACGGATCACAGCACCTAAGCCAACCAGAAGTTTAAGGTCTGAGCTGTGTGAGCTGAGGGGCGGCCGAGTCCCGGAGTCGTCAGCAAATTCAGCTTGTTTGCGTTTCTAAGTTATGGTTACTGGTGCCAACTGGCTTAGCGAGTCAACAGACAGGGAAGGCGAGTTGCAGATGGAGCTGAGCATGAAGAAGGAAATGGAGCAACTGTGCTAGTGCACATTGTCAAGCCACTCATATTTGAAAGTTGTGCACGAGTGTGTGGAGCTGGGCTGATGGGGAGGAGGAGGAGGGGTCGCACACACTGTGCGTATGCTTCATATTTTTGTATTATGCGACAAAATTGTCCAACTGTCATCAGTGGCAGCACGGCAGTGGCTTAAAGTGGTGTGGATTGCAGACTTGACAGTTAGCGATGCGAGCCAAAGCGAAATGAAGCTGAAGCTGAAGTGGAGTGGCACACAATGCGAGGGCAGATGGGCATTAGCATAAGAAAATACGCACAAAATTCGCTCATTTACAGCTCATCAACAGGTGCAGGAGCTGCGGCCGGACCTGAGCACCAAATCCGGGATGAGAGCCGAGCTGTTGTTGACCAGCGTCAAAGACGTTGCTGTCGCATAAAGCGAAATTGTTACGCAAATAAAAGCCAAAGACGATGACAACAAACGACGGCATCAACGCCAGCAATGGCGGCGATAAACCGAATTGACAGAGACAACGAAATGAAAGTGAAAGAGCCAGGACAGAGAGAGAGAGAGAGAGAGAGAGAGCGACAAAGGCAAGTCGAATAGGAAAGACTCTGCCAGAGAAATGGAGTGAAAAGAGGGAGAGAGATGCAGAAGGGAGAAAAAGAGAGAGAGAGAGAGAGAGAGAGAGACTGAGAGAGAGACTGAGAGAGAGACTGAGACTGAGACTGAGATTGAGACTGAGATTGAGACTGAGATTGAGACTGAGAGTGAGATTGAGACTGGGACTGAGACTGAGACTGAGACTGAGACTGAGACTGAGACTGAGACTGAGACTGAGACTGAGACTGAGACTGAGACTGAGACTGAGACTGAGACTGAGACTGAGACTGAGACTGAGACTAAGTCTGAGACTGAGTCTGAGACTGAGACTGAGACTAAGACTGAGACTGAGTCTGAGACTGACCCTGACTTTGACTCTGACTCTTTGACTCTGGCTCTGACTCTGACTCGAACTCTAACTCTGACTCTGACTCTGACTATGACCATGACTCGAACTCTGACTCTGACTCTGACTCTGAAACTGACTCTGTCTCTGACTCTGACTCGGACTCTGACTCTGACTCGAACTCTGACTCTGATCATGCCAATGATTCTGATATATCTTTGCTCCAAAAAGTATGCTATAAAAAGCAAGTCAAGAGCGTGATAAATATCTGAACAAAGATCGATTACCATAAATGACACACTGCTTGCTCAGAAATCCACGTAAAAGTCTTGAGACTTGATCACGTTTAGAGTATTGTCAACAGCCAACAAAGTTGGCGCTGCTTCGTAGTCCAAGAGTTTGAGAGCTGTGGAGTGTTTGCCAGTGCCTAGGAGTGACTGGAGTAGAGTCGACTCGACACGTCGTTGCGTCCTCCTTTGTTTGTCCCAGTGACAGAGAGAGAGAGAGAGAGAGAAAGGGAGAGAGAGCGCGAGGACAACTGCAGCATAAAAACACAGCGTGAGATAGTTAATTTGTTTTCACTTCAGCAACAATATCCAAGCTATACAGCTACGTTCATCTGTCCAGCTGTCCAACTATCCGGCTGTCCGCCTGTCCAAGCTGTTGTGTCCCGCTTGGCTTGGGCAACCCGCAGTTACGCTCCGCACGTTTTGGCTCATTTATTTTCAGTTTGACGCCCTGACGCTGCTTATTTGCACACAGACAGCTCAAAAACAAAAAAGAAACGAGATGAAGATAGAAAGTGAAAGATATATATAGAGTGAGGGACAGCTGCAGAGAGAAGGAGCGGTAGAGGCAGAGGTAGAGGCAGGGCTGGTAGACAAAGATGTGGAGTAGCCGCTGTCAAACTTATCAAATGGCAGCGCGAAAAAGAATTGTTGCAAAAAAGTGGGTGAATGGCTCTCGTGGGGGGAGCCGAAGAGTGGGGAGTGCTGAGTGGGGTAAGGCAGCGAGGGCGGTGTTAGGGGCGAAGCGCGAGACGGTTGACAATTGCAAAAAATTGTCACAAAGCGAAATTAAAAACGCAAAAACCAGCCGACAGAGCGAAAGAGAGCGAGAGAGAGAGAGAGAGAGAGTTTGAGAGAGAGAGAGAGATAGAGTGGGAGAGGGAGAGGGAGACAGAGAGAGAATGCGGTAGATAGAGAGTAGAGTGGAAAGACAACACTGAATGTTGAATGTAGAGCAAGTGGCAAGAAGTTTTATGGCAATGACAACAACAACAACAACAGCAATAACAACAACAACAACAACAATAACAAAATCATCAACGTAAAGGCAGCACGTAGCACAAGTGCGGGTGGCTCAGCGACTGGTGCGAAGTGATGTAGCCCGTTGTTATGGTCTGTGGGCAGCTGTCAGTGCAAATGTTTCAATTTGGCATCTTTGCCCACTTTTGTCATCTGCTGATGCCGACATTTGCTGGTTGTTGTTGTTGTCGTCCCAACAGCAGCAGCAGCAGCAGCAACAACAACAACAACTAAGAGCGAGTCAACTACCTCCAACCACTTAATCCACGTGGGGCACATGCATATTTTAATTAAATTGTTTGCTGGAGCCACTGCCACTTGCTGCGGCTAGCAGCGGGGCGTGGCTGCAGCACGTCTCCAGCCCAAAATGAAGCGGTTGCGGCGCTTCAACTTCTTCTTTCCATATCGCTGTTGTTCGTATCGCTAGCTCCGATTTATTTTTGCTTGTCGCTAGAAAAGGCAAAAGAATTGAGCAAATTAAAAGTGAATGCAACAATCTCTGGACTTATTGTAAAATCAAGTATTTGTAGGTAGTCTAATACCCTGCAATTATACAAGAGAGAAATGAATACTAAGCAGCTCAGAGATAAGCTAAATGTAAATTTGATAGAAAATTACTTAACTCATAGAGTTAAGCAGATGATGTAGAAAGTAGCTAAGGGAAAATTTAAAAGGAAATATTTAATGTTTCTTATATCAATACCCGGTC
This sequence comes from Drosophila buzzatii, assembly GCA_035045845.1. Classification (NCBI taxonomy): domain Eukaryota; kingdom Metazoa; phylum Arthropoda; class Insecta; order Diptera; family Drosophilidae; genus Drosophila; species Drosophila buzzatii. Next base: position 6,270,328 of record JAWNOS010000596.1, on the reverse strand, counting down.
AAGTCGATCTGGAGCGTGGTATGCAGATTAGTATATGGATAGGTAAAGCTAGTTTAATTGCATAGGTTCCTAACTGCAGGTCAAGATATCACAGCTATTAGGTCAACTTGAAGTTCAAGATCTGAGCATGCTGAGGGTTACAGAGTCTTGAACTGCAGCCAGTTTTCTGTTGCGTAATTAATTTTACTTTCATCTCATCTTTATCCCAATCGTCCACCATATTTAATTCACACTTACACTAGTTTCTAAGGTTTAGATTTCATTCATCAAACAAGTCCCTTTAAGTAAAAAATAAATAATTAAAAAGGAACTAAATAAATAATATTAATAATAGCAGAATAAAAAATTTAAAAAATGAATAAACAAAAACGCAAAAAAAATTTTAAATTAAAATCAATAAATAAAATAAAATAAAAATATTTAAAAATATAAAAAAATTTTAAAATTAAATAATAAATAAAATAAAATAATTTTAAAAATATATTAAAATAAAATTATAAATAAAAATAAAATAAATTATAAAAAATAAACAAAAACGCACAAAAAAATTTTGTTAAATTCAAATCAATAAATAAAATAAAATAATTTAAAAAATATATTAAAATAAAATTAAAAATAAAATAAATTAATAAAAATATTAAATAATATAATATAAATAAATAAATCAATAATAAAAAAAAAAAAAACATAAAATAAAATAATAATAATAAAATAAGATATAGTAAAATACAATAAAAAAAATAACTAAATTTAAAAATAAATAAAATAATATAAGTAAAAAAAATTCCAAAAAATAAATAGAAAATAATATTACTAAATAAAATAAATTAATAAATATATTTAATAATATAATATAAATAAATAAATCAATTAAAAAAAATAAACACAAAATAAAATAATAATTTTAATAATTATCATTAAATAAAATAATACAAAGTAAAATACAATAAACGAATAAATAAAATTAAAAAATAAATATTATAAAATAAATAAAATAATATAAGTAAAAAAAAATAAATTTAAATAAATTAATAAATATATAGAAAATAATATTACGAAAAAATAAACTAAAATAAATAAATAATGAATATGATATATATAATTTTTAAAATGATTAATATTTTATAGTTCTTCAATAGACATTTCTCTGCTCCTTTTCGAGCAGTATTCATTGTGTCACAGAGTATCTAATAGTTGGACATACCTCATCTAGGAACATATCTCATATATATGCACTTCACTTACAAAAGTTAATTGTGACCCAGTGAAAGCAGTTTTTCGTGCATCGTGCAAGTTCACTCGATGAGTTGAATTCGTCGAAAAACCAACACAAAATTGACGTAAAGTTCACTTAATTCAACAAAGAAACAATTCAAGTTACAGTACTCATTCACTAGCACCGCCTTCTGATGACGCTCAGTGTTAGAGCTCTTTATCCAAGCGAGCAGAGCTCGCAATTCCCACAAGATTGCCTCTTATGCCCGGCCAGAAGTTGTTTAATATTCTGAAATGAAATGTTTGCCGCCGCCGCTGCTGCTGCATGATAAAGCTGAAAATGCTGTTCGCTCGCCCACTCTATTGGGCGGCTTCATTCATTACCCTTCGGTTGCTGCCCCGCCTCCTGCTGGCTTTTGTGAATAGAAACGCATTTAGTGCGTTTGTCGTGTTTGCCCTAAGCTTGTTTGTTTGCGTTCAGATCAATGATAAAATATATTTTATTATGCTCGCTGCGACAACAGCCAAACAAACCAAACAAGCCGACAGTCAGACAGTCAGACAGCCAGGCCTCCTGCTCCTGCCCTGGCTCCTGCTCTCGAGTCGATATTGTTGGACTTGTCCGCCACTTGCTCAATATTAATTATGCAGCGCGAGCACAGTGAATACAGCCAAAACACCCATTCGTTATTCGCCATTCGGCCATTTGGCCATTTGGCCAGTTGGCCATTGTCATAATTTTGGCAAACGAACAATTAGGTCTGGCCCGAGGCCAGCGAGATTCGATGGAGCCGCTGCCGTTGTTCTGCTGTGTATTCGCTGTGGTCGGCTCTATCGGGCTATTTTGAATAGCTGCAAAGTTGTGTCGATTAAATTTGTTGGCTTTTCTGATTATTTTGTGACCAGAACCCTAATGTACCCCTCTCCCTCTTCCTCCCTCCCTCCCTCTCTCTGTCTCTCTGTGTGTCTCTCTCTGTAAGCCGTTTGGATATTGCGCTTAGTTGAGTTTGGTTTTTGTGCCTGTGCGATATTGATGAAGTGCAGATAACTGCCAGCTGGCTACTGGTCAGCCAGTCCATCCGTCAGTCAGCTTGTCCGTCCGTCCGTCCGTCCGTCCGTCTGTTGGTGACAACAAACAAACTCAAGCTCAAAGCTAAAACCAAAAGCCAGAAGATAAATACTCGGCGAAACGAAATGATTTCCTAAGTAAGTGCAAATTGCGTTTTAATTAAAATGTAAAAATAAAGTACACAGCCAGAGATTGAGATACACTGAAAGAGAGCGCGAGAGTGTGGGGAGAGCGGGGCTGGGAGTGGGTGCGTGTTGGAGTCTATGGGTGTGTGTGCTGCCAAAGAAATAATTAAAATTCGAAAAGTTACTTGAAAATGTGTTTGCTGCTGCTGCGACAGCTGCGCTCGCTCTCCCTCTCTCTCCCCCTCTCTCTCTCTCTCTGTCTCTCTCTCTCGCTCTGAGTCTCTCCCCTTCCATAGAGCAGCTACGTGCCGTGGTCTTAACTCGATCTAAGCTCGCAAAGTGCGTAAATGTCACATTTCCATTTACTCGTATTTTTCCGTATTTATATTTTGTTCGACTGGCCACGCCTCCCTTTTCGCACCTCGCCGCCCTCCGTCCGTTCTTACGGCCTTCGACTTGCCGTATCAGCATTTCCGTTCCGTTCTTTTTTTTTCGACTTTCTTTTTTCCTTGTCTTGCCCTGCTTCTTGGCAAATGCTGTGAAAAATTATTTGACAAACAGTTTTCCGCACGCTTTTCCACTCGTCTCGTTTGCCGTTTCGACCTCTGTCGCAGCCCCCGCTCCGGCCTTAGCCAATCTGGCTGAAAATCTCGTTATTTTGTAGCAATTTTTAGTGTCGTCCATTGGCCGGGGCATAAAAATGCAAACTTTTTAATTGGGTTTTTGTGTGATCGCATTCGGTGTGGTGCGGCGGGTTGGCCCGTTAACTGGGATGCCCGGGATTGCCACCCGGATTGACAACCAACTCCACGAGCTGGCCCAAGGCCTGGCCGGATGGAAGGGCACTCGGACCCTCGGACCGTCGGACGGCAAAGCTGCGTTGATGGCACCAATTTGACGCGGACAGCAAATTTAAGCGGCTTAGCTTGACCAAAGCTCGTCCAGCAAGGAAAAAAAATGAAAATAAACAAAAATAGAACCGAATACTAACCACAAAAGGCCACAAGCTGCTCTGCGGACAGGCGAACCCCCAGCCCTTCCCATCGAGGACGCAGCTTAAAAATTGTTACTCAGCTAAGATTTGACAAGGATCTGCGTAAATTAAGGCCACAGATTTGCCGCCGACTTAGGCCTACCTGATCTGCGCTCAGGGCTGTCACTTTCACACGCCCACATATCCAAGCGCCACGCCCACTCGGCGACACTTCGCGCAGCGTCATAAAAGTAATTGAACTATGTGCGGACAGGCATGCGAGTGTGAGTGAGAGCGAGTGCATATATTGATTAAGCAATTAGCTGAAATTACACTAAGTACACATACACACACTGGGACAGGCAGATACAACCACATCAAACACACACACACACACACACGCACACACAGTCTATCTGTGTGTTGACGCCCTTTCAATCTTTGCATTTGGTGCGCTTAGCACTGCGCTGCGTAAACAACAAAAAAGCCACAACACGCACCACACACACACACACACACACACACACACACACACACACGCAACACACACACACGCACACATTAAACACAGTATACACAATATCTAGCCAAAGCCATTGCCATATGCTATTTATGCCCAGACACAACACAAATATACAAAAGCCAGCGCAACAAAACTTGGCTCAAACACCAGAGCCAACAACAGCCTGACGCTGGCCTGGCACATGCACTAATTCAACAGCTTTGCACAGCTAACACCTGTTGCCAGCTAGAGTTGTGGCAAAGAGCACAGAGAAGAGTGTACAAGTCGTGGACTATATTGCATGGAAGCATCGATGTTCTCGACTGGAACACATCGAGCTGTAGATGTTTCCGCTTAAGAGAGCAGCTTTCTTAGACCTCAGTTCACTGAGCTCTGCTTTGTCATCTTTAGATCTCTTTCTGTGCAGAGCTTAGCTTAAGACATTGCATCACAGATCTTCAGTTTACTGAGCTCTGCTTTGTCATACTCTCAGCTAGTTCATGTAACTCTCTAATTAGCAAATCTCGTCTAGCAAGTTCTTCTATAAATCTCTTAAGACATTGCATCACAGATCCCTTCGGCTCACTTTTTTCTACAGCTCACAGCGCTCTAACCATCGCATCATTGGTTTCTCCAGTTTACAGAGCTTTTCCAATCCTTCGAGACCCAATGAACTCTTCAGCTCGCCGAGCTCTGCTAGGCCAGCGAAGTGTACATCTCTCCAGCGTCCCTCCTCTCTTTCAGAGCTCTTCCTTCAGCTTATTGCGCTCTGCTAAGTGATTACGTTACAGAACTCTCGCGTTTTCCGAACTCTGCTAAGCCACCGAATCACAGACCTCTACAAAAGATTATTTCTTACAGAGCTCCATTGACTCAAAGATCTCTTCAGCTTGTCGAGCTCTGTTGGTCATTGGGTCACAGACCTCTTCCGCTTTCAGCTTATCTAGCTCTAAGCTCACAAATTTCGCCTAGCCATTCAGTAATTGATCTCTTCTAAGTCATCCACTTACACATTTCTTAATTTTTCCTATCTCTTCTATGTCAAAGACCCTCAGATCTCACATAGCTCAATCCATTGACTCACAGATTTCTAAAGTTTCCCGAGCTCTTTCAAGCAATTCAGACATAGATCTTCTTCAGCCTCTCTCTCCCTCTTCTTAGTCAACAATTCACACACCTCTTCAGTTTTCCGATCTCTTCTGAGCCAAGAACTCACATTACTCTTTAGCTTGCAGAGCTCAACCCATTGACTGACAGCTATACGAGCTCTGCCAAGCCATCCAGTCATAAGTCATCAACTCACATATCTCTCTAGCAAATCTCTTCTTATAGAGCTCTTTCGTAGTATTCAGCTTGTCGAGCTCTTTCAAGTCATCAAATCATAGAGCTTTCCTATGTTGCGGCCTCTTCTAAGCCAACGATTCACACATCTCTTCAGCTTGTCGTGCTTTGCTCAGTCTTTCAAATTCAGCTCTGCATCTAGTCAAGAGTTTCTATTTATTAACTCTAACAAGTACTATCCACATAATCTATACGCAAGCCAAGCATACTCTTAGCTATCTAGTGTATTCCCGCTATAAACTGCATGCCGTCATAGAACTATGTCCGGATAGTTTTTCACGTACTTTGTTTGCATTTTAGTGTTGAGCTTTAGCAGAGCTTTTAAAGGCTGTGCCGCCGTCTGTCGCGGGCCCGGAGCCATGACTGCGACTGCGACTGCGACTGTGGCCTCGGCTACGACACCAGCCCCGGCCCCGGATCCCGCTCCGACTCTGATTCTGGTTCTGGCAGCCATCGCATGTGTTGCCATCGATTTGGCCGTTTAACATTTATCGCCCCAAACTGCTGTCGCTCTAATGACTGGGCCAATATATATGGCCGGCAATTTTGCACTGCGTGTCACCTGCGCTGCCCAGATAAATCGCACCGGGAGCCAAGCGTGGCTAAACGGCCAGCAGCTCGATAAGGCGCCGTCGGGGGCGGAGGCCCCAGAGCTAGCTCGCAAGCGTCTCCTCTCGCCGTGTTAAACTAGAGCTGGAGCTGGAGCTGGAGAACTTAGCAAAAGTTTCAGCAATGGCGATTTGTTGGTTTATGTGCTGTGAATTGAAATGCAGCCAAGAATTTCGTTGCCTTTAGCTCCTCCAACTCCTGCTCCCACTCACTCTCCGGCTCAGCTAATGCAAAACAAATCGAGGCCAGGTGTTGGCCACACTGAATGGGTGGCTCAATGCATATTATCCATATCTAGATATGTATATATGCTCATACTATATATAGATATATGTACATATGTAGTGTCAACCTGCCCATTGTCGAGCGTTATCAGTGGGAGGCCGGACCGGGCCGGGCCGGGCCGGGCCGGAGCGAGGCGAGGCAAGGCAGCGTGCTCCTTCTTTGTTTTATCTGGTCCAAAACAACAACAATAAAGAAATTGCCGGCGCGCTGAAGCGTAAGCGACATCCCTTGCCCAACGTGCTATCTCTGTCCTATACTGCTGCTCCTGCTCCTGCTACCGTTCCTGCTCCTGCTCCTGGGCCTGGACACAACATTGTTGACCCCAGCTGGTCCGCTCGGTGTCCAACTTGTCGCTGCGATGATTAATGGCCACCAAACTGATAAATCAACTTTGTCGCTGTTGCTGTCACTGCACAAACACGCCGCAAAATGCTGCGCCCCCAACATAGACATACGTACACACATAGACAGAGAGAGAGACAGCGAGAGAGAGAGGGAGAGAGAGAGAGAGACACACTCACACACCGACACTTGCGCGCTTAGGCATGTCTGAAAATTCGATTCGATTCGTTTCAATTCGTCGCGTCTCACTTGAGTTTTAGCTAATGTTCAATGTGCCACGCCCACTCGCACACACACACACACACATATATAGCACCTTATAGCGACATATGCAAACACACCAATTTCAACGTCCTGCAGCATTCGCCCTTTATCCACAAAACGCATTTCATTGTCTACCGGAAATTATTTCCAGCTGACCAAAAACAATGAGAAATCCCATGCAAATACCCTCTAATTGAAAGCCAAACGACAACCAGTTTGACTTTCTTAAAGCTCAATAAATAGTTTAGGCTAAAAATCTTACGCTTCACTAAAAAAATAATAATAATATTAAATAAATATATTTCATTTTTAATTTATTTAATTTAAATTATTTCAAATATTTATTTTACTTTATACATTTCCTTCTTATGTTCCATCAAATATTGTTGATTATTTATTATATTTTTAATAAATATTTCTTTTTTATTACTTGAAAAAAATTCTTCAAAATTCTTTTGTTATTTTAACTCCAGCTCTTCAATTTAATTTAATTCTAAATATTCCTAAATATTTTTTATTTACTCTTATATAGTTTATATATTAATATGCTCATGAATTACAATTATTTTCAAACAATTTCCATATTATAATATTTTTTCTGCTATTTAAAATTTTTTTAAATTTTATTCTTGATATTTATTGTTTTTTTTTTTTTTTTAATTTTTTGTATATTTATTTCGTATTAGTATTACTATTATTATTAATTTATTTATTTTTTCCAATATATATTTTTATGCCAAATCATAAGTTTTGTTATTTTTATAAAGATGTTTAAATTATATTAATTAATTTTTACTTTATTTACCTTATATTTAATTAAATATTTATATGTTTTTTATAAATGTATTTATAAATTCATATTTTAATATAATTTTATTTTTATAAATTAATTTAAATAAATATATATTTTTTATATATATATATATTTTTTTTTTTCAATAATTCATATTTTAATTTTGTAGAATTTTAATTTATTTTATAAATTTAATTTTATTATTTTCTTAATATATTTTAGCCTTATATTAATTTTTATTACAATGTTTACTTTGATGTAAATATATTATTTATGCATATTATTTATTTGTATGTATTTTTTTTATTTTTTATTTTATTTAAATATATTTTATTTAAATCACATGCAATATTCCATAACTTATTTAAATGGATTCACATAGTATCCCCCCAGTCGATCACTTCTAACTGCATTAGGGGACACAAAAAGTGCATCAGCCTGGCCGAGGGCTCTGTGTGATGGACCTGGACCAACAATGGACATCGGTGCATGGCCTTAAAGTCACGTTCCGCTGAGCTCTGCACGCATTCGCGTTCACAATCACGTGCACGTTCACATACCCGTTCACATTCACATTCACGTTCACGTTCACATTCATTGGCATTGCAATTTGGCTCATTAGACACATTTCGTTGGCAATTAAGTAAATAATTTGTAAGCCGCAAACGTTGCAATAGCCGCGGCGGCTCGTCTGCGGTGCGGCCTAGTTCAGTCTGGGCAGTGAACCTGTGCTGTGCCTACGGCCGGACCCTTTTCCCCTTTTCCGTACTCTGCCCCCCTTTTGCTGGCTTTCGCCCCAGGCCCCTAGCACCGGCGGCCGTTTATTATGTCGCCGTCGCAGTTACTGCTCGCCTGCGGTCGCCGCTGTGGTAATTTATGTTACTGCACCAAGTAAATGCCGCCAAAGCACAGCAACTCACGTGAACACACATACGCACACACACGCATGCAAACACACACACACACACACACACACACTGCACACATATGCACAGTGTTTGCGCTTTTGTTGTTTTGTTCGCCAATTGATTTGAAAGAGAGCACAAACCTCAACAACATCGCCCAATGCGAGAAGCGGCACAGTGGATAGCCCCACTCTGGCCCGACGTCCGACGTCCCTCCCCCTCTCTCCGGCTCTTCATTCGTTCCAGCGACCGCTGCACGCATTGTTTGCATATGCAGCCGAAAAGTATGCAAAGCGCATATTTAAATGCTTCAAACACATTTGAGGTTTTCCATCAACACATTCAGCTCTGCGGCTCCATAATAGAGACTTGAAATTCCGGGAAAATGTTCACTAATAGGCTTATTTCCTAATATCTCTGATCCTCTGTTTAAACCATAAGCGATAGGGAATGCAAATTTAATATTGCTAGTTGGGCATAGGCCAAAGAGCCATGAAATTTCTACTCATTTCTAACCGTGACGACTGTCTGCATTGATCTAACTACATTAGTGCGTTCGTCTTGTCTAGTTTATCCGTCCGCTCGTCCTGCCGTCTTTCTTCATCTTCTATACGTCCGTCTTTCTGCCTATTTGACTGCCCGTCCGTCTATCCATATAAACGATTGTCCGTCCTTGCGTTCGTCTTTCCGTCTGCCCCCAATTCTTCTACCCGTCCGTCTATCCATCCGTTCCAATCGTCCGTCTGTCTGCCCCTTTGTCCGTCCATCTGTTCTTTTGTCCGTCCGTCTGTCCTTTAGTCCGTCCGTTAGTCTATCTATCTGTATGTCCGGCCGTCTAATCGTCTGTCCGTATGTCTATTTGTAACACCGTCCGTCCGTTCGACCTTCCGACTATTAGATCATCTGTCTGCTCATTTGTCTGTCCGTTCGTCCGTTCATCCGCTCGCCCGTATATCTGTCTGTCAGTCCGCTCGTCCCTCAGAGAGTCTGAACAAATTTATATTTCAGCCCGGACATAATTTAGAATGATTGAGAGTAGCTCGTAGTCAGACATGCCCGGCTACTGCACTCTCTTTTTTTTTTTCGCTCTTAGTGTAAGCTTTTTTACCACACATGTGAAGTAGATTTAAGCGTTTTTATGTTTTTGAATGTGTTTGCACTATATATATATATATATATATTTATTTTTTTTTTTTTTCGTCTTTCGGGCAGATTCGCAATACGCTTAACTGTTCCATTAGTTGCGGTGCTGTTGTTGTTGTCCGCCTGCATCTCAACTGGATGCTGGAAGCTGGCCAACAATAAATGTGCAGCTGTCTCGGCTGCAATATGCCTGTTGCCTGTTGCCTGTTTGCTTGTCGTCGCCCCTCTGCTGCCCGCCTCCTGCTGCCCGGTTGCCTGTTGCCAGTGTGGCCGTCCATCACTCATGCAACTAATCTGTGAGCCCACGTTTTGGGCGTGGCACGGCATCCGATAAGCGCCATGTTGTTGATGTGTCCGAGCAGATCTATGGACATACAAATAAACGTGATGATCGGCCCAACTCTCAACGTTTGCGAGAGCCAGCCAGCCAGCCAGCCGGCCGTCCGGACGGACGGAGGGGAGCAGTGAATGGCACTGTTATCGTCATCGTTCGCTACTTGTTTATGCATGTCATTGTTTGTATGTAAATCCGAACTGGCTGCACCCCTAGGCAGACGAAATTTCAACATTCCAACACCCTATACATTCTCTGACCCCAAACGCCACGCCCCCGCCCACCGTCCCAACAACGTCATGTACAAGTTCTGCGCGCATTGGCATTGGCTGCCTCTTAAAGTCTTAAAGTCTTCCGGCGTTGGCTCTGGCTCTGGCTCTGGCTCTGGCTCTGGCTCTGGCTCCGGCTCTGGCTGCCAATTTAATTGAATTATAACGTGGGCGTGCGCGTGGGCGGCATGCGGCGTGTGGGCGTGGCTGTGCATGAGGTGGGTAACTTCAAAGAGCTGCTGATACGAACAAAAGTATGTTTGCCGCGTGGAATTTCTTAACAGTTCCGGCCACTGAAATTAGAAAACGACAACTTTCGCACAGTGGAACAAAATGCAAAGGTAGCCAGCAAAAGGTACAAATTTTAAAGTTGTTGCAATAGCAGAAAACTGTGCAAACAAAAATTAAATAAATTAAGAATAAGCTTCGCCTTTGCTTAGCTATATTTGGCATACTTTGAGGTCAACAGAGGTAAGGCATAAATTTTATATATTAATATTAAAAATATATACAAATTTATGCTTAACTTTTATCGACCTCAAAGTATGTAAAATATATTTATAAAAAGTCAAAGTTTAATCATAACTCATAGATATAAAAAAAAAATATAAAAATAAATAAAAATAAATATAATATTAAATATTAAAAATAAATTTCAAATTAATTATATGCCACACAAATGTAGGCAATTCAATAGAGTGCTTCTCCCTTGCTATTTAATTAATTTCGTGCCACTGTGCGCGGCAGGCATTGGCATTGCATTTCAAAGCAAGCGACAGCGATTCTGGCAACGTAAGCATTCCATGCGAATGCAGACGGCCAAAGCTGCTGGCTGAACCTGTTGCAGGCAGAGAAACAGCAGCAGCAGCAGCAGCAGCTGCTGTTGCTGATGCAGCTACTGTTGCTGCCACTGACACGAAGAAGAAGACGAAGAAATGTTGGCACTGTTGCACGCGGCAACGTCTCGGCCTTGGCGCAACGTCTTATGCAACACATTTCGTATCGTTTTGCCGCGACTTTGCCGTCAAGTCTTGGCCGCAAATTATACCAAGAAACTTGTTAAACTTATTAAAACGAAACCTCAGCATGAAGTTGCCAAGGCAAATACGCACACACACACACACACGCATACAGTGGTAGATACCTACTGCCTTCTATGTTATTAGCTTGAGGCAAAATGTTGAAATGCGAAGACGATGAGAAGTTCACAGCGGGTGGCAAACAGCTGGGCAAGGACATGTTTTTGTCATATTTCATATATATATACTATATATAGATATATAAATATATATATATATAGATGTGTGCTTGTAGCTAACTACAAAGTACTCGAGCTTAGCTGTGTGTGTGGCAGCAGCACTCTTAGCATTAAGCTGCCCACTTGATCTGCGCTCAAGCTCAATCATTTGCCAACTAATTTTGCATTAAATGCAGCTGTTACTAATAATCGACTGATCGCATCATATCATACCATATTCGACATATCTGACTTAGTCAGCTTGTTAACATAAATCTAGACAAAGAAAGATCCACTCAAGAGTTCAGCTCGCTTTGAAGGTAAGAGAAAACTTTTTGATTAAAATACTGGTAAGAAAAAAAAAAGGAAAAAATGTTTTTTTAAATAAATATAAAATAAATAAGTATATAAAATATATATCATATATTTTTATTTTATTTCTTTATTAATTTGTACCACCGATAACTTTATTTGAATAATTCTTGTATCAGCCATGATGTAATGTATCATCTCTGATGGAATGTATCATCTCTAGTAAAGAAAATGAAAGAGAACCAAAATATTGTTTTACCGTTATTGGCTTCTATCCCTTTCTCTCTTGTGTATCTGTCTCACAAATCATGTGATTCTCTTGCGAGCCCAACAGATCTTTCTGTTCTGCGTAGTCTCGGCCGGCAATGCAATAGAGTGAGATAACAATAACTTACAGCAAATTGTATTTGTATTGAGCGTGGGATGTGTCCACTTTGATATAGTATAGGAAGAGAGTGACTCAAAAGAAGAAGGTTGCATTATGTCCGGCCTGAGAAAACGCAAGGGCATGTGTTGCAGAAGAAACACTGTTGGAACCGAATGAGAACGAACTTCGACATATTAAATATATTTTTATATTTAAATATTTTATTCATTTTTCGCATGTAGAAAAAAATATAATAATAATAAAAATTTCTAAATATAAAATACTAAGAAAAATATATTTAACAAATATATACAAACTTGTTATACTTACATAAATTTTATATTATTTTTTTTAAATTCCTTTTTTTTATTATTAATTAAACACTATGCAGTATTAAGAAAAAAAAGAAGAAGCAGACTAAAATTGTTGCTCGCATAAAACTTTATGTCACGTTGCTGCTACGTTCATTTAGCTCTAAGTTGACAAATAAATTTCAGTTGCTTTCAGCACGAAAGGCGATGTCTGTAGATAACAAAATCTGACTATATCGGATTATCTTAGCTGGTGAATTCTCTGCTATCCAAGTGCATGGAACTAGCTCATTTAATATTCGTCTGGTTAAAATGCTCCAGATATGAAAATGAGGAATATCGAGCGTGCAAGAGTGTTAAAAATTTGCAGACAGAATCCAAGAGATGGCCAAAACATGCCCCAAGAGACGAGACTGGCTAATAAATCTATATAGCCATCTACAGTCCAACCTGAAACAGAAGATTCTGACGCCAAGAACTACTGGATCTGGTTTTGAAATTTTTATGAGATCTTGACAGACTAAGTTATGTCTTCATAGCCTTAAAATAGACTAAAAATATAATATAAAAATCTTCATTTATTTATTTATTTTATTTTATTATTTATTATTATTATTTTATTATTTATTTATTTACTTATTTATTAAATTAATTTTTATTTATTTATTTATGTATATGTCGGAGTTTCGTTCTCATCCGGTTCCAACATTGTTTCTTCTGCAACACATGCCCTTGCTTTTCTCAGGCCGGACATAATGCAACCTTTTTCTTTTGAGTCACTCTCTTCCTCTTCACTATATCAAAGTGGACACAGCCCACGCTCAATACAAATACAATTTGCTAAGAGTTATTGTTATCTCACTCTATTGCATTGCCGGCCGAGACTACGCAGAACGGAAAGATCTGTTGGGCTCGCAAGAGAATCACATGATTTGTGAGACAGATACACAAGAGGGAAAGGGATAGAAATCAATAACGGTAAAACAATATTTTGGTTCTCTTTCGTTTTCTTTACTAGAGATGATACATTATATTAGAGATGATACAAGGTACAAATTAATAAAGAAATAAAATAAAATATAAATATAAATATATAAAAATATATTTTAAAATATTTAATAAATATATAGACATATACCATATTTTTTTTAATGTACATATTTATATTAATTTTTTCATATTTTTCTTAAAGTTTTGTATGTAGAAAAAAAATCAGAAAAAATTGATATTAGCCGAAGAAGCAGATGCGCTTATTGTCAAGGTTGACTAACATCAGGTACTTCCATATGCTTCCGTAGCTTTTTTTTCCTTCTTTCTATTTCTGTTTCTCTTACTCTTTATTTTATTTTATTTTTTTTTTAGTTTTTGTCACACAACATGAAAGTCGGCAAGTAAATGAATCGATGGCCGCGTCGCTCATTAATCAAGTTCAGGCAGTCGACGAGTCGTCAAAGGCGTCGCAAACAAATGAGCTTGGCCCGGCCCGCCTGGACGGGACATTGATGGTGACAGGCGTTTGGGGCGCTGCCTATAATTACCAGCCATGTTTGATTTGGGCCAAAGGCAGCTGCTGCTGCTGCTGCTGCTTCGACGAACAAGCCACAAAGTTTGTGCCCGTTTGAGACAGTGAAAGAGAACGTTAGAGTGTGCTTTCAGCATTTGTAATTAATACGCCAAGCGACGAGCACCCACACTGACGGCATCAGGCAACTGGCAACTGGCAACTGGCAACTGCAACTGCATAAAATTAATGACAGACATAACATTTTTGCTGCTGCTGTTGCATGTGGCAGGAAGTAAGTGAGCAAAGTGATTTTCGAGGCAAGGCAAGAAAAGTTTCAACCTGGCTGCCTGCCACATGTCGATGATTAGTGGCAGCAACTTGAGGCAGTTGCAGTTGCAGTTGCATCTTCGCTCTGTAAATTAATTGCTGTTAAATCATGTTAAGCCAGTGGCAGATAAGCTGGCGGCCACATTGCCTGCGCTTCGTCTGCAACCCCTCAACTTATTAGCCCAAACGCACAGGACGTTAAAATGCAACTTGCTCAAGCGCCAATAAAATCTCGAAACACGGCAAAGCCATAAAACTCATTGTGCTCAAATTGTTGCCACAGTCGCTGCCCAGGGTGCACAGCTGGCCAGAGATACCCTGTAATTGCTTAGATGCTGGATTAAGCTAGTGACTAGCTTCCTTAGCTCTTCATTGTCTTCCTTTTCTTCGCAGTTGCCCAATGCCAATTTGCCATTGAGCTAGCTCCCAAGTCCATCATCCCCGCGCCGCTCGCTGCTCAAGTGCAACAAATTTGCACAGCAACTACAGCAACAACAACATGAAGAAACATCATAATAATATACGACAGCGGCAACTAAAAGTTATGGCTCAAAAGGCAGCCACGGAGCTGGGCCCAGCGCCGGCCATAACTGAGTTGCTTTTTGGGGCGCCTGCACGTTGCACTAAACATCCGGGAGTCGTCGACATCGACTGCTTACAACGACTGGCACAAATTAACAAGTCAAAAGAAGCCAGAGTCAGGCTGGGCTAGAACAACTCTAAAATATCCTAGAAAGAGCAGATGAGTGAGCCCAATCGTGTATACCCTGTATATAACAGAGGACGAGCATTCTCTCTCTCTCTGTCTAACTGGAGTCAGGCTAACCTTGGACGATATCCTGTAAAATACCCTGTAAAGAGTACACAAAGGAGCCAGCTCTTGTATACCCTGTATGCGACAGAAGAAGAGCTTTTTCTATCTCTCTCTCTCTCACACACACATTCAATATCAGTCTCTCTCTCTCTCTCTCTCTCTCCTTTTTTAGATACCCTGTAAGCAGTATACAAGGGAGCCACCTCTTGTATAACCTGTATAAGACAGACCATGAGCTTTTTCTTTTTCTCTCTCTCTCTCTCACACATTCAATCTCTCTCTCTCTCTCTCATTCTTTAGATACCCTGTAAGGAACATACAAGGGAGCCGACTCTTGTATATCCTGTATAAGACAGAAGAAGACCTTTTGCTTTCTCTCCCTCTCTCTCTTTCTCTCTCTCTCTCTCTCTCTCTCTCTCTCTCTCACGCATACACATTTTCTCCATCTCTCTCTCTCTCTCTATCTCCTTCCTTAGATACCTTGTAAAGAGCATACAAGGGAGGCAAGTCATGTAAACCCTGTATACAACAGACGAAGAGCTCGCTCTATCTCTATCTCTCTCTCTCTCCCTCTATATCTCTCATACTTTCTCTATATACATATCTATATCTCTCTCTGTCTCTCTCTCTCTCTCTCTCTCTCTCTCCCTCTCTCTCTTTCTCTCCCTCCCTCACTCTCTCTATCTGTCTCTCTCTATATATATTTCTCTCTTTCTCTCGCTCTCTCTTCCTGTCTCTCACTCTTCCCTTCTCAACATCTTTTTCATTCGACCTATCTCTTTCTCTCTCTCTCTCTCACTCACTCACTCTCTCTCTTTACCCGCCTCTCCCTATTTCCCTCTCTCCCTCTCTTTCTCTCTCGCTCTATTTGACTTTCACTTGAGTTCATCAAGTCCATGCAGCACCCTGCCAGCATTACAGGGTATTCCAAATGGGCAAATGCAAATGCATTTTGATTGTGGAGCTCTACACAAAGATGTTGCATGGCTGGCTGGGTGGTTGAGTGGTGTTGGTATTGCTGCCTTAATAATAGAAAAATATTCAACAGCATTTTACAGCGCTGCGGTGTTGTAAGTATGGCAAAAAGTTATTGCGGGCCAAAAATGCTGGCACGCACGAGCAGCAGCAGCAGCAGCAACTGCAGCAAGTTTTGCCATATACATATGATAACTGGCACGCCCCCTGCATCGGCGCCGCCCTTGGCTCTGGCTGCACATTAGCCGCTTGTTACAGTTTGCCTGCACTTTGGAGGCGACTTCGTCAAGGCATCGCAGCCCCACTTCGCATTGCTGTGGCGCTGTTGTCCAGGCATTTATCTCTCCACTGCCAGCAGGCAAATCCAATGAAATGTATCATTTTCGCATGTGGCTGTTGCGAGTTTTCCTTAAATCTTGTGGCATTCATTGGCTTAACAATGCCGCAACATTTATTGATTTAGATAGAATTTTTCAACCAGACTTTGGGGGCCCTCTGCTGCCTCTCCCTCTCTCTCCCTCTCTTTCTGTGTGTAAAATGGAAAATGCTAAATGGAAATTTTTATGTTATTTAGTTTCAGTAATTTTTCCTAATTGCTTCTTTGATCTTTCTGCAGGCATCAATTAGTATCAAGGTGAAACAGCAAGCAGAAATAACAAAAATAATTTCTCTTTTGATTATTTGATTAAATATTAAGCTAACTTTTACACAGCATAAATTGAGCTAAAGCAATTCTTTATGGATTCTAAAGTAAAAGAAAATTAAATATTTTTTAAATATTTATGCATATGAAATAGCTACCAAATATGCTCAATTACATCCACAACCCCCTCGATTGGCGGCTCAGCTTAGGCAAAGCTGTGGGAGAGCGACTTGAGAGACTTGAAATGCAAACAGAATTTAGTTTCTATCAGGGAACAATTATTTTTGTTTATAACAAAAAATGCAGAAATAATCATTATTTTTGCAGTTATTAAAATTAGTTTATATAATAAGAATCAAAAATAATTTATACACATTTTTATTCTCAATTTTTATTATAAAAAATTAATTTTTAATATTTTTAAAAAATTGAAAATAAACAACAATTAACTACATTAAAAATAGAATAAAAAAAACAAAAAATACAAAATTAAAAATTAGCCCTTAAAACAAACCTTTTGCATCGCTTTCACTTTTGAGTTGAAGTCGCATATCTTATTCATTTATTTCCGTGCACTGGCTTAAAGCCTTAATGGCAGAGTTGGCTCATGATTTAACTATTGAGCATATCAAATCGCATGCTGATTAAGTCCTTGGACTCCGCTCACTCAACATAATAACTTGGCCAACTAACAGACTGGGCCATTAAACTGTCAATGCCAATGCCGATTTTAATGGCCAACGGGCATGCCCGACTCGGCCCGAAATGTCCAACATTTTGCGCTCCAATAAAACTGTCAACATTATAAAGCGCCACTTAAGAAATGAACAAAAGCGTCGAACCAAATGCCAAAAAAAAACAGGAGAGAAAAAGAAAAATACAAAATAAAAATAATAATAATAAAAACAAAAGCTGAAAAAAAAACGTAAGAAAAACAAACACAAATGATTCCGGGCAGCGTATAAACAAAATGAAAAAGAACAATAATCATAAAATTAAAGCCAACGCAGCACAAAAACACATATATATGTGTGTGTGTTGAAGAAAGGGAGAAACAGGCGAAAATTAAATAAATAAACAAAGGCAAAAAAAGAGAGCAAGAAACAAAAATACAAATATATCGCACAAAAATGTTTAGCATGACGCATGGACGTTGACATTGTTGTTGAAAACTGCCACTAAATGTCAGCAAATGAGGGTCACACCCACCCACGCCCACACACACACGCACACTCACACACGATGTGACAAACTAAATATTGTAATAAAAATGGTAAAAAAAAAATAAAAAAAAGTGAAAAACTTTTTTAATGAATTGACCGTAAAATGAACTTGTTGATGAGCCTTATGAGCTGACGAGACCCGCCTGGCGCTGCCAGCCAGCTGGCCACCACCTCAGCCGGTGTGGACCATCGAGTTAGCGTGGTCATTTGCAATAAAAAAGGATTATGAGCTGAAGGACAGCTGCAGGAAAAAAACGTGTAGAAATGAAGTGAGCGAGGTAGACAGAGAGAGGGCGAGTGTGGAGAAACGGCAGAGTGGAACAGAGGGAGTAGTGTGGAAGAGATATAGCATATAAATATTTACAAATGGGTGGGGCAAGGGAAGCTAGAGAGAGAGCGAGAGAGAGAGCGAGAGAGAGAGAGAGAGAGAGAGAGAGAGCAAGTGTCAGTGCTATTTAACAACTTGCCGCAAAGCACACAAAAAAAGACTGCGGCCCCGAATTTCAGATCCATGTGCGGGTTAACAGAGAGCAAAAAGAAAAAATAAATAAAAAAATAACAAAAAATACAAACATAAACCAAAAAAAGAGAGAGCGAAAAAAAGGTGCGTGTGTGTCCAGCAAAACTTGCCCCGGGCCTTGCCATGGCGCTGGCCTCGCCTTATTTGGGGTTAGCTCGTGCCCTTGACATCGTGCCGGGCGGCAGCAGCAGGAGCAGCCAAAGGGCCAACAACAACAGCAGCAAAAAGCACATGCAACATATTTTAGAACAGGACACTAAGCGCGACAGCTGCCAGGAGAGCTCTTTAAGGGCCACCTAACAACGGCCATGAAATTTATGGAGCGTCCGAAAGGGTGCAGCAGGTGGGACTCAATGCGGAAGCAGGCCATGCAAATTGGAGGCATGAACCGGAAGTTGACAGAGCAACATATTACTGAAATCAGATAGACCGTTCGGGTAGACCAAACTACTGAGAGTTATTAGTTATAATACATATGTATATGATTTGCGATGTAATCTATAAGAAAATTATCTCCTATCAACTTCATATATTTTGTACCTATTTCGGATCTTTTGTCCCCCATCTTCTATCCTCTATTTGCTATTTAGTATCTCTTATCTTCTATATCGAATAACGTATATCGAATAACTTATATTGTATATCATATATCGTATCTCCTATCTTCTATTTTCCATCTTTTATCTCCTATCTCCCATATCCCATATCCTATATCCTATATCCTATATCCTATATCCTATATCCTATATCCTATATCCTATATCCTATATCCTATATCCTATATCCTATATCCTATATCCTATATCCTATATCCTATATCCTATATCCTATATCCTATATCCTATATCCTATATCCTATATCCTATATCCTATATCCTATATCCAATCTCTCATATCATATATATCCTATCTTCTATCTCCTATCTCATATCTTCCAATATTTAATATTTAGTCTTTAATCTACAATCTTCTATCTCCTATCTCCTATCTCCTATCTCCTATCTCCTATCTCCTATCTCCTATCTCCTATCTCCTATCTCCTATCTCCTATCTCCTATCTCCTATCTCCTATCTCATATCTCATATCTCCTATCTCCTAGCTCCCATCTCCTACCTCCTATCTCCTATCTCCTATCTCCTATCTCCTATCTCCTATCTCCTATCTCCTATCTCCCATCTCCTATCTCCTAGCTCCCATCTCCTACCTCCTGTCTCCTATCTCCTATCTCATATCTCCTATCTCCTCTCTCCCATCTCCTACCTCCCAACTCCCATCTCTACCTTTATCTATCTCCATCTCTTTCTGCAACTCAATCTCCATAATATCTGTTGGACAAAGCAGTTAACAACTGTCGTTATTCTTATTATTTTGTCTTCAATCTGGCATTCGTACCTTTTCAAACGCTCACTCGATTTGTCGCAACGATCTTAACATGTAAAATGTAGCATACATTACAGCGCCTACGAGCTGTATATATGTATGTGTGTGTGTGTGGGTGTGCGCGCACAATCATCGTGACAAAGTTGAGACATTAGCAGACAGAAATTGTAGCATATATTTTCTCTGATTTGCCTGTCTCTCGACTGTCGCTGCTATTGTTGTCAATATTGTTGCTATTGTTGCTGTTGCTGTTGCTGTTGTTGCTGTTGTTGCTGTTGCTCTTTGTATGATTTTGCGGCTCATTTGATTTTATTAAAATTTGCACGTTTTTCACGCTTATCAAACAACAGAGCACAGAGTCTGAAGTTAAGGCTTTGATTGTGCGTAACAAGCACCCATACCTTTGACCCCCTACCTCACTCATCCACTCCCACTCCCACGCATAGCCATTGTTGCCCCTATGTAAATGCCTCTCTCTCTCTGTGTGTGTGTGTGTTTGTGTGTGCGTGTGAGTGCGAGGTTTACTTTATGCTAATTTCAGAACAGAAATGAATAAATGTCTTTCGTTTCTTTGACTTTGCGCCGTTTTTGCCTTTGCCTTTATTATTGTTATGTAAATTTTTATAGTTTCCCCATCATTTAGTTGCCCTCACTCACACACACACACACACGCACGCACACACACATATAGAGAGAGGATGAGAAAGGCCGTGTCCTAAACGCTTTTTCAATTCGGTTTTTTTTTTAAGCCGGGCGCTGGCTGCGGTCTGTGGCTGTGCTGTTTCCGTCCGTAGCGTCGCTTAGCTTTTGAAGTAGAAAATTTAATTTTCATACACACACACACATACACACACACACACACACATACACACACAGACACATTGAATGGCAAATGCATACATTACTGAGCGCGCGCTCAAATGTAGGCAATGAAATTTCCGCTTTGCAATCCCTTTCTGACTCCCCAGACTCGACGTCAACTGCGACGTCAGCAGCGACAGCGACAGCGACAGCGACAGCGACAGCCAGTGCCTTGACGGCAACCTTTTGTCTGTCATTTGTTCTAAAAATTGTATGCAATAAATAAAAATTACACGTTCAACAATTTTTATCTCGCTTTTGTGATCTGTGCGCCGGCAACGGCAACGGCAAAGGCAACGCCAACAATGGCATTCGGGCCGCCACATCCGTTCGCCCTGGGAGCCCGACCGCGCTCCTTCCCTGCCAGCGCAGGGTCTTTGCATTGCTCTACCCCTTTTTGGACTGCCATCTAATTGGATATGTTGGAAGCGTTGTTGTCTTCGATTTTCAGCTTTTAGCTCTTGGCTTTTGGCTAGCCAGCGATAGAGATTGCGCTGGAACGTCTTCTGCTCTTTTTGGCCAGCAAATTTCTTGATAGGAACAAGTTCAATTAGAAGAACAACAACAGCAACAAGCAAAAGCACGAAAAAAAAGATGGTGACTAAAAAAAGTGAGAGAGAGAGAGTGAAGGCAACAAGAAAAGCGAAAAGAAGCTGCAAAATGTCGTTGGCAACTCTTTGGTATGCGTCCTGAAGCCAGTGCCAGAGCCAGAGCCAGAGCTGGAGCCAAAGCCAAATCCACAGCTAAAGCTATATAGAAAAGCGGCCTGGCCTAGCCTAGCCCGGCGGGCAATCAGAACTTATGTTTACCCCAATTAAGGTGAACACGAGACCGTTTTTGCGATCCAATGAGTTAGAAACAAGATAAAGGACTAAAAGCCATACAAACGGCAACAATAAACCGGTCCTAGGCCCGTTCCCCCTCACCCGAATCCAGCCCAGCCAAGCCAAGCCAAGCCGACCCTGGAACACAGTCTGGCCATGCATGTTTATGTGTCGCCGGCACAAACAATGTCCACGACTGGCAGCTGATAGGAGCTGGGGCCATGTCGAGAATACCCAGCCATGATTAAAAATTGTGCAAGCGTTCTTCATGTGCTGGGCAAGGGAAAGAGAATGGGGAGGGCTCAGGGCGAGAAGGCTGGGGATCCAGCCGAGACCAAGCGGCGCGCCGGCTGCCGAGTGGAGGGCGATAAAGGCAAAGTCGCAAAATCCAAAACCAAAGTCGTTCAATTTTATTGTCATATCACAATGCGTGGCATAGCAAAGCGTGGACCCAAGCTGAGCGCGTGACACGAGGCACGAGTGAGTTGATTCACTTCACTTCATTCACTTTAGCTAGCTGCACTCGACTTGGCGTGAGATGATATGAATAGAGATAATTACTGAACAAACTCTTGATTAGCAACAATTAAGTGTGCTTAGTCTGAAGCTGTCTTAGCTATAGCTATATCTCAATCAATGCCATGCCAATAATGTCACTCTTTCAATGTGAAATTGCAAGCCTCACGACCCTCGTGAGTGTCAACCAATTGCGACTCACGCAGTCAGCGCTGGGGGCAACCCTTTAAGTCACGCCGCCCCGACTGCTGCCTCGGCGTACTTGTCCGTCTGCATGCCTCGTAATACTCATTAGACATAACGACCTGCAGGCAGCTGCGTTTCCATGGTCAACCACATTCTCATTCGGATCCCAGTCCATGTTTTGGTCGCTAGATTCTGACCGACCCATCGAGCAGTCACGCAGCGCACAGATCAAAGCCTAGTGGGGCGAGCAGCTAGAGCTGGAGCAGGTGGATTTGTTTTGTTTTGTTCTGTTTTGTTTTGTTGATGATGTTTTGTGATTCGATTTGACTTGATTTGATGTGGTTCAGTTTCGCTTCGGCATAGTTTCCGCAAAGCGGGCCATGCTCAAAGTGGCCTATCTGCGCCTTTCCACTATTTACACAGCTCATTTTATCTAGTTCGATTGGCAATTTATCTCAAATGCTTGTTGCCACTGCCACAGACGCAGCTCGTTTACCTCAGAGCGTATCCGAGGTGAGGTAAGGTGGCGAGGCTGGGCCCGGCTTATAATTGGGACTGGTAACGTACACGGTATCGGTTTTTGAATCTTAATTTCTTTGAACAAAATCAAAGACCCGGTGACGGACGCAGCCAGCCAAAAGTTAACTAAGCAACACACAGACCTCCCCAAACCTCTCCCTCTCTCAATCGCTCTCTCTCTCCCTGCCACTGGAGTGGAGAGGACGAAATCGCAACAAATGGAAATGTTGTCAAGCTTGAAATCCTTTTATAATGACAAAAGGTTTCACCTCTAAGCCGATTACAGCAACGTAGACATTCGAGTGTAACACTTCGCTCTTGACGTGCCCGGAGACAAGGCAGCGCAGCTTACGTTTTAGGCAGCACACCTGCTCCTAAAGGAAGTAGCTGCCGATATAAGGCAAGCCCCAGAGCGAGTGTGAAAGAGATGGAGAACAGCGAGCAGGACACTTGCGCATATGAAACTAAGGCAGCGGGCAATATTTACTTTTCTAATTAGCTCTCAACATTTCAATTAAACAGAAACGTTTATAGGCTTACAGCTGCTAATATTGAAAAACTATCGATTACCTACAGCAGAGAGCTCTATAAATATATCGATAAGACTGCTTAGCGATGCCACACTTAGCTGAATAACTGAAGAGATTGTATATGCTATGCAGATAATGAGGAGAAAGGACGGAATAGGGAGAGAAAGAGAGAGAGAGAGTGAGAGAGAGCAAGAGTTAATGTATCTTGAGTTAGCTCCAAGCATGTTCGGCTCCAGTTCTAGCTATTCGAATTCATTTATATGGAGGCACAATGGCAATGGCCCATTAGAGATATAGTTGTAGAACGACGTTGATCTCAAGTGAATCAAAGTTTTAATTTTAATATTAACATAAACTATATACTAGACTGTATAATTGGATAGACATTTTTTAGTGTATTTTTATTATTATTATTTATTTTAGTATTTTTTGTATTTTATACTTTTATTTAACATAAAGAACTCACATTCACATTTTATTTTTTTAATCAAATTAAAAACATGATAATACTAAAAACAAGAATTTTTTAATCATGATTATTCACTTTAATATTTTTATATATTTTTTTTATATTTTGATTTAACAAAAAATACACATTCGCCCATTACCATAATTCTATTTTTTTTTTTTTTTATTATATTTTATTGAATATATAAAATTCACATTCATATATTATTTTTATTTTTTATTAAAATTAAGAACATGAAAATACTAAAAAAGATTTTTTTTAAATTTTATATTTTTATTTAACAACAAGAATTCACATTCACATTTTTATTGAATATAAAATTATAAAAATGCTTTTACGAAAATAACTTTTTTTATATAAATATTTTTAATTTTTTAATTTTCTATTTTTATATTATTATTTTTTTTTATTTTTAATATTATATTATATTTAACATTTTTAAATTGCATTCGTATATATAATTAATTTTTTTTTATATATATAGTATTAATCTTAATATTTCCTTACTATATTTAATTTAATATATTATATATCACATTCGTATATTATTTTTTATTGACTATATACGCTTACAAAAGCTAAATGTTGTCACATAAGCATGTATGCTGATAAATCCATGGACGGAACTATCGATAGTATCGATGCTAGAGAATGTCGAGTGCAAGCAAGTATCGAGTGCAGCTGTTATGCGATGTTATTTCAGCTGATATACATACATACATATGCATTATATACTAACGGACTGTATAAATATTGTAAATCTATGCTAGAGTATGGCTGGCAAATTGCAGCTGTGAATCAAGTTTCATGGTAGTCACAAACCAGCACCATGCAAAGTCCGATATATACAAATGATCTGTATACATTACGGCAAGGTGGTACACTAAACACTACGTCTGGCAGTTTCAGTTAGAATAGAAAGACTCGAACTTTTGTTTAGGGATGGATTGAGAATTGAACTAGGCAAATGGACAAGAGAGACTAACGGACTGCATAGATGGATAAATCAAAAAGTATATAGGTTTGGGATATATGTAAATACGATACATTAGCAAAGGCCAGTCAGTCCTCGTGCCTTACATAAATTTTCATATAATGCTCAACTGAGTTTCCAATTTCAATATATAAAGAAAAATAAATAAATAAAAATAAAATAAAATAAAATAATTTGAACAAAAACTAGAACAAAATATTTGAAATACAATTCGCTGAGAAAATTTGTATATGAAATACAAAAATTTGTATTTAATATACAAATCAATGAGAATATTTGCATTTCAAATAATTTGCTCCGTTATCTCTTTATTAATTTGATATATTATATATTGATATCCCAACACTCGCTATAGCATCATCACTGGATGTATATATATATGTAATCCGTGGAGCTAGCTTACTGCAGATGTCGTTGTCAGTGAGGGGTGAATGGATATATCAGTTGAAGTGCTGAACTAACTTAGCATTATTCCGTAAAGTTGGCCGCTGATGTTTGGCAATTGATGGAGAATGCGGGTGGAATGAATGCTGTGAATGGAATGAATGGGCATCGCTTAGAGGGGTGTATCTGGGCCGTTGCCGGCCATGTCATCGGTGTCCATGTCACTGAATTCGTCCTCCGTGGCAAGCGGCGGTGCGCCGCGATGAGAGTCACGGGCCTGGTTCTGGCGCTCGTGCTGATGGAACATCGCAAGCGGAGCGCCGCGCAGCAATTGCTGCGGTTGATCGCCCAAGTTGCCCAAACCCAGAGTGGTGTCGCGCATGGTGTGCATGCTGTCGCTGAGGCTGCTCAGCTCCGGCAACCACGACTCCGGAAAGAATTCGTCCTCCTGCGAGCCGCTGCTAGCCAAAGCTTGGGCGGCCAAAGGCCAGCCTGCATAGCCATGGAGTCCATAGCGTGCCGAATCCGGCGGTGGGCTGCGATTGCGCAAGCCATTCCCGGTCCCAGTTTGGTTGCCAGCATCCGGTACTCCCGGCAATACCGGCAATCCAGGTATCCCTGGCGCCGGCCCTCCGTCAGCCATCGGTGGCAAGTCAAAGCCAGTGGTGCGTGCCGGTCCATTGGCACTGCCCGACGCGGCACCGCCGCCGATGCGCAAAATGCCAGTGCCATGCATCAACGAGACATGGTTCACCAGATTGTTCATGCGCACGCTTTCGTTCGAGGGCTCCGCAATGCACAGCGGACAGATGACGGCCGTGGTATCGCCGCGATGCTTCGACTGCAGATGCTTCACCAGCTCCTTGACGGTGTGGCCCATCTTGCCACAGAATGGACAAGTGAAGCTATCGGCGCACAACTCCGGTATCTCCTCGCCGGCAAAGAACAGCTCACGGGCAGCCCGATCCAGTAGACACTGGAATGGATGGCTGCTGCTGTGACGACCTTTCTCCACCTTGTTCTCATAGCAGCGAGCACACAGATCATAATCGGCGCAGCGCAGACACTTGTATCTATAATGGACCAGATGCGTCTTGTCGCAACCATCGCATTTCACGTTCCAATGCATGGCCATGCTGCAGCGTGGGCGGAGATGTGGAGAAAGAGAAAATTTAGTTTAGCTTGTAAATATAGCTTGTAAATATGTTGCAAGTGGCCTAGAAAATGCAGTTTAGTTTAGCTGGAAAATGTAGCCTTTTTTTTTGTCTGTTTGCCAAGCCTTTTTGCTTGTTTTAATTGCTGTGCTTATTATGATTATTTTATTTATTTATATTGCTTATTTTACTAGTTTTCTTTTATTTCTTTTCTTGAATTTAGTTTAGCTTGCAAATTTAGCTACTTTTTTATTTTATATCTGCCAGCTTCAACTCACTTTGCGTTTTACTAATTTTTTCACTAGCTTTCTTTTACTATTTATTATTATATTGTTCTACTGTTTAGTTATCTTGCAAATTGTAGCCTTTCTTCCTATCGCGCTTAGCCTTTTTCAACTCACTTTGCTTATTTTTATTATTATATTGATTTTTAAAAAATAATTTTCAGTTTAATTCAGCTTTTTTTTCCTACTCACTTTGCTTGTGATTAGTATATTATTTTCTTGCCTTCCTTTATTTTGGGATCTATTTTTCTGGCTTGCTATGCAGCGCCTACTTCAACGACATTCCAATTGATTCTGAGCTGTACGTTATCGACAGCGATAATTCCCAGCTATGAATTGATATTATTTTTTAGAATATGAGCCTCACTCTCAGCTTTGTTTGTTTGCGGCGACAAAGCTTGCCAAGGCGCTCTCTCACTGCGGCTCTCCGACTCTTTTTTGCTGTAGATCCTATATCAAAAGAGCCAACGTAGTGAATTTCATAAAGCTCTCTCTTCTGCACTTTATTTTGCTGCCTTTACATGACTTGTTGACCGCGTTCGACAGCTCGAGTTGCCCTGTCTGCTGCATGTGTGCGGAATACATCAAAATTCGTTTCGTTTGTTCGCGCTTTGTACATAAATTTCATGCAAATTGACTAATTAATTTTTGCCCAATGGATTCTTATCGTGCAATGCCATAGAAACACACGAGCCACACAATATTTGCATAATGTGTGTGTGTGTGTGTGTTGGGGTTAAAGTTGAAAGTTGAAGTTGGCTTCAGGATGCGCCTAAGCGGCACAGGCACGCGGTGCAGGCGCCCACGCACCTAGCTAAAGGCAGAGGAAGCGCTCGGAACTAACCTCTAAGGCTGCACAGAGTTGCAAGAGAGAGGGACAGCAAGAGAGGCACAGAGAGAGAGCGAGACGGCAAGACTCTAGAGTGCACGTTGCAGCACAAACAACAATTTTAATGACGGATATTAAGCATAACCTCAACTATGGCGACTAAGCTCGACGCTGCTGCTGCTACGGCATAAAATTTACAATATTTCCGTGTTATTTTCTTTGTTGTGTCCCGCTGCTGGATGAGCTGAATGGTGGTTAGAGCCTGCCAAATATGCTGATTGCAGCAATAATGATGATTATGTTTGCCTGGCCTGCATGCACGACGCAAATTTGTTAGCCAAAGCGGAAGGAAGTCGATGCATTGACAATGCCAGCGACACGAAACAAACCTGCAAAAGCAGCAGACTGGCAAGAGGCAGAGACTGCGACAGCCGTGCCAGCAAAACTGTTGCAAGTCTGCGCCACAACAATGTGCAGCAACAAAAGCATTTAACGACTTGCAAATGCGACCAGCAGGCGGCTGACGGACAGACGACTGAGCAAATGGACAGCCTTGGCTGCTAAAACTGACTAACTGGCATTTGAGCAAATGCCACACAGATAGAGCCATGTAAAAGCCGCAATTCGAATACACTTGCGTTCACTGGAATTACTAAGCAACATACTCACCAGTTATCTATGAGACAATTTCCGAGAATGCAATTTTCACTAGACGAATTGAAGTTGAGACTCGATGCGCTGCGAGCACGTGCTGCTTGCTTGAAAAATTGTTAAAGAAAGAGCGTTTGTGAGCTGCAGCATCGAGTACTACATTCAGCATCGAGTTGTGCAACACTGCAGCCGAATATCGATGCTCTTGCTGATGGGGCAAGGCTAGGCCCAGCGATAAACAATGCTGCGAAAAATGCGAAAAGCGCTCCCAATTGCCATTGATGTGGCAGCAATGGATCAGCTGCTGTCGTTTCGCAACACTGTTAACAAATATTTGCTAAATGCAAATTGTAAACAAAGATTGTGAAGCCTCAATAGATTTCATGGAGAATTACACAGGGAGATAAGCGAGCATGCGCAGCAGTGCATACAGTGAGTATACATTTTGATCTCATGCAGATATATGCATGTATAAAGAAAACAAACTTATTTAATTCCAATAAGAGACTTGAATTTGATGAAATTCTCTTGTGATTTTCTTATTTTCTTATTATTTTTCTTATTTTTTCCTCTTCCTCTCCCACTCTGCCTCACTCGATATCTCTTTTTTCTCTTTCCCTCTCTCTCTCTGTCTCTGCTGTCTGCATATTTACATATGTATCTCTCCTTAATGTCTTGCTATCTATAGCTTGCTGGCTAGCAATGTCTGCAGATCTCAATATTTATCAGTTCTCTCTCCCTCTATCTCTCTCTCACTTTCTCTATCTCTCTCTCTTTCTCTTTCTCTCTCTCTATTTCTCTCATAATTGCTTTCTCTATCTGTGCTTTCCTCAATTTGCTCAATATTTCTATCTCTCAAGCTTTCTGCGTCTTTCTTGCTGCTGCTCAATCTTTTTCTCTATGAAGCTCATTTCTATTCTCTGTTTTCTCTCTCTCTCTCTCTCTCTCTCTCTCTCTCTCTCTCTCTCTCTCTCTCTCTCTCTGTCTATCTCTACTTATCTATCTATGAATATCGTTCTCTCTTTGTTAAGATCTCTATATTTAAATCTGTCCCCCATTGCTTCCCCCTGTTTGTCTGTTTCTCTTTCTCTCTCGCCCCGTGTCTCTCTCTCTCTCTCTCTCTATCTCTCTCTTACTCCCCTACTCTCTCTCCCTATTTTCTAGCATTTCATCGTATTTTCTCCGTCTCTTGCTCAATCTCGTTCTCTTCTTGTGCGTGTCTCTATGATTCTGTCTGCCTCTCACGTGCTCTCCCTGATTGTCTCCTTGCTCTCTCTCTCTCTCCCTCCCTCTCTCCACATCTCCCTCTCATACATCACATGCACTACAAGTCACAAACGTTATAATAAAATCAACATTCTATTCCAGAGAGTATGCGTAGTGTATGCGACGACCCTTGGCCTTTGGGCAAATTATTGCATTGCGTGCGTAAAGTTTTGAAGCACCTGCACCCGAAACGCAGCCAACACCGGATGAATCGCTGCGGTCATATTAGCAAAGTGAATAGGTTTTTATTTGTAACGGAAATGTGAAAATTATTACCAGTTGTGTTTGTTGCTGCTGCCGTTCCGCATATTGTTATTGTTGTGCGAGTTATTTGCATAAGATCACGATAAACCCACACAAGAATTTTCCAGCTAATTGCGTCGCATTGAGAGTGCTTACAGCCAGAGGCATCTGCCATGGGGCGACAGAGCGAACACGATCGCCCAGCTATTTCTCTATGGAAGTCGGCATAAACATAAACATAAACCTGGCTCGAATTGCACATCTCTTGAACAATCCGAGACAAAACATTGTATCAATTTGCCATGTTTATGCCGTGTGCGTGGCGAGTGAAGTTTGAGCTGGCGCCACGCTTATGCTGATGGCATTGCTCGCATTTGGCTAGGTGAGGTTCCATGTGAACGTAGAGCAGCGCCCTGTGCATGAAAAAGAGTTGAAGAATTCCCTTGCATATGATATTTAAACACTGTTAGACTGCTTGAGTTAAGAGTTATATATGGAGAGGAGGGAGGAGGAGAAAGGCTGCCAAGTCTTGAGAATTTCTCTATCTATATCTCATTCTAAATTTTGCTTTAAATATTTATTTTTTTCATTGCTAATCTTTACTTTAAGAGTTGCTCTAAATTGTTAGTTTACAATCATCACTAAGATACTGTAATATTAATTTATAAGTTTTCAATTAACACTTTCTATTTTGTCATAGTTTTAATAGTATCACTAAGCACTCCTGGCTGCTCACTGGGGCATCTGGCAAGTAAAACACCACCGGAATCAAAAATCTGACAAAAACCGAAATTCTACTAAATTGTTATCTATATATATGCAGAAGACTTGGAGACTCTAACTCTAAAGATGAACGAGATATAATTTTATAACTGATTCTCGATGAGTATTTTTATCGATAACTCTTGTAAATATACGTTTTATTGAATTTCTGAAACAAACTCGTACTGCGAGTGTAATATACGAATCTAATACAAAATAAAATGAACTCTCTAGCTCCTATATCTTTGGAAATCAACGCCTTCATACATACGGACGGACGGATGGACCGACAAACGGACAGGTCTATATCGACTTTTCTCATCACGCTGATCAAGAATATATATATTCCCATTGTCAATTAAAAAATTAATTTGTTATTTACAAACTTTTTTTTGCTTCTTTTGTTTATAGCGTTCTCCGGTTATAACGACAACAAATCGTCGCCACCTTGAGCGTCGTTATAAGCGGATTCTACTGCAGAAATCTCTCTCCATCTACAGCAAAAGGGATGTATTTCAGCGTGTATGCAGAGAGATAAAAATACGTTATATATAATACTAAATAAGAATATATCTAAGCACTGTCTCGACTGAATATAAACTGAAGCTGAAGTTGCTTATCTATACCAAAACTTTCCTCTCCAAGACTTGCATGAATTACATTCAGCTTGAAATGTAAGTAGATTAAGACTGAATGATTAATCTCATTAATCTCCTTGTTCATAGGCTATCAAGCAAATATCGCTGCGATCTGTGATCAACATAAAAGACGAAAGGAGAGCAGAATCTTATGGCGTCATTTGGCATGTGCGTTGGCAATCGATGCAACGGTTGACATTTGGCCTGCACTTTGAGCTGTTGATTTATGTATGTGGTGGCCAAGCGTCTTGCTCTTTTGGAAGTTAATTTAATTTATATTTCATTTGCGAGATGCAGCTGAAGCGCACCGAGTGGAGTCAAATCGTGTCTCGACTCGAGGCGCGGTGTGGTGTGGTGTGGTGTGGCGTGGGGCGCGGCACGTCAAGTCCGGGCCAGGTCCCCGGCCAGGTCCAGCTCCATGGAGAGAGCCCGAGCTGCTTTCCGTTCAGCTTTTTATGCTTGTTGCCATTAACTGGCTGCCCGACTGGCCACACCAACAGCCAGCAGCAGCAGCCTTTCGATTCCTTTGAGCTGACATGAAGTACATTAGTGTGACACGGGCATTCGCCAGGCACACACCCAATCCGACTGGATGATAGTGGGCCACAGAGCCGACGCTGCACAGCGCCACATTGCCGCCCACACTCATCAAGATTGCAACGTCTGTACGTTTGGATTGACTCGGCTTGTTTGCCTTGCATTTGTCGTGGGAAATCAGTTTAATGGAAATTATAACATTCGATTACTTTTCAAACTAAACTCAAAGCCAGCTCGCCCGGCCCCACTCAGATATTGCGAATGCCCAAACTAACTCTGGCTCTGCCTGGCCGTCAGCCGTGAAATAGCAGGCAGCTCCGGCTCGTTCAGAGTTTTACCAAATGCCTATAAGTATGCTACAAATAAGTGCAAATTTCCAAAGCACAAGCTGTCTCTCACTCACTCTCTCTGTGTGTGTGTGTGTAGATTGCGAGTAAATTTTATATTTTCTCCTCATTTTTTCTCTATTTCGCATGAGCTGGGCCATGTGCCACAACAATGGACATTTACTTATTTGAGACAGCTCAAGTTATCACTTGCAAAAGTCGTCTATACTAAAGATTATACATATATGAATTCCATAGGCAGCCTGAAGGCCTCTGTCGCTCTGGCTTAAATAAAATTCTAAGTAACAATAAAATAAATAAATAAAATTCCATAGAATATATATTTTAATTTTACTCTAAATTCCAGTTACTGACTCTCATTTCATATATTTTTTAATTATTTTCGATTGTTATATATAAACAATTTTTAATCATACAAAAGTATTTAAATTGTAATAAAAATTTCACATTTTTGTTAAGCAAGTGCAGCCAGAGCTTCTTTTCACATTCGCATCTTCAAATACAGCTTCACTCTTGGTTAACATTTTATAAATTTAACAGAGATTTGAATACATTTTTTTTTTATATTAGATTTAGTTCAAACTTTCTTGCTGCGACGATCTTAGCAATGAAATTGCCTTCAGATACTCGAGAGATTTTTAGTGTCAATGCTTGCATTTTATTTATATTATTTATAATTTATTTATATTTTATATATTTTATATTTTTGTATAATTTTTATGTATATTTTTTTATGTTTTATTTATATATTTTTATTTTTATTTATTTTTTTTTTTTTCATAGTTTTTCCTTTATTTTGCTGCCCACGTGACGGCTACGTGATGTGTCCCGAGTGCAGGCAATGGCTACGATTTCAGCTCTTGCTAGAGTCACTCTCCCTCTCTCCCTCTCTCCCTCTCCCTCTCTCCCTCTCTCTCTCTCTCTCTCCGTGTGTAGGTCACGTGGCGCACTTCAACACTCAGACTGGCTGGCAGCACAGAAAATGCACTGGCAGCCGTCGATGTCGGGTTTAATGAAGTGCAACGAGCGTCGAGCAATTGAAATGCATTGCCTGCTTTTGGGTGTTTTACCTGACGTCGAAGACGACGCACAAATCACAGTGGAATTGTTATTGCAGCTGCTGCTGTTGTTGCTTACGGTATCATCAAGTGCCGTTAAACATGCCACACGCATCAAAGCGAAAAACAAAAACACAAGCTAAATGCGGACATGTGGCATAAAAAGCTTCAGCTCGAGCAACACAAGTTCTAAATAAACCAAAAAAAACAACTAAAAAAATCAACAACAGCAACGAAAATAAAAATAACAAGAAGAAGAAGCAGACACACACACGCACACTCACACACACTCACACACACACACACCCACAGCAAGCCACTCAACAATTAAGTTCAATTCGCATTCACATGGCCAGCACAGAACTGTTCCCATTTACTGTTAAGTCACTGTTATGCCGCTGTTAGCTGCCTCTGTCGCTGTCGCTGCCGCTGCCGCTGCTGCTGCCTCTGCCTCTGCCGCTGTCTGCGCCTGCGCTTGCGCCCATGCCGCATTGGCTCGGCTCCGTTCGCTTTTAGCACAGGCAACACGAAGAGCGCTCTCGAATATTTTAGAACATGTCCCTATATAACCAGGACATTCAGCGGCACGCAGCCTTTGGCTGCACTCCAGTGCCACGGACGCCGCAGCGTATGCCGTGAAGCTCCACCAATGGCCAGCGCGCGAAATGTACGTAACTTTTCGGTTGCATAGCAATTAGACTGATGGAGCTGAGCTGCACTTGTCAGCAGTTGCCGCTGCTCGAGCTTGATGACATTTGAAAAACTTGGTATCTGCCTGGCTGGCTGGCAGGCAACTTTGTCTTGGCCATCGGGCTACACGTCGTCAGTCGACGGACAGCGGACGTCAGCAGCTCTCTGTTTATGTTGAGTTGTGCTCATTAGTGCAGCTCTTATGATGATAATTTGGATTAAGCAACAAGCTATGGAAATGCTATGCATTTCGCTTAACATAAGTTCTTTCGCATCGGCCGACAACATTTAAATATTATATACATTATATATACAAATCGATTCATTGCATATATGCTATATATGCACTTGGATCGCTCAGCTCAGCATTTCGACTTTTCTCTGAATTGCGCTTGTTCTCGGGACCCATCTGAGTTCTAATGGAATAATTATTGAGGCATATGTTAATAAATCGCATTTGTATATTCATGCTTTTGCTTTTCCTCTTTATTAAATTTTATGCCATGCCAGCTTAAAACAATTGTCAAGGCAGTTTGTCGACATAATGTAAACTAACAGACGTAGATGGGCAGAGTGTAGGAGTCACAAAGGCATTTCTACTAGCTCAATTTACTCAGACAATTTGAATATAAAAGACTGCAGACAAAAGATGAAAATTTCTCTAAATAAGCTCAGCTATTTAGCTATTCATAATATTTAATAATAATATTTAAGATATTTTCATAATATTTAATTAACTATATAATTAACAGTTGCATTAGCATTATCAGCAGCACTTACAGCTGCTATTGACATAGGAATTAGTGTTCTCATTAACATTAACATAAGCTCTACAGTAAAGTGACAATTTATAAAGCAATACTCAGTCCCATATGGAGATATGCGCTTCAAGTCTATGGAATTGCAGCAAAATCAAATCAAGCAAAAATCCTCCGGCAAATTAGCAATGCTCCCGGGTACATGCGTACATTGAAAAAGATCTCAAGGTCCCCAAAGTTGGAGACGTAATGCAAGAGGTAGCTGCTAGCTACCTTGCAAGACTCGAAGGCCACCCAAACCCTTTGGCGAGAAGACTCAACAAAGAAGCCAGAAAGATAAGACTAAGGAACTGCTATCCACAGGACCTCCCTGCGAGGTTCCTATAAAATAATGTTTAGTATAAAATTGAATGTGATTAATGTGAATTAAACAAATTGTTATTGATGTTTATGTAAATTGTTATTGAAATTTCTGTAGTGCTCTACTGTAAATAATCGTACCTTTATATTCAACTTGTTAAGCATGTTCAAATAAAATAAGCCTTAAAAAAAAAAATAGCATAAGCAATTGAATTGGCGTTAGCATTGTCATTATCATTGCCATTGCCATTGCCATTGTCATAGTCACTCCCTATATGCTACATCTATATATTCCCCACTGACTGCGCCATGAATATTGTATTTAAGCTCCGAGTCCTGCATCCATATCTGTATCGGCACACACTAAATTTAGCAGCAAAGCTGCCATTAGTAAACTATTTGATGTAGTAAACAAAATTGTTTTGCAAAATATAAAGTGACCTAATTGAAATTTGAAGCAACATGTTTTTGGCTTTCGATTGCTGCGTGGGCAGCAGTGAGTTGCAAGTTGTGGGAGCTCATGATTTGACGAGATGCGCAGCTTCTTGATCCATACAATTCATTTAGCCAATTAGCATAATTGAAATATATGCTCGTGAAAATTTGCATTTTACATTATGCTCGCAGCTGAAAGCTGTTTTTCTCTAAATGCGGCTCTGGATAACGCTACGTATCGGGCAAGCCTGGCCGCGCTCTCGGCACCGCGCCCGCCCGCCATGTTACATATGTTGCATACTTTTTGCTGCTTAACTGCTGCAAGCTGAAAAAGAGAAATGTTGCAAAGGTGGGGGGAAAAAAAGGCGAAAAGAAAAGAGTGGCAGGGCTGGGAAAAAGGAGTGGAAAATTGTAATAATAAATAAAAGAGAGACGCAGCGAGTGGCAACTCGTTGCAGCGGTTTCACACGCAATTAACATATTCTCTCTGTTTCATTAAAATTGTTGCGCTTGCAGCGGGGTTACGACCGGGCCGGGGCGCGCCCCCAGCGCAGCGAGGATCAGGATAGCGTCGGGATTTTCCTATGTTTTTTTCTGCTTTTTTTTCCGCTTTGCCTTCCTACACGTGCACTTTTTAATTATTTGTTGTTATTTTTGCTTTTTTTTCCCGCTTTTTATTCAATTACTTGTACACGCACTGAGAGGCAAGCAGAGAGGCAGGCAGAGAGGGAGAGGGAGAAAGTTTGCTCTGTCTGCCAAATGTTAAAAATGTTGCAATTTACATTAATGCCGCATCACTTTGCAGGTGCATTAAGCAATTAGCAATTGTAATTGATAAACAATTAGTGCAGCTGTGTGTGCGTCCATTCGTTTATTAACAAATGAGAATATCCCAAAAAAGTAATCACAATGCATCAATTATTATCTATGACATCTCGATCGGACTGTAGCATAACTCAATATTCCTAACTCAATTTGAAGCTCAGTTAATCAAGCATATGTGAAGTCGATTCGTTAATATATATTTAGCGAACATCGGTCCAAAACGAGTTACTGCTAACCTCAGCCGCAGCCGCAGCCGCAGCTGGAGCGTAAATTACAAATACAAATAAGCGTTAATATATTATATGTATTTGCAGAGCGGCAGCGTGCTCCGCTCTTAGCTGTGCGTGAGTGAGTCATAGGCCAGTGCGGCATAGGCGACAGTCCTACTCCTATTCAAAGTCTCTTCAACTTGTCGTGCCCCATGTTGAGCTCTTCTAAAGCTTGAAAGTGCTTTGAGAAATATAAAATGAATAGTAAGCAAATCGAAATGTCTTCAGGTATGAAGCAAAGCAAATTGATTAGAAAGCAAAAATGTGCTTTAAAGCTCTTGAAGACTTGGACTTGGTTAACCAGTTTTCTGGCTAAATCTATTTAGCTTTTTTGATACTTGTACTGTGATTCTAAGCTCATTAAAAGCTTATATATAGTAAACGAATATTACTGAACATTTGCTAATGATGAGGCCAAATGCTTATTGAATTATATTTAGAAAAGCTTTTTAAAGCAAATTTTTAAGTAATTTTTAGCTGAATAATAAATATTTTAAATAAATATTTTAAATAAATATTTTAAATAAATATTTTAAATAAATATTTTAAATAAATATTTTGAATAAATATTTTAAATAAATATTTTAAATAAATATTGTAAATAAATATTTTAAATAAATATTTTAAATAAATATTTTAAATAAATATTTTAAATAAATATTTTAAATAAATATTTTGAATAAATATTTTAAATAAATATTTTAAATAAATATCTTAAAAACACATAAATTTAATTCTTGCGCGAATTTTTATCTATGAACATTAATACATTCATAGTTATTTTTAAAAGTTTGATTGATAATAATCAACTTTAAGCTCACAGCTTTTCCTGTAGAAAGCTAAGCAATTGCTCTAAAGCTTTATAATACTTAAACTTAAGTTTATAGTTTTTATTGTAGATCCAATCAGCCAATTCAAATCGAAGCTCACTTTAAGACTACAGCGTCTTTACATTAAGTGCCATAGAGCTTAAAGCTTTATTTCCAAAAGCCAAAGTCTCAACCAACCTTAGGATTAATTGTATTAGAGCTTAAAGCTTCATAAGCCAACGTCTCAAGTGTCTTTAGATTAATTGTTATAGAGCTTAAAGCGCTGTTTACAAAAGCAAATGATCTCAGTAAAAGCTCAAGATGAAATGATCTAGATCAATCAACGAATAGAAAGCTCAAAAGTCGTGGCATGTCAGGCACAATACATATTTGAAAGCTCTCGAAGCCTGCGACCTAGATAAATAGTTTTTTGCGCAAATTTGATTGCAATTTAACTGGAAACTCAACAGAACTATTGAGCTCGACATGTCAACAAATTATTCAATCACAATTAACCAATAAATTAAGTGTGCCCAAGCTCAAAGCTTGGAAGAGCAAAACCCAAAACCAAATTAAATCTAATCTAGATCAATAAAAGCCAATTACTGCTGAGTTTTTACTATATATGAATATTTTTTAAAGCTGAAAACTGAAAGCTTCTGCAGAGATCCAACGTATCTCGCACGCTCTGGCCTGCCGCAGCTTTCTCTCGAATAATTGTATAAATAAAATTTTCTTTTGTTTGCAAATTGCTCAATTTTTTCTCTTTTTTTTCTGTAGGCTCGATGTTTTTATGGACGCACTCGGTTCGCGCGTAGCGTATGTCAACAAAACCCCCTCGGATAAACATAAAATTCAAATAAATACGTAGTTAGTGAATTTTTGTCTATTGAAAAACCAGTCAGCTCGTTGTTGCTCCCCCAGTGGGATGTGTGTGTGTGTGAGTGTGTGGGTGTCGTTGCGGCAGTATAAATGAATGCAATAGAATGTTGGGCCGGCTTAGTGTTGATTGAGCAGCCGGAGGTAATAAATCATTAACAATGCGCAAAGAGACGCTACTCATATGCCTGATCTTGGCCGTCAGCTGCTGCTGGGCCTATCCGCAAAGCCAGGAGACGGATTCATCAAGCACAACAACAACAACCACGCCAAAGCCCAACTTGGAAGAAGAAGAAAAGTCGAGCAGCAGCACAACAACAACAACCACGCCAAAGCCCAACTTGGGAGAAGAAGAAAAGTCGACAACGACAACAACAACCAAGCCCAACGTTTCAGAAGAAAAGTCGACAACAACAACAGCCCCGAGCTCAACAACTGAAAAGCCCAACTCCAAGGCGGGAGAGTCAACAACTAGCACAACAACAACCACAGCCAAGCCAGATGCAGCGAGCAGCACGCCCAAGGATGACAATGCCGAGGCCAAGGAGCTGCTGGCCAGATGCGAGCAGCTGCGCCGACGTCACAAACGGGATAGCTCCTCGTCAGAGGAGGACGACGATAGCCACGAGCAGAAGGCAAGCAAGAAGGAGCGCAAGAAGCTCAAGAAGATGTGCAAGGACTTGAAGAGGCAGCAGGAGCGCAAGCAGCAGCGACAAGGATCCGATAACCTGCGAGAGCTATCAGAGGCGCTGCGCAGCTACCAAACGAAGCAGATGGAGCGCAGAAGGCATTAAGCAAATAATAATAGACGATATATAATTAATTTTTTTTTTTTTTTTTTAAATTTCACTCCCTGTTATTTCTGAGAATAAAAATAGTTTTTTTTTTCCGAAAATGCGAAAGAATTGATTTCAAAGAAATTTAAATTTTTTTTGTTGGTCGCTAATGAGAAGCTCAAACATGGAGCAATCGCCGCTTGATACGAGCTGCTCTAAAATTGTAATGCCCCATCCAACAATGGACCAACTTGATTACGATAATAGACAAGACAAATGTTGAGCAGTCGACAAGAGCAAAGTCGGTCAATCTAGTTGAATGAGTCAGTGCAGAGTTTGAATTTGTTTTGACCAGCTTAGACCACTAGAAAATATTTGATATTGATATAGCTTCGATGTAAGTCCACGTCCACACTTGTAAGCCCGGCCTTGACTTATAGATGTCCAACTCGAGCAGCGTACGAGTCAAACCGGTTGATGAACATCATGTCGAACCTTAAATCGAGCTCTCCGCAAATATACACAAATTATTAATAAATAACGGAAGCTTATTATGTTTTATTTTGAATAGATTTCTTGGAAATCAACAATAATGCGCAAAGCGCAAAATAAATTTAAGCTGAAAGCTTAACTAAAAGTAGATGAACGCCAGCTCAAGATCTGAAATGCTGTTTGAAGTGTATATTTTTTTAAATATTTATTTTCATATATATAGTTATTTTAATCGATTTCATGCAATTGCAATTAATCAACGACGATGTTTATCACGACACAAACACAAGCTGCGCCAGGGTCATTTGTGTAAAACATGAACATGGGACACAAAGAGCGACTATTGCGCCCAGCTCAAGCATATGTTTTGTGGAGTCAGTCACGCCTCTTGAACAATTTATAGTGTATATATATGTATCAAACTATATCTGCTAAATTATCCACTCACTTATTTTGCTTATAATTGAATTCATAGCTCAGCTAATAGCAGCTGGTTTAATAGAATCGGAGTCGAAGTTAGCTGAAAAATAAACCTGTTTTTCCCAGTTTTTATTTTCATGTAGAAAAGAACTTCTTTTTTTTCACATGATAAAAAAGTTTGGCATAATTCATTTCATATTTTGTAGGTTTTTAATAGGTAGTCAAACATTTGGTGCTCACTGTGCATGTCATTAAAATAAATTAGGTTTTAGCGCTGCAAGAAAGTTGCCAAAAGAAAAATAAAATAAGCAAAATTGATTGAAAAAAAAAACTAAATCTATTTTTTATTAATTTAAGTATTAAAAAAATATTTTTATGTATAATTATTGCAATAAAAGCAAATAATAAAAATAAATAAAATTGATAGAAAAATATTTATATTTAAAATATTAAAAAACATTTTTTAAAAAAAATGTAATATAACAAAAATTATTTTTTATATATTATTATTGTTATAAAAATATAAAAATATTAATACATAAATATGATAGAAAAATATTTATATACAAAATATTTAAAAACATTTTTTTTACAATTTAATATAAAAAAAATTTTTTTTGTAAATTATTATTGTTCTAAAAATTTAAAAATAATAATACATAATACATTTATGTATATATAAAATATTAAAAAAAAAATTTTTATTTAAGACAAACTGAAAATATTTTTATTTATTATTATTTTATTTATTATTATTGTTATTAAAATATAAAAATAATAATTAATAAAATTGATAGAAAAATATTTGTATTTATTATTATTGTTATTAAAATATAAAAATAATAATTAATAAAATTGATAGGAAAATATTTTAAATAAAATGTATTTGTATTATTTATTATTTTTATTTTAATAAATATAAAAAATTACAAACGAAAATTGACAAAAATCTATTTTAATTTTTTATGTATTTTTATTATTATTATTTTTTTATTTTTATTTATTATGATTTTTTTGTAAAAAAAAAAAAAGATAAATAATAATAAAAGAAAAATAAACAAAATTGATCGACAAAATGTTGTATTTTTTTTTTTACTATTATAAAAAATATTTTTAAATAAAATTTGAACATTTTTATTCATAATTTTATAAATATTTTGTATTATTATTATTTACTTAATTATAGACATTTTTATTTTTTATTTATTGATT
Organism: Drosophila buzzatii; assembly: GCA_035045845.1. NCBI lineage: Eukaryota > Metazoa > Arthropoda > Insecta > Diptera > Drosophilidae > Drosophila > Drosophila buzzatii. The sequence continues at coordinate 6,229,568 of JAWNOS010000596.1, read as the reverse complement.
TATTTTTTTTTTTAATTTTTTTTTTTTGTAGTTGCTTTTTGATATATGAAATTATTTATTATTGCTAAATTTGTTAATAAATGTTTTTAATGGCTAATTGTTATTTTTTTGTGTATGCGGCATATGAATTTCTGGCTAACTGCAAACAGCTTGAATTGCCTTAGCTTAATTAATGTCTATATACAAATTAAAAATATCTATAGATATATATTTATTTACTGCTTGCATGTATAGTATGTTCATCTTTAGCTTATTAGATTCCATCATATTTGGTTATGGTGAATGCAAACATTTCACGGTCCAAGCTCGTTTGCTAAATTAGCTTTGCGTCTATATAATATATGATTATTCTCTTGTTTTCTTCTTCTTCTTCTTGTCGATCGACCCCAATGCTAATTTGCATAAGCAGAACACAAAAAATGTAAAATTGAGGAATGTGGATCGGTTGTGAACGACCACAAAATACACGCTTCAAAGACGAACAGCTGCAGAGTCGTATAGTCGGCCAGCCCTTAGGGCCGAGTCTGTAATAGGCCTAATATACTCTACTCCCTTGCGTTGGCGAGCATAATGAAAAAGCAAAACAAACGAAAATTGGTAAATAGGCAAAAATGATAATGAAGGCAGAGTTCAGGCATTGAACTCTCATCAGAACGTGGCCAATAGAAAGCTAAAGCTGCTGGCCAAAAGTCGTAGAAACTGGCCCTGGCCGTGGCTGTGGCCGTAGTCGTAAATGGGTCGACTTGGCTTTTGAACTCGGGAGGCAGCCGTGGCAGCCAGAGCTGCGGCTAATTATGCACAGCCCCAGAAGACGGCCCCAATTGGCGCCCAAGAAGCTGGCGAAAAGTGCCGTTAGCTAAATGATTTATGCACCGATCGACGGCGGCTAGAAGTTGATATAACTGGCAGCGCACGACGTCTCCCGATTCAGTTGCCGTACACAAAGCAACAAGCCATGAAGTGGTCAATCTTATCGTTACAATCGCTGCTCGTCCTGGTCCTGGCCATAGCCAGTGGCTACTCGCTGGTGAGCGGTAAATTTTTTTGATCCCCCTCTCATTGAACAAGCAAAGGCAAAACTGACCAATCCACTCTCTTCCTCTCTGCCTCTCTCTGCGTCTCGCGCTTACTCTTTGATCTGTGATCGCAGCCCGCGATGAGCTGCGTCCGACGCAGGCGCCGCTGCTCAGCTCCACGGTAAAGCCAACGAGTGCACCCAAAACGGAGGCAAAGCCTACCAAGCCGCTGATGATCATCAATGCGCCGCCCATGAAGCAGAAGCATCTGGTGCCGGTCAGCGTGCAGACCGAGCAGCAGGAGGAGCAGCAGAAGAAGGAGACTCAGGCCCAGGCATCGGTGCAGCCGCAGCCACAGCAGCAGCTAAAGTCATCGCTGCAGGTGCAGGAGGCCAAGCCGCTGCAGGTGACGGGCTTCATTACCAAGTCGGGCAACATCTATGAGATCGAGGACAAGCGCGGCCTGGGCCGCATCGAGCCACGCCAGGCGGACGATGCCGATGAGCCGCAAATCGTTTGCAACTATGGCAACGTGGTCATCTACAGCGATGTGCCCTGCGATCAAGTGACCAAGGTGAAGGTGGGCGAGGTGATGCCACTGAATGCCCCATCCGAGCAGCAGCAGCAGCAGCAGGCCACCGAGGGGCCACTTGCCGCAGATGATGAGGAGGGCAGCCAGCAGGCAGCTGTTGCCCAGCCGCAGGCGGGTGACTCTGACAATGTGCCGCGCCAGCAGAGCATGCAGCAGCGCCGTCGCCGTCGCCGTCCACAGCAGCAGCAGCAGATCCGACGCCGTCCTGGCAACAATGGCGTGCGTCGCATTCGCCGACGCAATGGCAACGGCAATCGCAACCGCAACGGCAATGGCAATCGCCGTATCGTGCGTCGTCGTCCCAATCAGCGGCGTCGCGGTCAACGCCGGCCGGCCAACAGGCAACAGCAGCAGCGCCGCCGCCAGCAACAGCGCCGCCGCCTGCAGCAGCAGCAGCAGCGTCGCCGTCGCCAGAAGCCGCAGCGTCGCCGCCAGCAACAGATGCGATTCATCAGCGATGATGACGAAGTTTAGGCAGTGCCAACGGACAGGCATTGGCTGGATATCTCTCAGTCCACAGCTGCTAATTAGCTTCAATTTCAGTGACGAACAACGAATAAAATGTTAACCAAAATCGCAAACTCCAATCAGAATTTTAATCCGAATGCCAATCAGCATGACAGCGTACATAATTCACGTTAGCAAATCTGTATTAAGTAAATGAAAGCAAATGTCAGGCATTGTATGACTTGAAGCTCTCTTAAAGCTGTTGCGAGCATCGTGAGCTTTAGCTGGAGTGTGCAGTCAAATGAATCTGATTCTCTGACTCTGGCATACAAATGATTAAGAGCTTTAGCTGGAGTGTATAGCGACTTTATGCTCTTCCAAATGAAGCAACTATTGTGCTCAGCTCTCATTCTAAAGCTCATACTCAAAGCTTCCTTAGAGCGTTTAAAGAGTTTAGAGCATTTTTCTTTAAAATAAAGTTTGTTTTCCTAGCAGCTTCAGTCTAACTAATCTAGCACGCAAAGCTAATGCATATATTTTTCTGCTCGCATCTGAAAGCTTTTGCCATTGCCTATAAGATCTACGAAAGCTTTCGCAGTCTTTAAATTGACTTTCTAATCATTTAGCTTTTCTCTTAACTAGCTCGCATCTGAAAGCAGATCATCAGCATCAGATTAATGAAAGCTTTAGAGAACTTCAAAAAGTCTTTCTAAGAAATTAATTTTGCTCTTAACTAGCCCAACTTTAATTCTCAGTATTCAGATTTTTTTAGTTTTTTTTTTGTTTTCTTTTTTTTTTTTTGCTTTATCTTACTTTTTGCCTCAAGCTTCAATAAGCTTTTGTTATTATGTGCATAAACTAGCTTTATAGCTTTCTGCTTTAATGAGCTTTAAGCGTTTATTTAAAGGAATTTGTGCTTGTCTATTAAAGCTGTTTCTATCTATCTATCAGCATTCATTATGACCTTGTTCAAGCTTTAACTCTTTGCAAACTTTAGACTTAGTTTTTTCTTATTTTTTATTTAATAATTTTAAGCTTAAACTTAAACTTACCTAAACTTCAATTTAAACCTAAACTTAAGAGGAAACTGAAACTTAAATATATTTCAATGACGTAAAGCTCTCACGAGCTCTGTGCTGTTGCTCTTCAATCGGAGATAATACTCAAAGTAGCTTTCATAAGCTTTGGGCTTCTGCTTAACACTAGTTCTCTTAATCCAGGCATTGCCTTTATATTTCTATTTTCTCTAGTAGCTTTCAGAAGCTTTAGGCTTCTGCTCAACACTAGTTCATTTAATCCCGACCTTGACTTTATCTCTCTGTTTTCTCTAGAGAAGAGTAGTCCTGACTTCTTTTAGACTTGTCTTAGGCAAGCCTTGACTTAGCCACACAAACAACTTGTCAAGCAGCTGTGCACTCATTTAAGCCAATTGTTATCAATTAAATATCTATCACTTAATGCTTCACTTATCCACATTAAGCCCAACGAGCTACATAAATAGTTAACTTGAAGCGTTAAGCAGCTTAGGCGACAAATAAATAGAAACTCTACTGCATTTGCATTTCTTTCAGTGGCAATGGCCTAAACTGTGCTGAGTGTGCATGGAAAGCATTTGATTTTATATATGTTTATAGCAAGTGAGAGATATTTGTTGATGCAGCAGAAAGTGTTTAGGCAATCTCTATGCTCTATCTATCTCTATGCTTTATCTACAACCTCTACTCCAAACAGAGACTGAGAGAGAGAGCTTGCTGAATGTCTGAGTGTATGTAAATATTATTTTTAAGCTATGCTGTTAAATTATATATAGGTATATATTATATATGCATGACTCTATAAGCTTCTTAGAAATTATCTATATGGCAGCCAGTTTGAAGAGTCTCTCACATATGCTTATATATCTATATATAGTTAAATATATCATTTTAGTCCATTCATGTAACCTAGTACATCTCTATTGCCCTTGCACAACTATTAGGGTGACCAAAGAATGTGAATTTTATTTTCGATAATTAAATTGAACTATCGAATAGCGATTCTCATTGCAACCGAAATTAATCCAAAGTTTGCCGCAAAAGTGAAATACAAAAAATATATAAAAAATGTTTAAATTAAACAAAGTCTATTTCGTTACGAACTCAAGAGACTTTACACTGGCAGATTGCCTATAATTGAGAGTGGAGACAAGTCAGTGCGCAACATAAGAAGCTTTTGACGATATGAACTGGCAGCAGAGTGATATATAAAGCTATTTGATGCCCCTATTCAGCCTGCTTCAGATAGTACTTGGCATGTCTAAAAAAGTGAAGCATTGAACTGAGAAGTGAGCAGTGAGGAACGCCTAAGAACGCCTAAGTAAGATTCTCGATGAAATCTAGAAACTGTCTCACTCAAAGATTCCAACATTCCAGTCAGCAAAGCAGTAAAGTAGCTAGGACTAGAGGACTGGACTGGAGGTATATCTGCAGGCAATGCAAAACCAAGACAGCTCAAAGCCAAGGAAATGTATTGGTTGTTAAAGCCACGCTCGCAGCTAGGCCTTGAGAACAATATAAGATAGCCTTATAAGAAGCCTTATATAGTAAGCTTGACCTAAAGCCGCTATGGACTTACGCTGGGCAAGTAAATAAATGAGATGCTATATATGATGATGATGCTATGATAAGAGTTGCTGCTTGGCATATAGCAAACTTTGATATCTATATAGAACTCAAACTTTGTCATGTCAAAGAGAAAGTACAAAAAAAATCTATATAATAAGTAAAAAGCTAAATGATCGTTGTAATGTTCTAGCAATTGGACCTGTAGATAACTAGAAATAGAATGTAGAGTTAGTAAGGGAAATATATAAATATATATATAATATATATTATAAGTAAATGCATAATATATATATATATATATATATATATATAGATTAAGGATGCTTAGTAAGCTTTCTTCTGTCATCTGACACAAGCTATGGAGCTAATTTGATAAAGTTTATATATGAACGAGACAGAGTGTAGAGCTCTTGTTTATATATATTATTATATACATGGATTGAATACGTTACACTGAATTCAACTACAGTCGAGTCTCGATAATTCGTAACACGCTAAATCGAAAACCTCAATATTTCGTAAGCAACTGTTGGCCTTTGAAAACCTCTGTAATTCGTAAAAAATTCGATTCTCTTGCCACTACAAATTATCGAGACTCGACTGTATATATATCAGCGCGCGAGAATATACAAGCTCAGCGTTCCTTACACAGCTCTATATTGAACTCAAAGTAGCATAAACCTCTTGCTTATAATTAAGTAAATTTGCTTATTGTTTAGTTCAAGACAGCTTGCAAATAAAAATGAGATTTTAAAAACAGGAAGATCGTGGAAGTAGCTTCAATATTCATATCAACACAGCTCAAATCCGATGCGCTTGATTGCTATGGCCTGCTGCCTTGTTAAAATAAGAGAGAGAGAGAGAGAGAATATATTTCACAGCAAGTTCGCTTTATATTTCGATATACAGCTACCATGCACAGGTGAGTGGCAAAGTTTTCGCTTTCATCTAACCGATTTGGAAATTTTCTCAATTTATAGCCTGACGAGCGACTGCTGTACTTGGAGCCCATAGCCCACGGCTATGAGGTGTATCAATAACCTTGAACTGCTTTCGGCTTAAATGCTGGGAACAGCTCAACTGGCCAATAAACTAATATTGAACAGAGCAGGTGAGCAGGAATGGAAATGGGAATGGAAACGGGCATGGGCACAGGAAAAGCAATGTAAAAGAGGACACAGGCGGAAGGGAGCAGGAAGCGAGCAGGAGGCTGCGTGCCTGGGCACATCGTGCATTTAACTTTGTCAAACAAAAATCCTTTGGGCAAAGAGTTTGTCTGGCATACGCACAGACATTAGATAGCTGGTAAGCGAGAGAGCGAGCGAGCGAGCGAGAGAGAGGGAGGAGTGAAACTGTGTGGGTGAAGCTGAAGATATAATCTCATAAAGATAAAACAGTTTATTGCGGAGACGAACAAAATGGAGCACAAGTTAAAGTGGAAGATGAATTTTCAAATGCACGTGAAGATAGCGAGAGCCAGACAGGCAGAGAGAGAGAGAGAGAGTGGAGGAGCACAGATAGAGACGATATGAAGCTGTTTAAGCAACCCATTGACCCCCTGCCGATAGGCGAGCAAAGATGGCCGACGGCAGCCAGTGAAATGCGAAAATCTGTCAATTATTTAAATCGCCTGCCAAAAATCTGAGCACCGGCTCAAGCTTTGGCCCGCAGCCCAGCTGAAGTGCTGGCGCCATCTACGGGCCGCGGGCGGTCCTCAGCGTTGTCCATTGTTATATAGTCGCGCGTCCTCTGGCCCGGCTGGACAAACTATGGCCCCGACCGAGGCCGAGGCCGAGGCTTGTCTGCTGGTAATTAACATGAAAATAAGCGCATTAACATCATGGACGCTGGCGGTTTATGTTCCTGATGAATGGTTGGAGTGGGCACGGCCAACAGGATGGCGAGTATTTGGAGAGGATGCCGAGAGGGGAAGCTAAATTTGAAGCGGTTTTTGGCTAAAGGACCGCCAGCACTTGCCACGGGCAACCGTCTAAAAACGTCTACGGCCCGGGTCCCTAATTATGAAATCGAAATCGAAACGAAAATTCGCTCAGCGAATTTGCCGTGAAAAACGTAAAGCGCGCAAATTAAAATAATAAATTCGCTAAATTAAAGAAGGAAGTCATTAAAGACGCTGCCAGACGAGCGTAGGGACGGACGGACAGGTAGACAGACGGATGAGCCACATGGAGCACCGAGCACCGAGCAGTGAACAGCGAACAGCGAACAGCGTGCAGCAGTGAGCGATGAGCTCAACGCATTGAGCCTTTTGTGTCTTGACGACGACGTCATTAGCAGCATTTACACGTCGCACGCCGAAGCCAAGGGGAAGCCAAAGGATAATAAGTAACGACGAGGCGACGCCGCGACGCGAAAAGAAAAGCGCTGCTAAGACAAAAACTGACACAAATTAAACTGAAATTAGTTGCAACTCACTTCGCTTCAGACGGTGCCTCAGCCAGACGAGGCGAATGCCAAGAGCTCTGATGTATGTGTGATCAGAGTTGGGCAGACTTGGCTTGCACTCGGATTAGTCATTCCTTAATCAACGTATCTATCTCTATCTCTTTATGTATCAATATCTATATCTATATCTATTTCTATATCTACATCTATATGTTCATCTTTACTATTAGATAGAGAGATAGAGATTATAGGTGGAGGACCTCTACGTCTACCTCTACCTCTACCTTTACCACTACCTCTACCTCCACCACCACCTCCACCTCTACCTCCACCTCTACCTCTACCACTACCTCTACCTCTACCTCTACCTCTACCTCTACCTCTACCTCTACCTCTACCTCTACCTCTACCTCTACCTCTACCTCTACCTCTACCTCTACCTCTTCCTCCACCACCACCTCCACCTCTACCTCTATCTCCGTTTATATCTCTATTTTCATCTTTATCTATGTCTGGATTTATTGCCCCTGCACCGCACCAATATCAAATGACAGCCCAGACGATTGGCATTGTGACCCATATTGTGGGGCAGGCCGCGTCTGGCCTCGCACCACAGCCTCTTGCGTCAGTTCATCAATTTGACATAATGTGTTCTATATTTAATGGGGCTCAATTCTATTTTGGTGCTCGACTTAAAGTCACAAATAAATGTGCGAATAAATATGTCAAAAGTAAATAAAATATATTTCTATATATATATTGTGCTAATTTTGTCACCACACCCCGCACCCACAGCCCTTTCGCGGATGGCTGAGGACAAGCCGAATCAACTTTGCCAACTGTTTCAAGTTGGCTTTGGGTGGTGGGGCGGCAGGGAGGGAGAGAGGGCGCAGAGTGATTGCGGCATTGGGCTGGGGATACTTTGTGTTATCAGCAGTCAGTTAGTAGCGGAAACTTTTTAAACGTTTTCGAAACAAGTTGAAATTTAAATAAACCTTCCAATTTTTGACGACCCCATACCATACCGCCGGCGGGCGTTGCTCCATTCCCGCCCTCGCTTGCATATGAATGCAAAGTTGAGACAACAAAATCGCCAGAGAAATGAAACTTTTTGCCCGAGAACTGTAATTTTGGCCTTTACTTTGCATTCGAGAGTTGATGCCACGATTCAAGTCTGCACAGACAGAGGGACTGAGAACTGAGCGCCGAGAACTGAGAACTGAGAACTGAGAACTAAAAACTGAGGACTGAACACTGAGCACTGAGGACTCAGAGCTCAGAGCTCGGAAGCTGAGAGCAACTGGCAGCTCAAGACGTAGACTCGGGCTTTCCACTTGCTTTTTGTGCCCATAAAATCGACTTAAATTTTTATTGCGACAAAAAACTGTTTGAGAAGTGAAAAGAAACGCGGGCGCAAAGTGCGCAAAGTACAAGAGCTTTCCAAATGTGCTCGGGTGGGCGACAGGCGGTGGGCATGGCTCGCGCTATATAAAACTTGGTGGCGGGCAGCGGCTTGTAAGTGCAGTCGACGCCGTTGCTAAAATCGTATTATAGCATAGTATTTTTTTCACCTCCCACCTGCCCCTCCCTGCCAGCAAAAACACGTTCATAATGCGCCCAACTCCAAGACGACGCAAACCTATTCAACATACGTATAGAGTACTTTTATTAAATATTTTCAACGGGTCGCTGCAAAAGCTGAGCACGCTTAGTCAGACCATATAGTAGCTTCAACTAGTGAGGCTTATCGAGTCTCAGAATGAAAACATGTATAAAGTGTTCATATATCTAAATAGTTTATTAAGGAATTCTGAAGGCTTAGGACTTTACTTAGTTAAAGCTTAAGCACCTTTCTGTTTATGGGGTAAGCGTTGGCTATGCATAATTAACTTCTTAATTCATTTCATTCTATATAAGCATTATTAGGTGCAGGGTGTCTGCTAGTCGTGTCGATTATGTCTTATATCGTATTTCCTATAAAGACAATCTATATGAAGGCCTCAGCAACTGCAGCTCATATCACTTTCCATCTTTGCTGGGTATCTGCTAGTCGTGCCATCTTACTCTTCTATATTACTCCTATTCCAGAAGCCTTCGACTTGTAGATTCTCCCATTGCACAGCTCCATAGCAGCTATTCAATTCCGTTGCTGTCTTTGCGGGGTATCTGCTAGTCGTGTCGGTGCAACTAATTTTCCTTTAGTCTCCTATTGAAGAGACTTAAGCACAAAGATTTCTCAGATCCTACTCAAAGGCAGCTTCACATTAGAATAGGGTATCTCTTCGTCGTGCTTATCACATTCTCGTATTCCCGTTTTTTGCCATCATATTTTTCTTATTTCGGTTCACTCGTTGCCCAATTTCGGTGAGCACTGTTTTCGTACATATTTTGCCCAGCGCCGGAAAGTATGCTATGTTATAATATTTTCGCTCGGTCCGCGCTCGGTAAGCGTGGCGTGGAGATGAAGACGTCGAAGAAGCAGCGGCAGCAACGGCGGCATGCGGCAAGTGGCAAGCTCAAAAAGTGCCAACGACGCCGACGATGAAGGCAACGAAATAATAAAAAGCAAACTTTTTACCAAGTTGACTTTGACACATTGGGCCAAGACAAACACGGAGTGAGATAGAGAGCGAGTGAAAGAGAGAGAGCGATATTTATAGAGGTGGAGATAGTAATGCAGTAGTAAGCACACGCCCCCTCCAGACCTAACAGCAATCCGTTAGCTCTTGCATGAAAATGGCATAACAAAATTGTCGGATGGACTATGAAGGAAAACTAGCTGTGCAGGCAGCAGATCTTTCCCTCGCCCTCCCTCTATCTTTAGTATTTATCTATGATATATAAATATCTCTATATTTGTCTTGACCAAATGGCTAAGCTAATGGAAATCGCCAGCGACTTAGACCAGGCCAGAACAAGAACTGTCGAAGTAATGCGCGATGAATGCATAACTCAATTAGCAAAGTATATCTATCTCTCTCCCTCTCCCTCTCTCCATATCTCTCTTTCTCTCTGTCAAAGCATCATTGCAGCGCCCTTGCACTCTAGTGACTTTGGTCCTCGCCGCAATTAGCGTCAAGTTCTTTGCTGGCTTTAGATCAGGCAAAAGTTGCGCAAAGCAAAATTAATGGGCTCGCTTGGCTATCGCGATGAAAGCCAGAACGCTTCGACTCGCTGATAAGCGTTGGCGATAACCGTCGAATAAATGGCGCTCATTAGCCACGGCTGGCCGTAGCGAGCTGGAGCAACTATTTAAGCCGGGCGGACGACCTGTAGCCAAGCAGAGAGCACAGCGACCCAACGCAGCACAGAACAACTGGGACTAAAACGGCAAAAGATGTTGGTGCAAGGAATAAGAAGTTTGCTGCTGGCGCTGATCATGATCAGCTCGCTGGTCATCGATGGCGGCCTGGCGGCAAATGTGAATCGAGAGCGACACGTCCAGACCAGCGCGATGAGCGTGGGACCCAGCTCGGAGCGCAGCGGCGTGCCATTGTGGCAGGCCTCATTCGATACGAACGATGTGTACATCGAGACGCCGATTGACCGGCCCAATCTGCGGCGGGCAGCACTCGCTCTGCTGCAGCGGCAGCAGAAGCAAAAGGCCAAACACTTCCCGGCGAATATCTATGCGGAGGAGCAGGACGGCAAGCAGCTGGCGCAACCCGAGCTGGAGTACACCGAGCTGCTGACACCGGCCGCTGGGCAGCCGGTGCTGGTAGTGAATATACCCGCCTTGACGGAGAAGGAGCAGGTCAAGCCGGACGAGGCGCGCCGGTTCCATAACAAAAGGATTTTCGGCTTCCACGAACCGAAGAACGGAACTTGGTTTTTCTTCAACAACACCAATGTAAATAACCCAGCCCCTGGAAACGGTGGCGGCACTGGTAACGGTGGCGGTACTGGCACTGGCAACGGTGGTGGTACTGGCACTGGCAACGGTGGTGGTACTGGCACTGGCAACGGTGGTGGTACTGGCACTGGCAACGGTGGTGGTACTGGTACTGGTACCCGTGGCGGTGAAAACTATGTGATCCGTGAGATAGTGCACACGCCACAGATAATGCCAATGCAGTACGTCCAGACGCGCCTGCCCCAGCAGCCAGGCCTGGCTCAACCCTACAATCTGATCGATTTCAACTCTGCCCAGTTCTATGGCAACGGCATGAGTCTCGGCGGCGGTATGAGCAATCCCAGCGTCTTCACTGGCTACAATGACTTCAGTCGTTTCAATGGCCTCGGCAGCGCCGTGCCCCTGGTGCCCGTTAGCCTTGGCAACAATGCGGTCGGCTATGTGCCCCTCAATCTGCGCATGCTGCGTCAGCTAGCAGCGGACACTACCTCTGTACCCATACGCGAGGGCGAAGATGAAGCTGCACTAGCCATGGATCCCCTGGACCTGAATCAGCCAAAGGACACAGATGAAGCACTACCCAGCACCGACAGCCCGAATATGGACGATGGCCGCTTCCCGCTGCTGACCCAGCGTCTAAGGCAACGTCCGACCCTCGCCGCCGCCAGTGAGGGCAGGAATCCTCTGATGGCGTTTGCCAAGAACATTCGTCGCATGCAGTACCTCTAAGCGATAGCCCCAACTGACCCCGATCCCAATTACCACGACTCCCACTCCAACTGACTGACCACGCACTGCATTTACTTGACTAGCATTAGATTTAATTCCAATTTTTTTTTCCACTCCTATATATTTATTATTTAATTATTTTATCAAGCAAATAAAACAGCTTGAAATCTGTGAAAGCAACAAAAAAAAGTATCTCTATCACTGCCTCTATCTCTATCTCTATCTCTATCTCTATCTCTATCTCTATCTCTATCTCTATCTCTATCTCTATCTCTATCTCTATCTCTATCTCTATCACTATCTCTACCTCTACCTCTACCTCTACCTCTATCTCTATCTCTATCTCTATCTCTATCTCTATCTCTATCTCTATCTCTATCTCTATCTCTATCTCTATCTCTATCACTATCTCTACCTCTACCTCTACCTCTATCTCTACCTCTACCTCTACCTCTACCTCTATCTCTATCTCTATCTCTATCTCTATCTCTATCTCTATCTCTATCTCTATCTCTATCTCTATCTCTATCTCTATCTCTATCTCTATCTCTATCTCTATCTCTATCTCTATCTCTATCTCTATCTCTATCTCTATCTCTATCTCTATCTCTATCTCTATCTCTATCTCTATCTCTATCTCTATCTCTATCTCTATCTCCATCTCTATCTCTATCTCTATCTCTATCTCTATCTCTATCTCTATCACTATCACTATCTCTACCTCTACCTCTACCTCTACCTCTACCTCTACCTCTACCTCTACCTCTACCTCTACCTCTACCTCTACCTCTACCTCTACCTCTACCTCTACCTCTACTTCTACCACTACCTCTACCTCTATCTATCTCTATCTCTATCTGCATCTCTATGTCTATCTTTCTCCCGCACATTTCCTCTCTCTCTCTTTTGCCATACATTAGGCTATTTTATATGCATTTTCTTTCAGACAATTTACACAGCATTAACATTTTCAATGGGTTCAGAGCTAAACAGAAATGGAATATCTATAAAGGAATTAATGTTGCTCACAACAATTTTCTATTATTCTGGAAAATTCTGGGAATAGCTTAAGCTTAAAAGATTATTTGCATTGAAATTCCACACTGCTTACATAAATCCATTTAAGTGGACTCTCAACCAAGCCAAGTTTGTTTATTGAAATTTGAATTCGATTGGCACTCAAGTTATTAGCAGTAGTTTGGGTAGGCAAAAACCACAAATCTGTTAATAACAACAGCAAATGCTGCAGAAATGAAGTGCTTATTATTAGCCAAGACGTTGCATATTTGCCTTTGAGGCTTAATTTACGCATGTTTTCCGTTTGTAAACGGAGTCCATTTGGAATTATTAAGCATACGCCCAGTTGGCCACCGATGCGACTCGAAGCCATAATGCATTTCGTTCAAATTTTAAGTAGATCGATTTAATTTGCTTGCATAACAATTCAATCAGGCCAACAATGGGAAGAATCAAATGCAGATGATGTGAGCAGAGCAAGTGCTAATAAATTGAAATTGGACTAATGGGCGGCCGGCCAGCCAGCTTGGGCTGAGCCGTGAATATTGAAATATGCTGGCAAATGAAAATGGATATTCAGATAAATGCAATCGCACAGACAGGCTAACGGCCAAGATGCCAAGGCATCCAGTCAGTCGGACAATTAGACATTTAGTCTGGCTGTAATATGTCAACTATTTTCCAAAAGATTGCGGCCAGCAGCCAAGAGAAAGAAGGCTAACAGACGCACAGCTGCCAAAGGACCCTTAATTGATGGCAGCACTCATAAAATCTCCCTCTCTGTGTATGTGTGTGTGTGTGTGTGTGTGTGTGTGTGTGCGTGGGTGTGTATTTGACAGCAACAATAATTGGCAAGTCGAAGAAAACTAACAACAACAACAGCCGCAACAACATTTGCAAGCCATGCTACAATAACAAATTAAATAAATATAAGAAGCTTTTAAGTTAATAGAAAATGTTATAATTGAATTTTATCACAAGCAGCAGCAGCAACAACATCATCAGCAGCAGCAACAGCAGCAATTGCGACAGCAGCAACAACAGCAACAGCAACAGCATCATCAGCAACCACAACAAAATTATAAATGATGGCAAATTTAAAGGCGAATATATAAAATTAATACAGAAAGTATAATTTGGAAGGCATTGGAAATAAAGTACTCGATTAAAAAGCAAAGAGAATTATATATACATCAATTATAAACAAACTTATTTGCATTCTAGTATGTTTATAAATGCTTGATTTAGTCATTATTAGTGTTAATTGCTTTGATTAAGCTAATCAATTAATATTCCTATTTTATTTACATTCATATTCATATTGAAATTAATAAATTCATGTTCATATTCATATTCGTATTCATATTCATATTCATATTCATATTCATATTCATATTCATATTCATATTCATATTCATATTCATATTCATATTCATATTCATATTCATATTCATATTCATATTCATATTCATATTCATATTCATATTCATATTCATATTCATATTCATATTCATATTCATATTCATATTCATATTCATATTCATATTCATATTCATATTCATATTCATATTCATATTCATATTCATATTCATATTCATATTCATATTCTTATACATATTCATATTCATATTCATATTCATATTCGTATTCATATTCATATTCTTATACATATTCATATTCATATTCATATTTATATACATATTCATATTAATTTCATTTTCATATTTATATTTTTATTCATATTCATATTCATATTCATATTCATACTCAAACTCATATTCATATTCATATTCATACTCAAACTCATATTCATACTCATACTCATACGCATACTCATACTCATACTCATACTCATACTCATACTCATACTCATACTCATACTCATACTCATACTCATACTCATACTCATACTCATACTCATACTCATACTCATACTCATACTCATACTCATACTCATACTCATACTCATACTCATACTCATATTCATATTCATTCATTTTGTTTCATTTTCATATTCATACTCATATTCATATTCATACCCATATTAATATTCATTTTCATATTCATATTCATTCTCATATTCATACTTATACTCATACTCATTTTCATATTCATATATATAATGAATATATATATATTTTCTTCCCTTTAATGCTATTCATCCCTTTCTTCATTATTTATTTATTCATTATTCATTTTTCTTCATTCATTTAATTTATTTAAATTTTCTGTCCTTTCTTAATTTTGTTTTCTTTTTTTTTCCCTTATTTTATATAATTTTTTCTTTTATTTTCTTTTCTTTTCTTTGCTTTACTTTTCTTCTAATTTAATTTAATTTCTTTTCTTTTATTTGTTATTTATTTATTTTTTTTTTTTAATTTAATTTCGTTTTCTTTAATTTACTTATTTTCTTTTCCTTTCCTTTCTATTCTTCTTGTTTTTTTTATTTTTATTTTTTTTTTTTTTATTTTCTATCATTCTCTTTACACCCTGAACCCATTGAAAATGGGAAATCAGGGTATAATGATAACTTGTATCGTTCCAGAGTTATCGATAAAAACATTTATTGCGAATCAGCTATAAAATTATATATCGTTCATCTTTTGAGTAAGAGTCTCCTAGTCTTCTTTGACTTTCTATTCTTCTCTTTAATTTTTATTGCTAATTTACTCTGCTCTTCTCTTCTCCCTTCTTATTAACATTCAACTTGGAATATTTATGAAATTTACCAAAGACTTTATATATTATTCTTCTGTTTTGTTAATCAGTTCGCCTCGGGCTAAGGACCCTATGAGATCCTGTTGATTATTGACTCAACACTTTGCGAAATTGCAAGAAAACATTTTGGCTTGGGCGCCAAAAGCTGAAGCTGGCATTCAAAGCAAGATACATTTCGTGCAGCTATACAAATACGCAGATACAGATACAGCTACAGATACAGATACATTTGCAGCTGCTGCCCAGCAGTCTATGGCTGTGTGTACTACAATGTACTTGACTGTCAGGGCTTCACAGCTCTCGCCCTCTGTCTGTCTCTCTGTCGCTCTGTCAAGCTCTGTCTGAATGGAACACTTAGTGCTTGGCTCTGCATGCGTGTGCGTGTGTGTGTGTGTGTGAAACACTTTTCAAGATTAAACCGAAAAGATTTAAGTGAATTATGTTAAAGTTATTTGCCTCTGTGTCTCACGCACTGACACTATCTGCCGCACATCCTTCGGCCGCAAAAGTGGTCATGTAATATAAATATGTGCATAAAAAATATGCCACACACACACACATACACACACACACGCACAAAAGATAGAGGCTGGCTGTGAAAACATAAATTCGTTTATTTATTTATACAACACGCTCGGGCTGTTGCTTTAGCCAGCCATAAGTATTGTATCTCGCAGATACAAATACACAGCTGTGTATGTGCGTATGTGTGTGTGTGTGCATAGTTATTTGGCCTGCAACTTGATTTGCCAGTTTTTCGTTCGTGCCGCCTTCCGAGATTTATGTGCGCATGTTTATTGTCGAGTTTATTAGATTTGATTTACTGTGCCTACAACTTTCACTTGTGCCTCAGCTACTTACTTTATCTGAGCGTGTGTGTGTGTGCGTGAACAACTCATAGATACACACACTCATATACTCACATAGTCTCCCGCTTGATTTACGTGCCCGCCAGTCAACAGCTCAGAACAGCGCCTCTAATGATACCATGTCAAGGCATCGTCGCGCACGCAAGCACGCAATTAGACTTCGAGTGAAACTTTTTAATTGCATCCCGCATCATGGACTCATCTATAAAAGCGCCGCTGCCCAAGCCAAGCCAGTGCAGAGCACATACCAGTGCTGGAATCGATAAACAATGCCAGCTCGAACTGCAGCCACAACTCAACAGAGATCCCTGGGCAAATGGATGCTGTGCAGCGTTTATCTAGCGCTGCTGCTGCTGCTGCTACAGCAGCAAATGGCGTTGACTTTGCGCATTGGTAAGATCTAGTTATATCTAAGAAATGCCAATACCAATTGCATTTCCTCTTTCGCATTCAGGCTATCGTCTTCCTCAGTCGGCGGGTCGCAGTGCGGGCAGCACGGATGTTGGCAGCGGACGAGATCTGTTCAAGAAATTCATGCTCTTCCGCGGCCTCTTCCCCCAGGAGCCGACGCGCGAGAATATCATTGTGATACCGCAGTCGAGCCCGACCTTTACCACGCCCACCACCACCACCACCACGACGACAACCATTGTCAATGACACGAATACGCGACGTTGGCGCAATCTGGACCAGCCAATGCCCATGCTGCCCACAACCGAAGGGTCAGACGATGAAGGCTCACAGCAGCGCATTACCAGGCGCCGCAGGCCCAACACGCGTAGCGGCAACAACAACAACAACAATAAGCAGGGCAGGCATAAGAAGAAGCGACGCCATCGACACATACACAAGCGGCAGCGGCAGCAACGCTATCGTCGATAGCTGCCAGAAAGCTCTCGCCCAGGCGCATGAGCAGTCGCGCAAAACGATCCGCTGAGCTGCCAAAGCAAGAAAACAATCAAAGCTAAAAATCTGAAAAAATACATATATTATTAATGTAGTTTAAAAAAAAATTATATATTTATTAATTAATTTATTTTTTTCTTTTTTTTTTTGAGTGAAATAAAACAGTGAATAAAAAATAAAATATCATTTACTATTATTATTCATTTATTTATTTTTGTCGTTTATGAATTTGATAAACATTTTTATTTTTATTTTTTTTTAATTTAAAATTTTTTTTTTTTTTATGAATTTGATAAACATTTTTATTTAGTTTTTTTTTTTAATTTTTTAAATTTATTTTTTTTATGAATTTGATAAACATTTTTATTTCGTTTTTCTTTTAATTTAATTTTGTTTTTTTTGTTTTTTGTGAATGAAACATTTTTTTATCAAATTTATTTTCAAAAAAAAAGTGATAAAAATATTTTTATTATTTTGATTTTTTGTCATGTATTTTTTTAGTATTATAATAAAATGTGATCAAACTAATTTTATTACTTTGATTTTTTCGAAAATGAATATTTTTAATTGTTCGTTTTTTATCTATTTTTTTAATAATATAATTAATTATTGTGTATATTATAATGTAAAAGTTTTTCATATATATTTAATAAATATATATTTTTCGAACGAAATTTAATTAAAATATTTTAAAAATTTTCTTTTTCTTATTTTTCATGCTTCGCAAAAAATATTTTTTATACAGACATTTTCTTATATTTATACATGCATAAATATGTAAAAATATTTTTTTTTTTTATTTATTTTCTTTTTTTATATATATATCAAAATCTATCTTAAATATTAACGAGAAACAGTATTTTTATTATTAATTTGAATTTTTCCTATTTTATTAATTAAGTTAAATAGGGCAAGTATTATGTGTATTTATGACATACATATGTTAATATTGCTTTGCTACATAATATTATTTTCCTATACCTTCCTTTTTTCCGAATGAAATATAAGAATAGAGTAAATTTTTGTTATCTGGAATTTTTCATGTTTTTCTTAGAGTTATTTTTGTAATATAAAAATGTATTTTATTTACATTTTTTAGTTAAAATTATTAAATGAGAAAAACCTAAATGAAAACTTTGTGTATTTCAAATGCGCGCTCATATTTTTTGTTTCGCATGAAATATAATAGATTTATGCAGATATTTGAATATATATTTTGAGATATTTGCTTTGCTTGTATTTTCGAGTGAAATATATTTTTGTTATTAAGCAGACTCTATAAATATATATTTTTTATAAATTTACTTGAAAAGTAAATATTAAATTCCATGAAATTATAATCAATAAAAAACACACACACGCAATCTTCATAAATAATAGCTGTGCTTACTGTGTATGTATAAATATTTATTTTTATTTATCTATAAAGTAAATTGAATAAAATATCAATTTCTGTGCATAAAAAATTGCATTTGCAGTTGAGCATTGAAACCTCAACAAATTGAAGAGCAAATAACGAAAAATGTCTTGAAGGAGTTTATTAATTTAAGCGACAATATTTGCTTACTCAATTTAATAAAAAGAGAAAATATTGATTTGAATATGGTTTTCAAACAGAAATAAAACATTTAGAAACATATATTTCAGCTGCTGCTGAATCGTGTGTTTAAAGTCTGATTAGCATCTGATGTGCGAGACACTCTTCAGGTGCTGCTAAATCTTCGTTTAATTCGTGGGCCAGTGAGTCCCAATGAACACGTCCAACAGAATGGCAGACGCCGAATCTCTTAGACTGTGTGAGTGTGTGAAAACAATTGATAGCCCGTGCCGTAGTCTTTGCCCGTAGCCTTTGCCTTTTGCGTCGCTGCTGGGCTCGTTGGCTTTGGCCAAGCAGTGAGAGGAGTCAACGAACGACTTGGTTTACAGTTTATATAAATAAAATGCAGACACAAAATATGCGAACATGATATCCTGGCCACGCCAAGTTCAAGGATGTCTGGCGCGCGTGAGCCCGTAACCGTAACCGTAGCCATCCGCCCGTCCGTCCGTCCGTCCAATCGCCCGTCTCGAACGTGAAAGGCGACGGTGACGCCGCAGAAAGGCGGCCAAGCTGGCCCAGGCACGCAAAAGGTTGCGAGATTCAATAGGGCCAACAAGAGTTTGTGTAAATTGGCAAATTACGCATAAATGGCGAGACGCCAACAGCATTCGCCGGGGAATTCAACCCGCTCGTTGTTTAGCTTCACATTTGCTGTTGTTGGTGTCGTTCCTCTGCTTCTTCTACTATATAAATATATTTTTGTTTTCTTTTGGCCTGTCATGGCTTGAAATTAATGTTATTTGGACAGCACAGATCGACGACGCGACGCGTTGGCCCAATAAAGCGTTGCCCACTGCCAAAACGGGTTTCGTGACGCCGTGACCCCCAGCAAAGGTCAGCCGATAGTCCGTCACCGTCAGCTGGCCCAGCAATCAACAGTTGACTTATGGCCAGCAGCAGTTGATGTTTTCGATCTGCAACAGAAGATTGCAAAAGCAATGGAAGAAGAATCAAATTTGCCAAATTTCATCTGTCGATTAGCGATCAAACGAGTGGAGCGCCGCATAAATAAAAGAAACTCTGCTTGAGGCAGCATTTCCGAGAACTTTCTTCAAGCCGAGCCATTGCCAAACAGTTCTAGCCAAAGTGTTCCTCTTGCCAATAGCCATAAATATTGCATGTACTGATATGACAGATAAACACAGAGTTGAGCTGTGACATAGACAGACAGGGATTTATTGATATAGCTTTTGGTGGAATGAACTCGCGCGACAAGTTGTTGATTGAAACAGATAGGTGATATCACAGCAGAGTATCTCCTGGGCTCTTCCAAGCCAAACAGGTGTATGGAAGTGCAGCTGGATTTAACGTGTCCTACTATACATGAGAGTAATGAATATCGAGCCGGCATCTAAGAGTTGCCAATAAGAAGTGAGCTTCGGCAGACCTGAGTCTTTCAACAGTCTGATTATTCCGAGATACTTGGAATGTGATGATGGAATGCAAGAGGTATCAATAAGAGCAGGGCCTCATGAGACTAGATTCCATCAACAATCTAGGCTAGGCGGGACTTGATTCCGAGATAATTTAGCTAAATTTATGGGTCCAGAGTTACGCCTTCTAACTGCATAAGAGAGAGTCCTACAGCCCTTACGCTATAAATGTTATGAAAAAAGAAATGCCATAAATATCGATTTTTATCGATAACAATTAAATAAGGAATAAGAATGCATATAGTATATAGAAATGACACTACAAGGCTCTCTTTCGCTCCCCCTCTCTTTTAACAGCTATGTCTCTATCTCCTTTCTCTCTCTCTCTCTCACTCCCTCACCCTCTCTGTTTCATTCTTTCTCTCTCTGTCTCTTACACTCTCCGTCTCTCTCCCTCTGTCTTCCTCTCTATCCCATTCTCCCTCTCCCTCTCTCTAACTCTCTCACTCAGTCTCTCTCTCTCTCTGTCTCTCTCCGTCGTTCTTCCTCTGGCTACCTCTCTCCTTCTCTCACTCTCCCTCTATATACCTCTGTCCTTCTCTCTCTCACACTCTCTTCCTCTCGCTCTCCCTCTTCCTCTCTCTCTCCTTCTCTCACTCTCTCTCCCTCTCACTCTCCCTCTTCCTCTCTCTCTCCTTCTCTCACTCTCCCTCTCGCTCTTCCTCTCTCTCTCTCTCCCTGTCTCATTGTATTGTACGACATCGGTCGAATGGCTAGCTAATCTTAAAGCCAAGTCGCCTCAGTCTCAGTGCCTTGGATCAAAAATACCTTAAGAGCTCTCCCACGACTCCCTCAGTTTGTTACAATCATTTTCACAACAACATGCCTACCCCAACAGCCCAGTTCCCCATTCCCCATAGATTTGGGGCATAAACAGAGCAGAGCCATGTGCCCATTGAGAAATGCTTTCGATTCCATTTGTTCGACATTGACAATTGGCGCGTTGCTTTAAATTTTTGACAGCAGCTCTTGCACTTTGGCTTAAATAGATTTGCAGCTTCACCTGGACTTAACTTAACTGCCTGAGCTAGCTTAAATTTTTATTGCTCCACACACACACACAGAGCGAGGGAGAGAGAGAGAGGGAGACAGCGAGGCAGTTTACAAAATCAATATGTCAAGCCCTCGCTGCGCCGCTTTGTTGACTGCTGTGGTAAGGCTGGCGAAAGAATATTGAAAAAGGCGACGCTGGCAACACGACGGCAGCGGAAACTTTTTTCATTTTTAGTTTGTCAAGTTGCACACAAAGACCTTGCCGAACGGCAAACGAACCTGTCGATTCCAAGTTTTTTTCGCCCAATAATTTTTTTCCTTTTTTCTTTTTTTTTTCTTTTTCTTTTTTCTTTGGCTTCAACTGCAAGTCGCTTCTGTGTGTGTGGCCGGCACTTGCACCCAGCGACAATTCGGCGCTTAAGCGAACAAAGGCCAAAAGTTGAGGCAACTTCAGATTCATGTTAAGCGCCAGTCGACCGAAAACTGTTGTAAATTTAAGCAGCACGCCCAACAGGTCGTATGCGTAATAAATTGCAAATGCCAATGCAAGCAGGAGGCGGGCCGATGCACTACATAGCAAATGAATATACATATACCTATATATATGTATATAAATATCTAGTATATATATATATAGAAGCCATTATAAATTATGCACGCGGCAGGCCCTGGGCTAAGAGGCGTTTTGTTGTCCTTGCCATACAAAGGCAATTGTATAATTGCATTCTAATATGATGACTGCGGCACTTTCGCAGTGAATTGAAGCTGGCAGAGCCGCGTCGACTGCTCGATGCGCTTATATGAAGTGAATTAGCTACGCCCCGAGGTCTAGCTGGACTGCAGCTGGCAAAGTCAATATGCCCGCCGGCTACACTGCTCTCGAAAAGTATGTGTGCGCGGCAATTGTTTTGCATAAATTGCTGGCGTTTTAATTAAATGCCAACCAAGTGAGACAAATGCTGCTGCTGCAGCTGCAACGACTCGACGACTCCGTTCGTTCATTCGTCTGGTTTTTGGTGCAATTATTTACAATGTCCATGAACTTTTGATTACGCATCGCTCCACTGTGCACTCGCCTGCCATTTGCAGGTGCAGCAGCAACAACAACAGTCATGTCTAAATTAATGCCAGCAATTAAAATGCTTAACACTCTGTCTGCCTGGCCACTGTGTGCTGATCAAGTCAGTCCGGCCCGTCGTCTGTCGCTTGACCAACAGCTGCTGGTTTTACAGTTGGCCAACTGCTGTCAACAGCTTGCGGCAGCATTCTAAGTAGCTCCTCGGCTGCCTCAGCCTCGGCCACAAAATCATCTTCCTTGCTGGCAGCTTCATAATCCCCAGCTGGCTCTGGGCTAACATTGTCTCTCTCCCTCTCCCTCTCCCTCTCACTCCCTCTCTCTCTCTCGCTCTGCTCAATTGCCATTTGCTTGTCTTCAGCTTATTTGGTTTATTAAATACATTTTTTTTCACTTGGACTTTTGGCTTAATGTTGATGAATCAAACTATTTGCGTAATTGTCGAGCTAGGGATAGATTCAAGAGCAATTGCCATGGATGCGCAGCAGAAATGTTTCTTTACACACACACACACATGGCTAGGCATTGCAGCTAACAGCTCATAGCTATGCTCTGGCTTAAGCAAATTCATTCAAATGCAATTCTTTTATGAGGAATTTAAGAAATGCGCACGCACTCGAGCGTTAAGCTGTCAGAAACTGTAGCTACCTCGATGAGCATCTCTCCCTCTCCCTCTCGCTGCTTCTGTCCCTCTCTCACTTGACTCTTTTGTGCTGCAATTGTCCACTGCATATTCGATTTACATTGACAACAAAAAAATGCCCAGCTCGCCGGACACAAAAGCATTGCCTACTTTTAGGCAGCTGCAATTTAATTACCGTTGCAAAGTTACAGATACACAGATGTCCATGCATCCAATTGCCAACCGAACAACAGCCGTCAGCCTTCACTCAGCTTCTCACTGACATGAACACCCCCCACCCCCATCCCAACCTCTCTCCACACGCCCCCACACTTTTTTTTACCATCCCCTCCACAACAGGCTTTTGCTGGCCAAAATGTTGCTATAGTTTTTGAAATATAACCGTGGCGGGCAAATGGCGCTGTTTTGCAGCTACCCTGGCACTTGCATCTAGCTAGGGTATGATGAATGGCATTTATTTAGACATATAGACAGATGGATATGCAGATATATATATGGGTAATAGATGTAAAGCTATTTAGACTTATAAGTGTGTAGATGCATATATGTATATAGTAGAATCCGGTTATAACGACTCCGCTTATAGCGTTCGTATGATTAATGTGACATTAACTCCAGTCCCCATAAGAATTTTGTAGAGCTAAGTTATATGCTTATAGCGTCTGCCGGGTATAACGACAGTTAAATGAGGATTATATCGAGGAAAATTGATTGAAATAGAGGTAGATTGATATGATGATATATGATATTTGTATATATAGATATATAGGTAGATTGAAAAATACATGGATGGATAAATAAATAGATAGATAGAAATATCGATATAGACAGGAAGGTATATGAATATATAGATATATAGATATGTAGATATATAGATGTATAGATGTATAAGCTTACATTATATATGAATATTTACATTAATAGCTATATAATTATTATCAGCGTTTTTTTTTTCTAAATTCATCTAGAAAACATACTAAAAATTCTTATTGAGTCTTTTCTCTCTGCTATCACTATTAAGATGGTCGATTAGTAATCATCGCACTATCGTGAGCTTACAACAGTTCTCAAGTAACTACATAAAGTCACTATCAAATATTTTCAAATAACTATCGTTACTTTTAATGTCTCTTTAATAACAATCGAGACTATCGCTTATGTTGCATCTCTAAATACAAATGGCTTGCTGCAGTGTGTAGATAGACGTCAGCATATATAAATCTAACGTATATACGCATATAAAGGTTGGTAGATGCATGTTCCTATAGTTCATATTATATTCAATAATATATTATATTATACATATATTTAGAGATACTTCGAAAGGAAGACATTAGCAATTTTGGTACGGGCTCTGATGGATATCGATATGTACTTTCTTCTGTATATCTTGATATATAAGATGCACATGCATTCGTACAGCTCAACTGAGTGTCGACTCCCAGGAGATGGTCACTTATTTGTGCCGTTCTTTGCGCTGCTGCTGCTGCTGCTGTTATTGTCATGATTATTGTGCAAATAAAAGGAAAATCGTATAAAAAAATTTGTTTTCTACCGTTGCCCCGGACAACACGTTGAGTGCCATGGCTCTAACAAAAGCTGCCGCACACACAGACACACCTACACACAGAGAGAGAGGGACAGAGAGAGAGAGAGAAGCAAATGCTGCTCACTTCGCACGCTTCGCTTAACTAATTAGGGCGTGTGTGTGTGTGTGTGTGTGTGGAGGAAATGACGGACGGACTCTTTGCTGTTGCTGCAGCTGCAGCAGCACTGCAACTGATGTTGGTTGCTGCCACTGCCACCGCTGCTCCTGCTACTCCTGCTGCTCCTGCCGCTGGTGCTAATTCAGTGCGGCTTGCCGGCTGGTTGGGTGGCCCATTCACCCGTGCGCTGGCAGCACAGATTTACCGTTTGGCATTGTGTCTGAATTATGTATAATTACATTTCAACATTATTCACGGTTTCAGGCAGCAGCAGCAGCATCAGCAGCTGCGCGCATGCTGCGGGCGAGCAAATGGGAATGGGTCCACGCTCCCAATGCATCTCTCCTGCTGCATGCCACATTTCAGCTAAGAGATAGTCCCAGCTTAACACACACAGCGATGCACAAAAAAATAGTTTTTAATTTAAATTCGATTAATAATGACTTCTTTGCATTGGCGCAATAATTATTATTTTGATCAGCCCGAGGCGACGACAATTGGACAGCCACGGCTGAAAGTAAATACATACTTAAAAGAGCAGCGCATATGCATCTGTCTCTCTCTCTCTCTCTCTCTCTCTCATATATGTGTTTACAGTTTCAATCTCGTTGTATGCATGTATGTACGCGCTCTCGCTCTTAAAGCAAATATCAATTACAGCGCCATCTCGCTCACGCGCGCTGTTCTCTGTCTCTTTCGTATTCATTCTGCTTTTTTATGATTTTTGTGCGCTGTTTTGTTATTGTTTATTTTTATATTTATTTGAACATTTTTATATCTCGCACGCAGGACACAAGGCAATTTATGTGAAGCTCGGCCGAGCCGCGCCCGGGCATATCAGCTCAGCCAATGCGCTTGGCTGCGCATAGCGCTTAATGCAAAGCGGAATTAACCGTAATAATAATGATCATTAAAAATAAATTAAAATTGCAATTTCAATTTCAATAAAAAAAAAACAGTAGATAAAAGAAGCGGAGACTGAAATAAATACAAAAAATATATATATATTGATAAAAAAAACAAGCAATTAATAATTGTGAAATAAAAATTTAAAAAAAATAAATAAAATAAAAAATGCAATTAATAATTGTGAAATAAAAATTAAAAATAAAAAATAAAATAAAAAATGCAATTAATAATTGTGAAATAAAAATTTAAAAAATTAATAAATAAAAATGCAATTAATAATTGTGAAATACAAATTTAAAAAAAATATGCAATTAATAAATGTGAAATAAAAATTACTAAATTTTAATTAATTCTTGCAATAAAAATGAGATAATTTATTTTTTACAGAAATTACAAAATATTAATAATAATTAATAATTTTTTTTTATTATTATTTATTAAATTATAAATCAATTTTTATTTATTATTGGTAAATTAAGTATTGTTTTTATTATTATATTAAATTGAAAATGCAAAAATTAAGAGAACAAAATAGTTTCAATAATTAAAATTTGAAAAAAAGCAAAATTGTAAGGAACTTTTATTCAATAAAGATAAATTATACTATATAATAATTGTTTTAATTAGTTTACATTGTCAAAAAAAAAAAAAAAAACAAAAAACAAATTTAAAAAAATGCCTCAAGTTAACAAATAAATAAATGAAAAAAAAAAATAAATAAATAAAATGAGAATGAAAACAACAATAATAATTCAGTAAGAAATAAAAAGAAATTTAGTTTACATTATTAAAAAATAAATATAACAAAATTGCCTCAAGTTAATAAATAAATAAATGTAAAAAAAATAATAATAATAATTCTGTAAAAAAATGAAAAAAAATTAATTAAG
The DNA here is from genome assembly GCA_035045845.1 of Drosophila buzzatii. Lineage (NCBI taxonomy): Eukaryota > Metazoa > Arthropoda > Insecta > Diptera > Drosophilidae > Drosophila > Drosophila buzzatii. The sequence goes on along the minus strand of JAWNOS010000596.1, from coordinate 6,203,163 downwards.
TTCACATTATTAAAAAAGAAACAACAAAATTTGCCTTGAGCTAATAAATAAATAAATGTAAAAAAAATGTTTAAGAAATCAACAATTTTAAATAAATAAAATATTAATTACTTCTGGCAATGCAAAAATAAAAATATGAAAATTGCGTACATTTTATTCTTTTACAGTTTTTACCAAATATTAATTTTAAATAAATAATATTTTTATATATGCATATATTTTAATTATACTTTAAATGTAAAACAAAAAAAATTATGAACAAAAAATTATTTAATTGATTAAAATGAAGAAAATTGTAAGATACTTTTGGAAATTTCATTTAGTAGAGATTAATTATATTGAATAAATATTTTTAAAAAAAAATTAGTTTGCATTATATTATTTATTATAGAGCGTTAAAAAAATAAATATACATATGTACATACATATATGAAAATTTGATTTAAGCTCATTTATTTTTATTTATTATTTATTTATATTAATTTAAATAATAATAACAATCAAATAATGCAGTAAGAAAATAAAAATTGTTAATATGTAAACGCTGAATAAATAAAGAAAATAAATAAGAAAGCTCTAACTGACTGCTACGAAATCCACTGAACGTTTCGAAGAACTGATACATATGTATGTATGTATATTCCAAGAATACTACGCTTCGCTTCTGTGCACACACACACACACACACACACATACATACATACATACATACGCATGTACACACACGTATGCAGGCGCCATGCTGTCTCGCTTGCTGTGCACATGGGCTAAATTATTGGAACTTCTTTGATGCATAAAACTTCTTGTAGATGGACGTTTGTAATCGAACTTTTAGATTATGATGAATAATATAAAAAACTATTACATTTATGTATTTAAAGGAGAAAAAGCGAATATTCGCTCAGTGTAAGTTAATCAAGTGCATAGTTCAATTGGCGCTGTGTAGCGTGCGAGAGAGAGGGAGAGAGAGAGAGAGCGTATGGGAAATATTTCATTCGTTGTTTCAATTTGGAATTTTTTGTCTGCCTCTGCTGCCGCAGTTGTTGTAGTTTCGTTATTTGTTGAATTAATTAAAATTCAATAATAAAATTGTTAAATGCAAAGCTGAATTAATGCAGAGCGCTCGACGCCGAGCAATGTTTAATAGCATAAATAAATAAAAAGGAGCACAACTGGTGCACGATTTCTGCTTGTTTATAAATATAATTAATAAACACACACACACACACACACACAGAGACGGCACACAGTTAAATGAAATGCAGAACAGTTGATAGAAATTCATATTTTATTCCATTCTTGATTCATAAATCGATTACAATTCATTTGAAAGTAAAGTTTGATCATTCAAAGTTCAATTTAAATGTGAACAAGAGTAAATTATGTTAATAAATGTTGATGCAAGATTTCAAATATTTGAAGAAAAAGTTACGGTGATTAATTTTATAAAATTGTGCAAAATTGTGCAAAGTTCATATGGGAATAGAATTATTCTTCATTTAATTCGTAGAAAATGAGCTGGGCAAAGAGATCGGCAATCTCTATAAAATCATTCAGGCAACGATGGTTCTCCACCCAATTGCGATGCACGTGCTCATCGTATTCGGGATGGTTAACGTCAAATGTTTTGGGCTTTGGGCAGTGTGCGATGAGACCCATAATAGCCCGGAACAGTTTCCAGAGGCGAACGTGCTCCTCATGGTGCCGCTCGACGACAGTCAAATAGCGTTGCACAGTGACCCAGTCGTGGCACAGAGTTTCCACATCGACCAGCGGCAATGGAGCTCCCATTGCCATTGTCTCATTTCCAGCCGCTGTCGGAGCTGACTGGAACATCATTGCTGTTGGACCGAACAAAGCGCCATTATTGACAACCTGGATGGCTGCCTGGAAAAGCTCGATGGTCGATTGCTGAGACAAGGTCTCGTATACAGAATCGCCAGGTGCAGAAAGATAATGATGATTGCCCACATCCTGCACATCTAACATCTCATCCTCATTATCAGATGACTCAGTAATCATAGCTTGATTCGGCTCCTGGTCGCCGGGTGGGATCAAATCAACTACATTCACCTCCTCCTCCTCCTCCTCGTCGTCGTCGTCGTTCACTTCTTCCCCTTCCCCTTCCCCTTCGCCATCATCATCCACCACAAGCTCCTCGGAATAGTCGCTGCTCGTAATACTCAATGAATCACTCATATCGGAAACATCATCGCTCACATCCTCAATATCAGAGCTAAGTGCATACACAAAAATATTGCTGTTTGCATTCAATTACAATTGCCCTGCGTAGCTTACCTAATATCCTCTTCATCAATTAGCGCATGGTCAACCGGCTGATTGGGAAAATTCATCGGGTTAATGAAAAAGTCCTCATCATCTGAAAGCGGACGCTGACGATCTTCTTCGTCGCTATTGGCCAAATGAAATTTTATTTCAATGAAAAAAAAAAAAAAAAGAAAAGAAAACCGAAAACCGAAAAATATGCGTGCCATTGCACTCTACTTACTTCCAAGTATTGCCTGATTCAATCATTGTAACTAAATTGTTTTGCAATTCGCGGATGCAATTAGATTTAATTTTTCAAAAAAAAAATTTTTTTCCACGTTTCAAGTCCTTACCGCTGGCGACAAATACGTCTGCTACTGATGAAATACAATCCAAAGTGATGGCTGATCCAGCTCTGAGCTTGCAGCTGGATACGTTTCGATTGCAAGTATTATTTAATTAGTATTTATCTATCGATAAGGCATTTGCAGTGTTGCACAATTTCGCAGTCAATCATATTGGGAAATTTTCGAATTCATAGCAAATTGAAGCAATTCCAAGTGCCACAGGATCATTTATGCTGCTCTGGAGCACAGCGCTAGAGAAAGGGGGAGAGAGCGCGTGTATAATAGCTGCATGCAGTGGCGCCATCAGTCGTCGGTTGGCATAGCACAGCCCCAGGCAGCAGTGTTGTAAACAACACTAGAGCTGACAAAATACCAATAAGTGCCTGAACGGCCAACACTTGGCCGTGGCCATCTTGGATCTGCTTATTCACACACGACTATCTGCTATCTCAGCTTTCCTCTTCCTTCCCCTGCCTTTTCCTATTCCATTTTTTTTTTTTTGCATGTCATGTCTTGCCTTTGATTTCTAGAAATTGTCAAGGCAAACAAGAAGAAGCGCCTTCACAATTGCAAAGCAATAGAACAAAACAAAAACTTTTGCGGTTTTCAGAGTAATTTGCACACATGTACATACATATGTATGTATATTAAATATGTACATATGTATGTAGGTAATGCCTTGCAATGCCTTGGTATACATAGCTTTCAGATATTCATAAGTACATGTACATGCATATGTACATATGTATGTCTATAACTCACATTAACATTTATTTATTGATTCACATACATACATATGTACAAACATATAACCAAACTAACTATACGTACATAAATATATACATATGTACATATGAACATACATGTATATACATACATACATACATCCATCCATACATACATACATATGTACACATGTATGTAGCTAAGGCACTGACTGTTATGGCCTTCGGCGTGAACATCCGCATTCGTTATGTACATATGTATGTACATACATACGTATGTATTTCTTCAGATTTGGCATTGCCAATATCATATGCATACATACATATGTACATATACACATATACATACATATACACACATGTACATACATACATATGTATTTGTATATTTAAAATTTAAAAAAATTCTATTTCTTTAGATTTTGCAATGACAATTAAAAGGATATAGTACATACATATGTATTGTGTTATTATGCTTACATTGTAATTATAAATCAAATAAGAAATATATGTAAATAAAAATAAAAAGAATTTATTTCTTTAGATTTTGCAATGTAAATTTTATATGTTTTTTATTATAGTTATGTTATTAATATTTATTTATATTTATATATTCATAAATCTAATTTAATTCAATTTAAAAAAAAAAACATACATACATATGTACATATGTATGTATGTAAATAAGAGTTATTTATTTCTTCTGATTTAGCATAGCCAATATAATATATTTTTTATTATATTTATATGTACATACATATTTATGAATAATATAAAATAAAAAATTATAATTAATAAATTTATTTTTTTTTATATATTGTTTTATTACTATTAATTATGTATTAGGTATGTACCTGAAATTTATATAAATTATAAAAATATAAATAAAAATTAAAATAAAATATATAACTGATTTTGCATTGCCAATGACAACATTCATATTTGTATATAAAATAAAATTAAAAATTACAATTGATCTATTTGGCATTGTTATTATATTTCATATATTTCTTATATTTAACATTTATTTCTATATAAAATTAAGTTAAAAATGACTATTTGCTTATATGGCATTGCTTTTAATATTATATAATAATTAATTAATTAATTCACATATATGTATAATTAATTAATTAAAAATAAATATATATTTTTATATTTACATATGAATCATATCATTATTTAAAATTATATTTAAGCATTTGACTTTGCATAGAATTTTTCTCCGATTCAAATATGTACATACATATGTACATATGTATGTACATACATACTTTTGCTGAAAGCGCTGCTGCTCGCTGAGCTGTGTTAACCTTGAACCAAAATTCAGTTACATTTTTTTGTTTTTGCTTTTTCCTTTTTTTTTTTGCTTTTTTTTCTTGCTTCTGCTAAGCCGTTTGCTCTTGCTGACCTTGAACAAGAATTCGACAGAAATTCTGTTACACATTTTGTTTTCCTTCTTTCGCTGAGCTATTCGCGCAGGCTAACCTTGACCATGAATACATATGCATATGTACAGTAGTGTACATATATGTACGTATGTATGTGTGTACATACATACATCAGTTGCTTCTTTGCTGCTTTGGTTCGAATTGGAAGCGATTTTTGTGCTTGCTTCGCTCTTACATTCGCACTGCATCGAATTGCGACATTTGGCATGAATGCTGCTAGCATTTGTCGCCATTCGTTCTAGTTCTGTTAGATACATACATACATATGTATATATGTATGTGTTTAAGGCATTTCATATATTCATATGTACATACATACATATGTACATCTTCATATTCATATTCGCAGTTCATTGCTTAGAATTGCTGAAACTCTTTCAATTTTTTTTTTTTGCTTATGTTGAAGAAACCTCACTCGAGCTGATACAGCTGCATGGAGAAAAGCATGAACTATTTTAATATTAATTCTAAGCATGTAGGAAAGCTCTATGAGATCGCCTGAACCCTTCTTCGCACGAATAATATTCCAATACATTTTAAACAAAAATCAAAGTCGAAAATCTATTTTTATATACGAAAAGTATTACAATTAATTTGCAGCTATAAAATCTATTTATTCATTCGAATATAATATTAAAGAAAATACATTAAAATCCATTGATTCGTTTCTGCAAGCGTAAGAAACTATACATGCACACACACACACACACGCAGTCACACACTGATATACACGCTGATATACATACATACATATGTATGTACGATTGTACGCCTGTATGTGTGTAAGCATTGCAGGCGTCTCGCTGTCTCGCTGTCTCGCTTGCTCAGCCAGGTGGGTTTTGCTGCCATCATTTATTTGATTAATAATTTGGCAACACTGATAGACAGATACATCTAACCATACATATGTATGTGTGTATGTACTGTCTATGATCTGCCACGCCCATTGCCGCCAATTACATTCATTCTCAGTTTCATTAGTTTCCGGTTAGTGCTTTTTGTGCAATCTGTGCCTCTCAAGCCTACGCCTGCATGTGGCCCAACAGGATGCTCCACTGCCGCCCCACTGTCGCCTGCCAGTCTCTATAATTCTCGCTGTTTTTTCTGTCACTTGGGCGGATATCATAAATTGGTTCGGTGCACAGCATTTCCCATGTGGAAAATTGAAATGTGTGTTGTCTTAGCCAACACTGGCTGGGCCTGGCACAACGTGCACACACATACATACATACATATGCATGCATATAGATTATTGACTATGGCGGGTCAACAAAATGCTAATGATATCAAGTGGGCGCCACTGGAACATGCGAAATTGGCAAATGGAAAATGGGAGTTGGAAAATGGACAATTGGAAAATTGTATTGGGGAAAATAAGCGCTTTAAAGAGCTTATTTCGATAGAATTTTACAAGCGAATTGTTCAAATTGCAATTAAAAATGCAATATGCATAAATGTTTAATGATAGCCGAACAACAACAACAACAATAACAACGAATAACAAATAGGAAATTTAATTAAATTTTACAATGCGTTTTGTGGCACTTCTTGGCCATTGGCTCGCTTGGCCGTGGTCCGATTCGTGGCCCATAGCACGGACAACCGCCAAAATTGACATAATGACCAAATAATTTTCCAGTTCGCTGCATCTTAATGGCCATGCGGGAGGCCATGCGGGAGGAGAGGGGCGTCCACTGACAGTCGGAGAAATTTCAATTTCGCATCCGTTTGACAGGCGCAACATTAAATGCAAATGTTCATTATCAATTTGCAAATTTATTATGAATGTCAACATTAATTTGACGCTCAAATCTATGCAACATGCCCCAGGACACACGCGTGACACGTGACCGGCCCCAAGCAGCGCTCTGGCTGGGCCAATTAATCAAGCGAATGCTACAACAGTGGACAACAACGAGCGAGCGCCTGGCACAAAGGTAATTTGGCACTTAAAAAGGGTAAACGAGCCACGGGCCTCGGGCCTCGGGCCACGAGCCATGGGCCATGAGCCTCGCTCGACCCCAAGCAAACATCGTACCGTCTTCAAAAGCACTTTGAAGGCCGCCAAATGTGACGAGTCTTTGTCCACGTTTGTCCCATCGGACCGAGCCCATTTATCATCTGATTGACTAGATAATTGACTACTCTGCAAGGCACCAAAACTTGTCCCACATCTCCCTAATAGCCTGCGTTACAACGCACCATCATTCAAGAGCCGAGCCGTGTCCAGTGCTCAGAAAGTCACCCAAAGCAAAGTCATAAATATTATTTACAATAAAAAATTTAAACAAAAATCAAAGTCGAAAATCTATTTTTAGATAAGAAAATTATTGCAATTAATTTGCAGCTCCAAAATCTATTTATTCGAATATAATATTAAAGAAAATACATTAAAATCCATTTACTAATATCCAGCTCAACTCTGCAACTCCATTGAGAGTCCACTCCATGTAGCATCCATGTCTGGCTATCATTCGTGAGTGTCATCAAAACTTGGGAAAATAATACAATAATTAAAAAATAAATAAATAAAAGGAAGCAATGTCTAAAATATATTTAAATATTTTATATATATCCATATCCATATCCAGCTCTTGAAGCAATTTCTATATTGATTTACATAATTGTATATGCTGAATATAAAATATGCTTGATATAAATCAAAAACAGTTTGTAAATGTAAGTGCAACACAATAAGTTTATTTAGTAAAATACAACAATTATAAGTAACGAGTACAGAAGTCAAGTACCGCGACGTCTTCACATATTCAACTTAACTGACCTCACACAATACAAAACAACTGACCTCAGGCTCGAGGTACAGCATGCCTTTTATGCTTGCTTCTTTACATATGGAATATTCTGTATTTCTTATTCTACAAAGTGCTCGAGCTCATTCTACAGCAGTAGAATGGCACATTTAATAATATAAAATTTAATCACATTTTTATATTTTACATTTTACATTTACATTTTTATATTTGTTACTATATATTTATATATTGAATTAAATTATTAAAATTATTATCAAGCTCAATTCCTCAACTCATTTAAATCTTACAGTCCACTCCATTTTGCATCCACCTCTGGCCATCATGCATGGTCGCATCGTTATAAATATTATTTATTTAAATTTAAAAAAGAAAAGTAATACAATTTTCAATTAGGAACTAAAAGTCTCGAATCATTAATTAAAAAATTTAATTATTAAAATTAATGTCCAGCTTAGTTTATTAACTGTATTGCATTCCAGTGTGAGTTCTCTCCATTTGGCATCCATCTCTGGCCATCATTCATTCGCTAGAAATATTTTTTACTATAATTAAAAAATAATAATAATTAAAAAACAATCTTAAAGTTAAAAGTTAAAAATCTTTTATATTTAATTACAATTTTTTAAAAGTAATTTCTTGCTCAATTCCATTGAGATTCTGCTTCCTATGGCATCCTTCATGTGGCCATCATGCCTGGCCGAATCGTTATAAATATTATTTATTAGAATTTAAAAAATAATATTAATGTTTATGCAATAGTTTTATATAAATTAATCAAAGTCAAACATATATTTTTATATTTTATAAACTTATTAAAATTAATGTCAAAGTATTTAATGTATAATATAAATATTATACAAAATATATAAATTAAAATTAATATATAAATTCAATTAAATTAAATATATAAATTTAAAAAAATATATATATATGAAAGCAATAATTTTATAAAATTAATTCCAAATCGAAAATCTCATTATTTATATAAAATAAATTCTATAAAATTACTTTCCAACTCTAATTTAAATTTATATATTTAATTAAATAATTCTATTTATTTCTAAATTTATTTATTTAATTAAACAATTCTATTAATCTCTATATTTATTTATTTAATTAAACAATTCTATTAATCTCTATATTTATTTATTTAATTTAATTAATAATTAATTTCCATCCCTAAATTTCATTTATATGTTTAACTAAATTATTATATAATAATTACTTGGATTTTACAAAATTAATTTCCATCTCTATTTACATATTAAAGCAAACCATTTTATTTTATTTATTTATTTATTTATTTATTTATCTCTCTATTTATTTTTTATTAAATTAAATTATTAATACTGAATTTCCTGTTCTATTTACATATTTAATTAAATTATTATGAATTTATATATTTTTATCATTTATTCAATTTTTAAAAATTAGTTTGCAACTCCAAGTTTTATTTCTATTTATTTAACAAAATTATTTTATATTTATTTAACGTTTTATTTAGTCAACTAAATTGTTTTCCATCTCTAAATTCTATTTAAATACTTATCAATCTACGTTCTATATTTTATTAAATTATTCTAAATCATTTCTAGCTCTTCAACGCCTTTGCAAGCTTCAACTGCGATTCGACTGCGTGTGCCAGCCACCTCGGTGGCTCAGTGCCTCAGTGCCTCAGTGGCTCGGTGGCTCGGTGTTGTTGCTGCATCTGTCGCAGCTGCTGGCTGGCATGGAGTACATTTTGTATTTGGGAGTTTCCTGTTTTGTTTGCGCCATAAATTGGCTGGCAAGACGCCGGGACAGACGGGAAGTTAGCAGTCGAAAATATGGCAGGACACGAGCATTAGACAAAGCACGGACACTATATAAAAATATTATTGATTGGCATGCTGCATGGGCAAAGAGGGGGGTTGGGCAAATGGCGACGCCTATTAGCAAGCGGCGGGCGGGCGTGTGTGTTACGCTGGACAAACGCATGCTATAAAGCCATAAACGCCAAGCCATAAATTATGCTAGCCACACGCAGGGCCGGCGCAGAGGTACAACACAGAGAGGGCGAGACTGAGCCAGCGGGAGGGGACGGTGCGGGGCTTTGCTTGTGTGACATGTGTGAAAATGCACTTTGCTGTCACTTGACTCTTTGGCCATTTGGTCCGCTGACAGTCGCTGACGGGCACTGGCTGGGCGTGCCAGCAACTGTGGAATGGAATCAAAATCCATCCAGCTCCCGCTCCACCTCAGCTCAGCTGCCTTTTGCAATGAAATTTATTTATTTTCGCGTTTGTCCTCGACTGACGGCAGCGCAGGCTGAGCTGAGCTGAGCCGAGCCGGGCTTAAATTATGTAGATGGCAGCGCGAGTGCGAGTGCGAGTGCATGGCGATGAGCCCGGCAAAAGATTACTGAATCGCCAGCCAGCCAGTCAGTCAGTCCGTTGGCAGCTGCAAAAATGGAAATCGCCAAAATGTTATGCTTTACGTTTAATCTAAAGTGCAAACACATAAATATAAGTCTGTTTGCAGCAAGAGCTCTCTCTCCACACATGCGGACAACTCGCCCGCGCAACTATTGTGTGTATGCGGCAGGCGCTTAACGAACTCATTTCGAATGCTTTATGGCTTTAACCTTTGACTGCATTAGCAGCAGCAGCAGCACTAGGCGTGTCTCTATATACATATATGTGACTGATCAGCGAGCAGCTCCAAAAATGATGCTGTTGCCTCTTTTGCTAATCGTAGAGATATCAATGCGACAAGCTAAAGAGCTGCTATTAAATTCCATATTTCTGTTAAATTTTCTATTATAGAATCTTAGCTAGAGAGCTCTACATTAGAATCAGCTTGATTTGTAGCAGTGATTCATCTGGTCGTAGACTTGACAGAAGAAGCTCACCTGCACAAATCCAGCTGCTTGATTTTACTCGAGACTCTGCCAAAGCTGAAGCTAAAAGCTCCAAAAGTAGCAGATGTCCAGCGGCTTCAGCTCAAATGCTTTAGTCCAGATCATTCAGTCTGGCCAGGCAGACTCCAAAGTAGCAAAAGTCCAGCTGCCTCAGTTCGATTGCTTCCATCCAGATTCTTCTATCGATGAAGCTGCAGTAAAGCTGCATATGCTCGACTCCAGTTGCTTCAGTCCTGATCATTCAGCTGCAGCAATCATGATTCTTCCCATATAGCAAGGCAGATCTAGATGCTCGACTCCAGTTGCTTCAGTCCTGATCCTTCAGTCAGGCAAGGCAGTAATTAACACGACTAAAAGGAGCAGAAGCTCAGCTCAGGCAGTTAGATTGCTGCAATCATGATTCTTCCATATAGCAAGGCAGATCTAGATGCTCGACTCCAGTTGCTTCAGCTGCCCGATCCTTCAGTCAGGCAAGGCAGTAATTAACATGACTAAAAGGAGCAGAAGCTCAGCTGCAGCTGCATTTTGATTCTTTCAATCAGGATTCTTCCACAGGGCAAGGCAGATTTAGATGCTCGACTCCAGTTGCCCGATTCTTCAGTCAGGCACAACCAAAAAGAGATCAGCAGAAGTCCAGGTTCTTCAACATGAAAGACGACTTCAGTCTGGCTGCATCGTTCAGCTGTACTATTTGTATGTGGGATCTGGAAACTGTCGAAGCAAATTTTATTAGTTTCATAGTTGATCTGAACAAAGCGATGAAATAGGTGAATCTAAAATACTATAGAAGAGCATAAAAACTGTTATAAATATGGATAGAGCTACTTGGCACAATCTATAAGGTTGAGCTTACTCACTAGCTGTAGAGTCTTAGACAAAAAGTTAAAAAAAAAAAAAAAAAATGATATAAAATAAATATAAATATGTATAAATAAAATAAATATAAATATGTATAAATAAAGTAAATATATAATATAATAACTAAATAAAATAAATATATATAAATGTAAATTTTAAAAAATTTTAAAAATAAATGAACTGATTAAAAAAAATTCTGTATATGTTTCAACTTGAATCTTAACAGCTAAACAAATTTTAAGAAATTTGTTTCAATATTCACTTGCTACACTTTTCAAGCTATAATTAATTGGTTCAGGAGTCAAATATGAACTAAACACTGCAAAGGTGCCAAACAAAGCAGAGCATTCATGGAGCAGTTAGTGTTAGAGGAGTAGGGAAGATAAAGAGGGCAGAGCGCAGAGGGACATTAATGAAGAGTTGAAGAAGAGATAAGAGGGAAGAGAGCAAATGGAAGTATTCAAAGCAAATTCTCTCTGCAGAGATGTTTTCAAAGAGTTACGTCTTCTGCTCTCTGCCCTCTTGTATTGTCTCTTTTCTTCAAACTCTTCAACTTGACTTGAAGTAGCTGCTGCTGCTGGCCATTGGAGACTTGGCATTGTTAGTTCTTAGACTCGTCTCTAGATTAGCTCTCGCTGAGGCTTCCTTAGAACTGCTTGACTCATGCCTAGTTAATCTCATTTTAAAATTTCGATTTCGATACCGATTGAAATTGAGCTTCAGCCGAATGCCGCATAAGACTAATTATGACTTACAGCTTGGGGCGGGGCTCCTGCCTGGGAGCTGGCGCATCTTATATTATCTCTGGCATGTGAGTAAATTTTGTCTGAGAACCTTTTGCAAGTTCAAGTTGCTTGGGCTGGCACGCTTGGGTGGCGCTTGGACCTGATGTGATAGAGTGCCGCGACACTGAGTAATCTATTTGGAGTCCGGGCGTGTGACACACACACACACACACACACACACAAGCGCGCGCAGCACTCACTAATAGTGGCATATAAACTCGCACGTTTTGCGTCACGTTTCGGGCTGCGTGTTGAGCGGGATGGCGGGTGGCGGGTGGCGGTTGGCGTTTGGCTGCGTTTGCTTTTGGGCTTCGCTTTTGTTTTTGGCGTTTTTACAACACGGCCAGCATAACAATGTCGCCCAGCAGCAGCAGCAGCAGGAGCAGGAGCAGGCAACGAAAAATTGCAAGTGGACACATGAATTATGTGCAGCACTCGAGTTAAACAACCGGCGGGCGCGTTAGCCAACTCCCGCCATCTCCGTGCTCCTGTTGCCCATGGCTCATGGCACTCAGCTCTCTCGGTTTTTAGCTTTTAGCTTCCAGTTCAGTTCGCAGCACAGCCCATAGCAGCAGCAGCGATGGCGGCAGCGACAGCGACAGGCAAACAAAGAGCGACGACGGCTTCCTACTAAATGCACGAGTAGTTGGAAGTTCTTTTTAGCTGTTGCTGTTGTTGTTGTTGTTGTTGTTGTTATGGCGCTTTTTTATACACTCACATGCTCGTTTTTGTTGGCTGCCCATTGGGGACGCGTTAGTGGTCCGTGGCAGTCCGGGCACAGCAGCCCGTCGAAGGCGAAGGCGGAGGCGCAAATGTCGGATGCGGGCTGACGAGGACTGAGGACAGCAAACTCTCAGTGCGAAAGAGAGTGAGGTAGAGGGAAGCGAGTGTGGGCGGGCAGCGTTGACTTTGCTTGGCTTTGGCTTGTTTTGGAGGTCACACAAACATACGAGTGCCACACACACACACACACACACACACACACACACGCACACTTGGCGAGTATGTGTGGAAGCAACTGCCATTTGGGAGTTGGCTTTGCGGGTATTAAATTATACATCATTTTGCAACAAATGATGGTCGTTACGTTCGCAACCGACTTACACACACTCACACACAAACTGGCACACACACACACACTGGCACACATGGCATGTCTCATGTGGCAAGCAGACGCACAGAACTAGCAATTGTTTATACTCTGCCAAAGAACCCCATTGTTTTGTCATTAACTTTGTGGCTTGTGGCTCTCGAGTTCGAGCTGTTTTTATGATTGTAAATTCTGTTGCTGCCATTCGCATTTAATTGCCGGCAGCTTAGTTACCAAGTTTTCACAGCTTCACGCACGTTAAACAAATTCGCAAATTGCTGCTGATAGAGCGCGCTGCGCATACGCACGGGTTCTGAATTGCGCTAGGCGGCGTTGCCAGACTGTTCTTTTCTTTCATTTCTCTTTACGATTGCAGCGACACTTTGTGTGAGCTGCGCTTGACGGTGTTGCCAGACTGCGTTTCGGCCGAGGGAATGCTTTGAATGCTGGCACTGGCAACATTTCCATTCACAATTGAAATGCGCTAAATGAATATAGTAATTGAAAATAAAATATTGAAAATAAATACTAGATATTAAAAATACTTTATAAATTAATTGACAGCATTTATATGGATTTGATTCTTCTTTTTAATATTACAATTGGTAATAATAATTGTCTAAAATGTTTTTTTGTGTTTTTTTTTTTTTATATATAAATAAATTTTTAAAGATTTTACAATTTTTAATGCTAAATTTAATGGCAAATATTTTGAGCAAAAAAAAAATATATAAAATTGTTAAATTTAGGTTTGGGAAGTTATACAAATTAATAAAAATATTTTAATAAATCTTGGATATACAAAAATATTTAATAGATCATTTGGCAGCATTTATTTATTTATTTTATTTTTATTTTATTTTATTTTATTTTATTTATTTTTTATTTTTTAATGAATTTCTAAGCTTGTTAAACATTTTAAAATGGTAAATTTAATGGAAAATATGTCGAACAAAAATTATGTAAAATAAATAAGATATTACAAATAAATATTAGATATAAAAAATACTTACTAAATCATTTGACTGCAATTGCTAAATTGCTTCTTTCTTTTTTTATAGTACAATTGGAATGCATAAAATTAATTTTAAATTAAAAAATTTTTTTAAGCACTTTAAATGCTTGGAATATTTTTCATTGAACCAATTAATATAATTTATTTATTTATTATTTTTTATTTATAATAATTTTTTTTTTTTAGTATTTTTTTTTTAATTTTTTTTTAAATTTAAAAAAAAAATTTTTTTTTTTTTAATTTGAATGTCAAATTCAACATTAAAAAAATAATAAAAAAATAAAAAAAATACTAAAAAATTTTTTTTTTAAAATTATTAAAAATAAAAAATAATAAATAAATAAATTATATTAATTGGTTCAAGGGTTGAGCAATACAAATAAATAAAAGAACAATCAAAAAGAATATTTAAATTAAATGCTAAAAATAAAAAATCTTAAGCACTTTATAAAGCCTTAATTATAATTATTAAAATATTCTAAAATATAAACACAAAAATTAAATATGCTTCTCTAGCTTCAACTCAAACTCAAAAAACTCTAAGGTATTGCCTGAGTAGCTCTCTCTCAAGTTCAACGCTTGTGTCGTTAAGGTAATAGTGCTTAATTTTTAGTAATCGCTTCGTGCCAAGGGCCAGCGACGACTCGACTTTTGTCGTGTCGTGTTTAAGCCAATCTGCGCTCAATCTGCCAGACAGTTAATAAAAATCAGTGGCTATTGGTTTATTATTATTTTTTGAGCACACGCTCTAAATGATTTAGGTTTTTGGGCTGCAGCCAATCCAGCGCAGCCATATAATCGATCTTAATTACGCGCATTACACATGAGTGAGGGAGAGAGAGCGAGTGGGAGTGGGAGTGGAAGTGAGACAGCGTATATGTGCTACACTTCCTGCCAATATCGACAGCGATTGCGATAGCATTGACTCCCCCTATTTTTTATTTCGAGTCTGCTTACGCATTAATTGTTTTGGATTGCAATCGCTTAAGCAATACACACACACACTCTCTCGCTCTCCCTCTCTCTCTCTCTCTCCCTCTTCCATATATATATTCTTTTAATTATGAGCACAAATTGGCAAAAATAGCAAGAAAATTAATAACAATTTGTTACGATTACGAGCAACGGCATCGCCGCTGATTAATTTATGCGACTGCAACTTGCTGCCAGCGACATGACCCTGTGCCACGTACCATGCCACCGCCGGCACACGCAGCTCGCCTGCTGCTCATTCTTTCCGTTTCATCCCATTCCGTTCCGTTCCGTTGCCAGTTTGTGCTCTCTGCTTGTCATTGCTTGATTTATGGCCGCTTAATCGCCACACTCTCTCTCTCTCTCTCCCTCTCTCTCTCCCTCTTTCTCTCTCGCTCTCACTCTGTCCCTTCTGGCGTAAATGATGTTTTTACAAATTTAATTAAAATAGCTACCAAGAATGACGCCATTTAGAATTGACATATCCAATTTGCCATATTGTGCATTTACCTTTGGATCGGATTTGATTACGGCCAATCGGGCTTCATTATAACTTGGCTAATGAGCGCACATTGAATGCAACCAATATTGCGTTAATCATAATAATAATATTATTTGCATTGCGCTGCACTTGTGCGTTATGCAAACAGCCTGCTAAGCCAGTGCTGCCAAGACTCTGCACGACTAGAGCCAGAGCCAGAGTCAGAAATAATTAATAGCACAGCTCATGAGTTATTCTAGCATTATAATTGCTGCAAACAATACAGCAGCTGAGCACGATTCTGATTCAAGAATCATACAGTCGAATGGCAGGCAAACAGGATACATAAATGCACTGCAAGGCATGTCTTCATATCTATAGATGGAGTGTCTAGATCTATGATATCTGTGGCTGTATTGCCCTTATCATTAGCGAACTAATTACTATTGCTATCATTCCTGCTACATTCGTCAGAGTTAGTCATAGTCATTGTCATTGTCAACCACAGGTAATAAGCTGATTTCTCCATATAAAACAAAGTAAACTTCTTCTCAGCTTCTTTTGCTTACCTGGAATTTCAGTGTTGAGCATGAAACGCACATACAGCTTCGACGACGACCTCAACGTTTGCATTGAGTATTTTAATTACAGTTTCATGCTGATTAATTTTCTTCGATTTCAACTCACACGCCAGGCTCGCTGAGGGGCTGCTGGGGCGGTGGGTGGTTGGGTGGTTGCTCAGGAGTCGTTTGTATTATGCTGAACCTTTGAGAGGCAACCTGAACCGGTTCACTTATGTCGCTGTTGTTCTTTTGTGACAGTTTATTTCAATTTGCATCGTTGAATGTTTAAACATGGGCAACAGCAACAGCAGCACGTGGAAGCCAAGCGAGCGTTGTCATCGTCATTGCCGTGTTGCATACCATACAATGGAGCGTTCAATTTCTTGCTGCTGCGGCCCCAAAATAGCCGCAAGCAATTGATTACAGCAACGATGCGGCCGCGTGGATGACCGCTTGTGACCATTGGCCATGGAATGAAATCGAAATAATGCGCCAGGTGCTTGGCTGCTTTAATGCTGGCCGAACGGGATTCGGCTTTGCCACTGGAGGCCTCTTAATGGCCAGCCAGCCAGCCAGCCAGCCAGCCAGAAAATGGCAATTGTATCCTTGTCAGCCAGGACGAAGATTAAGCCTAAAATGCAGCTGGCTCTGGCCAGCGCCAGATATGCAGCAGCCATGCCTTTTCGGCCTCTACGGCTACACCCACAGCGCGGTTTTGCCACCAACTCGAATTGGCTTTCGCTCTGACTACATAAGACGCATTGTCGGCCGTCTGAGCGCCGTCTTTTGCCGGGCCCCTGTAATTGGCTCGGGGAATAGCAGCAGGAATTGGTAATCGTGTCGCGCAGCTCCTAATCGAATTTCAAATCGAACGCAGCCAAACCAATTAGACGAAAGTATGTCTGTGTGCGTGGAGGGGGGTGTCTGTTAAAGGGGCAACGAAAGAAAATTAAGGCTGCCTGCTAGAGGCGCGTCTTATCGCACCTAGCACAGTGCAAAGCTACAGCACTGAACGGAAATTCTGAACCTGCCCGAAGACAACGAATATTGCATGCACTTACCAGCAGCAAGCGATGCTAATGAGCTGCTGATCGAGAATTATAAATGTTATTTTTTGTAAATTTCATTTAAATTTACTGAATTAATTGAATTTAATTAATTTTAATTAAATATTAATTTAAGGTTTAGAGTTTAGAGAGAATGAGAATGAGAGAGTCGCTCATTCGTAGCCCATTGCACAGTGGGCATATATAGCATAAGCTCTGGCATAATAAGTTCACAAATGAATTGCAAAATTGCATTTATTTCGACTATGGAATCGATATACAGCATTTCTACTACATCTCTACCTATGCATGCTTCGAAAATGATTTCTTTTTCTTTTAATTTTCAAAAAATTCAAAAGTCTTCAGAAAAAAGTAAAATCAATTCGCATTTGCTCAACTTTATGTCTTGAATATGAAGCCAATAAGCAAACGCACTGTATAATTTGTAAATTGGTTTCAATACCTCTTGCTTTCAATCAATAGATAAGCTGCCTTTGATGTCAGCAGCAAGCGTTTAATTGGTTGAAAATGAACTAGTTCCAACTTGTAATTGAAAGGAAGACTAAATTTACGAAAATTTATGCTGTTAAGTTCTTTCTCTGTAGGCCTCTTTAGGTCATAGTCAGGTGAGTTGAGTCATGTTAGATGATTCATTCTTGTATGCCAAATGTTTCTGCTATCTACAGATAACTAGGAATACTTGAAAGCAAAACAATCTATATATGTTTACCTTGATCTTCTCTAGTTCATAGTAAGTAGCAAAACCTGATCTGCTTTGGATTACTCTCACACATTCTCATTCAATATAGAATAAGTAGCCGATTCTTTCAGCTGCTCATTGATATCAATTGAGTTCCGAAATTGAAAGAAATACCAGAGAGCATACTAATCTATATAGAATACATACGACTCACATTCTCTTATTCACTATATAGCTCTCTCTCTCTCTTTATCTGTATACATCTCTTTATCCCTCTTTGTCACTCTGTCTCTTTATCTCTCTTCCACTTTTTGTCTCTATCTCTTTCACTATCACTTAATCTCTCTTCTCTTTATCTCTCTCTCTCTCTTTCACTTTCACTTTCTCTCTCTCTCTCTCTCTCTCTCACTTTTTCTTTTTATCTCTCTCTCTGTCTTCATATCTCTTTCTTTCGGTTTCTTTCTCTCTCTCTGTCTCTCTCTCTCTGCCTTCATATCTCTTTCTTTCACATTCTTTTTCTCTCTCTCTCTCTCTCTCTCTCTCTCTCCCTCTCTCTCTATCAATCTTTCTCTTTATCCCTCTCTATCCTCTCTCTCCATCTCTCTCTATCTTCTCCTGCTCACTCTCAGCTCCATTGTGAACCAGTTCACAATTGCGATTCAGTTCCGCATGACAATTTATCTAGTTGTGTCGCCCAAATTGGACTGGTTAGCGTATTCAAATTAATGCCGCTCAAATGCTGAGCCAGCAAAAGGCAAAAAAAGGAAACGAAGGCGATAAAAAATGTGAGCTTTAAATAGCAGCAGCAGCAGCTGAAGGTGTAGAGTACAGCGAGCTGAGGGCAGGGCTCAGGGCTTGCATGCAAAGCTGGATGCGCGTATTAAACGGACGAGGACAACAACAGCAGCAGCAGCAGCAGCAGCAGCAGCGGCGGCAGCGATAAACAGGCGGACAGGCCAATTGCCAAATTTGAGGGCGGGTGTGGGGAGTGGCGCGTCAGGTGTGACGGTAGGCGTGGCTGGTTCAACGGGCACGGAATATGTGTCATGAGCCATTTAAGCTCATTACGGGCATCAATTTGGGACGCAAAAATTATGCTCCAACCTTAAGTGTTTCCCACTTGCAACACGAATTGAAGCTAGAGTGTGGCGCTAAGTGTGTGTGTGAGTGTGTGTGTGTGTGTGTGTGTGTGTGCTGCTGTGTTGGCAAACAAATCTGCTTGTGAGCGCAAAAAAGTGGCAAATTGTTCATTTTAAGCTACTTTTGGGAGCGAGCGAGCGAGCGAGTGACGCAAATTGCCATGTGGCAAAAGTTGTTGCTGTTGCTGCAAATTTTCTTTCATTACCTCGCCTCCCCTTTTCATTTGACTTAAATGCAATTAACACAAACACACAAACACACAAACACACACACACGCAGTGGTTGCTGGTTAGATCAATGTGCTGCACAGGCCTAGCTTGGCCAACAATTGAATTGAATTTTGAAGCCGACTTGGCCAGCAGCATGAATTGTAGATGCGAAGAGAGTGAGGGAGAGCGAGAGAGTGAGAGGGGAAGCCTGAGAGAGATGGAGAGGGAGACAGTGAGACTGAGAGTGAGAGAGGTGGAGAGAGATACGCACACACCTCGCAAGCAGTTATATAGCAAAATGGATGGCTATATATTGTGGTCATGTAAGAAAAGGCACAGACAACAACAATAACAACAACAACAACTGCTACAACAACAGCAACAGCAACTGGAACAACGGCAGCTGAAGAAGAAATCCATAAAGCGCAGCAGCCATAACAAAAACGCGAAATGAATTTCACTTGAAATGTGAAAACATAAAAATTGTTTATGACTTCCGCTACGTTAACTGTGTGTGTGTGTGTGTGTGTGTGTGTGTGTGCGAGTGTATGTTATGTGTGTGCGTGTGTGTGTGTGTGTTAGCACAGCTGAACCAAGCCAGACCCAGCTGAGCTGAGACGGCCTGCATTGCCTAGAGACTTGCACAAGTCTCAAGTTTCTTCGTGAACTTTCAATATTTTATTAGGTTTATAAAATAATATTAAAAAAAAAATAATTTTCTTAAGTATTTTTGAATATCATTACGTTTATATGTGAGAGTATAGCAAATATATATCATATTATAAATAAATATCTATATTATTGTCATTACCTAAAAAAAAAAAAAAAAACAAAAAATTTTGATTAAAAAAAAAATACTTTATTATATTAATTTAATAAATTTTAAGTGTTAAAATTCTTTGCTAAAAAAATAAATCAATAAAGCAATATTATTAAATTTACTAAAAAATTTAAATTTAATTTAAAGTAAGAGCTAAAATTATTGCAATACTATTAAATAAAAAAATAAAAAATAAATAATACATAAATAAATAATAATAATAATAAATAAATAAATAAAAAATTCTTATGAATTTTATTGAATATTTAAAATAAGAGGTAAAAATCATTGCAATATTATTATAATTTAAAAAAAATAAATAAATAAATAAAATAAAAATAATAATAATAATAATAAAAATAAAAAAAATAAATGAATAAATAAAATGAATTTTATTGAATATTTAAAATAAGAGGTAAAAATCATTGCAAGATTATTATAAATAAAAAAAATAAAATAAAATAAAATAAAAATAATTATAATAAAAAAAAAAAAATAAATATATAAATAAATTCTTATGCATTTTATTGAATATTTAAAGTTAGAGGTAAGAATCATTGCAATATTATTATAATTTAAAAAAAAAAAGAAAAAAAAATAATTAAAGAAAAAAATATAATAATAATAATAATAATAATTCTAATGTGTTTTATTGAATATTTGAATATTATTGAATATAGATTATTATTTTTTGAATTTTTATTATATTTAACAATTTAAAGTAAGAGTTCTATTCTTTCTAAAGCAATTAATATTGCTAAGTTAATTATGTTATTGTCATTTACTAAAAAAATTAAATATATATGTTAATTTTTGAAAGTATTTTTTTAGTAGTGCAAAGAAAGCAGAATAAGATATAAAGCGAAAAGAGGGAAAAGAAGAAGAAAAATAAGAAAAATTAAAAAATATCTAAGAAAATATGTTCACGAGAAACATACTCCCTCACTCTCTCGCTCATTTTCTCTCTCTGTCTCTCTCCCCCCCTCTCTCTCTCTCTCTCTCTCTCTCTCTCTCTCTCTTTGAGCAAGATAGTTGCATGAATTTGTTACGAACTTCCCCCAATTTATTCAACTTTTGTTGTCGCTGCTTATCTCCGCTATGCATTTTTTTCACCCTCATATCCTTGTGATTCATTTGGTTATATGATCTGAGTTGATCTATGGGATTGCTGAGCCAGTTACAGGTTTTTAAGCACTCGATAAGCCAATGACTGGCAGTGTGAGTGCTGAGTGGCAGACAACAAGGCAACCCACAGTGCCAAAAAAAAGAGCTGCTGTAGGACATAGCGCAACACGTTCCACTGAAGCTCATTAAGTTCTTCTCTCTCTCTGTCTCTCCCTCTCTCACTCATTCTGTTCCGCTGTGCGGACATTTAAAGCATAATGCAAACTAAATGAAAATGCGCCAACAGCGAGCTGCAGAACAACGGAGCACTGCACAAACATTTAACAAAGGAGCATGGGAAAAAAATACTGAAGAAAATAAACGCCGCACAAAGGAATTTTTAAATATTTTGCGCAGTCAACGAGCCAAACGCTGACCACGACAGTTCTCCAGAGCTGCACAGCATCAGCTTCAGTTCTCAGCTCTCAGCTGCAGCTTGCAACTCCTACTCTCAGTTATAATTCCACTGTCAAGTGCCAGCTAACTAACAATGCGTACTAAGGCATGCCTTAGTTTGTGTCACCTACACATACTCAGAGAGAGCGAGAGAGAGAGAGAAGTCATTCAGAGAGAGAATATAATAGTCAGCCAAACATGTTGCCTTATGCATGAGAAGACGATTGTAATACAATGCTTAATATGTGTGTGTGTGCTCAGGCATATTTCTTTATTAATAGCAAAAGTCTTTCAAATCGTTTAGCTGAGCAAATTTGGTCTGTTATGGTTGGCGAGCAAGTACTTCATTCAGTTCATTAGCTAACTCATTTGTGCAGCTCAACTAGAATATCCAAATATAATTTGTTGTTGAATTGAAGCTCTTTAAGTTGAGCTAGTCGAGCTGAACTAACTTGAAATAAACAAAGTTGTTGCACTTTTTCTTTAAATATGTTATGCTTATGTTATGTGTATGTTATGTACATGTTATGCTGCCTCTTGCTATAGCAGTCGCTACAGAGCGAGAGAGAGAGAGGGAGAGAGAGAATCAGCAGAATCAGAATTAGCAGCAGCTGAGCACAAAAGCTAAGGTATTTCCTAGTCGATTACGCTCCCGCTGCGCTCACTCTTAATTGCTCGATGGAGCTTGTAATGCAATATATAATATTTTCAGCTCTAAACTATAATTTTCATTTGATTTACTACTCTCGACCTTTTGGCTATGCTAAAAAAAAATGGAATATCTGTTACAGCTGACTTTTATAGTAGCTACAGCTAGCCGAGTGCTTAGCTAAATAGTTGCTGCAGTTCAAAGCAAAATATTTACCTAAATAAATAATAGACAGAGATGTGAGTCTCTATGCTACGAATGCCATTTATAAATATAAATATATATATATTTGTATATACGTTTAGATGCGTTTTGCATTTTGATATATCGCAATTGAATGTACGCTTTATGCTATAGACTCTGCTGCTGGTATGAATGGCAAATATGAGGCCGCCATTTTGGGTGTCCGCCATTTTGTTTAGCTCTGTCGCCCGGCGGCCATTGATGGACTGGAGTTTAGTTCGAATGCCATTAACTAAATTGATTTGTTTTCAAATCCGAACTACAACTAGCACGCAAATGGTGTTGCATTAAAAGTTAAAGCAAATCCTTTAAATATGCTGCAGGCCAATGCCTTCCCCATTTTACTTTCTATATTTTTTCGTGGCCTGCAAACGAAAAATAAAATGGAAAAAGAAATGTCAATGCGAAATTTAAATCAGCAAATCTGTTTATTATTTTAAAATCTGTTGAAATTTGGCGCTATAAAATTTGATTTAAATAAATACTTTTACATTTGTTAAGGATGTTGGTAAAGAAAAAAGTGTAAAAGGAAAGAGATTCCCTTCAGTGATTGATGCAGCTTCTAATCAAACATTGAACTGATGAACTAGTTCTATTTTCAATATTAAATATTTCCATTGGAGGTTTGTTTCAATCAGTTTGTTTAAAATGTGCTAAAAGAGAAAAGGAAAATCTCCTGATACGTTTGCTATTCAAATATTGAGCTGATGAACTAGTTCTTTTTGATTCTATATGAACCACTCACAATATTAAATATTTCAATTTGAGATTTAATTCAGTCAGCTTGAAATGTGCTAAAAAAGAAAATCTCCTGATTCGTTTGCTATTCAAATATTGAGCTGATGAACTAGATCTTTTTGATTCTATATGAACCACTCACAATATTAAATATTTCAATTTGAGATTTAATTCAGTCAGCTTGAAATGTGCTAAAAAAGAAAATCTCCTGATTCGTTTGCTATTCAAATATTGAGCTGATGAACTAGTTCTTTTTGATTATATATGAACCACTCACAATATTAAATATTTCCATTGGAGGTTTGTTTCAATCAGTCAGCTTGAAATGTGCTAAAAAAGAAAATCTCCTGATTCGTTATCTATTGGAATATTGAACTGATGAACTAGTTCTTTTTTGTTCTATATGAACCACTCACAATATTAAATACTTCAATTGGAGATTTGTTTCAGTCAGCTTGAAAAGTGCTAAAAGAAAACAGGAAAATATCTCTATACGTTTGCTATTTAAATATTGAAGTAGTTCACTTAGTTTTGCTATATAAACATAGTTCTATTTGAAATGTATTCACTTCACAGAAAATTTGTTTCCCTAATCTGCTAAAAATTCTCAAGAGTAGAGGAAGAGAAGTTCATGACATTCACATAGCCCCAACTCAATTGTTAATCCGATGAACTAGTTCTATATGAACATATTCCTATTTGAATTTGTTGTCGCTTCACTGCAAAACGTTGTTTAATAAACTGCTTCAAATTCTCAAGAATCTCATCAGAGAATCTCATGACATTCATATAGCTGTAATTCAACTATTGAACTGATGAACTAGTTCCACTCACACACATTCCACTTAGCAATCTGTCTCTCTCCTCTACAAAAATTAATTCAGTAAACTACTTGAAATGAGTCAGAGTTGAAGACGAATAAAGTCTCGCTAAGTCTATCTCATTCACCTATTGAACTGATGAGTTAGTTCCATTCATGAACCATTCTCACACGTATTCCAATTTGAAATTTGTCTCCCCCCATATAAAATCTGTTTCAATAATCTGCTTGAGATAAATATGTAGATGACAGTCTTCTGACCGACTGATACAGTTGCTATTCAAATGAACTAGTTCTATATGCCATCCAACCACTCACACATGTTCCATTTGTGCCCCCCTCTCTCTCTCTCTCTGTGTCTCTGCCATGCTCAAGATAAGCTCGAGTTAAATTATTTTAGCAAACGCTTTTTGCATACACAAAGGTATTTCTGCGGGCTCCATTCAATTTAAATTTATTACTTTGAGTATTGAGTTTTTACTGCTCTGAAAGGCAAAGCAAAAAAGCGTACGACAACAGCTTCCATTTCCATCTATCCATCTCTCTCTCTCACTCTCACACTGTTGAAGACCCACATGCGAACAGCCATACAATTGCATTCCCATATCGAATATCATTGAATATATCCGCTTATGCAAGTATTCCAGTGCCAGCAGCTGGAGTCGTCGTTGTGTTGTCGACTCTCGGCCAAAGGTAAGAGTATTATTTTTGCTTTTACTCAACTGGATGGCGCAATAAGCAGGCAGCACACAAAAACTGCTTTACAACTGGCCCTGCCCAATGGGCTGTGGACAGCGCGATAATATGGGAGAGCATGATAATATTAAATATGCATATATATAAGGTTTAAATATATGTATATATAAGTGTATTTAACATGCCTACCATATCGGCAAGTTGTGCAGACAATTATGAGATTTGTGTAGAGGAGTGCATAAAACATGTACTCGAAAGTCTCTTATTAAAAATTCCCTCTGTCAGCTTTGAAGCTGCAGCACGACACGATCAGCCCACTCTATTAATTTGAGCACAGTTCATAACACATGTGCGGGTTAGTAAATTTCACAGTGGATTTTCAACTCGTGCCAGGCAGCAGGAGCAGGAGGAGCAGGAGCAGGAGGAGGAGGCAAAACAACGGGCAAACAACTTAAGCCCCATGCAATAAAACTTAATATGTTTTGCATTTAAATTTATGAAAAAGCAGCAAAGGAACAATGGCTGCTTAAGCTGGCAACATGCGCATAATTGTCGCCGCCATTGACAGAGACACGCTTTACAGCAGCTACTCCACTCTCTCTCTCTCTCTCTCTATCGCTCACACACTCATGCTCTGCTCCATGCTCACTCTGTGCTGTGGTCATTTCTTGTGCACAGAAGTCAGAAAACGATTTTCTTTCACTCTCTGTCTCTCCCTCTCTCTCTCTCTCTCTTTCCTTAATATTGCGTATACGTAATATTTTTACCATAGATAATTAAATAATGCAAAATATTTGCATCAACTATTTTTCGCCTTATATACAAACGTTCGATATTTAAGCAAAAGAATGTTCACTGCTCGCATAGCTCTTGCCCATTGTGCGAGCAGCATGACCAACGAGGCGTATACGTAATAATAATTACGCATAGCGTTGCTGTTGCTGCAGTTGCTGCTGCCCAAGCAGCAATATTTATGAGGGTGCTTTTAAATGCGGCTGCTTCGTATGCATGCGGCCAAAGGTTAAATGGATACATTGAGAACAGCAACAGCAACAACAGCGGCAACAATGACTACATGTAGTGAGGGGGGAGGGGGGTAGGTTTAAGGAGGGTGTAGTGTTGGTATTTTGCAAACAAATTGAAATTGTATTGAATTAGTATATATAAAACTTAAGTACTCTAGCCCAAAAGATCTGTTTTTATCGATAACTTTGAAACGATAAAAGTTATCGAGGATCTGGCAATAATCGAAATTGTATAAAATTAGTATCTATATATATTATATACATATATTTGAAGACTCTAGCTCAAAATATGATCGAGATATAATTTTTATAAATATATTTTTATCGATTATTTTGAAACGATACAAGTTATCGAAGATCTGACAATAATCGAAATTGTATAAAATTAGTATCTATTATATACATATATTTGAAGACTCTAGCTCAAAAGATGATCGAGATATAATTTTTTTAAATATATTTTTATCGATAGCTTTAAAACGATAAAAGTTATCGAATTTCTGAAAATACTCATACTGAGCGTGCACTATACGAACGTCACACAAAAAGATTGAAGTCTCTAGCTCTTACCTCTTCGGAAATCAGCTCGTCAACCTGGTCAAGAATATAGTATATAGTTTATGGGTTCGGCCGCGCCTCTTTCTGCTTCCTTCCTTCCTTCCTTCTGTCAGGGTAAACAATTGTAACCCGATGAGAGAGAGAGAGAGTCAAGCCCAAGTATCAAAAGAAACAGCAACTTGGAACTGGCAGCTTGCTCTGGAATGCTATATAGAGATATTCGCTGCTTAGCAATGATCAGAGATTCGTAGAAAAACTGAATGAAATGAACAGCTCAGATTATCATTGCTTTGAGCATTCAGTGCGCTTAATGCTCTTGCTATTTAATAACTGGCTTGCTGGTACATAATATGAATTAACTTTAGCACATAGATGGAAGTGCTCGTAGTACGCATACGCATACATATAGAGGATGTTTTATGGCACAGCATGGGCGGTGGTGGGTCACCTCTGGCCTAAGTAGCGGCAGCATGAAGCAATGGCAATAAAAATATGGCCTCAACAGGATTAATACATTATTTCCGCTTTTGCATGCTGCTAGGTAAAAGATGAGCAGGCGAAGCCACAAAATGGCGCACACAGCACACGTGTGTGTGTGTGCGTGTGCGTGTGTGTGTGTGAGTGTAGGTTTGGGCCTGGCTTGTGACTGCGACAACTCCAAATCCTCGGCTCAGGCATTTGTTGTCATTTGTTGTTGTTGTTATTTTGTGCTTTTATGATTATTGTAGTGGTACACTTGGCATCGTGTCCTCTCGTTTGTAGTCTTTGCCGCTGTTGCTACTTCATTGTTGTTGTTGTTGTTGTTGTTGCTGCTGCTCGTGCTCTTGTTGTTGTGCTAAGCACTTATGCTTATGTTTTTGGCTCTTATGGCTCTTGCCC
The DNA here is from genome assembly GCA_035045845.1 of Drosophila buzzatii. Lineage (NCBI taxonomy): Eukaryota > Metazoa > Arthropoda > Insecta > Diptera > Drosophilidae > Drosophila > Drosophila buzzatii. Next base: position 6,175,852 of record JAWNOS010000596.1, on the reverse strand, counting down.
GTTGTTATCACAGTCTTTGAAGTGCACTTTGCTGTTTCATTTCACTATATTTGTTAAGCATATTTTTATTTACGCATATATATGTACACGCACACGCATATCTCTGCATATATAAATAAATATACATACACTTATACATACATACATATACATACATATATACAGTAAGCTCACTTTAAGAGCATATTAACTAGAAGAACAGCTTTTCACAATGTCACAAAAATAATAGCGAATTATTATTTTTAAAAAATATATATACATTTATAAAATATATATATAAACATAATATTCGTTGTTTATATAGCATTTAACTTTTTGACATTTTTGTATTTATTTTAATCTGCAACAACAAAAAATAAATAAATAATAATAAAATAAAATAAAATACATTTTGCTGTCCTATGATAATTGCAGCTTAATTTCATGTTAATATAATTACTATATATAGAATATATGAACATATATATGTATGTATATTATTTACATTTTATACATATTGCAGGCCAATGGCAATACGAGCTGAAGATTCTTTGATAACTAAGTAGAGTCGATATTTAGAGGTAATTCGATGGTCTTCAGAGTAAAAGCGCAGAGCAGAGACGCCATGCGAATACTTTGTTTATTTGCTTAAATAAATTAGATTAATAAATATAATTAAAATAAAAATTTTAAAAATCAAATTAAATTAATAGTGAAAGAAGCTCAATTTTAAAATTTTTTGTTTAAATAATTAAATATATATTTTTTGTAAAATGCTATTTATATTATTTTTAATACATAGCGTTTATAATTAATTATATTATAATTATAAAATTATTGTTGTTCCATATAATTAATGTATTTAAATGAATCTATTACTTAAGAAGAAAACAAATAAACCTTATATAATTAATTGAATGTATTTTTATTACAAATAAAAATAGTTTATTAATTTTTTTTTTATTATTTATGATTTTGTTTATTTTTTATTCAATATATAATTTATTTGAACAATTTTGTTCTATATATATTTTTTTTTTAAATAATATATTATTATATTTTATATTATTACAAATGAAAATATTTTATTTTTTTCATTTTGTTTTATTATTTTATTTATTTTTTTATTAAATATATAATTTATTTTATTAATTTTTTTGTATATATATTTTTTTAATAATATTTAATTTTATCATTATTATTTTTTATATACATAGTTTTGTTATATATTTTATCTTTTTTCATATATTTGTTTTTCATTAAATTAAATAAATATTATATTCTTAATATTATAATATATATTTGAATATTATTTATTTATTTAAATTCAACTATTGTTTAACAAGATTTATTAAAAAAAAAAAAACATTATTTTAATAGATTTATTGCATCACAAAAAATATATTTTTATTATATTAGTTTGTATTATTTATTTTATTTATATAATTTTTGTATTTGTTCTTCATTAAATCTAAACTATTTTATATAATTTTTTTTATATATTTTTATTGTTATCTATTTTCGCATTTCTCATATTCTCTAGAGTATTCAAAAGTCGTCTAAGCAGCAAAGTGAATGCTTTACTCGCATTTATTTATTTTTTTTTATATATAGATGCTTGGGAAATATGCATGTTGGCTTACAGATGTAACTGGATGGGTCTAACAAGCCACTGCACACCCACTCACACCCGCGCACACACACCCACACATACACCCACACAGATAGTTGCTTACATTGAAAAGCTCGACAAGTGCATATCAATTTGTTGCTGTCATTTGTAACGCGTTTCTCGAGTGTCGCACGGCCATACAAAGAGCTAAGTCCACTCATTAGCCCATGGGCCGATGGTTGCTGATGCACACATTATTATTAATTTAATGTTAAGTATATGTTGGAGTATTTGCATAACATTGTCGAGAGCCAGCCAGCTCAGTTGGATTTAAATGCGCTAATTGTTTACTTATTTGCGAGGGCAAGGCAAGTTGAGGCAAAAAGGAAAAATATATAAATGAGATTTCAACATGCTTTTTGTTCAGATCTCTTTTGGCTGTCTCTTTTGCTATCTGTCTAGCTCATTTGTTATTGCCGTCTCTGTCTTGTTTTCTGGCCATTCATTCGCTTGGCCTCCATAATATAACAATAAACTGTAACAATAGCAATTAAAAATCGCTGAAAGCGGATGTCCTGATAAAGTTGCCAGACCCAGGCAGCGTACAGCCTAGCACCAACCAGCCAAGCACCAATCTCCCTCCCCCCCGTGCACTTTTTGCCCTGCCACTTGGCAGCTCTGTCACCCCGTTGGGCTGGGCTCCATTTTGGTGGCTCGTCCTTGGCTCTGGCCGCCCATTGTTGTAATTATGCATTATGCTTTCGCTTCTGCGACCATTTTGCCTCAAATCCTTCGGCTCCCGTTCGTTTGTGGATTGCATTGCCCAAATGAAATACCATTTGCCGGAAGGCGTTCGCCTGTGGGCGTGCCAGACAGAAAAATGAATGGAAACTTTCGTTATTCCTTGCACACTCACCGCCCAATATTCAGTCCGACCTGCTCGAGCGCTATGTCTTCTTTTCGCCCAGATTGCTGGCTCGCTTGCCTGCAAATGTTGCAGTGTCACCTTTCGGGGACAGCTCGCATGGACGGACATTGATTAACGACAAGCGTCGCAGTGCCTGAACTTTTATTCTTGGGGCATATGATGTCAACATCTCAACGGCTCAAGGACGATAAGTGCCTTGGATTATAGTTGAGCTCGGAATTGGCTCTTGAAGTAATTTCGTTTTGTTCGAATTGACTAGATTTATAAATAAACCAGTTGAGCGGGGCGTAGAAGAGAGATGGGCAATACAGCTTGAAACGCCAGCATGCATTCATTCATACAGATTTACATATATTCATACATGAATACAATATGCATGCATTCATTCATGCACTCATTTTTAAGTTCATTCATTTATACAGTCATTCAGTCATTCGTTTATTCATCCATACATTCATTCATTCATATATTTATGAATTCATTTATTAATACATTCATTCATTCATATATTCATTCAATCATTCATTCATATATTCATACATTCGTTCATGCATTCATACATTCATAAATTCATATATTCGTACATTCACACATTCATACATTCATGCATTCATACATGCATACATTCATTCATTCATGCATTCATAAATTCATTCATATATTCATATATTCATACATTCATATATTCATGAATTTATATATTCATAAATTCATTCATTCATATATTCATACATTAATTCATTCACATATTCATGCATTCACTCATACATTCATACATTGTTATATTCATACATTCATATATTCATACATTCATACATTCATACATTCATACATTCATTCATTCATACATTCATACATTCATTTATGCATACACTCAGACATTCGTATATTACATACATTCATTCAATTATTCATTTACTCAAACATTCATACAATCAGTCGTTCATTGATTCATATATTCAAACATTTATACATTCATTCATTCATTTATTCATGCATTCATTGATTCATACATACATACATACATACATACATTCAAATATGCATATACGCATATACCCATACATTCATTCACTCATACGATTGGTAAACTTCAAATACATTTCTCTTGTCATACATATACCAACACACTCACACTCACACTCACATTCATAGAGAATTTTAAATTTGATTGTTCAATAATAAATTTGGCATTCTGTGTTTGTGGGAATCCTGTGGACTTGCTCTGCCCTCTGCTCTATGCTCTATGCTCTAAGCAGTAGGTAGCTCGCTGGCACTTGATACGCTTGCGAGTTTATTGCTGCATACTTTTAGGCATTCGCCATTTGCATATTGTGGCCAAGGGAAATGGATAAATACATACTTGAGCAGCTGAGCGAAGCCATTCGATTATTTGTACATGTGCGTGCGTTCATCTCGCCTCACATCGCATGGCATCGGATGTCACCTGTCAGCTGTCCGGAGTTGGTACCGAACATATGTCATTTTGAGCAATTCTTAAACAATTTGAATTTGTGAGTCAGTATTCAGAATTCAGATTTCGCAAGAATCGGGACTCGTTTCAATGGGCATACAAATTGATTAGACTATACACATGATCAGGCGCTCTATAAATCAAAACACTGTGAAGGGGCGCACATGGGCGTGCCGCATATGCAAATTGGCAAGCTGTTTGTGCCACACACACACACACACATACACACGCACTCACACTCACATATATATATACATTTCCTGTCTTCTCTTGATGCCCACAAACGTAATGCAGTCAATAAAATCGGGGCAACCATGTTGCATGTCCAACTGTCCAAATGTCCCATTGTGTGTCTGAGTGTGTGCGTGTGTGTGTGTGTGGCATTTGTTTATAATAATGCGCAGCAGTGTGTTAAACAATTACATTAGACTGAGTGCTGGCCACATACGACTTGGCATGCCAAATGCCAATTTAATTGACAGTTATGAAGATTGTCAAACATACAATTATAACACTCGCTGACTATCTGCCCACATTGATCTGACCAGCTCTGTGTGTGTGTGTGTGTATGCATATTGTGGTTACACACACACACTCACACACTCTCGTACACTCACACACACACTTGGAGTGAGCCACGTCCACACATATTATTAACATGTTAATCCAAATGTAATGAGCACAAGGATAACTCATGCCGATGCCATGTTTATGGTCGGAGACAGCTCGAAGATGTCAGCATTATTTCTGCGTGTATGTTAATATATGAATATACACACATATACATATATATATACACACACATACACACATACATGCCGTGCTTGCTTAACTACAGCAGAGACCATATTAATGGGCTTGCTTGAAATGCAATTAATAAACCTGTTCAATTAGCACAATTTGATGAAATATTTCACTTTTTATTGCAAATATTCAAAGCGCTGCCCATAAATGTCAGCGCAATTAATATATGCATATATCTGCTCAATTATTGTCATTAAGTGGAAAATGTTTAAAGTGTATGCAAAAGTTTTGGTTTTGCATTATTTAAAATTTATTGATTCAATTATAATGTGGCATTTGAATAAGTTGCATAAAGCTGACTTAACTATCTGACATGGCAAAGAATCATTCATCATCATCATTATTGATTGAATGAATGAATCATTGAGTCATTATGGAATCATTGAATGATTCGGATCATTGAATTGAATTGAATTGAGTCATTGAATCATTGACAAATCATCATTGAATTATTGGATCATTGGATAATTGAATCATGATTCGAATTATTGAATCATCGAATCATTGAATCATTGAATCATTCAATGATTCGAATTATTTAATTATTGGATCACTGGATCATTGAATCATTCAATGATTCGAATTATTGAATGAATCATTCATCATCATCATTATGATCGAATCATTGAATCACTGAATTATTGAATCATTAAATCATTAAATCATTGAATCATTCAATGATTCGAATTGATTGAATGAATGAATCATTGATTCATTATTGAATCATTGAATGATTCGGATCATTGAATTGAATTGAATTGAGTCACTGGATCATTGAATCATGATTCGAATTATTGAATCATCGAATCATTGAATCATTCATTGATTCGAATTATTGAATCATCGAATCATTGAATCATTCATTGATTCGAATTATTGAATCATCGAATCATTGAATCATTGAATCATTCAATGATTCGAATTATTGAATCATTCAATGAATCATTAATCAATTATGATTGAATGAATGAATCATTGAGTCATTATTGAATGATTCGAATCATTGAATCATTATGATTGAATGAATGAATCATTGAGTCAATATTGAATTATTGGATCATTCAATGATTCGAATCATTGAATCACTGAATCATTAAATCATTGAATCATTCAATGAATCATTCATCATCATCATTATTGAATGAATGAATCAATGAATGAATGAAGTGAATCATTCAATGAATCATTCATCATAATTATTGATTGAATGAATGAATCATTGAATCATTGAATGATTCGGATCATTGAATTGAATTGAATTGATTCATTGAATCATTGGATCACTGAATCATTGAATCATGATTCGAATTATCGAATCATTGAATCATTGAATCATTCATTGATTCGAATTATTGAATCATCGAATCATTGAATCATTGAATCATTCAATGATTCGAATTATTGAATCATTCAATGAATCATTCATCATAATTATGATTGAATGAATGAATCATTGAATCATTCATTCAATGATTCGAATTATTGAATCATTGAATGAATGAATCATTGAGTCAATATTGAATTATTGGATCATTCAATGATTCGAATCATTGAATCACTGAATTATTGAATCATTAAATCATTGAATCATTCAATGAATCATTCATCATCATCATTATTGATTGAATGAATGAATTGAATCATTAAATGAATCATTCATCATAATTATGATTGAATGAATGAATCATTGAGTCATTATTGAATGATTCGAATCATTGAATCATTCAATGAATCGAATCATTGAACCATTCAATGAATGAATGAATGAATGAGTCATTATTGAATCATTGAATGATTCGGATCATTGAATTGAATTGAATTGAATTGAGTCATTGAATCATTGAATTATTGAATCATGATTCGAATTATTGAATCATCGAATCATTGAATTATATAATCATTGAATGATTCGGATCATTGAATCATTCAATGATTCGAATTTTTGAATCATTCAATGAATCATTCATCATAATTATGATTGAATGAATGAATCATTGAGTCATTATTGAATGATTCGAATCATTGAATCACTGAATCATTGAATCATTCAATCATTCAATGATTCGAATTATTGAATCATTCAATGAATCATTCATCATCATCATTTAGATTGAATGAATGAATCATTGAGTCAATATTGAATTATTGGATCATTCAATGATTCGAATCATTGAATCATTATTGATTATCATTATTGAATCATTGGATTATTGAATCATGGAATTATTGAATCACTGAATCATTGGATCATTGAATCATTCAATTGATTCATTGAGTCACTATCACTGGTCTTGCAACGCTAACTGCCAACTTAACACATTTGTCGGAAGACTCCGCAACAGCAAGGTATCTAAAAGACTCAGGAGAATCAATCGAACACTTCACAACGTTAAATATTTATTTTCCTCACAATATTGAGCTTCTCTCTGAGAAAGAAAGTCACAAATTGCATTCCTCGCGAAATAAATAAATAAAATAACTAAAACTTAAAATATCTAGGCAAATTCCACAAGAATTTCTATCAAACTCTATAAAAATAAAGAAATTTCGCTGCATGGCAAATGCCAATTATACATAGAGCTTAAGTTTAGAAAATATCGAAAATGATAAGATAAAGATGACGATATATATATGTATATATGCTAATGAAGTCTCTGCCTAAGGCCAGACAATTGCTTTGCTAATGCTTCGTAAATGCTGAGTGCTCAGCTCTTAAGCTGCAGCGCTGCTTGAAGCTTATGTAGGTAAAAGCTGGCAATTGCCACGCTCAAAGCAGCCGACATTGTTCTTATCACTCAATACTGTTCAATAGCTCTGAATATTTGGCCTTTTGTTGGCTAATTAAACGAAACTCGTGCCGCATTCATTCAGCTCATTCACACAGCTTGGAAATCATTTGCATTGTCTACATCATCTCTAGTCAAGCAGCCGCTGCTGTATCATCTGAGTATTATTATTATTATTATTATTATTGTTATTGTGGTTGTTTTTGTTCTCATTGTTGTTGCTGCTGTTCATGGAATTGGGCCTATGTTTGGTCTGGTCAGATATGGCATTGCATCAATAGATAACAGAGCGCATTGTCCTACAGATTTTCGAGTTTATCGAAATTCCAATGAAATTCGGCCTGTCTGTCGGTTCTTATCAAATTGAATTAATGCGGCATATATCACAAAATCAAAACACGCACACACACACACACACATACATACATATTGTGTTTGTAGTGGTGTTGGCCAGCAAGTTTGGCTTATCATTCGATTTGTCTCGCCCGTTGATCCATCGTGTCTGGCATTGTATCCTGGCATCTTGCTTGGGTAGAGAGATATGCTATGCCAACACTCATACACACACACACACACACACACACACACACACACATACACACGCACATACGCACACACTAACACAATCGTCTCTTTTCATTGCTGTTATTCACACATCAAATTAGTTCTATTTGCGGCTCGTCTGGTAGCTTTTAGTGTGCGCCACACATTTGTGATGTGTAACTATGTGTGTGTGTGTGTGTGTGTGTGTGTGTTGTCATATTGCCGGACAAACACAAAGCATACGCCAAAGCAATGCAAACATAATGAACTTGTCAACATACAACTCAACTCGAAATAATTTTCATTCGATTTGATTTTGATTACGTTTTATATTAACACTGTTCATAGGCACACACACACACACACACACTCACTCGAACACACACTCACACACGCACACACACTCGATTGGCAACATCTACTCTCTGTCGATATTGTCTCGCATATCTCATTTGGTTGACAATTTGTCAGCTTATTGACATCTCAATGCTAAATTTTATCGAGAGTTGGCAGTGAAAAGCTCTTGACCTGCTTTATATCAGCGAGCAACGGCAACCGCTAACAGGCAACGACAACAACAACTACAACAACAACAATAAGAATCCCAGCAACATTAGCAACAACAACAAAAACAATGGCAACAATGAGCAAGTTTTGCATCGCTTGCATTTGGTAAATGCGGCGAGAGTTATGATGAGCTTAAATTCATAAAAAAAAGAGCACAAATACGAACATTTGAGTGGGGAATAACCGATACGAAGATATCCTGTAAAGAGGTATGTGAGGGAAGCATTCATGCAGATAGACAGATGAAAGGAGGGAGACAGAGAGAGGGAGAGAGAGAGAGAGAGAGATAAACAGATAGAAAGAGATAAAGAGAGAGAAAGACAGAGAGAGAGAGAGAGAGAGAGAGAGAGAGAGAGAGAGAGAGAGAGAGAGAGACAGAGAGAGAGAGAGAGAGAGAGACAGTGAGAGAGAGACAGTGAGAGACAGAGAGATGTAAAGATCCATGGAAATGAAGGCATATGAAGAGACGCGGCGAGCTTAGGAGAGAAAGGGAAAGGTAAATATAAACGGATAGATGAAGAGCGAAAGAGAGGCACTCTGTTTCTGAGTGAGATAGCGAGAAATTGCAGGAGACAGAATGGAAGGCAAGTAGAAAAAAATGAAAGAAAAAGAAGAAGGGAGGAAAAATGGAGAGATGAAAGTATGAAAGGAATACAGAAAACGAGAAAAGCGCAAATAAAACCTAACATATAAAGGTAATAAAGAAAGAGAATGTGAGAAAAGAAGATAAGGATAACGAGAGGACTGAGATAAAAAGAGAGAAATATAGAAAGAAAGAAAAGAAGGGAAGAAGCGCCAAAGATGAGAGGAAAGGGATAGTGTAAACATATAGAGAAAGTTATATAAAAAGAAATAAAGAGAAAATGAGAGATATGAAAGGACAGAAACAACAGACAGAAAGAGATAAACAGAGAAATTGAAGAAATAGAGATAGGCAAAAGTAGATGGAGAAAGAGTAATCGAAAAATAATATAAGGAATGAGTACGATATAGCATGATAGGGAAAACGGCAGAGACAGATAGAGATAGAAGAAAATGCGAATGCAAGACAGAGACAGAAAGAGCTCCAAGGACAAAGCTCAAAGATGATGTCTCGATCTCTAAGTGATTGCTTGAGAAAGACTATTTATTTTACTAAGAAGAAGAACAAATTCTATTTTCTAATTCTTATATATCTAATATCTCATATCATATGGGTTCACAATCGACTCTCTCTCGATAGGTCTAGGATTACAGGGTATTGCAATTGTAAGTGAAATGCGAAAGGGAATCGGATATTCGAAACGTTGACGAAATGCGGGTGCTGACAAAATGTTAAATGTGCAATCGGCTACGATTCGTGACGTCTGTCACATATCACACACACATACACAAATACAAAGAGACAGAGAGTGCGGCAGAGAGAGAGAGAGAGGGAGAGCGAGCGTGAGGGGTCGAGAGGGTCGGCCCGCATGTGTCAATATATTTGGTGCTATTTACTCAAATTGTATGCAACAAGGACGGTGGGACCTAAGCCGATGAACTAAATTAGAATTCGAGCGTCATGTGCCAAATGTGGGCGTGTCTGTGGGCGAATGGACGCTGCATGCAGTAATGTCAGTCGACTGGAAGAAATATAAAATAAATCGAAACCAGATTGCAAAAATCAAAGTCAACAACAATCAACACCAATCGAACTGAGCGACTAGAAGCAGCCACGAGATGCTCTACATATATTGTGCATATAGAATGGAATGCGCAGTCGTATATACTCCATTTGCTATGCAATCACAGAGTATTATCAGAAAGAAAGCAGCGCAAAAACAACAAGCTGACTTGAGACAAATGCAGAGGGAAGCGCACTGCGGACGTGCATATACATACATACATACATATATACATATGTATATATACAAGATATTATATATATAGAGAGAATATACTATAGCTGCAGCTGCAGTGCATGCATGCATCTTATAGATACGAGCATTGTTGACCATCATCAATGGTGGCCGACGGGCGCCGTTAAGCAGCTAGATAGAGATTGATAGACGGATAGTTATGGATGGCTAGAAGCTTGACAGCTGACAGCAGCTACGGAGTGAAAGAGATAGCTGGATAGCTAGAGAGAGTAAGAGTGAGACAAGATAATGAGATTGTGCGATAAACACGTAACGTACGCTGCGTTTGCTGTTCGGCAAACGATATAATCTCTATGCCCCGACTGAAGGTGAGAAGAGCGCCAGGCAAGGCAAGGCAAGGCAAGGCAAGCCCAAGCCCAATCCCAGCGCAAGTCCATGTCTATTTCGGCCTTTTGATAAATATGGCTCAGCGGCTCATTCAGATCCACATGCCCCACATTTGGCATATTACTTGCCACAAGCTGAATGCCAAACTAAATGAATAACACAGCGTGCCGCTGCAGCGACAACTAGCTGCAACACACACACACACATAGGTAGCTGGTAAACAAACAGTGAAAACATCTGGCAACGCTGACGTTGGCACACTTCAAGCTTATACATATATATATAAAGTAGTAGAAGAAGCAGCAGCAAAGTCAAATTAATTCAAATTGCAATGCAAACGAAAGTCAGCCAGCGAGTGCGAGCAAGACAGAGAGTGTGAGTAGTGCGAGTGGAAGCGTGAGAGGGAGAGCGAGCACGCAGATAGTGCCAGTGTTTGTGTGTAGGTGGCGCTTTGTGCTGCGTTCTGTAGTGTGCTTAATGCGGTGCTTGGCGCACGAGCGCGATTTCGTTCGTCTCTGCTCAGTGCAATAAATAGAGCTAGATTGGCAACAACAACAAAAGCTATAAAAAAGCTAAGTTCAGGAAGAAATAAGCCGTAGTAAAGTGGGTTTGGAAAAACACTATTTTTTGTTGATTAAATTATAAAAGAAAAATTAAATAAAATTAATTAATCTAAAATAAATGTAAAAAAAATTGAATAATAGTTAAATAATATTAAATAAATTAAAATAAACTTAAATAAATGTAAATTAATTTAAATTAAAATGAAAATTAACTTTAATAACTTGAAATAATCTTAAATAAATTTAAATAAATTTGAATAAATTTAAATAAATTTAAATAAATTTAAATAATCTTAAATAACCTTAAATAAATGTAAATCAATTTTAAAAAATTTAAATAATCTTAAATAACCTTAAATAAATTTAAATAAATTTAAATAACCTTAAATAAATGTTAATTAATTTAAATAAAAATTAAAATAAATTTGAAATAATCTTAAATAAATATAAATAAATTTAAATCAATTAAAATAAAGCATATACAAAAATTTATACACGCGAACACGCAAGGGGGCTCAAAATAAAGCCATATTTGACGGCAAAAAGGCTAAAACGGCAGCACTGTCTCTGCTGCTGCTGCTGCTTCAACTACTTTTCCAGCGTCTGCTTCTTCTGTTTCGTCTTCTTCTTCTAGTTGTTGTTGTCGCTTAACTTATTTCATTAGCTCCTAAATGTATGCAATTTGACATTTTTAATTTAAGTTTCTCTTTCGCGGCAAACCCGCTCGACGGCTGGCTTCAGTGTATGTGTGCGTGTGTTCGTGTTCGCGTGTGTGTGTGTGTGTGTCTTCCAGGTGTGCATATATTTGATGCCATTGCTGTTAAGCAAGGCCACATCATGGATACGTTTGCTTGAGGCACTTGCCACACTTAAGGATGCGCGAGGCAGTTAACAAATGCTGCGAGTCCTTCAAAGGTCGCCAGGCGAGGCACTTACTGGGCAACATTGTCTTATAATGAGCAGATCTGAAAAATCTGAAAATTGAGCAGAGCTTAAGCAATAGGCTTCATCTATACCTATCTCGCCCTCCCGCTCGCTCCCTCTCTCTCTCTCTCTCTCTCGCCACTCTTGACTAACTTTAATGAACTTTGCTCAACTTTCTTTTATTCACATTTCCGTTTAAACAATTTCGCAGCAGCAGCTCTTCTCTATCATATATATATAACTTAAATTCTTGCAGTTAAAGTTTCGCTTCTACTTAGACTAAGGCAGACGATGGCAAATTGTATTATTAACAGACTGGCCGCAAGGGCATGCGGGTCTCATCAGCTGGGTTGGTTCATCATTTGCCGGCACTAGTTTTATTTACCTTTCAGCATAATCCTTTCAAGCTCTCGCCACACCAGCCCCAGCATCAGCTCTCCCGTTTGCTATTATGCGTCAAGTGTACGTGCAGGCGACAATTATTATGCTCTGCTGCAGGGCATGAACAGCTGAGCATGAAGTATGTAACGCGCATATGATGAATCGAATCAATTTAAGCACTATAGCTTTCTAGCTATCTATGAGCTAGCTATGAGCTGGTTGTGAGTTATTATAATTGTAAGTAATGGCAAAATGGGTATATATATTATTATCTTGGAAGGCTTCTTAGACTCTTTCTGCAACTCGACTTCATGTTATGTCAAAGAAAGTTGTCTGCAGATGAGACTAGAACCGCAAGGAACTCTAGTCAACGCAAGCATCTAAGGAACCCTAGATACCAATAGCACCAGAAACTTTGATTTAAAGCACATTCATAGCAAACTTAAATTTCGGCTAAGAACCTTCAAAACTGAACAGACTTGACTTGACTGTAACTATGGAGTATATTCAACAAAGCAAGAAGTAGGAGAAGAAGAAAAAGAAGAAGAAAAGGAGAACATTCAAGATCTATACAGATTTACAGATTTATGATGAACAATTAGATTTTTCTTAATTTTCTTCATTCACATATAAGGCAACAGGAACATAAGCAAATGAACTTGATGTAACATTATATATAAGGCAATAAGGACATCAATAAATCTTATCTTACGTATTACGGGAATGATGAATATAAACTCTATACATACATATATGAAAAGAATTTACTATGAAAATCTACCAATACTTCTAAACAAATCTTCTATTTATAAATCTTAAAGAGCATCAAAAGTTCAGCTTGTTGTGAACAGCTTTGCTTATGTCTTGAGATAGTTGTTTGGTATTGCTGCTGCTGCTGCTGCTGCTGTGGATGATGAGTTTGGGTCGATGCGTGCCTGTAGCCCGGCGCACAGAAGCATGCCATATAATTTCTTTAATTTTATAGTGCTCCTCTGGCTCCATCGCTGGCTCTGGCACTCTCAGCTGCTGCTGCTGCTGCTGCTGCTGCTCACATGCCGATGAAGTTTTGTGCTGACAATGCGCCCGCTGTTTTAGTCTCAAGCAGCGGGTACATGGGCCAGGAGACAGCATGTGGCAGGCTCTGGCCCAACCACCTGGCACTCGCCTGGCACTTGGTAAAATTCTGCAACAGTTTGACGCAGCCAGCGCTACGCTCAATTTGCATATCCATGCGTCGAGAGCTGCGATGCGATTCATGCTGTTACCCAGCTATTTATTTTGATGACGTACATTGCCAATTGCTAGGCAATTTCTCGAACTCACACACGCACACACGCACACTCTGGCATGCATTTCTGCTGCATTGGCAATTGCAGCTAAACTTCTGCATTTGATTGACGCCCCGAATGGCAGCCAGCGGCAGCCAGTAGAAGATGACAACGCCTGCGAGCAAGCAGCCAGCTTATTTTGCTGATTTTGATTTTGTCGCCTGACATTGATTTGACATGTGTGTGCCATGTATGCGTGCCTGCGTGTGTGTGTGTGTGAATTCGTTCTTGGAATATGTCATTTAAATAGCTCGAGGGCAGAACCTTTTAATGCTGACGCTGATTTGATGCCAACTCGATGTAGAACAACAAATTGTATTACTTGCGCTGCTCGTTCCTTAATGAAATGGGGCATATTCGTTATGTGATTTATTCAATTTAATTAGCAAAATGAATCGACTGAAAGCTAAATATTCATGGATTAGAGCAGTAAATTTTCCAAATTAAATACAATTTTAGATCTTGCCTGAAATACTTGCAACTCAAAATTAGAAAAATTTTATATATAATTTTTTTTTTTTTTTTCATTTAAAAATGTGAAAATTTCTCAAAATTCAATTGATTCTGTTGTTAATTTATCGTGCAAAATTAAGAGCTAAAAACAAGTTACAAATGCAAATTGTTTCATATTTATTAATTATCGCTTATGTGCTCAATGTTGTTATTGTCTTTAAAGTTGGAAATTAATCTCCATAATTAAAAAAAAAATATATTTATTATATGTGAACTAATAATGACTTTAAAAATAATTAATAAAACTATCATTTGGACTACAAATTTTTAAAATAAAATATGGGTTTAAAAAAAATAAAATAAAAATATTAATAAATTATAAATGATAAAAAAAAACAAGAACTTAGAAATGGAAAAAAAGTAAGAATCTTCCATTTTTCTGTTGTTCAATTTTAGTCAAGCTTAAATAACGTCTATGCAAAATTTATAATTGAAATCAATGGCTTAGAAATTGATGAATAAAAAATAAAAAAATTGAAAAAAAAAAACAGAAGTTCTTCCGAATTTCTATGGTCCAATTCTATACAAAACTTGAAATTGAGCTTAAATAACGTCTATACAAAATTTATAATGGGAATCAATAGCTTAGTAATTTTTGAACAAAAAATAAAAAAATATAAAAAAAAAAACACATAATTTCTTCAAAATTTTTATGATCCAATTCTATACAAAACTTGAAATTGAAATGAATTGTTTTATTCTTCGAAATTATTGAAAAAAGGAAATTTCTTCTATTTTTATTTTATTTATTTATTTATTTAACAGTTAGATTTAATGTTAAATTAAAGCTAACTAAAAGCTAAAGCACTGGCTACTGAGGCCTTCGGCTTGCAAAAAGGGAATTTCTTCCATATTTCTGTATTTAGTTTCTATTCTATTCAGCACTATAAAGTGTCTTTATATCTGATACTAAAGCTCTTTGGTCATGGCAACTTTCATTAGATTTTACTAGAACAAACCACTGAACACACTTTCCTTAACAGCGAATCAGAAGAAACCCTCGACTTAACAGAAGCTGTTGGTAGAGTCAAGTAAAGATTACTTAGCCGTATGAGCTTGGGACTTGAAGGAAATCATTCCTATGCCCAAGTCTCAAGTTCTTTCGCCGCTAATGACCATGCACAGGAGAGCATATAGAAGGTCTTCACGTTGAAGCACGAAGCGGAATAGTTTTAAAATTGAAACCAGAGTTAAAAGTCAACCCGAAAAAAGAGACGGATTTTTAGTAAGCTTTAAGATATTTGATTGAGTATAATCATGTAACCCATGCTCAGTTGTTCAGTGTTGTTATAGATGAAAGTGATTCCCTAATTGACTTAGCTGACTTTTTGAATTTGTAGAGCAAAACACAAAGACTTCAGAAGGAGATAGAGAGAGAGAGAGAGAGATAGAGAGTTTTGAGAAAGCTAATGAGAGATAACAGCTCGTTGAATTATATTCTGCCTAACAGTTGATATTTGACACGATTAAGCTCAAGAATTTTTCGGCATTTGAATGAGATTTGGCGAATGCCTAATTAAGTGCTTAGCTATAGAACTTATGACAGAGCCTCGTTAAGGCTGTCAGCTTAGAGAGAGAGAGAGAGGGAGAGAGAGAGTGAGAGTGAAAGAGAGAGAGAAAACGTGTTTTTGGAGTGAGCTTTAAAATCAAATTAAATGCCTGTTGACATGCCACACGGCTAGACACACTGAAGTTGAGTCGTTCAACGTTGTCCTTGTTAGCCGTTGCAACTGGTTTTGGTCTGGTCTGGTTTGGCCTGGCCTGGCCTGGCCTGGCTGCTGTTGCACATGAAGTGTCCTGTAATAAATATCTTTCAAAACTTTGCACAGCTCTTACCAGCTGTGTAAGTCGGTTGCCACCCGAGCAGCTCATGTGTAGCGATAAAATGTATCTAATTTAAGATGTTTTTGCCGCCCGAGCGACTGTCAGGCCACGCACGCACCCACGCGCCCACCCGCAACTAACTGCTAAGCACGAAGCAGTAAACATTTTCAATTTGACAAAACTTTTTACCTTTGACCACAGCGCAGCATGAGGCAAGTCGTTTGGTCGGACGGACGGCTAGGCATTTGCCTGCCACTTGCCACCCAGCAAACCTGTGACAATGTGAGGTCAATGCGGCAACTGACTGACAGACAGTCTATGTGAAAATTACAAACACACACACACACACACTCACACACATACACACACTGAGACACACTCACACATTAGAGCAAACAAAGTAAATTTTCAAATTGCAGCAGCAGTTTTTGGAAATTGCCCATACGCCTCGTGTGCCCTGACCGTTGCCCTCTCCAGACATCCCGCCTTGCTTGTGCTCTGTATGGCTTTGTGTGTGTGCGTGCCTGTGTGCGTGTGAGTGTGTCTTCAAGTATGAAATTGTTGTGTTCACACTAAACTTAAGTAACTGAATTAAAATGCGGCTAATAGAGTAGCAGCAAACAAATGACAACGCAACAAAAGAGACTGCTGGGCGGCGGAAAGGACACTCGACAACTTAGCAGCTTAGTTGACAACTTTAAGCCTACATGTGTGTGCGATGTCTGCATGTTAGAGAGAGAAAGAGAGAGAGTATGTGTATGTGTGTGCCAATGTGCTTGCCAATGATCAAGGTTCCAAAACTACAACGGGCGCTTTAGCACTACCAGCTTAGCACTCTAGCCTGTCGCTACCTCTACCTCTGCCACTAACTCTAACTAACTTACCTCTACCTCTACCTCCATTTGCCTTAGGTTCTTCCTCTGCCCCTACCTCTTCCCTTACATCCGGTTCTACCTCTGCCACTACCTCTACATTTACCTCTACTTCTGCCTCTGCCTCTACCTCCACCTCTGCCTCAGGCTCTACCACTGCCTCCATTTCCACCTCTGCCTCAGGTTCTACCTCTGACTTTAGATCCTCTACCACTACCTCCACCTCCACCTCCACATCAGTCTCCTCCTTTAGATTCCTCCTCTAGCCTACCTCTACCTCCACCTCCACCTCTGTCTCCTCCTCTAGATTTCTCGTCTAGCCTATCTCTACCTCCACCTTCACCTCCACTTCCACCACTACCTCCACCTCCCCCTCCACCACAGTCTCCTCCTCTAGATTCCTCCTGTAGCCTATTTCTACCTCCACCTCTATCTCTATTTCTACCTCAACCTCTACCACTGCCTCTCGTTGTTTTAAACTCCGCCTCTAGTTCTTCCTCTACCTCTACCATTAACACTACCTCTACCTCTTGCCTATCTGTACTCCCACCTTCACTTTCACCTCCATCTCTCACTGACTCTCGCTCTTGTTTATTTTGCGCTCAGCTTGGCCTATGTCCTTTTTGAGCAACACTTCGAACTCAACTGAAGAATTATGAAAGACATGAACAACAAAAAACATACTTTGTTTGGCTGCTTGCAACCTGATGTTGCAGCAAAGTGAAACCGTTTGGGAATTTCAGTGCTGAGCAAAGTTGCCTGCACTTTACCTTTTTTTTTCGCACTCAACTTTGATTGCAATTTGTCATTAGTTAAGCGCATTTATTGCTGTTGTTGCTGTTGTTGTTATTGGTGCTGCTGCTGCAACTGCTTGTATCAAAGCTACTTTGCAAGAACAGCAAACAGTGAAACAACATCAACAGGAAGCGAAACTTTTGTCGCCATTGTTGCAAAAGTTTTGCAATCGCCAGAGCCTCATATACAGGCAGACTGCGAGAACGAGTGACTGAGAGAGCGAGAGTGAGTGCAAAAGAGAGGGAGAGAGAGAACCAATATATATATCGCATAATATGCGAACTGGGGCTGAGGCGGCTAACATAAATGAAAGTTATGCCCTGACCGGCAAATGAACGCCAGGAGAGTTGAGCAGCCACGGAAATTTTAATGGCTCTCTTGTTGGGTATTTGAAATTGGAATTGCGATTTGGATTGGCTAGGCTGGATCAAGGCTGTTCTATCTAATTATTAACTTGCTAGAACTATTACCAAACGTGAACAACAGTATAACAGCCAGAAGAAGAGCAACTATGACACGCTTAAGCCGCTTAGGCCGCAAGCTGGCAAATGAAATTGAAGGGCCGCAGCAAATATTTTAAGCTAATTTTCTTATTTTCACTTAATTTGCAGCTGTTAGAGGCTTAAGCCGCACCCACACTCTCACCCACACACTCGCACACCCATATGCTTGTTAGCCGTCAAGAGCGTTGACGTCCTCGCATCCTCGTCGCAGAGGGTTGCCCAAAGTCAACGACGCCTTCGCCAGTTAGACTAATAATAAAAACTTAATACGGTAATCCACTTATGCCGCAACCAACGCACAGTGCCACCAAATTTATTGCACAGTGGAAAAATTACTAAAAAACATTTTATTTGATTTTTTTTATTTATTAAAAATTTTTTTTGATATGTGTATATAGCTTAAGCTATAAATACATTAAGAACTACTTGTATTTATAATTTTATTCAAATTTAAATATATAATAACTGAAATCGTTGACAAAAAGTTTTAAAAACTTATTTGTAATTAAAATATTTTTTTTTGAGATTCGATTGTTGAGAATTCTCCCGAAATAATTTAATTAATTTTTTTTATTAATAAAATTTATTATTATTATTATTTTTCTTTTTCTTATAGTAAAGACTTTTATTGAGTTCCAGCCAATTCCAGATTCCGATATTTCCAGTTCCGTCTTCTAGTTCTTCTACTCTTCTAGTTCAAGTACAAATAGTTCAAGTTCCATTTGCAATATTCAATCTGACTCCCATCAGAGTTCTATAAGATTTCAGTTCATATAGCTTATTGTAAATGATCAAGTTCGATTTACATTCAACACTCCAGTTCCAACTAGTTCCATTTCGAAATCTAAAAGATTTCCATACATATAAATTGAATACAAGTTGGAAAATCTTGAAGCTGCAACTAACTCCAATCAGAATTCCAATTAGCAATGTCAGTTTTGAGCTCACTCGAACCACTGTGCGCCTTAGCCACGCATTTGTCCCGCCAGCTGCGCACCGCAGCATGGCTCAACTGCGTCTGAGATTTTGCTACAATTTTTTATATATTTTTTTATTTTTATTTTTTTTTTTTTTGTGGACTGCGGAGAAAAGGGAAAGCTAAGTGGAAAACCAAAGTCTTGCGGCGCGCACATATTTCGTGTTGCCAACTTAACACTTTTGCTAAGCACACATACGCAAATAAATTATGATATATATATGTGTGTGTGTGGGAGTGTGTGTGCAAAAAGAGTCAACGAGTGGCAAAAGCAAACACTTGGCCGTAAAGAAACCACTAAAAAATAAAAAAAGAGAAGAAGCACAAAAATAAAATAAAATAAAGAACTATAAAGTGTTTGAAAGCTGAGACCGTTGACTTTGCGTCGAGCAGCAATTCAATTTGGTCTGAACTAACCGAGTGTATTACTGTGAAAAGGGCGATACTTAAAATAAGCGAGAGCACATTAGAAAGCCAGACAGAAGGAGAGAGACAGACAGACAGAGAGAGAGAGAGAGAGAGGGAGAGAGAGAGATAGAAGCAGATAAGCAGCCAAACTTCGACAGACTGAACTGAAATTTCAGTGCAGCAAACATTTTTAAAGTAATCAAAGAATTTATTCTTGGTAAATGTTTGTGCAAATATTTTATTTATAGAGATATAAGGCAGCTGAAAGCATAAATAAAGAGAATATACTATATATTATTTTAGATTTTAAAATATTATATTTTACTTATTTGATTTTATTTTATTTATGGCCAGACTCGGAAAGCAAAAAGAAAGAAAATTTCAATTTTATATTCAAGATTCAAGCAAGAGTTGGGGAAATTTAATCAGATATATTGGATTGATTCTATGCCTGAAAGAAATTTGAAAATGTATGAAATATATATTTGAATTAGTCCGAATATTTTGGTTACTATGCTCACTGAGACGTGGTGAGGTGAAGGAAGGAAAAGCTCTAAGATATATGAAGTCAAGTTAAAGAAAATATGCGCCAAGATATTTTATTGGAGATATGTGCTTATATTAAATCGAATTTATTCTACTTGGCGTATGTTGTCAATGAAGCCATGCAGACGTCTGTTATAGTCTCTAAGAGTTACAAGGATCATAATACTTTTTAAAGGATATATGAGTAAAAATATTATATGAGAGAATCATATGTATTCTGATATATTTTTATAAGAATATATGATGCCTTATAATATGTTAGAGTTATATGAGTCAAAGGTATAAATAGAGAGCATTAAATAATTATAATATGGACTATGTGAGCCCGAATGCTTTATAAAGGATTTACAATGGCCTATTCTAGAACCAAAAGATGTGAAATAAAATGCTCGCACAAATACCTGTCAATCTAGATACGAGTCAGAATAAGATTCAGTCGCATATATGTATGTATAATAAATTTATAGTGAATGAAAGGGGACTGAATTTTACTTTTTATATTATTTTAATTTAATTTAATTTATTTTTTTATTACTTTAGTTTTATTCTATACTTTATAAATTTCATTTTTTATTTTCATTTTTTTTATTATTATTTTAGTCCTTTTTTATTTTATTTTTAAATTTTATTTTCATTTTTATTTATTTTTTATTTATTTTTATATTATTTTTACTTTATTTAATTTTTATTTTATTTTATTTTTATTTAAATTGTATATAATCTAATTTTTATTTATTTTGATTTGATTTTGATTTATCTTTATTTTATTTTTATTTATTTTTATTTTATTTTAATTTAATAATTTATTATTTTATTATTATTTTATTTATTATTCTTATTTTTTATTTTATTTTATTTTAATTTTAATTTTAGTTTTATTTAATTTAATTTTTATTTTTATATTTATTTTTACTATTCATTATTTTTTATTATAAACTAAACCTTCAATTGCTTCGAGTCGCAATTGCGTCTTAGCTATTCTCTCATTGTTTACATACGGTACATCTTTCTAGCACCGTCTCTCTGCTAGTTTCCCATTCGGTGTCCTTACAATGACACGTTCTCTCCGCCTCCTTCTCTCCCTCTCCCTAGCCTTCTCTCTCTCTCTCTCTCTCTCTCTCTCTCTCACTCCCTCTCTTAGATTAGATTAGATACAAATCAGTTATCGTCAGTTCCATCTTTTGAACAGCTGTTCCATTTCAGTCTTCTATCATTACGTATTCCCACTTAAAAGTTCTTTAAACATTTCGTGTGCATTATTTAAATAAATCTTCAAAATTTTCATATATCTAAACATGTTTAAAAGTTTATCCAATACTTGAATTGCTTTGAAATCCTTTAATGCTCGCCAAAGAGCTTTTATCCCTTTTGACCAGGCTGAAAGAATTTGTGGGCGCTTTGGGCCACGCTAAGCCCAGTTGCTTAACAATTGTCGTTGCTTTAGTTAATTTTTGTTTTCCAGCTGAAAAATTGTTTGCTTTTCATTTGCTGTGCTGTTGTCGCCTTCCACTCTTTGCGTTCGTTTCTCTGTCCGGCAAAAGTCAACGCATTGGCTTTGAATGCAAATCGGCCAAGAGCTCCAATTTGCATGGCTTCCGTGTTGCCGCGCTTCATCCTCCTCATCCTTGCTACTGCTGCTGCTGCTGCTGCTGTTGTTGTTGTTGTTGTTGTTGTTGTTTTTGTTGGGTCTGTTGTGGCAGCGATAAGGATAAGCCAGCGTTTAGCCAGCCGCGAATGGCGTGCAGTCGCCTTGGCGCCTATCGTCCTTCAATTAGTTTAATAACATTGCAATGCTCTTATCTGGCCAACACTCGCGCTGTCCACAGTCCGCAGTCCGCAGTCGGCAACAGTCCAGCCAACACCTATCCAGCTGTCCGCTAAGCCTCTTTATCGCCCATTTCCCCTTCTTTTGCTTTTTTCTCTTTCCTCTTTGTGTCTTCATTCCACTGCAAACACCGAGCAGGGAAATTAAAAAATTAATTTCGTACAAAATTAAGACTCGTTCGTCCTTAAATCCGCGAAAATCGAGAATTAACTGCAAAAATATCTTCAGAAAGTGAGGTAGAGGGAAAAGCATGGAGTCAGCCTGGAACTTATTCAAATGGGTTATATGGGCTACATACATAGGTTGTAGTTTTACCTTTGACTGCTTCTCAACGTCTGCAAATAAGTGTCTTTCACTCACACTTTGTAAAGGAACTCTGAGAGCAACCGATTGCATAGCTTCTCTGTGTGTATTGGTATGCAAGCAAAGGGTTGTCATGCGAGAGAGTGCATATGTGCGTATGTATGTGAATGTAAAGATCGGTTGCATACACTCCATGGAGTTATCTGCTTACTTATTGAGCTGCGAGCATCAATCGTATAGCTACACGATGTTCGGGAAAAGACCATCACATAAAGAGTTCTGCCCAAAGCGCTCAGCCGAAAACCAATACGAAAAGAAACGAAGTTTCTTGCGCAGCGAGAGAGACAGAGAGAGTGAATATAACTTAGTCTTGGTTGATCGCATGAACAGAGTCTGGTATATACATAAGTACATATGTATATATTTCTTATTTCAATATTTTTGTCTCTCTCTTGCTGAAGGTTTAAGGTGATAACATTACTTGACGTTGCTCAACATTAATTGCAGAGCGATCAGCTGGCTTGAAGTTTGTACAGATTATTAACGAAATATCGCCTCTCCATGTAAATCTCATGATTTATTTATATTTTCGATATTCAATATTTGTTAAGGCTATCTTTCACTTTGATTCTATCGTTTTCTCTACCTCTCTGGACCTTTTCTCAATTGGGTTTTATTGCCTCTGTCTCTTTTGCTGTCCAACAGTCTGTCTCTTTCTCTTTCTACTCACTCTTCATATTGTTTTCAAATTTTTCGCTTTTTGTTCAGCTTTACTTTCCAACTCTTCGTTCTCTATATCTGCCACACTCTCCATTGCTATTTGTATAATTTATTTATATAGTTATATATATATATAGTTATCTCTTTCACTCCTTTACTAACTCTTTCCCTCACTTGCTCTTTCAATGCATATTTTTCTGTGCTAGAGGTACAGACTCTCTCTCTAGTAGGGAGTATCTCTTCCTATCTTTCTGTCTCTCACTCTCTCTCTTCCTTTCTCTCTCTTCCTCTCTCTTCCTCTCTCTCTCTCTCTCTCTTCCTCTCTCTCTCTCTCTCCCTTTTGCTAATCTTATAATATATTGTTCAGCTACAGTTAAAGCTCTTTATCTCCTTTCTTATCTCTACTATCTTTTTCAATGAATATTTCTCTCACCCTGAGATAGAGACTCTATCTCTCACTCTCTCTCTGTCTCTCTCTCTCTCTCTCTGCGGCCTTCTCTCTCCGTCTCTCACCCTCTCTCTCTCTCTCGCTCACTGTGTCCCTCTCTCTCTCTTTTTCTCCCCCTTTTATATGCACTCTTTTGCTGTAGTTATAATATATTTTTCAGTTATCTCTCTCTTTCTCTCTCTCTTTGTTTCTCTCCCCTAGTGATGTATCCACACTTCATTGCATTTGTTCAACTATCGTATATCTTCAAGTCCCTCACTATTTTCATCCTTAATCAGGCTGTAGCTGCTGCTGATTTTCTTTCGCTGGCTTCGCTGGCCACAACAATGCTTGCCTCGACATACCTGCCAGCTGCCTGGCGTATCTTTAGCCTTTCGCAATCACCGTTTGCCAGTGCCTTTGCCCGTGAGTATCTATGGGCACCCCCTACACCCCCCTACACTCACCTTACCACCCTCTGCTTCTGCTAGACCAGCACACACACACTGCAAACGCTTTTCGCATTCGGCACGCGCCGTTGGGCTGCTGCTCATTTGGAGCAGCGCCAAATACCGTTGCCAGCGCTCCAAACTTATTTCACTGTCACTCTCCCTCCCTCGCTCTCTCTCTCTCTGTCTATCTCTTTCTTTGCCTGTCTCGCTCTCTTGACCAACTCCAACACACGAAAGCAGCAGCAGCGTGCAACAAAAAAAAAAAAGCAGGTAACTGTAATGCGCAAAGTGCAACCAAATGACCTTTTTAATTCGCGGCCATGCACTTTTCGCACTCATTCCTATCCACAGCGGGCCACACTCTACCTCTCTCCCTCTCTACCACCATCTGTGTTCTTTTCTCTTTCGTTCCTGCTCTTCTAGTTTCTGGCATGTCTGGCGCTTTGGGTGTTAAATGAAATTTGCTGCTTTTGGCGCAAAAGAAAGTTGCAAAGATTTTTAAGCGTGTCGCGTTTTGTTGTTGTTGTTGTTGTTGTTTACCGTTTTACCTGTCTGTGCCGCTGTGCATACCCACATACTTATAATGCTGTGTGCGCGTGTGTATGTGTGTGTGTGTGTGTGTGTGTGTGTGTGTTGTGTAAATGTGTTAATGCGCTTGCCGCGCTGCATTACGTGACACTTGCCCAGCGTCAGTTGCCCTGTTCGCCTGCCTACGCTCCCGCTCTCTCTCCCGCTCTCTCTCCCTCTCTCTCTCTCTGTCTCTGTCTCTAGCCTGCAAATGAAGTCTGCGTGCATGTGTGTATGTGTGTGTTTGTTGAAATCAGCTTAAGCATTAGTGTGGCCATGCTGCTGCTGCTGCTGGGCAGTCCCAGAGCTCGCTTCTCTGTGCCCTGCCTGCCTCGTAGTCCTGTCTCTTTTCGTCTTTGTGGCTAAGGTCAAATCCATTTGACTCACTAGCAAATTGCTGCGCCACACTCCAGCTACATCGTTACACCTGACCGAACGACACACACACACACACACACACACACACACACACACACTCTCGCACAAAAAAGTGTCAACGCTGCATTTAAAAATTTTAATGGTTTCGTATACGCTCAACTAAAGCTGGCATGAGGCAGGTGGCAAAATGAAACATCTAACAAAAAATTAAAAATAAAGAAAATTAAATCAAATAATATAAACTGTCCAACTTTAAGCAGAACATTGTACTTGCAACACGGCAACATTTGCAACATTCTGTGCCTGCCGTGAGAACTTTACTTTCTCAACTCTTCGCTCTTCACACCCACGCAGCTAATTGCAAACAGACAGAGAGCGCATGTCGCACGTCAGAGACTATTAATTATTCGAAAACCTTTCCTTTTTTAAATTAAACACTTAAGCCCTTTGTTTTACTAATATATATATACAAATATACATATATATATACACACATATTGATTGGCTGGCTTGGGAAAAGAAATTTCTCGTCTCATTTCTCTCTTTAAGGCATTTTCATTCACAGTTTTAAGCAAACAGCTTGAAGTTGTAGTGAATCTTTCGATATCAATGAAAAATTAAATATTAGAAATATTGTTTACATATTACAAAAATTCTTCTTTAGAAAAATATTGCTTGCTTAAGATCTCTCTAGATAAGATAACATAAATAACAGTTCTTATACAGATTTGAAGCTTGTTTAGCTTGATCAAAATATTGCCATGATTGAATAACTTGACCTTGTAATGTCTTTCTTAGAAGAGAGACTGTTGTGCGTGAGAACTAAACTATATTAATTCAAGGCTTATTGACACGCGCCCTGCTTTAGTCGCATCTATAACTGGATATGTTATTTATATAAATAATATTATATTATTTGATATCATATTTGAGCATTGCAAATAACCTTTGAATCGATATAGTTAACACTTAACGCACAACACTTAACAGCGATTGTGTGCGAAGCAAGCGCTGGAAAGTAGGCAATTATTTTTGTATAACATTTTTCGAATTATTTAATTTTATTTTATAATATTATTGATTTTTGCTTATTTTATATTTTTAGTTATTTTTTTATTATTTATTTATTAATTTCTGCTCATTTTTTTTTAATTTTCTTCTTATTTTATTTTTATTTATTATTATTATTACTATTCTTAACATTTGTTATATATTTTATTAATGTTTTTTTTTATTATTATTCTTATTAATTATATTTGTGTGTGTGTGTGTGTTTTTTTTTTTTAATATTTTTCTTCAACAGCTTTCTATTTATTTTAATTTTTATTTTTATTTATTATTATTTTCTTTACATTTTTTATATTTATATTTTCTGTTATTTATTATTATTCTTATTATTTATTTTTTTGTGATTTTTTTGCTAAAAAATGTGTATACAGTGTTTTTAAATATATATTTTTTTAACAGTTTTCTATTTTACTTTTATACCCTGAACCCATTGAAAATGGGAATTCAGGGTATAATGGTTTTGTGAAAATGTATGTAACAGGCAGAAGGAGACGTCGCAGACCCCATAAAGTATATATATTCTTGATCAGCATAAAAAAATAAGTTGAATGAGCCCTGTCCGTCTGTCCGTCCGTCCGTCCGTCCGTCCGTCCGTCCGTCCGTCCGTCCGTCCGTCCGTCCGTCCGTCCGTCCGTCCGTCCGTCCGTCCGTCCGTCCGTATGAACGTCGAGATTTCGGAAACTACAAGAGCTAGAGAGCTGAAATTTCACATGAACATTCATATGTTAGCTACGCAGTACGAGTTTATTTTGTTTTTTCGATAACTCATCCCATTTCCAAATTATCGATAAAAAATCGAAAATTCGTTTCAATTTTTTACGTTTTTTGGGCATAACTTCTACATCGTTTTAGCTAAAGACTTAGAATTTGCATATTTAGATAGATATTATGAATACGCAAATTATGTAATTTTCAGATTTTGGATGCCACGCCCCCTTCGCCCCCAATTTGCAAAAAACGCATTTCAAATACTAGAGACTTGAAATTTGGCACAAAGATACATTTTGATATTCTTAATCTACTCTGAAAATTTCATCAAGATCATGCATCTAGAAATGGAGTTATAAGCGTTCAAAGTATAGCCCAACCCACCCCCAAGCCACGGCAGCAACTGCGCGGTTAGCAGAGCTCGCGCTCATGCGGTTGTAAAGAAGAAGAGTATCACTTTTTTTGCAGGGTTCAGGGGATCTCGTAGTCGAGCCGTCTCGACTAGAGCCTTCTTACTTGTTTATTTTATTTTTATTTTCTATTTTTATTTATTATTACTTTCGTATTATTTTCTTTACATTTTTTATATTTTTATTTTCTGTTATTTATTATTATTTTTATTATTTATCAATTGTTCTTTTTTGTGTGTGTTTTTTGCTAAAAAAAATGTATATCCATATTTTAATAAATATATTTTTTTTTACCACTTCTGTATTTATTTTATTTTCTGTTATTTTATTATTTTTTGTGTGTGTTTTTTTTTTGCAAAAAAAAATTTATATAAATTTTTTCTATATATTTTTGTAAAATTCATATATTTCTTTTGAACAAAATTTCTATTTGCTATCATTACAGCTATCAAACCCTATAATTGACAAATTGTTTTTTTTTTTTTTTCAAATGAAATATAGTTGTCACTTTTGCTGATGCTAAAGGCGTTAAATGGCTAGCTTCACCTGCTACAGAGCTCAACTCGGGCAACAGCTGTGATCGCTGGCCAGAAGAGAAGTGGGCAACACTTTAGCTACTTCGGCTGCAGATAACTTGGGCGCCAACTCATTAAGTTGAAGGTGAGGAAAGTGTAATTTATGATGCTGGAGAACTAAGCGCAGGGGCGCAGCAGCCGCGGGCGGCGAGATCGTCAGCTGCATTCAGGCATCTCAATGGGGTATTAAATGTGAATAGCATCACGTGAGGCGCGCGCAGCAGCCACGCCCACGTTCATACACCTGTGTAATTGAGGTTCTCACGATTCGCATTTCGTTTTTATTATCCCGAAAGCCAAATGAAAATTCCACGGTGACGTTTTTTATGCTGTGGGCCGCCGAGGGGCGCTAATAAACAAATAAGTGGGCGGGGCAGGCGCAAAACAGACGCTCAATTAAGGCTATTAACATTACAGGGACACACAGGCACACGTACGCGCTGACGGACAACTGTTAAAGAGAAGCGAAGTGAGAGAGAGAGAGAGGAGAAGGGAGAAGGGAGAGGCGTAGAGGCAGAGAGAGAGAGAGACAGTCAGCCATTGGCAGCCATTTGGTTTTATGGCTCGCTCTATAAAAATTCCTTAGTTGAAATTTATTTGCGCCATTAGACGCGCATTAGAGTCAGTCCCCAACGCAGCCAGCCACGCCCACTAGCCATGGGCGCAATGATTATGCAGCCTAGCAGTAGCAAGTGTGCTCGAATACCCAGCATCGAGGGATCTATCAAGGCAACAACGGAAAAGGAAGGGTATGACTAAGGCTAAGGCAAAGCCAAAGGCAAAACTTGAACAAAGAAGATAGAAAGAGTGAGAGAGAGTGAGATATAGATATATCCTTTATACCTATATTCATCTCAGCTTAGTACTCTCTCCTTGATTTGTATACTCTGTTCCCAAAGGGAAAAGGAGTATATTGATTTTTATAGCATATCTGCTAGTGCATCAACTTGAGCTCAAGAGCCAAGTCAAAGGGGCAAACAGGAGCTGGCGCTTAAGTTGTTGCCGCTGTGGTAACGTTACCCCCGGCGCAATTGAAGAAGTCTCTGCCTTGCAAATTCAATAAGTCAAGTTCAAGTTTCTGTCGCTCGCCCAATTTTGGTTTATTTATGAGCGATACAAACGAATAAATTAGGCACAGGCAGGCAGGCTTGCTCTAGAGGACGCTTATCGGCCTACTAATATCCACACACACACACGCACAGGACACAGTTGAGACGTGCGTTAGGTTATTCGGTTGTTTAGTTGGCCGCCTCGGGCTGCTTCCCGCTTAACCCATTTACGGGGGGGTCATTCGTCAAATTGGCCATAAAAACGCTTAAGCCCACAATAAAAACGAAGCACATAGCAAACAAAATGAACGATAGGCAAAAATAACAGAGCCAAAGAAAAGTAACTGCAGAGAGAGGGAGAGAGAGAGCGGGGGTAGAGCGGTAGAGATGTGCGACCCTTCATTATGGCAAATCAACTTTCAATACACCGAGATTGCGATGCTCTAAGCGCAAAGAGTTGTTTGCCTTTAGCTGAAGCTAAGTATATAGATTATAGAGACTATTGAGAGTATGGAGTATATGTGTACAAAGAAAGAGAGAGAGAGAGAGAGAGAGAGAGAGAGAGAGAGAGGTAGAGGTAGAGGTAGAGCTAAAGGCAAATCTCAGCTTTGCAAACCTTTCACCGTCTAACCCCATCTATAGAGCATGCCAGTCAATGGCAGGGCGTCAAGGCAACAGCCGGACGAATGGGATGGACTAGGCTTTTGGTAGGGCTTACACGAAAGGTGCTTGATCGAAAGACAAGAACAACAGCAACAACAGTACCAGCTAGAACCACGCTGAACACAATGCAATCGATTATGTCAAATCCTAAGAGCACATCATTAGCTGTCCCGGCACAGAGCCCTTAGCCCAGTCTGAGCTGCAGTGGGCGGGTCAGAGTGCGTGCCTAATGTCAGCACATAATGAATATGGCCCCGGCCCGGAAATACGTTTCGAAAACTGTTTGCCAAATCGTCTCACTGGACAGACAGCAACAGCAACGGCAACGGCAACGGCAACGGCAACGGGCGACAGCTTAGGGCTAACGAGTTAGTGTGCCGCACAGTGGGGCCAAGTCTGATGGACAATGATATTTGGCCATCGTGAGCATCGAGTCTATTTATCTAATTAACATTAGCCGAGAGGGGAATTACTTGAGCGAATTCACATGCATAACTTCGGATAGCGCATTATTTGATGCTTGACGTGGCAATGCGAATTCATGCGTTTGTCTTGTCTTGGCCACATTACGCAAACGGAGAATTATTAGCCAAGTGGCAAATGCCCATATAAATGGTCTTAAACAGTTTGTCCTCGCACTCACTCAGTCTCTCGACCTTCTCTCTCTCTCTCTCTCTCTCTCTCTCTCACTCCCTGCTGGCAGCACATTTCCTTTATACTGACCCACATGAGCTTTGAATTAGTTGCAGCAGACGGCTAAGCAAATATTGCAATGTCTGTATGACCCTACCTTCTCTCTCTCTCTCTCTCTCTCTCTCTCTCTCTCTCTCTCTCTCTCTGTCTGAGTCTTCCTAGTTTATTGTTGTTCGTGCTTGTTGCACTATGTGGTTAGCATTAGTTGAAGCCACGCGCATGCGATCGCAGCGGAAGACAACAGCACGATGTTTTTTATACTCATTCGTGAAAGTGAAACGGGCATATTGGTTTAACGTCTTGAAGTCGGACCGTCTGACTAGGCAGACAGTATGAATGGAAGAGATTTCGATGCTATTAATGCTAGAGACTTGTAATTTACAACATATACTCACCCATACTCTCGTCTGATAACATGTCAAGATGTTCCTAAGCTGTACACTAGGGGCGTGGCAAATCAGAAAATGCATTTTCCGCTTTGCTACAATTTTAGAACCAGAAACTCAAAACTTAACCAATAAATTACAGACGACATTGATTTGCTTAAAAGTAATCTATAAGTACTAAATGGAGGCGTGGCGAATCGAAAAAATAGAAACAGAGTATGCTACAGTCGGTGATGCCCGACGGCAATGATCTTACATAAATCTATTTTATTTATTTTTGTATTTTTTTTTATAAATACCCTGTATCTAGGCAGACTTGAGCGAGTTTAGGTAAGATTCATTGAAGCTTTTGGCCGTAGGGTATCTCTAAGCTGAGCAGACAACGACAGCTACGACGACAGCGACGGCGGCGGCTTGTCTGGCTGGTTTGACTGCAGCAAATGCGCCTGTCAAGCCATTGCCACAACAAACACTCAAAGGCTGAAAGGCTTTTCGCTTACAAGTGGCAACCGGAAGTGTTGTGCGACTCAAGAACCCACTCAGCAGGCATACACGCACACACACACACACACACGCACACAGCCAGGCAGCGAGTAACCGTTAT
Source organism: Drosophila buzzatii (assembly GCA_035045845.1). NCBI lineage: Eukaryota > Metazoa > Arthropoda > Insecta > Diptera > Drosophilidae > Drosophila > Drosophila buzzatii. The sequence continues at coordinate 6,144,470 of JAWNOS010000596.1, read as the reverse complement.
GAGGATAGGGTAAAAACGCCAGCAGATGGCAGACATGTTGATAGGTGGAAATTGAGGCGATTTACTTTTCAAAATAGGCTTCATTCTGCACAAGTTTTATTTTTCTTCTTCCTTTAGCTAGTCCTGCTTCGTCTTCTTCTGCTTTTCACTTAAAGTACAACTAATGTACACACTCGCACACAAACTTGTTGTGGCAACCCTCGAAGCTTGACCCAACTGAATAGCTGAGCAGCTCATCCGATTTGCGAACATGCGAACAGCGCCGCCCGGCTGGGCATATAATTTGCAAAAAATTAACAACTCAAAGGTTACATCCCGCAAGCCGAATTAAGGACTTTGGCATTATTTATTAATCCTAAGCTGCAGGGCGCAAATGTAGCGTGCGGAATAATTGAAATTGTGATTAATATGCACATAACATAAATTATAATAGTGCAGACAGTAAAACGTTTACGAATGCTGCATAAAAAGGGTCAGGCAGAGGTAGAGGTAGAGGTAGAGGTAGAGGTAGAGGTAGAGGTAGAGGTAGAGGTAGAGGTAGAGGTAGAGGTAGAGGTAGAGGTAGAGGTAGAGGTAGAGGTAGAGGTAGAGGTAGAGGTAGAGGTAGAGGTAGAGGTAGAGGTAGAGGTTGAGGTAGAGGTAGAGGCAGAGCGTGAAATGAATGAACGAGTGTGCGAGTGAGTGGCAAGGAGCAATCCAATTGGCCAGCTAGATATCTTGATAGGCCAACATATTAAATGGCCATAAATAAAGGCAAACTATAAACGATAAGAGCGTGCAATAAAGGCTAACAAAAGGGTATTGCCGTGTCGGCTAGACATTTGGCTTTTCGGCTAGCTCGCTTTTCGACAAAATTTCTCTTAATTAAGCGTCGTCTGTTTTATGGACGCCAATTTCCTCGAAACAAAAGTGGCTAAGAAAAACTTGTGCCGAAATTTATGAAAATGACTTTGCCCAAAATAAATAAAAGGGGTGGGCAAAGGCGCGCGCACAGGCGAGAAATGTGCGAAAGGTGTTCGGCCAGAAGATGGGCGTCGTCTGGGCGTTGACCAACAAACTAATCACAATAATCACACTGAAATAAAATTAATAAAAATGCGTGGCCCGTTGGCACGACAGGCAACATTTAAGAACATAAATAAAAATTAGCAAAATCCAACAACAACAAGAACAAAGACTAAGCAAATAGCAAGAAGTCGACGGTGCGAGCTGCAGTTGGACACGGACCGGGGCCAGGGCTTGGCCCTGGCTCTGGCTCTGGCTCTGGCTCTGCCTCTGGCTCTGTGGCTGTAATAAAAGCCACAAATATAAAGAAATTACACAAGCTGCCGGGCAGAGCTGTTCCTTTGCCAGCCACACACACACACACACACGCGGCGGAAAAGTTAAAGCAGCTGGCGAATAAACGAAAAACTAATAAAAAGCCTTTGACCAACTCGACGCAACAAAAATATGAACGCAGCCCGTAAATGACCCAGACCCAGGACCCAGAACCCAGACCCAAACAGAGACTCGAAAACCCCTCGACCAATGCTGCTCACCTGGCTCACCTAATGACGGCGATGGCTGCGTCTTTGGCTCCACTTGCTCTAATTGAAGTCAACGAAACTTCCGATCATAAAAATAATTAACTTTTAGTGTAAAATGCCAGCAAATGGAAATGAAAAAAGATTTCACATTGCCAGCCAACCAGCTAGACAAGTGGGCGGCAGAGCTGTGCGGCAGCTGGACCAACTGAAGCAGCTGAAATGATTTGATATCAAGGCAGGTCTGAGCTGAGAAGCGAAGAGAAAGGGAGTAGCCGACTAGGAGCTATATGATATATGATATATGATATATGATATATGATATATGATATATGATATATGATATATGATATATGATATATGATATATGATATATGATATATGATATATGATATATGATATATGATATATGATATATGATATATGATATATGATATATGATATATGATATATGATATATGATATATGATATATGATATATGATATATGATATATGATATATGATATATGATATATGATATATGATATATGATATATGATATATGATATATGATATATGATATATGATATATGATATATGATATATGATATATGATATATGATATATGATATATGATATATGATATATGATATATGATATATGATATATGATATATGATATATGATATATGATATATGATATATGATATATGATATATGATATATGATATATGATATATGATATATGATATATGATATATGATATATGATATATGATATATGATATATGATATATGATATATGATATATGATATATGATATATGACATATGATATATGAAGGACAACGGATAAAATCCGAATCGAATCAAATCCGAGTCAAATCGAACCTATATAAAGGTACTGCATTATCTGCTTGGCCTACTTCTGCCTATTGCACACATTCGAGGGCAGTCAATACACTTGCAACTGCCATTTGCTGCGGCATTTAGGCCATCTAGGCCGTGCAGCTTAAGCTGATCAATGCGCTGTCCGACAATTAATTGAAATGCCCAAGCAGTTCATACTTTAAGCCATAAATTTATAACAAACTACAACTTAATCAACTTAAAGACACAAATTGTTGGCCAAAGTCCAAATGCGAAGTCATTTTGCCAACTCGAGGGAAGTTTTGGCATAAATTGCATTTAATTTATGCACATTTTGCTGTGGCTTCGACTGGGAGCATTCCTCCCCTCAAATAAAACAATAATGTTGCAACAAGCTACTCGGGCTATTGAACAACAGCAACAACAACAACAACAACAACAACAATGATAATAATAATAGCAATAATAATAATTGACAATATTAATAAGGTTTGTGTCAAGGCCGAGCGATTGCCATAAATCCTGTAAAAGTCACAGATAGCAGAGCTTGTGGAAGTTAAATGATAAGGCGAGAGTCAAAGATTTAATGGCCGCTCCTGCATGTCCTGGCTGTCCTTGCTGTTCTGGCAGGCACGTGTTCACTGGCGCGGCCAATTAGTCTTGAAATGCACGAAAAATTTAATTAACATTTTCAAATGCTTTGCATGCCCAGCTCAACTTTCTCACGCACACACAGAGAGACACACCTGCACACACACACACACACACACACACACCCACGCACACTCACCTGCCTGCATGTAATTTGTCCAACTGTCGTTTAGAGCTTAAGCAGCAACAGCAAGAGCAGCAGCAGCAGCAGCTCAGATGATTACTCTCTCACCAGCAGCGGCCTTAAGCCCAAAGTTCCTACTCAGCACTAGCCACGCCCCCGTCCTTTGCACTGCCCTGGCTACACCTGTCGCATATAGTTGCTGTGCAAATTCAATGGAAACTAGTTTTTATGACACATAAACTGTTACATGGCAACAATTGTGCTACACCCACACACACACACACACACAGCTGCGGTTGCTACGTGCTCTAATACGCCCCAAAGCTTTTGGCCCCGATGTTTGCCCAGCGGTTTTTGGGAGTAAAAAGTTCAAATGCAAAATGAAAATTAAATACAAATGCCAAGTACTCAACTACCAGAAACTGCGCCCAATCCAAAGCCCTCTTTCACTCCCCCTCTCTCTCTCTCACTCTCTCTGGCTCGCTCTTACTCGTGTGTGTGTGTGCGACTTTTAGCCAAACAAAATGTTATATTTTGACAAACATTTGTGCTGCTTAAATTTGGTTGAATATACGAAAATGCTCGTTCGTTCTGCTGGCTTTCAGACCCCAACGTTGCCCCAAAACTGTGAATGATGATGATGATCATCATCGTCATTATTGTCATTCTCATCATCATCCAAATTCATTGGGCACTTCGTCGTTGCACTTATGTAGTCAATTTGTTAATCTCAAAGTTCAGTTTTTGCGGCCAGGCCAAGTAATTCGATTGCAATTGGCAAAAGTCTTAAGTGAAGTACCGCTTGATACTCTGTAATTTGTCATTGTCATTGTCATTGGCATTGTCATTGTATAGCTATATAGCTATATAGCATTATAGCATTATAGCATTATAGCATTATAGCATTATAGCATTATAGCATTATAGCATTATAGCATTATAGCATTATAGCATTATAGCATTATAGCATTATAGCATTATAGCATTATAGCATTATAGCATTATAGCATTATAGCATTATAGCATTATAGCATTATAGCATTATAGTATTATAGTATTATAGCATTATAGCATTATAGCATTATATCTTAAGTTAAATATAATGTCTTTCTCATGTCCATAGTCCTCTATTTCTTAACTACATATCAAATAGGGTTCCTTGTAGGGCTGTTGAAAATATATAAAAATATCGATATATCGATATTTTTCTGAATAAAAAATATATTTATATCGGGATATTTTTTTTGCCTAAATATCGAATTTTTCGCGATATATTTGATACATTTGCATTTGATATTAATTGTCTCATAATGGTGAAAACGCATTATTCTGATTCAAAAAATGGAACAGCAAAATGCCTTAAAATAATATAAAAAGGGGTAACACATCCAATATGGCATCGCATATTAAAAACGAACATTTTTTACACATTCAAGAGGAAATAAATTTAGATCACCAAGGTGATAGTTTCGAAAACAGCCACAATAGGTCAATTTCGAAAGTACACGGTGCGGAGAAGAGTGAACTTTAAATGTACCGCAGCTTCCACAAACCTCTTGGGAAAGCATTTCAATAATTTTTTGGTATCCCCGTAAGGGGACTATGCTAGTACTTTCAAAGATGGCATTACGATGCCTAACCAACCCTGGTAGCTCAGTGCTATCAGAGAGACTTGCAGCGGCAATCAAAGGCGTTGTTTGTGACTCCCGAGGTCGTATGACGGATTCTCATCTCATTCTATTAAATCTCTAAGTCATTTTCATAAAAAATACTTATTCTTATTATACTATTTTTTTTTTAATTTATTGTCGGAAAAAAGTTTGTAAAATATCGAAAACTATCGATATATCGATATTTTTAAAGTTGAATATCAATATAATTTTGATATATCATCGTTACGATATTTTAAAAATATTCGACTACCCTAGTTCCTTGCTCTCAACTATCTTTACTTCTCACATAATATGCTCACATATTTTCATTGGAAGTTTTCTAAATCTCACAAATCGCTTTGCCAAACGAATCTGCGGTTAAGTTCAGATTTGCCAACTGAAGTTTGCAATTGATGGGGTCAGTGCAGACGCTTTATGATTGTCCAGTTCGTTGCTCTTACCACACACACACACACACACATGCGCACACTCTCGATGTTTGTTTCGCCCAAGACGCAGATAAAATTAAAATAACACAACTACAACAAAAAGGTAAGCAAAAGAAGAAAAACTTTACCTTGCCAAAGTTTTCGTGTGTGTGTGCCTGCTGGAACTCCCATTTCCTTTGAGTGCGTGTGTGTGTGTGTGTGTGTGCTTGTTTGCATGTGTCTACTGTACCAGCGAATGAGATTTTGTTAATATTTAAACAAAGGTCGCCGCCATTCGTAATGTTTTTGTTGTAGTTTGTACTGTTATCGTCCCTTAGGCCTCACAATTTTTCATCTGGCATTGTCTGCTCAAAAATTTGCGCGGCTCTCAGGTTAGGGGTCGTTTTCGAGAGCTTGAATGGGGGTGGTGGGGGGAAAGGCAGAGTCAAGGAATGGAGTCGAGTGGCGGTTTCATGGAGCTGAATGTGTTTTGTTTTAGTTGCTAGCTCCACCTGCTGCTCGCATCGCCTGCGCCTGTGTCTGATGTCCTTTGTTGTCCTACTTGCTGCTGGGCTATGGGTCTTTTATAGTTGTTGCCTGATTTGCTGCCACCATTTCGATGATATTTCCAGCTCGAGCTGCGTTCCCACTAACCAAATAGTCAAAGGGAATTGAAAGCGAAGCCAACTTTTTGGGATTTCACTTGCTGTCGACTCGAGCAGTTCGAGTGCTGTTCTGCGTGCAGCCTGCGATTGGGAGTTTCGGTTTAGTGGAATGCACCAACCGTGTAATATTTGTGTTTTGTTTCCCACCTGTCTTTGTCTTCAGCTCTGCTCGGCGCTGCGTCATTTGGCTTGGCTTTTATTATTATTATTTTTACGAGCGCGTTTTCTGTTCTTTCATTTTCATTTTCTTTGCGTTGTTTCTGGATTTTTTTTCGCCTGTTTTCTTTTTGTCACAATATAATGGAATTTATTTTATGGCCAACAGGTAGAAAATTTGTTGTCCTCCTGCGTTTGGCTAATTTCGCTTTTACTATTGCCCAGCCAAAGGCCAAGGGCCAGAGAACATCGTATATAAGTACGCGCATAATGTTGGCCATATGTTTTTCCTGCTTCTTCTTGTTTGTTTTTTTCCTTTCACTTTTTCTCGCATTTCTTTCTTTTTTTTCGGGGGGAGGCGAGGCCTTATGCTGCAATATTTTTTAATGCTCCAGCCGGGGGCGTAAAAGAAAAGCAACAACATGAAAAAAACATCGCGACATCCGAAGACAATTAAAATTTATTCAACGCTCTTAAAAGCGTGACTGAAGAAAATATAAACATAAATATGTAATAAGCGAAGCTGGCCCCCCTCAAAATAACAGCACACAAAAAAAAAGAGAGAGAGAGGCAGAAAGGGACGCTGCCTTAGGCCCGGCCCGCCCCTCACCTGTGGGCATTATGCGATTTACATTAGCGTGTTAATACAATTAAAAAGTCGGCTCAGCCAGAACAATGAATCTTCTGCTGCTGGGCTGGCTCTCCTGCGCCCGCATCATCTTGGGCTGGGCCCACCTGTCAGCAAAATGAAATAAAATTAAAAATGCTTTTATTTTCTGCGTCCATCCCATGGGCCTATCCAAATTTCCAGCTACGGTCGGCCCTGGCGATGATTAGTTAAAGCCGCAGCTTAAAAAATATTTCTTATGGCCAATGTTAGCCTAAGCGGATATTCCAGTAAATATGGCCAGTTTAGTAATTCTTGAAAGTATTGACAATTCCAAATAGCTTAGACAACAATGAGATCATGTCAGCCCAGGGCCAGTCGCAATGAGAGCTTAAAGAGATTTGAAAATCTCAGCAGAGCTTAAGCCTGACTACTGCAGAACTACTCCTAACTGGGAGAGCAACTCTTATGAGTATTTAATTTATATATCACATGAGATTAGCATAGCTTGCAAGCAACAGTGAAATAGCCTAGCTTGCCAGATCAATCAAAAAAATATATTCTCTCTCTCTATATATATATATATTCATATGCTCTCTGCTCTGCTGGCTCTGAGCAAACAACTTTGTTTTTCGTTGAGCTATTCGTGTGTTGCTCGTCTTCCGAACTTCTTCCAGCGAGCCATACGATTGACGCTCTCTCAATGAGACATACACAAAAGTTCAACGATTGCGAGCCGATCGAGCACAAACTCATTGAAGAACCGAAGCAATCGATTGCTCTCTGAGAGTTTTTTCAGAGTGTTCATAAAAGACACTTATTTGCAGAGATTTTGGATAAGCTGAAGAGAGTATGCCAGCAGCTGTAAGAATTTCCATTTGATGCTGTAAGGCAGTAAGTAATATGTTTCTTTCTAAAAGGAATGTTAGCAGTTTATAAAATAATTAAGAGCGTCGCTCTTCGCATCAACTGAGCAAAATTCATTGTAGCTCACACTGTGCTCAAGAAATTTATCATTTTCTCTCATATTCATATTCGAGTGGTTACATGCATAACACAAAAGACTTTATCAGAGCGTAACAAAGCAAGAGAAAACTATTTCAAGCCGATCAAGAACTACGTGGCTGCTCGCAGCACGTAATAAGCTGTCACTGGACAACACTGTCAGAATATACCATCCTAGCTCCTAGCTTGTTCTACGCCATACAAGTATATGGTATCGCCGCCAAATCGCACTTGAATAAACTGCCTATACTGTAAGCCAAAACTTTGAGGAACATCACTGGGGTAACCTGGTACAGTAGAAGCAGGGATATAGAAAGAGATCTCAAGTTCACTAAAATTGGACACCAAATCCAGGAAGTGGCCAAAAACTATCGAGATAGTTTCAATTCCCATTCAAAAAGCCTGGCCAGGCGCCTAGGTACTGCAGCCCTTAGACGTACATCCACTAGAGGAAGACTAAAACGCCATCACGCTCAAGACCTGCTGGATCGTGTCTTGACATGAACATTTTTCCCAGTATTCATATACTTTCCATAAAAAATATATATATATTCTCCTTATTTATTCTATGTTAGAATTAATATAGCTTTAACTAGTTTTATAATTTTTTAATTAATTTCCGTGTAGATTAAGTAAATAAACATTTATTATAAAAAAAGAAATGTTCAAGAACGAGCCGATGAAATCGATTGTTCTCTGAGTTTTTTCTTGCAGTGTGAGTGAGTGAATAAAATATTCAGAGTTGGGGAAACAGTCAGAAGGTATTTGCGAGATATAAGCTCAGCTGCGCGTTGGATTAAAAATTGTTTTTTTTTATTTTTTTTATCAATATTCATCATTATCTAAAAGCAATAAGTAATAATAGAACTTTTTAATGTATAAATTTCCAAGAGATTATTAAAGAGATTTTAATGTGGAAAGCTGTTTTATTTTTTGTTTTAATTTATTTTTTAAATTTTTAATTAAATAATTACTTATTAGTAACATACTGCTATAAACAGAATATATATTATTTATTTATTTATTTTATTGTTACTTAGAATTAATTCTAAATAACCGAATATATATAATCTGTAATAATCTATGCAATCTACTAGAGTATGCTTTGGGTACATTTCGAAGCGGAATACAGAGATTTTTGAGCGTGGTATGCAAGCTTATGGAATCATAAACTCATTGAAATTGTTTAGGTCAAGATGCGATACAGCAGTTCTTGAGTGTGTGGATGAGACTAAGACTTCTGCCAGTGCACGTGCGAGAGAGCTGAGAGAGCTGAGAGAGCTTTGAGCTGTAGCAGCTAGTCGTCTGGCCAGGCTAATAGCATGACAATGTAAGATCTCTGGGCACATTTCAGACACTTCCTAAATCTTTTCTCGAATTTTTGTAAAATTTGATGTCTCGCTTGTTGAATGATGAACTTTCTGAGTGTCTTACTCATGCGTATTCTAGAATCAATAATGAAATAATATGAACATCATACGAGCCCAAAGCTCAGCTAGGCGAAAGCAAGCAAAACTGATGAATATCTCAGCTCAGCTTAGCCATGACTCAGAAAAGACCCAAATGACTCGAATTGCTGCACAGCAAAATGTAAAGCAGCTCTCAAATCAATGATCAAGAAACTCAATGCCAATCACAAAAAATGGAGTATTTAAATGTATTTTAGGTTAGCTTTCTAAGGCAATCACTAAACTAGTTGTTAAATGCATTTTAGCTGTAAATCCAATCCAAACACTTGAATGGTAGTTAAATGCATTTAGTCTGCAACTGTTTTGAAGTGCTCGAGCAAAAGTTTTCCATGGCGCTCGACTTACACTGAAGTTGTCATCAAATAGCACAGGCACAGCTAACTGGCAATTGACTGGACGGGCAACACCTTGACGACCAGACGGCAGCAGGCCAGTTGCCCGAGCGACTCTCGATAGCCAATTTATGTCTCAGTTTATAGTTAAAAGTTCAGCCAAGTAGAAACAACAGCAGCAGCAGAAAGAGGAGCAGCAACAGCAGCTAGGGAAATCGCCATCATCATTTTCATCATATTTCGTTTGCCTGCGTCTCAGATTTTCCTTTCCGATTGCGCTTTTGGAGTGAACAAAGTGGCCTAAGCAAATATAAATAGAGTCTGTCCATCAGTCAGAGCCTGAGAAGTTTCTGACAGGCAGAGCCTTGGAGCCCACTTGATTTGGATACGCGCGTTGGGCAAAGCTTTGCATGTCGCAGATTAATTTGCTTTAGTTTTTCTCTCTCTCTTCGTCTCTCTCTCTCTTCATCTCTCTCTCTTTCTCGCTGTCTCAGCTAAGCGCACAATTTAACCTTTGTGCAGGCTGCTCGGCTCTCGCCTGCCATCTATCTTGAGCTCGTCAACTTTGTGTCACCTTTTGTGAACTGTCTGCCTGGCGTGCATATTTCATCTTTGCCCAATCTCGGCCGCTCCAAAATCAACAACAACTTTAAAACACTTTGCATTTATGCGACAAATGCTCTGGCTCTGAAGCTGTCTCGCGGCTCTGCCTCTCTCTAACTGGCGTGTATTCACCATGCTGGCTTAACCGATCCCCGGCCAAGCTCGCCCATAAATCATTCGTGTGCCGCGTTGCCGCAGAATGACACACGCTACGCTAGGACAGCGTGCCTATGCGCGCCAGCAGACCAGCAGGCCAGCAGGTGCCCTGGCACGCCCCCAGCGCCAGCAGCACCTCCCCCGTGTCACACGCTGAAGCTCTTGTTTACAGTTTTCCACTGACTGTTGTTGTTGCTGGCGTGGGTCACAAATTGTTTTGCTGTCGAGGATTCAACAAATTGGAAAGTGTTCACAAGTAGCTGCGCACGTGCCACCGAAAATGCCCAGCGCCGCCCACACATCGCTCATAGCTGACCTCCCTCTTGCTCTCTCTCTCTCGCTCTCTCTGTTTGCTGTCCGCAGCCATTTAATAATAAAAATGTGAATACAAAAGTTTTTGGCGGCTTTACGGCGCGCTCTCCATTATTTATATAAAAATTTAAATTAAATAAGATTAATTCGGGGCCACGACTCCTGCTACTCCTCCTCCTGCTGCCAGCTCAACAGCTCTCGAAAGAGAACAGAAAAAAATTCACAAGTTTAGCTCTAGTCCGGCCATGTCCAACTTTGCGGCAGTCACAGTTACGGCTTTCACTTTGACTTCGAGTGGAATGCCAGTTATTGTTGTGGTCTCTGCTCGGCTCTCAAAACACTCTTCTCTTTGTTGTCGCCGTCGTCGTCGTCGTCGTCGTTGTTGTTGTTGTTGTTGTGCGCGTGATTTTGGTCACTTTGAGGCAACTTTTGCATAATTCCACTCAACGCCCACTTGAAGATGACTAATGATGCCGCTCTCCAGTGCGAGGCCCCTCCGCCCAACTCCGCTCAGCAAGCAGCAGCAAGAGGCCAAATATGCCGCAAATATGTCACATTTGTCTAGTGACAGCGTCGACCACTTCAAACTTCAATTTAGCACCCCCACACACAGAGAGAGAGAGAGAGTGTGTGTGAGAGACAAACAGTTGGAGCTTACGTGATGGTGATTTTTCTAAGCTGTCAGCTGCACTGGACAAAAGAGAGAGAGAGACGGAGGCAACTCCATGGTGCTAATTGTCAGTCGAAAACTATGCCCATTTAGTGGGCTCGCTGTTCTGCAATTGGTAAACGACTGAATTCCGTGAGCTGATGAAGATTTGATGTGCCATCGAAACACAAATCGTATAAAAACAAATCAGCTTAAATATTACAAAATTTTTCACGTGCGCCGCAAAGTATGCAATGGAAAATAATTGTTGAAATTGTAATTGGAAATTTGCTGGGGTTAAGCTAAAACAAATTAGAATTGAAATATGAATTCGAATTGGAATTGGTATTGGAGCTGCAGCGGCTGTGATTGATGTGCAAAATGCGAAAAATATAGCGACAAATCAAATTTTGAGGGGAAGTGGGCGTGGCCATACAAACAAATGCAAGCAGGTGCGAAAAATGAGTATAAAATAAAATAGCAGCAACAGAGATGGCAGAGGATAGCCTCAGCGCCCGATGCAATTAGTGACAGCCTGCTAAATGCGCCGCCAGGTGGCGCCAGCAGCCAGCATTTTTGGTGTCAAGTTTGTTGCGCTAATGAACAACAAACTTGTACAAGTTTTACAGCTAGCCAGCTGGCCAAAGACGAAGCAAGTGCAACAAAAATATCCACGAGCAGGCGGACAAATTAAATGAAAAGCAATTAAAGCACTTAAATGCAAGTTGGCCAGGTGATGTTTCCACTAGTTATTCCCCTCCATTTCATAGCAAGTGAGGAAGCAGAAATGAAGCTGAAGAAGAAGATGCAATAAAAGAGAAAACAGCTAAACTGAATCGCAATTTGTAGCTGGAAACGAAATTGGAAACCATAACCGAAAAGTTGGACATGCAAATGAGTGAAAGACTTGAGGGGACGAAGGCACGACAGGAGCTGCTGCAGGTAACATTCTGCGCATCGATTGGTTTCGCATCAGCAGATGGGATTATGCCGGTTGCCTGGCAGGAGGCGTGGCAAGCGACGACTGCTGCAATTTTCGATAAATTCGTGGCGCTGAAGATGTCGCAGGCGCGGACGAGATAAAGGCAGCGACACTGACAGAGACAGAGCTGCAGAGAGAAAGAGAGACAGAGAGAGAGAGAGAGAGAGAGAGAGAGAGATGAGACTGAGACTGAGCATGAGGCAGCAGCGTCAGATAAGTATAAAAGTATTTCATTCATTTCCATAATTTTAATAAAATTGAAGAAAAATATTCAAGGCACTGGCACAAGCCAAGCCAAAAATAAAGAAAAATATCTGAAAAACGAAATGGAAAATGTGTGGCATGTAATGACTAGCTGGGAAAACCGTTTTCCGACCATTGCACACTGGTTACAAATGCTGCCGATCAGAAACTATTAAAAACTATCATTGTCATTGTCATTGTCATTGTCGTTGTCATTGTTGATCCTTCTCTATCACTATTCATGCTATTAATATCAAGCACCAATTCAACTGACGTAATTTCTGCATGCGTTGCCTCACTGTGCTGTGTCTTAAGCTGCTTCCCAATCTGGCTCTTACCTGTGAGCTGGCCCCCGCCTATGGTATGGTTGGCATGCATGTGGCGCCATTTGCCTCCAAATCCGGATCCATTGCTGTGCCAACCAAGCTGCTGGCCACCATCGACTGCTACCATCGACCAGAAATCCAGCAGGCAGCCCACCAGCATCCTAACCTCCTTGGCACGCCCTGTCACCAAATGACATAATTCAGTTGCTGGTAAAGTTTTGACTGATGCTGATGCTGCCATACGTTGTCCTTGCCCCACTCTGCTGCTAGTCTCATTCCTCCTCCTGCTGCTGCTCCTCCTCCTGCTGCTGCTGCTGTTGTATGGTAAAGTTGAACGTTGAATTTTGATGTTCGTTGATTGCCATCACCCATCTGCACACTTGTTTTCGAAGATATGTCACCAGGTGTAGCTGCGCATTTAATCCGACCAAAAGTCGCAACATCAACAGCCAAACGTCAGACGTCAGTATTTTGCCCGGACCACGGCCCGGCCATGGCTGCCCGCCAGGCACTTGTAAATGTCAAAAGTCGAGTTGAGCCGGTGCTGTGGCAGCAGTAGCAGTAGCTTGTAACATGTACCTGCCGCTCATCCTACGGCTGCTGCTCACTCTGCTCCTGCGGCTGCCTCTCTCTGTCCACAATGCAAACGACTTTCACTTGAACTTACTCGTATTTGTGTCATGTTACCCATACGCCGCGTGGGCCACACTCAAAGCGAAAACAAAAAACAGGAAAAACAATGGCAAACACAGAAAATTCTAATATAACACAAATTAAAATGCTAAAAAGTTCAATGACACACGAAAGCGACGCAAAATGTCCCTTTCAGCTTCCTCTTCTCAATGGTTGAGCAGAGCGTCAAGGATCAGAGTTCCATATAAACCTCTTTTTTTTTTCTTGTATTTCCTGTGAATTCCGGCATTTACAACTTGGTTACTAATTGGTCTTTAGATGCATACATCAATTAGATTCGCAGCAACAAAGTTGATAGCTTGTAATTTGCTCTCATTTCTTCGTTATGCTTTGGAAAGTATTTTTGAAAAAGATTTTAAAATAATCAAAAAGAAATTTAAGCAAAAGGTCATAGTAAGACTCTAAGGATGTTTTCTTAGCCATAAAAAAACATTTCTTTAGTATCTGATTAGTTTATGAAAATCAATTTGAAGTTTCACGAAGACTTGATTCATTTTTTATTTTTTTATATTTTATAGGTAGATTATAGAGCTTGATATTTTATAAATTAAAAAACGAAATTAAATTGAATTTAAGTGTCAGAGCGCTAAGAAATATATATGTATATATTTATATTATATTTATATTATATATATATATATATATTTTTTTTTTTTTTAAGATTTCATATTAAAAATTTTTTTTAGATGTTTCAAAATATTGCTAAATGTTTTTCAACTCGTTGCAAATTAGATATGGAAAGATTCCTTGACTATAAAAAATTGTATCTGCAATATTATTAATTTTTAATTAACAATCTTAAAGTGTCTATAAGTTGTAACCCATAATTTTGTTTAATATATTTAATTATTAAAAAATATAATATATGTACCATAATATATAAAATATATATTATTAATGAAAAACTTGATAAATTTAAGGGAACAATTTTTGTTGGTTTTTTTTTAAATTTTTATTTATTTATTTTTTATTTTTATTTTTTTTATTTATTTATTAATTTTTATTTTTTTTTTGTTTATTTATTTATTTATTTTTTTTTTTGTAATAAAGAAAAAGTCGGAATCACTTTAGAAGTTTTTTTCTGGAGCCATAAAAAAATGTTTGTAATAAATTATATGGCTACAAAAATTAATTTCAAAAAAATTAAAATTAAAATTAAAAAAAAAAATTAATTAAGAACGATGTTTTCATAATTTCTGTATTTATAAATTTAATTTTTTATTGTTTGTGAAAATATATTAAAGTTTTAGTAACAATTTAAATAACTTAGAAATTTTAAAAATAAATATTTTGTTAAAAAAAATAAACCCTTATAGGTTTTAAAAATAACTATGTTGTTAAAAAAAAAAAAACCTTTTTAGGTTTCTCTTGTATATTTTTCAATTAGCTCGTTTCATTTCTAGCCAAATGAACTGAGAAGTGAAGAACTTCAAGTTAACAAGACTTAAGCGCCCAAAGTTTTCCATCTTGAAACACATGAAATTTAAATCAATTGTTGGCCCATTCAGACTTCAGTCCTATAACTTTGTCTGCCCAAGCCTTTCAGGAGCTTATAAACAGAGCATCCAGCCGTCGTTCAGTGCACTCTGAGCACTCTTAAGAGCAGCTCTTATTTCTGGCTGCTGTCGTTTACAAGCTGATGCGCAATTAATATGGCAAATCATAAGACGTCGCCAGGCGCAACCTGAGCTACTTCACACCCATTTGATGTTGGTCGTGCGTGCCGTTTGAGCACATTCGAAGTTAGAAAGCACACACACACACACGCAGATACACTCACGCACACACACACACACACTCATAACCCTAACCCGCTGCGGGTCAAGGTTGATGCCGCGCTGGCCTCTGCATATGAGCGGCTTGCCTTAAATTTGTTGTGGGCGTGGCAGGTTGCTTTAGGTTTCTTTATATTTATGGCCACTACGTGTTGTAATGGGCGTGTTGCTTTCTGGTTTTCCACTTTTTTAGAGGTTTGTTTTTGCCCATTTTGTTTATATTTTTTCTGTTTTTTGCTTTTCATTTTAAGAGCCAAAGCGACAACATAAAATAGTCGTCAAATTTATTAAGTGACATTTTGCCAAGGCAAAAAACAACAGCAGCATAAAAAAGACATTTGTCGGACACACACACACACACACACATGTGCAGCTAAAAAAGAGAGAAAAAAAGGTAGCTAGGGGTTGGCTGGGGATAGAGGGAAAACGAAAAACTCATTTCAAGTTAATTAGACGAGCGCGGAATAACAGTATATGCTGCAGAGCAAAGGATGCGAGAGGCGAGGAGAATGAAAAGTAGAAGAAGAAGACCAAGTAAAAATAGTCCATAAAGAAAGATAAAGAGCGAGAGAGAGAGAGAGAGAGATGGAGAGAGACAAACCTATGCAGAAACAAAAAAAATCATAAAAAGAGACAGAGACAGAGACAGAGCGTGAGAGATAGTCAGAAAGAGAGATAGCGAGAGAGAGAGAGAAGTATAATGAAATTGTTGGCAGAATTGCTCGGGCTATAAATTAAATATTAATTAATTGGCCAGTCTGTCTGTTCGTGGCCAAAAAACGAGAAAGGCAGCAACAAAAAATAAATAAAAACGCAAAGAGAATGCGACAGAGAGAGAGCGAGAAAGAGAGAGAGGCAGAGACGTAGGCAAGGACTCGCTTGAAGGCCGCTCTGGCCTGGTCATGTCGCGGCGCTTATTTTGCATTTTCTAATTGCTCATCAGGCGTATGATTGTTACATTTGGGCCATGCCATCTTGGCTAATTGCATTTTATTTCATTTCGCTCGCCCTATTGACGACAATTTGCTGGCAATTCGATTCGCCTCCTTCACCGTCGAATACAAAAAATAATAATAAAAAAAAAAGCGAAAACATTTTCCCAAAGCTTGTTAAAGAAAATTGTTGCTCCGCTTTGTCCGCTAATTGCATTGAAACAGTTTACATATTTAGTTGTCCCTTAGCGGGTCAAGCAGCCTTCTTGGGCCCCCAACTCCACTCGCACTGTCTCCCCATTGCTTTCGCTTGGCTTGAGAATTCGATTTGTCGCTATGCTTTTCGCATTTCCCTTTGGCCAGCGATCCAATCAATCACCCCAAAACATCCTTTTATTGCATTGTTTCATTGCCCTTTATCCGCACAGACAGCTCAGAAAAATGAACAGCAAGCAGTCCACTTAAATGGCTTCATGACGTTTAACTTTGATCGATTGCCCCCGCAAATATAGCCAAGTTTATATGTATATAATATAATATAATCTGTGTGGCTAAGGCCCCGCGTGACAGCGCATATAATGGCTTGATAAAGTCTTAAACACTCGACTTTTAGTACCATGCCAGAGGCAACGCTTAAGCAAGGTATTCACTGATTTGATTTTAAGCACGAATCAAAGCTAAAGCAGTGAATATATCGATAGGTTACATAATAAAGTAGTTTGCCTTAAGCCGTAAATTGTCCGTTATGCTTGACTAGAATTTTTAGACGATTCAATCGGGCTCAGATCGATAGTCGCGGCACATGCAAGAATTGACTTAAATTCGTCGATAATTGCAATCGATCAAAATCGAGTGTTGAAATCGATTAAAGTCTATTGCTGAAATCAATTCAAGTCAATAGCTGATATCGATTGAAGTCTTTTGCTGAAATCGATAAAAATCTATTGCTGAAATCGATTAAAATCTATAGCTAATATCGATTAAAATCTATTGCTGAAATCGATTAGACTCTGATGCTGAAATCGATTATAATCAATAGCTGATATCGACCAAAGTCTTTTGCTAAATTCGATTAAAATCTATTGCTGAAATCGATTAAAATCTTTAGCTAATATCGATTAAAGTCTAATGCTGATATCGATTAAACTCTGATGCTTAAATCGATTAAAATCAATAGCTAATATCGATTAAGCTCTAATGCTGATATCGATTAAAATCTGTGGCTGAAATCTATTAAACTCAATAGCTAATATCGAATAAAGTCTAATGCTGAAATCGATTAAAATCTATTACTAAAATCGATTATAATCAATAGCTGATATCGATTAGTCTTTTGCTGAAATCGATAAAAATCTATTGCTGAAATCAATTCAAATCTATAGCTAATATCGATTAAAGTCTAATGCTGATATCGATTAAAATCTGTGGCTGAAACCGATTAAACTCTGATGCTTAAATCGATTAAAGTCTAATGCTGAAATCGATTAAAATCTGTGGCTGAAATTGACTAAAATCTATTACTGAAATCGATTAGTCTAATGCTGAAACCGATTCCAATTGCTGTGATCGATTAAAATCGCTAGCTGACTTCACTATGTACGACATTTTCAGGGACACGTTTCGCACTTATATCAAATCTACTCAAATGTAATACACCTCTACAGATAACTTACGTCATTTACACCAAATCGATTAGTATCGATATGCAGCTATGTACCACATTTTCAGGGACACGTTTCGCACTCATATCAAATCTACTCAAATGTAATACACCTCTACAGATAACTTACGTCATTTTGCCATTTCCATCAAATCGATTTACATTTTCAGATATTCCAGCTCTTCGCTAGGTAGTCTCAATTGCATATTTGAATAGTCCCATAAATATTCAAGATTATAGGATTCTAAGATCTTCAACAGCTTCGAAAGAACACTGAGCACATTAGCTTGTAAGAAAATCAGCTTTATTATCTGATAGGCTGAGATGATAACAGACATTTTACTTCAAGTACCGAAATTTGGATTTCATCACCAGAATTTTGTTCACTTTTTACATATCACTATTCAACTTTCTAAATATAATCTGCAATTTCAAATATTAAACAGAGATAGTTGCGTTACTGAAATACCAAGCTCCATTTGCTCCATCTGCCTGACTTCTCAGCTAGTTGGAAATAGCTGAATCGAAACATTTACTATACTCGTTTCTAGTATTCACGTTCTCTCACTTTCTTTCACTCTTTCTCTCTGTTTCTGTTTCTAGCTAATTCTGCACAAGATGCTCAGTTGTTTCCGGAAACTGTTGGCTGACCTCATCGTACAGCGAGCTGTGATCCTGCCTGATCAAGTCCAGCAACTCGATAGCGCTGTGACGCGTTTTGTCATCTGGCAGCTGCTGCTTCTCCAGGGACTCGAGCAGCAGCTGCAGCGTTTGCCTGAGATGTGGTGCCAGCAAGGCGGGATTTGTCTCATAGAGATGACGCATGGCCTGAAGCACATAGGAGTAGGCTGCAAATTCGCTCTGAATGGGTAAGTTCGCATAGAGCAAGGCCAATGTCTTAACGTTGGATATTGAGTCGGAGCTGAGGATCATGCGTGCCACAATCGCGCTGACCTGCTCCCGCTCTGCATTCGACAGCTGCGAGTTGGCATTGAGCGACTCGATAAAGACCGTGGACGTTGCCTTGACAATGCCGTCGGCACTGTCGGCATCATGGACATGGCTGAGTAGCCAGTGCAGCAAATCGATGGCAAATTTCCGGGCATGCGGCTTCTCGCCCATCATACAATCGACGGCACTGTAGCAGAGCACATCGTAATACTGTTCCGCCATGACGCCCAGTGGCTCCATGCAGCGCAAGACCAGATTGTACAGGAAAAACAGATGAGGCGTAATCTGTCCGGTGGGCTTGCACTGGCGCAAACTCTTCAGGAATCGATTGCTAATGCTTTGGAAATGCGTGGCGAACTGACGTTTGCTCATCGACTGGCCAAAGGCGGGCAACAGATCCCCGACGGCCTCCATCACCTGCATCTCGGCGTACAGCGCCTGGCTCCACTGCTGCAGCAAAGACATCTTTGTGTCCTGGCCAATGTTGAACTGACAGCTCAGCTTGCGCCGGAGAGTGCGACGCACAACGCTGATGATCATGTCGGTGAAGCCGTCGCCCTCTAGCGCATCGGACTTGAGCAGCTTGAGGAACATCGTGATGCAGTTCATCACACCAATCACATTGGCCGTCTCCTTGGCCGTCTCCACAAAGTCGACCAGGTCTGGCATCAGCTCCTGCCACTGTCGCTTCGCCTTGTCCAAGTCGCCCATGTGAACGTGAAGTGCGGCCAATTGGGTCAGCGCCTCGTATGCAGCCCTGCGGCCCAGTTCGTTCCGCGATTCGGTGCAAATGGCAGCGCAGCGTTCCGCCTGGGGCAGATATGGAACAAGCGCATCGGGCACATGAGCAGCCAAGGCCTTGAGGCACATCAAAGCCTCGTCGGGTGCCGCGGCGGTGGATAGACTCTCGTTGCTGGTGAAGCTTCGGGTATTGCCATCGTTGTCCGTCTGATCGCCGTGACCATCGCCGATGCTGTCCTCCTCGGCACAAATGCTTGCATCGGCATCTGTCTCCATTTCGAACTCATCCCTGTCCTCGTCGCTACCCTTGTCATCCTCGGCACCCTCCTTGATGGCCGTGAAGACGCCGCTGATTATGGGCTCAATATTTTCGGCGATCTGCTTCGGAGTATGCTTAGCCAGCACCCCGAGCAGCTCGAATGTAAACACTTGTGATCCGCTCTCATTCTGAAACATTCCCATGAAACATTCCATTAGCTCTGGGGCACACGAAGCAAATTTCTCCGCATCAACGTGGCTCAACATGTTGAGAACCTAGTATTAGAGATAGAGAAATGAAATGAGCGATTGAGAAGTGACAGGAATGAAGGGGAAGCCATTGAGAGGTGGCTAGGGGAGAAGGGAGAAAGAGATGAAAGAGAAGTAGGAAGAAGCAATTAAAGCAAAAACGAATGGGCAGGAAAAGTTAAGGTAGAAAAGAAGACAATGGATATGAGTAGAGAATAGAGAGCAAGGAAAGATCAGGGAAAGAGAGAGGGAAACGAAGAAACAGTGATAGAGAGGGAAAAAAAGAGGAGCTAAAAAGAGCTAGGAAGAGAGGGAGAGAAAGAGAAAAAGAAAGAAAAGGAGAAAGAGAAAGAGAAGGAAAAGAAGAAAGAGGAAGAGAAAGAGAATGAAAAGGAGAAGGAGAAGGAGAAAGAGAAAAGGTCTAATAAAGAGAGAAAAAATCAAGGTAGAGAAAAAAGGAATCAGAGCGAAAAAGAAGAATAAAATGAGGAATGGTGGAGGACAGATAAGATATTAGGAAATCTAAGTCAAAGGAAAACAAAAAAGCAAATGAGGAGAATGAAAGGCAGAAGGAGATAGAGATAGAGATATATATAAAGTGACGGAGAAAGAAAAAAAGATAAATAGAATAAGAACAAAAGAAAAGATTGTCAAAGAGGAAAACGAAAAATGAAGTGTGAATGCAAACAGGAAAAGGTAGTTAAGTTGAGTTAAGGAGGAAACTGAGAATAAAGGGAGAGAGAAGGCGGGAACTGAAGGTAAAATAAGGAGTAAGGAAAAAGAAAACAAATAGTAAGGCTAGCAAGGCTTCTAGAAGCGAAAGCACTAGTATTTTTATAGTCTTTCTCTCCTGAGTGTTAGACGGAGGATTTCCATATTATTTATTATTACCAAACAGACTGAAACTAACTCAAAGATTAGTAAATCTTAGAGGCGTAACATGATCCAACTAACCTGTATTGCCTGGGTTCGGAGCAGCGTTTCGTCGTCTGCGGGCATACGCTTAGCCAGGGGCATCGTAATGGCCAGGACCTCATCGAAGTGCGGCTTGAACATATCCTTGGACATTTTGGCCAGCGAGGCAATGGCACTCAGCGCTAGCTGGCGCAGCGATATGGAATTGGTGCTGGGATCCGACATGCACATCAGTCGCTTCATCAGTTCGCCCAGATGCGGCTGCAGTGCCTCGCGCCTCAGGCTCTCACAGTAGATCTCCAGGGTGCAGAACATGCGTGTTTGTGACTCCGTTTCATGATCGATCAGTCGCTGATCCGGTGACATCTGATCGAAGAACTCGCAGAAGAGGCGCAAAACTTGCGGTGCCAGGACCGTGATCTCTGGCTGCAGATTCTCTGCCAGAACGGCGAGCGTAAAGTGCGCCGATCGACGCACCATCGGATCAACATCGTGCACCCCGCTCTCGACGGCAGCAACAAAGCTGTACAACGGCTCGTCCGCCAGCAGGTCGGTAAAGCCCTTGGCCATCAGTGCCAGAAACAGTTGGCCAGCGAGGCGCTGCAGCGACGACTTCTGCTGGTCCAGCTTCGGCAGCATGAGGCGCAGGGCACGCTGCGCCACACGATTCGTGTCCGACTGCGACGCAATGAAGAGCAACGTCTGAGCTGCCTCGGAGAGCGGCGACTGCGAGTTGCGGGTGTCGATCAAGTACAGCTCCTCGCCATCCGCATCCACGGACGGCATGACGGCCAGCAGTTGAAACAGCGTCATCAGCAGCTTGTCCATCATTTTGAGACGAATGATCTGACGGCGCTTGTGACGCACACAGTTCCTCAGCGAGATGATGGCCTGGACGCGTATCTCGTCGCTAAGAGTCGTATCGCCGGCCAGCGCAACGAGCTTGTTGATCACCACATGCAGCTGGGGCCACACCAAGTCCGGCAAATGCTTGTTCAGTTTGACGAGCACATCGAATCCGCGGTAGCTGCGCTTCGGATTCGGCTGGTAGGCAAATGCATGCGTCAATTCCATGATGAGTGGCAGCGTGGCAGCCAGCTCATCCTGGTCGCTGACATGATTGCGAAACAATGGTATGGCCGTGCTCCAGGCGTTGAGCAGATTTTCGGTTGCCTGCGTGCCCAGCTCTCCGCAGTCCTTGGCCTTCTGCAGAGCATTCATGAATATGCTCTTGGCGCGCACCAAATACTTGTCAAAGACATTCGGCGCCGTCTTCATCAGCAGCTTGAAGCAAATGGAGCCCAACAGCTGTTCGCACTTTTCGGTGCTAACGCACAGCCCATCGATGTGATTAAAGATGCAATTGTTCCACTCGGCCGTCTCATCTGTCGCATCCATCACATGCTCCATCACAAGTCCCGCACAACGTACGATTGTCAGCTGCAGGTTCTCATCGTCGCTGACGGACATTGATTTGAGCGCATTGAACAGGGCCTCCTGCGCGTCCCGCTGCTGCTCCAGCGTCAACTTCTTCCACATGCCCGCCTGGGCCAATCGATTCTTGAGTATGTGACCCGAGCACTTGCGCATGGCCGGCACCTTGCACACATTACTCAGCACCAGACAGAGCTCGACGGTGCTGTCCGGATCGGCGTGCAGATGGGTCAGCTCCTCGGTCGATTGATGCATCAAGTCGGTCTGACTATTCATAATATCACCCAGCAGCTGGACCACTTGAGTGCGAGACTTCTCGAGGGCCATTATCAGCTAATTGAGGTTTCTGGTCTGGTCTGGCTCTTAACTTTACTGTAAATGAATCTCTGTTCAATTTGAAGCTGAGCGGATGGAGGGATGGAGCCACTGCACTTGGATCTCTGCTATTCACTGCATACGAATACGAATTTAATTAATAAATACTGAAATCAATACCACACGCAATGTATTGATTAGTTCGATAGTAAAAATGTACAAGAACTGTCCCTACGATGGAACTTTTTGGTATTTTTGAAAAAAAAAAATAATGAAAAAATAGAAATTTTAAAGCGCGTTGTTTGCTCGACTAATAAATGAAAATGAATTAACTAAACTAACTGAAAACCAAAAATACGACTTCAATTCATCCGACTACTTTGATTGATGAATAAATGAGGCTGCTGGAGTAGGCTTAATCTGATATTCTCTGAGCTCAAAACAATTTCTCAATCTGTCAATCAATTGTAATAATAATAATAATAATTTAGGCAGTCAATCAATCATGATATTTGTCAATCATAAATTCTGATTGATATATACTTTCGATTGATCAATTTGTCAATCAATCAGACAGTTATTGTGTTTAACAACTTATTATATATAACTCTCAGTCAATCAATCTAACAGTCAGTCAATCCAACAACTCATCAATCAATCACTCAATCAGTAAGCTAGTCAAACAGTTAATCTTAGTTAACTCCAAGTCTAGCAGTCATTCAGTTAATATGTCGCTCAGTCATTCAATCAGTCAATCTATCTGTAAATCATATTATTCTCAGTCAATCAGTCAACCTCTTTAGTCAATCGATTGATTGCGTTCAATATTTCTCTGAAAAATAATCATATATAACTTTCAATCAATCAATCTACTTATCAATCTGTCAATCAAAGAGTAAGTCTTACAGTAAATCAGTCAATCTACTTATCAGTCTGTCAATCAAAGAGTAAGTCAATCATATCAGTCTATCAATCAAAGAGTACGTCTGTCATATGGACTATATGATTAGCCTATCAAAATCAGTAAATCTGTCAATCAGACAGATCAATCAATACATGCGTCCATCAGTCATTTAGCCATTCAGCATGTCTCAGTCAATCACTCAATCAGTCCATCTGTCTATCAGTCACATAAAATTCTCAGTCCATATGTCCATAAGTCAATCAGTTAGTCAATCTATCAATCATATACAACTCCATTACATCCGTTTTAATATTTTTATTCTAATTTAACATTAATCTTTTTTATTTATTACTTTTTAAAATTATAATTTAACATTTTTTTTATATATATATATATTTTTTTTATATATATATATATATTTTTTACACTTTTTTTTTATTTTTCGCAGCTGCAAATCAAGAAAATATTTTCAACCAAAACTAAAACAATGATGCAATGATTTCCGAATTTAGCGTCTCAAATTGAGGCATTAGTCGATATGTCTGGCACGCACTATGCACTGGGTATACCTGACTCCACAATGGATGTCTGTTTCTGCTCCATCTTCTCTGGCTTTAGCTTCTCCACCAAGTCAGGCTTCTGCTCCTGCTTCGGCTCCTGCTTCTGATGCGGCTCTACCACCGCCTTCATCTTCATCTTCGTGTCCTCTATACCCTTGCTGAGCTCCTTCGGTATGCTCATTATCTTGGCTCCAGATTCATTGCTGAATGCAATATTTGGTAATTGCAAATCTCGAAGTATTGGTGATGGTGGCGGCGACTGTGGACGCTGCAATTTCCATGGATAAGCACGACCCGAACGCTCCAGCAGCCCGCCCCTGGGCACCGGACGCATGGGCATCGAGTTCGATATCAAGCCGCTCTGCTTCAGCATAGAGCTGAGCTTGCCCTCGCTATTGAGCGCATTATAGAGCTCGATCTTCTTGCGCGAGATTAGCTCCACGGCGGGCCACTCGTAGCCCTGGCAGATGCAGTTGTCGTGCCAGAAATCAAACTCCTCGGTGGTGAATGCCATGTTGGAGATATCGTTGAGCTCGTGCTTCTCCACCAGATCCTCGTAGCGCAAATGGAGTACAATATTTGTCGGGGTCTTGCCCACATAATAGCCCTCGGCCAGCTCCGTGATGCCCATGATCTCGCCAATGCGATAATCGGGCGGCACAATCATCGGGTTGACATTCACACGCACAAAGCAGCTACGCACCGTCGCCTCGAAGTTGCTGCAGCGTAGCAGCTGCTCGATACGGTGCCGTGTCAAGCGCAATCCGTCCAGCTCCGCCAGCGTGCGTATCGGCATCGTTGCAGTCATTGTTGTTGTCGCAGCCTCGTCCCTGCCCACCTCACCGGCGTCATCATCGACGCGTAGCGGCAGGGAGCGCAAGCGCTGCAGCTCCCACACAATTTCTGACTTGGGCCGATGCTTGCGCTGATCGGACGGCACAGTCCATGGCAGCTTTATTGGCTGCATTTGCTGCACCATGTCCGTTGGATTGTACAGACGTGGCGAGTTATGCTTTGACTTGGGCTTGGACTTGGCCCTGACCTGTGGCTGTGCTTCCGACATCTCAATTACTCCACGCTAGCCCCGATGTTTGCTCACTGTTCAGCTAGCTGTCTATTGCCTGTACCTTTTGCTAAATATGCCTCAGCTCTCTGAGTGTTTTATTTTTTCGTTTCTACTGGCGCACGCCTGCTGCGATACGATGCCGACGCACCGAAGCTCTCTCACTGCTCCCAAGTACGTACGTAATGTCGTAACGCCATCCAACTTTACGCCAGCTTACGGTTATTAATTTGGAATTTCAATTGCTTTTGAATGGCGGCCAAATGTGTGGATGCTGCAAGAGAGCTGACTAAATGCTTTTCATTACACATATACTGATTTTGTTTTAATGCAACCTAATGGGGTATATACGCTAAGAGTTGAACACCTTATTTAGTATATACGCTAAGGGTTGATCGCCATATTTGATATAAATATATCTTTATCCTTATATGGAGTATATTCTTTTTGTTGTTATTCTTTGATAGTTTTATTTTAAAAATAAATAAAATATTTACAGGGTATTATAATGCTTAAATAATTTTAAAATTTCCTGTGTAACAAAAAAAATATATAATTATACGGTATCATCGACTCCATAGGGAATTGCGCTGTGCATTTAAAGCTATATGGTTACAGGGTATTATGGAGTCTCCTCATACTAATGTTGTTTTTTTTTTAAATCATATGTTTCAATTTATAAGATATTATACGGTCTCTAATCTGGTTACAATTTTGTCTGTATGTGATTACAGGGTATCAAAAAGTCTATGCCAAGTAATATTTGGCATATAACATTTTTCTGTGTATTTAAAGTTAATTAAATACAGGGTATTTGAAGGGTTACTTTATATACTCGTAACATGTTTTAATGTGAATTTCAAGCTAAACGATTTCAGAGCATTAGAAGTTCTATTCCATATAAAAGTATTCAGATCTATTATGAGTCCAATGATTTAAGGGTATTATTAGGTAACTCCATATACAATTTTTCGGTATCCATAAAGTTATATGATTTTAAGATATTAGACCTGAAGATCTACATATATATACTTTCTATGTAAGACTTATTTTACTTTTTTGGTATTACAAGTTATTTGTTTACAGGGTATTTTAAGGTCTACTCCATATATAATGTGTGTGGATGCATTTAATGTCTTTTCTTACCCAATCTGTCTCTCTGTTTACAGGGTATTTTAAGGTCTACTCCATATATAATGTGAGTGGATGCATTTAATGACTTTTCTTACCCATTCTGTCTTTCTCCTTCTCTCTTCTCCCTATCTCTCCCTCGTTGTCTATCTCATTGCTATCCCCCCACTCTCTCTCTCTCTCTCTCTCTCTCTCTCTGCCACTCTCGCACTCTTTGCGGACCATAAATGCCAGCCAACTATTAAGTTTGTATTAATTTGGTTTTTCTTATCCTTATTTTTTCTTCCTTTCTTTTTTTTGGCAACAATTACTTGGCACATACGCTGCTTGGCGGGCCTCTCGGCTAGTGGCACGCCCATTTGGAGCATTTGCCATTAAATTGGCAAAAGATTTATGGTACAATTGCTTTAATTACAGTTGCAGCTAATTGTATGCAGCCCGGGGCAGATGCTCTAGACGAGGCACCCAGCTTCAGCTACAGCTTGGGTCGAGCTGCTGCTCCAGCTCCTGCTCCAGCTCCTGCTCCGTCTCCTGCTGCTGCTGCTGCTGTTGGCGCTGTTGAAATCTTTGCATGCTTTGTATGTGAGTCTGCATAAATAACTTAAATGTGAATCTCGATGAGCATAAGGTGAATGCGGAGCACAAGGATGGAACCCATTGAAAATGCTGCTCACGCATTGATTCGAAACTGCCAAAGACACACACACACCCACACACAGGAGCATAGACCAGCACAGTTTCAGCCCACACACTTAAGGGCCAACTCGTTTATGCAAGCGCAGCCATCATCATCATCATCATCATCATCATCATCACTGTCATCATCATCCGCATCCGCATCCGCATACACCTACTCATCCTCCATTCACATATCATCTTGGTCCAGCAACGTCAGCATCGATGAGCTAGCCCAACTTCAATTCCTTCCCAGACTTCGATCCTTGCTCTATGTAGATGTGTGTGTGTGTGTGTGTGTGCGTGCATTGGATTTTTGGTGTCGGCTTTATGATAAATTTATAAATTAATTTTGTTGAAGAAACTTGCGAAACACCTCTAGTTGCTCGAAAGGATTCAACACTGCCGGCTTGGCAATAGCGCTTCGGTCCCATTGAATCACGTACCACATGAATGCTCATTCGTTTCTGTGGGCGTGGCAGTTCATGTATGCATGATAAAGCATCAGAGTTTATGCATAAACGCGTCAGCCCAGCAGATGAACAAATTTATGCGGACTCAAGACTCGATAATACCCGATAGCATGGACCACTATGTTAGAGGGAGAAAAATCGAAAGCCCAAACAGGTGGAAGAGACGGCGAATGCGAATGAGATGAAGAGAAGCGCAGCGAAGGATAGTGGAAAGGGAGAGAGACAAGACAAAAACTGAGCGTGATAGAAGGCGAAGCACTTAAGGAATTTCAAATCAGATTAGAATAATACTCACGTGACTGGCTGCAAAAGGGAACTATAAATAAAACAATGTAGAGAGAGAGAGAGGAAGAGAATGACAGAGAAACGGAAGCTAAATAAAGCAAGAGACAATAAGAGGGAAAGCAGAGAATAATTGAAATGGAAAGAGACAAACGGAAACATAGAGAGGGAAATAAGAAATTGAAACTGAGAAAGATGAGGCGAAAGAATCAAAGGAAGAAGAGAGAAATGTGAGAAAGAAATTGATAAAGAGAGATGAAACAGATGAAACTCAACAGGCAAAGAGATGCAAGTTAGAGAGAGAGCGAGAAAGGCTTATCAACAGAGAGAGAGAGAGAGAGAGAGAGGGAGCAAGAAAGAGAGAGAAAGAGGCAAATATAAAATGAAGAAGAATAGAGAGGGAAAAAATATAAGATGATGAATAGAGAAAGGTAGAAATATAAATAGAAAAGGAGTGATGGAAAGAATGAGACATAAACAGGTAGAGAGTGACGAGAGTAAGAGAGAGAGAGAGAGAGAGAGGGAGAGAGAGACAGAGAGTTAGGGAGAGACAGAGAGAGTTATGAAAAAGGCAGATATAAAAGGTAGAGAGTGACGAGAGTGACAGGAGTGAGAGAGAGAGAGATAGAACGAGAGAGAGAGATAGAGAGGGAAAGGAGCGAAAGACGATATACGTGAGACAGAGAGAGAGAGAGAGAGAGAGAGATAGAGTGACAGAGAGAGAGATAGAGAGTGATAGAGAGAGACAGAGAGAGTTATGAAAGAGGCAGATATAAGAGTAAGCGTTGAGAGGGAATGAAAAATGAAATGAAAAGACAACAGCGAAGAGCAAGAGGTGAAGAAAGAGAGAGAGAAAGAGAGAGCGAGAGAGAGAGAGAGGCAGAGAGAGCGTTTGTCTTATTTCTTATTCACAAAAAGATACGAGATACAAAGATACAAGAAACGTTTTCGACGGTCAACAGATCCATTTAGTCTAATAAGCAAACTAATGAAGACATTTGAAAAGTTTCAGCCGTAGAATTGTTGTCATATTCAGTCGAAATTGAATTTCCTTGTCTTTTGTTAGTAATTTAGGCAAGTGAAATTCAATTTTAGTTAAAAGTGAGCCAACAAAAATATATATGTGTATAAACAGAGAGAAAATAAAATAAAGTTGGCGGATGGTAGAGGAGAGATTATCCATTTGATGCCGTGCGGCTGGTTCGCGTGGTGGACTCGTATGCGAAGCCAGCAAGGCGAACGAACACCTTCAAATGGCAAAGTTCTGCCCGTGGGCTGACGAGCAGTAGGCAGCAGCAGCCACGCCTTGACGTTGACAGGCGCACACACAGAATGAAGAAAAGTTTGTCGGGCAACATGCAATGCGGCACCCTCATCCAGCTGGCTGACATGCCAGCCGTCCAGCCATTCAGCCAGTCAGCCAGGCAGCCAGGCAGCCAGGCAGCCGAGTTATAATGTATATAGTACAAGTATTTAACACTGCTGCCGGGTATTTTGAAATCGGGCAGCGCTCGAGGGGGTAATGGGGCAATGGTGGAGGTATGGCGTCTGTCTAAGTGAAAAACAAGCAAATAAACGAGCGCCTGCTGCCGCTGCAAGCAGGCGAAGCTACAAATGAATCTAGGATACGGATACCCATGTCAAAAAATAAAAGTCCTGCATACGCCGCAAAAAGCAGCCGCGCCAACCCCTCGCGCTACTACATGAAAGCTGCGGCGGGGGCATAGAGGGGCGCTCGTCCTAAAATTTGACTAGGCCACGGGCAGCGGCTGTGGCAGTGGCAGCCACTGTGACTGGGAGCAAAGAAACTTGTTTGTTGCACAGAAACAAAAGCGTTTCCGCTTTTCATGTAAAATGACAGAAACAAGTGTTAATGGTTTTGAGCTTAGGCTTAAACAGAGATAGCTAGCGGGTGAGTCACTGAGCGGGACAGCGAATCCTAGATGAAAGGAGCGTCTATGAGGCGAAGAGCGGATGAACCGTTCTTGCTGCTGGAGTTGTGTGACGTTCCAGCGTTCAACTTTTCCACATAGCTTGCAGTTTCAGTGGATTCTTTTGTATACCCTTTAAATGGGTTATAGAGTGTAATTAGCAGAGAGAACTTCAAGTGTGAGAGAGCGAGGCTCAGCTCAAGTAAATCTAATCTTAATTGATTAAAAGTGATAAGTCGGAAAATGAATCTATGTCTCTGCCTTTGTCCATCTCCTTCGTCTCCGTCTCCTCTTCCTTCTCCTTCTCTTCCTTCTTCAATTACTTCTGATACTGCTCATTCTTCTCATTTTTCTTTATTTCTTGTTCTTCCTCATCGCTTTTTCTTCATCTTCATCTCCTTCGTCTCCGTCTTCTCATCCTCCTTCAATTATTTCTCCTACTCCTCATTCTTCTTCTTTTCTTTGTCATCTTCGTCTCCGTCTGCTTCTCCTCCCCCTTCTGTTATTTCTCATACTCCTCATTCTTTTCTTCTTCTTCGTCTTCATCTCCGTCTCTTTCTCCCCCTCCTGCTGCTATTACTTCTGATACTCCTCATTCTTCTCCTCCTCATTCTTCTTTATCTTCTTTGCCTCATTCTCCTCCGTCTTTTCCTTCTTCTCCTCTCCTCCTTCCACCTCAACAACCTCTACCTCTACCTCTACCTCTACCTCTACCTCTACCTCTACCTCTACCTCTACCTCTACCTCTACCTCTACCTCTACCTCTACCTCTACCTATACCTCTACCTCTACCTCTACCTCTACCTCTACCTCTACCTCTACCTCTACCTCTACCTCTACCTCTACCTCTACCTCTACCTCTACCTCTACCTCTTCCCCCATTATGAACTAAAGCTCTATAGTTTAACATAGTTTTCTCACCAATGCAATGCAGGTATTTCTTTTTTATGCTTTAGGAACTCGTTTCACTTAGATGAATTGTAAAAATAAGATTTTTTATCTTTCTCTATGATATTACCTTAACTTGTGCTGCATGTGCTCAGTTTGAAAGTTGAACTCAATTTCTGTTTTGTATTTTTTTCCTTTCTATTTTTTTTTTTTTCGATTTTTGTTTTCTTTTTCTTATTTTTTTTTTTTTGTATTTTACATTTTTTGGATATTGCGAATTTTGAACGAATTGCAATAGGAGTTGTGTCGGGCTCAGTCAGCCATTCGCTCTCCCACTGACTGGCTCACTGTGAGTGGATATGTATGTATGTTTTTTTTTTTTTTTTTAAATGCCCAACCAACAGACAGAGCCAGAGTCGAACCACATTCGAACCGCATTGCCCACATTTCAAATTTTACATTTCACATTTCGCAATTCACGTTTCACACGCTTCTCGCTCACTCTGACGGGCGACGGCGGCTTGTTGCTTTTGCTGCTTCGGTAGCTTTTTGCATTTTACCTACAGATTTTTCGTATATATGCATATGCAAATGCTCGGCCTACATGTGTCAGTGCTACTGCTGCACTCCGTTTACCCCTAAGCAGAGGCGTGCAGCAGGGGCACTGGCAGTAGGCGGGGCCTGGGGCAGAGGCTCTGTCAGAAAGTTTGTCTGCATGTTGCCTACTTTTTTGCGCTCGTTTCTTGACTCGTCTCTGCATGTGTGTGTGTGTGTGTATTTTTACTCCTTTTTTCGAGGAGTGTAAAATTACAATAATGAAAATGTATTTGCGAAACTCGCCTAATTAGTTGAATATGAGGCATGTTGCTATTCAAATATGCACATGCTCGACCGCTGGGCGTGGCTGGGCTTACAGTTTGCAGTTAACAGTGTATAGCTAACACGTAAAATATAACAGCAAACAGTTAACAGAAAACAGTTTACTGCTTACGCTATGCAGCTAACAGTGTACAGCTAACACTTAACAGATAACAGTTTGCAGTTAACAGAAATTAGTTAACAGATTACAGTTTACGTATTACAATTTGTGGTTAACAGTTAACAGCTAACAATTTACAGCTAAGAGTTAACATATAATTAACAGAACCCAGCATAACAGCTAACAATTTACAGCTAAGAGTTAACATATAATTAACAGAACCCAGCTTAACAGCTTACAGTTAACAGATAACAGCTTACATTTAACAGTTTTCAGCTAACAGTTAACAGAAAATAATTAACAGATCACAGCTTACAGATAACAATTTGTGGCCAATAGTTAACATCTATTTAACAGAACCCAGCTTAATAACTTACAGTTTTCAGCTAACAGCTAACATGTTATTAACAGAACACAGTTTACACTTTAAGGTGCAGCCGAGTCTAAAGGCAGCCCACAGTTCAATGAAAAACCTAAATAAGAGTAAGAATGAAAAAAAAACGAAGAAAAAAAAAGTAAACATAGAATTCGCAATTACTTAGAAGCGCTATAAATTTTTACGCAACGTCGCTTGCCAGCAAGAGTGTGTGTGCGGTTACAGGGAGAGGTTGGGGAGGGTAGGGTGGCCAGGGATCGATGGGGGCAAGTGCTGTGGCAAGTGTTAAAGTTGTCTTTGTTGAGCATCGAACGCACCTGCTGCCCAGTCTCGGCTCAAAGCTCGTTTGACTTTTGTCGAAAAACTTTCTAAATACACAAACACACACAAGCACACACACACACACAGAGATTGCTGTAGCTTGGCAGCAGGTGAGAGCATAAATTTAACACGTTAAAGCAAGTTATTGTAATTGGCCGTGGCTGGCCCACGCGTCGTATGCACAATGCGGGAACGTGGCAAACAGAGAACAGAAAAAAGCAAAAGCAGCAGCAGGAGTAGCAGGAGCAGCAGGAGCAGCAGGAGCAGCAGGAGCAGCAGCAGCTGCCATCAAATGTCTGTCAAACATGGGCAAATATAATCTGGCGCACTTTGACAAGCGCATTTACACAAATTACCGCATCAAAGTGGGCAATGTGGGCGTGGTCACACACGCACACACACACACATATGCACATATGATAATCACAACACATCAAGTGACAATTGAAACCGCAAACAGACAAACGGCGTGACAGGGCAGCGACTGGCTGTCTGTAACTGATATGCCTCCAAGGAGTAAGTGGCAATTGGAGTAGCACCTCTTCACATGCTCTCTCTCTCTCTCTTGGTCTCTTTCACGCATTGTGCATGCGTAACATACGATTAACTGCGGCTGAGCCGCAATTAACTGTAAACAGTCGGATATACGCAGCTGCTTTGTCAAGCGGGCGGCCAGCGTGGGCGTGGCACTGAGCTGGAAATTAAACCTCTGTCCACCTCAAGCCCCTCGTTTGCCGTTCCGCCCATGTGCCAAATATGCCAACACACTCACATACATATCCTGCATGCGCCCGTGCGGCATTCAATCATCACATGCACCCGCTGCCACAGAGGCGTTGCTCGCATGATTGATTTGCCCACTGAATAATGAATATGCCACACAAATATATGAATATATATATATATACACATATATTTGATATACGCATATGCCATGGCACATATCAGCTTATGCGATCTCTAACCTAAATCAATTTGTATTTGCAGCAAACGCATTTCATGCTTCTTGACATTCAATCGAAAGCTTCAACTTCACTTGACTCAATTATGCTCTCAGCTCTAGAAATTAGACCCTACTATATATACATATATGTATATGAATAGCATTGCCTATGCTAAGCTGAGTAGTTAGTTATTGATTAAGTACTATTTAAGGTGGTAACTCATAGTGTTTATCTAGCGAGTCGCATGCGGTTCGGTAATTGTTCTAAGAAATGTCCTACGTTTATATATATTATATATACATAAATTGTACGAGAGTTAGAGAGAGTTAGGGGTATAGCCTCATGCCTCACGCTTCTTTGATATATTGAAGGTAGGCTTTGGAAAATATGATTATTTTGTTATTGTTTGTTTTTGTTAGAGACAGCTTAATGGGCTTCACAAAATTTTATTCACTTTGATCGATTGCAAGAATATAAATAACTCTCTCGCTCTCTCTCTCCTTTTCTCTGCTATTTGAAATTGGAAGTATTTTTATTTTAATTTTAAAGAAATTTAAGAGTAATTTAAGAGACCCACCCCCTTTAAAATTTCTCTTACTTGATTTATTACTGAAACTAATATATCGATTTTTATCGATATTAATATTACTTTCACCTAATACAAATTTTTGTTGTTTTTTTTTTTTAATGAAAGATAGCTTTGGAAGTTTTGTGTTGTTTCATATCTCTGAAGCTCCAATGACATATAAGCCACTGAAGGTTATCGATATTTATCAACAATATAAAGATATCGCCATTTTTCAATTTGTGGTTGGGAAGGAGGTTGGCTAAGAGGCGGCAGGTAGATTTGCTTGCTCAAAGCAGATATCTTCATAACAAATTAGGCAATCAGTTGCTGTGATGGCCAAGTTATCGATAATTATCGATAAGACAGATGATGACAAAACAATGCAGCCATTTATTCCGCATATTTCAAATGTTTAGCGACGCATTTATTTTTCATATTTTCAAAGCCAAACTTGAAGAGCTTTAAGCGCACCCTGACTACATCGACTCGACTCAGTTAGCCGATTAAGAATTAATAGTATATACTTCATGTGCAATGTCACGCCTCTTTTCATTGTCATTCAGATACCAAAACACTGTTTTATGGCAGTCAAACGCTTTCTAAATTATTAAGTCTCAGCTGAAGTGCCGAACTGTCAAAGCATCTTCGCACCTGCCTTAGAAAAATGCTACAAACTGATTTTTCTTTTTCATTTTCTTTTTTTTTTTCTTCTTTTTTCCTTCTTTCTTTTTGCTGTGTCTGTTGAGTGTTGCTCGTTTTGGAAATATTAGCTAATGAAGTAAATATCTTTTAAGCTGCCAACGCACACAGGCACACAGATGGCTTCATTGAAATATCATCGGAGACAGATTCGCTCAGGCAGCAAGTGGCACATTTGAGGCGCGTGTGTGCCACATTCTGAGTGTCACATTGAGTGCGAGGCCACTTAATAATAACGCAACGCCAAATTAGACAAACATCAGATGCGAAGCATGTGAGTGTTGGATGAAGACGAAGCTGAAGAAGCAA
Source organism: Drosophila buzzatii (assembly GCA_035045845.1). Classification (NCBI taxonomy): domain Eukaryota; kingdom Metazoa; phylum Arthropoda; class Insecta; order Diptera; family Drosophilidae; genus Drosophila; species Drosophila buzzatii. Next base: position 6,109,711 of record JAWNOS010000596.1, on the reverse strand, counting down.
CAGAAAATACTAATCAAAATGTACGGAGGCCAAGGCACGCGCTTTATGAAGCTGCCCAGCAACGGAAGGTAGCGCCTCTCGTGCACTTGGCACATTTCTACAGATATCACACGCTCGCTCTCTCTCTCTCTCTGCCTGTCCCTATTTCGGTAGCTTAGCCAACGGCGTATGACAATTGCAGCGCATTTCCGCTTCCGGTTTGAGCCAGCTCCACGACTAACTCGCACTCATCCACGCACACAAAAGAAAAGGCCACATCAATTTGGACGCGTGCACATTTATCCTAATCACACACAGAGAACGAGAGAGAGAGAGTGTGTGTGTGTAAAGGAGTGGGACAGTTTATTTATGTGCCTGCTTCTTTTGACGTTCTTTTATTATTTTAGTCGCTTGGCATGTCACACACAACCCAGGCCCTGCCCGACCTCACACTTCATGCAACGCCCAACGTACCGCCCTAGCCCCAAAAACCTCAAGCTCGCATCCGCTGCTCACTTTTGTCGCAATTTAGCTAAAAGCGTCGTCTAAGAGGAAGTCCTTTTTATATACCTTACTGTCTCTGCTTCTACTACTTTTCCCTCTCTCTCTCTCTTGCTCTGTATTACATTCTCTTATAAAAATGAGATGCACAAGTGCGCAACGCCCATGCCCAATACTCCAGCCTTGGCTACATGACTTACTCCTGCTGCTACACACCCGCACCCCCCCCCCCCCCCCCTTAACCACTCCCCCATATCCACCCATCCCCTTCGTTGTTTTGGCTTCTTGAGCGCTTTTCTAGCGCTTCGTTTAAGTGGATACGAGGATTTTGTCGAGGCATTTCAACTGCCTTTCATAATACACCTAATCAGCGCCTGCCTCCCACATGCATTGCCTCGTCATTTCTCTCTAAGAAATTATTATTTTTTAATTATATCAGATTTGAGCAATTAGCCAAGTTAATGGCGACATTTGAGCTTTACAATTTGTGCTTATATATGTAATAATTCCAGTTTTGACATTTTCATGAAATCTTTTGTGTTTTTTTGTTGCTTAGCTAAAGACTAGATAAATATTTTTTTTATGATTTTTTTTCGTGGAATTTTAAACGACAAAAGATACATCTATTTTAATTACAATAAGTTTTGAATAACATTAAATTAACATTTAACATTTTTATTTCTTTTTATTTTATTGATTTAACTATAAAATTTGAGGTTATATATTTAATAAGTTGATTTCAACTTTGAGCGAAATTTTTCGTAGGGTTTCAGTTGAGTCTAAAGATTGTAGTAAAAATTTATTTATTTATTTTTGGTAGTAAAAGTATGTAAATATTTTTTTTAGTGTAATTTTCAAGAAATCAATTTTTTAGTTTCTTGAGGAATGTAAAGACGATTGATGTTTAATTTTTATGATAATTTTTAATTAATTTATTTTATTATTTTTATTTTTTTTTTTTTTTATTATTATTATTGTAAAAATTTATATTTTATTTTCCAAAATGAGTTGTATGTAAAACATCAAATATATATATATATATATTTTTAAAAAATTTTTTTTTATTAATAATACATAAATATTATTTTGGTTTTCAAAAATGTTTAATTTGAAAAAAAAAAAGAGAAATGTCTTATGTGTTTTTTTTTTAAATTTTTTTTTACATATTATTTTTATTAATTTTGCTTTATAATTTTTGTTGTTTTCATATCTTATAATTTTATTTGCAAATTTAGCTAAATATTTAGTGTGTTCTATGGATATTTTATTTATTTTTTAGTTTATGTATAATATTTTTTTGCATTTAATATACTACACAATTTATGCTTCTATAATTAATAAATCCGGTTGAAGTTTTTGATTTGTTTTTTTTTCTTTTTCTTTTTTTTTAAGACTAATACTAAAAATTTGCTTTTAATATGTTAATATTTTAATAATTTTTTGACTATTTCTTATTTACTATTTAATTTGTATTATGATTATAATTATTTATTATTATTATTATTATTATTATTATTATTATTATTATTATTATTATTATTATTATTTTATTTATATTTTTTCATTATTATTTTACGTATTTATAAAATAAAACTGATTCTAGTTATAAGAAATATTTATGTATATACAATTCTAAAAATATTTTATTTTGGCACTCGCAAATCGTGTTAGAAAGTCAGCTCAAGTCGCAAGAATGTTCGCTTCCTTTCTCTATATATGAGAGTGCGTGTGTGTGTGTGTGTGTGTGTGTACACATTTGACACATGTCGCCACGATGCTGGCAAGGACAAAAGACAACTGTTGCTGCCCGTGGCTGTTGGCTGTGGCTGTTGGCATAGCTGGTTCGTGTCTCGGTTGTGGCGGCCGGAAATGGCATCAATGTCAACGTCGACGCCAAAATTGCTGCCAGACACATGTCTTCATGTGCGTGTATGTGTGCATGTGTGCATGTGTGTATGTGTGCATGTGTGTTTGTGTGTGTGTGTGTGTATTTGACATGTGCGTATGTGGTTGCCAGCAGCACGTTTATGTCTATGGCCGCTGACTGTTGCTTCACGTGCTCGTTTACAGTCATTTATCATAAAAATATTTTGTACTCTCGCATTTTTATAAACTGTTTTGTTTCACTCACACACACACACACACACTGACACACACACACACATACCAAGTCACACCCACACACACTCACACTTGCTAGCGCGACATTTTTATGAAGCTAATTTGATGTTGTCATTCTTCATTTCTTTGTTGGCTTTTTGTTGTGCCATTTCCATTTTTACTGACATGCTGCATCCCGATGCCGTGCTGGAAATTAAAATGGAATTGAAGGAGTCGAACCACACGAACTGCGGCCCGCATCGTAAAGCGACACCTAACGGCCAGCGACTGTAACTGCCGAGTTGATGACTGTCGCACGTAGCCCTTAACACGATATCGATATAGTTGCCTGTTTGCGGTTCCATGTCGATGTGAACTGTATCCAATTGATTGAAATTAATGTGAGAAAAGTGAGAGACAGAGAGAGAGAGAGAGAGAGAGAGAGAGAGAGAGAGAGAGAGAGAGAGAGGGAGGAGATTTTGAGATAGAAAGAAAGGGAGTAATAGAGAACAGAGATGATTAGTGAAAGAGAATGTACACAAGACAAACAGAATCTCAGAGTAGTTATGACTAATATAGAGAAAGAGAGCGAGAGAGAGAGAGAGCAAGAGAGAGAGTGAGAGAGTGATAGAGAATGAGAGAAAATGCAAGAGCGCAAAAAAAGAGATAGATAGATATCAATTGTGCGAGCAGTGGAAAAGAAATAGAAAATAATGTGATATATAGAGAGCGAGTTAGGTAGAAAGCAAGAGAATGAGAGGGAGAGAGCGCGAGAAAGCACAAGCGAGGTAAAATGAAGCAACGGGAGAAAGAGCGCGGTTACGAATCAGAGAATGAAAAAGAGACTAACTTGAATGAATCAAGTTACAAAGAGAGAGTGAGTGAGATAGAGAAAAGAACAATAAAAGCAGATTAAGACCTGTAAATAGATAGTGGAAAAGGCAGAACGAGAGAGATATGGTACAAAAGTGAGAAGCATAAAGAAAGAGATAGAAGAAGAGAGGTAGAAGGAGAGAGGTAGAAGGAGAGAGCAAATGAAAGAGAGAGAGGAGAGATCAAAAATGAGAGACAGATAGTGAGAGACAGAGAGAGAGTGAAGTAGCATTATAGAGAGAGAGAGAGAGAGAGAGAGAGAGAGAGAGAGAGAGAGAGAGAGAGAGAGAGAGTTCTACATGATCAACTGATGAAACTTTTTCTATGAATCGCAAAGGAAATTTCCAGATGATCTAAATGCCTCTTGATCCCTATAAATAGAGTTGTCAATGAATAAAACTACTTCTTGGACTTACCAGATATTTAAATGCAACCACAAAATCAAATCCAGCAGGTCTTGAGTGTGGATGGTGTCTAAGGTTTCTACCAATACACGTGCGGTTGAACTGTGAGAACTTTGATCTGCAGTCGCCTGGTCAGGTATTTAGGAAGACTATTTAAACTTCCTTACTACTTCTTACCCACTTCCAGCATTTTGTTTCCAATGTAGGAGACTCTCAGATCTCATCCATGTCCTTTGATCAACGCTCAGCTATGCAGATCTCCCATTGAACTGAGCTGACAGCATGTAGTAGAAGCTCTTGATTGCTCGAGTGCTTTAAGTTTCCTGCTTCCGCATAATCATAGTTTCATTATTAGCTCTCATTGACGAGTGGACAGCATGTTCAGTCGACCAGCCACGCCCCTGTTGGGGCTTTTTTTAGCCACGACATCGCCTCGGGCTTTACCCGGCCCAGGCCGCAGCTTAGGCGCTGGCTCTGGGCATGGACAACGAAGGGTTCTACGAGGAGCGGTTACAGTATTGTCCTGCCGTATGCTTGGCCGACTGCTGCCGTCTGCTGGCTTTGTTATTTTGTTATTCGTTTAATTAGATTTCTCAAGTAAACCGCAGAAACCGCACATTTTCTCAAGCAGCACCCGTTGCGGACAGAGAGGGGGGAAGCCGGGTCAGGACGGGTTTAGAGGAGGGTCCAGGGGCAGGTAGCGGCTTTGCAAGAATGTTTTGCTTAGCTTCAATGCAGGCTGCAATTTCTGAACTGTTGCTCCACACAAACCGCACACAGATTGAGGGGAAGAGCAGGGGGGGCGAGCCCTGGCCATTTTCTTATTGGAAAGTTGCCGCCGAAAGGCTATTTTTCAACGGCAAACGCAACGCAACGGTGAGAACAACGGACAGCCAGCCACATCTGCATGCTCACTACACAGTATATATATATATATACATATATATCTGTTTATATATATATATATAACTGTAACTTTTCATTTGTGCACTTTAATTTGCGGTGGGGCAACTCGCAACTTTGCCGCCCGACCGCATCAAAGCAAGCTTCATGTTCGGCTTTTCCACAGCTCCCAGCAAATTGTAGGCAGACAAAAGCTAACAGCTGCAACACACACAGACACACGTTTGCATATGCATTTTGTCCAGTTTCTGCTTCATTTGCCATACGCTCGCGTCTCTAGACCAAATTGTCTAGCTAATAAGCCCCCAAACAAAACTCAATTAAAAATTCCCTAAACGCCAGGCTAATAACAGCTCAACAATGCCTTGTCCTTGCCACGCCCATACACACAGCAACGCCCTCGCCCACGCTCGCGCTCTGCAAATGCAAATTATGCAAATTGCATGAAACTAAGATGCAGCAAGGCAAGACACACACACGCATACGCACTCGCGTCCTTCGAGCTGTTGACAACTTTTAATTAGCAACGCACACTTAATGCTCTGCATATCTGTTGGTAGAGCATTTTTTGAGCTTGGCTAAGCATTCTGTGTCCGGAAGGCTGAGCTTATACAATAAATAAATATATATGTACATATATAGATATGATATTTAGATATGTGAAGACTGCGCTTCAGTAGGATCTAGGATCTAGGATCTGGCATATTTAGATATGAGAAAACTGAGCTCCAATAGGGCAGATCCATCTATGTTATAGGATCTGGAATCTAGGATCTAGGATCTACGATCTATGATATTCAGATATGGGAAAACTGAGCTCCACAACGGCAGATCCATCTAGGTCAGAGTATCTGGGATCTAGCATATAGGATGTAAGATCTAGGATCTAGGATCTAGGAAAATAATATATATAGAATAAGAAGTGCCAAAGGCTCCGGCTTAGAGACAGAGAGAGAGAGAGAGAGTGAGAGAGAGAGAGAGCGAGACGGAGTGATGTTGAATGATGTTTATCATAGCTCGCTAATAACTATTAAAGTCTTCACGCTCTGTTCCCAGGATCTCCCTCTATCTCTATCTCTGTCTCATTCTCCTTCTCTCTACACCTCTCACTCTCTCTCTGCGCCTTCGGTTCTTTTCGTTTTGGATTCGCTCTCTTTGGATAGCTCTCTTCTAAAACATCGTCTAGGGAGCGATACGATTGACCCTCGCACAATGCGGCTTAGTAAGTGAGCAGATAGATCAACATTAAAGTGGCTATTCAGACGATCTTCACATTCACATACACACTCACACATTTGATTTGCTTGGCGAGCACAACTCTTGCACATGTACGAAGATATACTCGAAAGACTTTCTGCTTCATAAAATCAATTCTTTGGGTATAACTGAGAGCGAAGCAAAAGAAAAGAAAACGATTGCGAGCTCATCACGAACGAACTCGTTGCAGAACCGAAGCAGGCGCTTGCTCTCTGAGTAGCCTACTCCAGTGTGACTAGAAGACATTGACAGCGCTCAATGGATATTTACGATATCTGATATATATATTCCGGCTATAATAACTCCTCTTACAGTTCGTAGTTTATTCGTACTATGCACAGTAACTTACGTGAGCAAACTTATATGCTTATAGCGTCTTCCGGGTATAATGACATTCCCTTGAGTGTCGTTATAAACGGATTCCATTGTCTATAATAAATAAATAAATAATGTTTTTCATGTCAGCTCTCTAAACAGGGTATTCGCAGTGCTGGCATTGCCTTAAGCATTTGCAGCTCGCCAAATTTTCTATTAACTAAGCGAATTAAGTGTTACTGCGCTGCTTCATATAAGCGCTTGGCTTAGCCAAGTAAATCTCAGCATAAAATCAAAATATTAAGTCGGACCCTCCTCTCCCCCACTCCCCTACTCTCACTCTCTCTCTCTCTCTCTGCCCTCCTGCTCCCTCTCTTTCATACACTCTTTATATTATTTAAGCATAGCAGCTGCAAAAAGCCAACCTTCAGTGTCTCTACCTCTACCTCTCTCGCTCTCTCCCAACTTTTGCCCGCTCCCTACCTCCCTGCCTTCCTCTTCACACCACGCCCCACAAATTACGCCCGTTGCTTTGTAGTCACTGGCTCGTGACTTTTTTGCCTTTGTTCTGCTTACCTTTTTTTAGTGTTTTTGTTGTTGCTGTTTTTTTTTAGTCAGGCCTGAATCACCTTGAGTTGAAGCTTGGTTTGGGTCCTTATTGAATTGTCCCTTGGCCTGTGGCTCCATTGCATTAGGGGGGAGGGGGAAGCAGGGTTGACTGTTCTCCATCCTACTCCAAACTGTGCCGCTTGTCATTTTCTTTTACATTTTTCCTTGTTTTGTGCCCATCTCTGCCGCTCTCCCCCTCTCTCTCTCTCTCCCTCTCACCATCTGTATTGTTGTCATTTTTGTCGTCTGCTTTAGTTTGCTTTAGTCATTAATCTTCTTTGACGCGCTTAAATCACATGAATAACAAATTAGCTGGCATATTAGTAGCTGCAGAAAGGGCTGCCCAGCCCACACACACACACACACATTAGGGTGTGGCATGTCAAATGTAAAAAAAATTAAGAAGAGAATATATATATATGTAATATAATAAAACAAGTAAGAAGACTCTAGTCGAGACGGCTCGACTACGAGATACCCTGAGCGCTGCAAGGAAGCTAATACTCTTCTTCTTGCTAACCACTCAGTTGGGAGTAGGCTGGGCTGAGCTTCTTGATGGACGATCTTCATGAAACTTCGGAATAATAACACTCAAATGTATCTATTTGCCAAATTGCAAGTCTCTAGTATGTGAAATGCGTTTTTTTTTCTAATGGGTGGCCTAGGGGGCGTGGCAAAATCGGAATATTACAAAACTTGCGTATCCATAATATCTATCTAATTATACAAATTTGAAGTAGCTAGCTGTAGAAGTAACGCTCAAAAAACATTAAAAAAAAGTAAATGAAATTTCGATTTTTATCGATAATTTAGAAATGAGATGAGTTATCGAAAAAAAAAAGAAAAAAAACTTCTGAAAATTTTCTCTAGCTTTTGTAGTTTCCGACGAATGGACAGACGGATAGGGCTCAATCAACTTATTTTTTAGTGATAATCAAGAATATAAATACTTTGTTTGAGTCTGCGACGCTTCCTTCTGCCTGTTACATACATTTTCATAAAACCATTATACCCCGAATTCCCATTTTCAATGAGTATACAAAGCCAGCGCTCTGTGTCGCAGACCCTTTGGGGGGTGTTGCGGGGCCTTCATTGTCATTAGATATTTTGCATAATTCATTGGCTTGTCTAACGGTGCGTATGACGCCCACACTTTGGCTACCACACTCTCTCTCTCTCTCTCTCTCTCTCTCTCTCTCTGTCTCTCTCTCCCTCCCATCTCTCTCTCTCTCTCTCACTCATTGTGCGCTAATTAGCAGCCTTGCGGCATCACAATTAAACTCGCTTTTCATATGCATATTTACTTGACTCTTCGTTTTTTTTTTTCTCTCCTTTCTTTTTATTTAATGCAATTTAATTATTTTATTCGCAGCCTCAATTACACGTAAGCGGGCGTGGGGGCGGGAATGACAGCTTTGTGCCACTTTCTGGCTTATGTCTTCTGACATGTCAAAGCCCCTTCTGATTAATAAAATCCATTATTAAGCGCATTGAATTGCCCGCAACAGCGAAATCTCTCTTACAATCTGCAACTACTTCTACTCTACCATTTATATATGTATATATCAATTTATTTATATGTATAAATTTATAAATTGTTTTCACACTTGCAACATGTGCATTTGACTGCATTAATCTTCAGCTCTCTCTCTCTCACATTGCAATTGAATAATTTTTCAAGTTGTTGCAGGAAAAGGAACTCAATGCAATTGCTTTAACATGTTAATGCACTCATATTGATAAATAACAGTGTTCCGATATGCAAAGGTCTATAATATATATAAGTATGCTATTGTCATTACATATAAGATAATAACAAGGAGAGGTAAAGGCAGGAAAGGGTGAAAGAAAGAGGAGAGAGAGGGAGAGATGTTGCTAGGCAAAGAGAGAGCATAAAAGATTTATGAATAACGAGAGAGATGCAGAGAGAAAGAAAGGCAGAGGGAAAGGGAGAGAGAAAAAGAGAGTGAGAGAGGGAGAGAAAAAGAGAAGAAAGCAGATAGAAGAAAGGAAAAGAAATAAGAAGAGAGTGACAGCATAGAGACTGGACAGAGACAAGAAGGGAGCTAGAAAACAAGAGAACCAGAAAAACAGGTGCGATATGGTTAGGTAAAGATATAGAGGGAGAGGGAGAGAGAGAGGAGAGGGAGAGGGATAGGGAGAGAGAGGGAGAGATAGAGAGAAAGATCAGAAAAAGGCAGACTGTGAGGCAAAGAAGGAAAGAGGGAGAAAGCTATAGAAAATATGTGTATCGATGCAGTGACCGTGATATATGTTAATAGAAGGAAGATATACTGAAAAGGTGAGAGAAAGTGAAGGAACGAGAAAGAGAATGAAGAAGCCAGGAACGGAGAAAAATAAAATGTGAAGAATAGAGGGGAAGAGAGGAATAAGAGAGAATAAGCGAGGCACAGGCAGAAAAGAAAAGAAAATGAGAGAGATAAATAATCAATAATAAGTAGAAGGAGAGAGAGAAAGAGAAAGACATATTTGAAGAAAAGAAAATTAGAAAGATAAATAATCAACAACAAGGAGAGGGAGAGAGAAAGAGAGAGAAAGAGAAAGACATATTTCAAGTGGTTGTTCAAAATAAGGAAAAAAAACGCATATGAGCATACCTCATAGAGAAGGAGAATGGGAAGAGGTGTGTAAAGAAAAAGATAAAGAGAGAGAGAGAAAGATAAAGAGTAATGTAATGAAAACAAAAATAAAACAATAAAGAGATAGAGGGAAAGAATGCAGTTGTGATAGAGACACAGGAAAATGACTGAGAGCGCGAGTGAAAAACGGCGTAAGAGATAGAGAAAGGGAGAGAGAGATAGCAAATGAGAAGAAGAAGAGAAAGATAAATGGCAAGCAAATGAGGAAGGACTATTACTTGCATTCCCAGAGTTTACTTAACTTATATATTTAGCGAATATTTCATGACATTATAATATCATAATATAATATTCCGATATAATATTTATCATTGCAATAGCTCTAGTAAATATAGATTTTACAACGTCCCAAGACGTTAAGCTGCCACTTCATATTTTCCCCAATCGATTAATCGCCATTTACGTCTGATTGAGCTCGATAAACCATCTAAGAAAAAAAAAATATTATCCACAAATTGAAGTTATGAAAAGCGCTTGAGGGCGATTACTAGAGTCTTCAGCACATTTGGTAAAAATGCACTTTCCACTCAATTGATTTGGTTCATTAGCCTTGGCAAACTCGCTGAAGCGCAAAATTTCGAGTGAATAAAAACTGGGAAATATTTATAGAAATTATAAAAATGAAGGGAGAATTGTTAAAAATAATAAATAATACTATATAAATGAATAAAAGTTCGATAGATTCGGAAAATTGCATTTCCATTACAGACGATCAATCAGAAGCTGCAAGTCAGCTGGAAATGGAATTTCTAGTTACTTCTAGTTACTTCTAGCTTCCTCTTTTAACTAGAAAGTTTTCTCGCCAGATTTGCTAGGGAAAATCTTGGCCAGCTGAACTATGCACCTTTTATGGCTGCCGTGCAGCAGGAGCAGCGCATTCACATTCAGATTCACACTCGCACACTCGCATGATATTCATAAGTTGCAGTTAGTAACTATGTAGGCGGTTCGTGGGCAGAGTTGGGGGCGTGTTTAGCCATCAGAATGCGGCCAACAGGGCGGCCATAAAGCAGCGCAACTGTTGCACGATTCGAGGCGGAAGCCACTTGGTAGCTTGGTAGCTTGGTAGTTGCGGCTAACTAGAGGAGCATGCTCTGGCATAGTAAAAGTATGCGAGTCTCAGCCAGTGGCTCTGACTGTGCCTGTTGCCACATAAACAGCACATTTTATTAGATTACACATACGCCGCATCTGCCGGGGCAAGACAAAAGTTTCGCTGCCTGCAACTGCGGGCAAAGTGCAAAATTTTTATGACTCCCAGCGGATGTTTTGATACGTTTTTATGAGACGCGCGCGTGCTGTAAGCGGCAAATTCGTAGGCGATTCTCCAGCTCTCTACCACGCTCGCCCTCACATCTCCCCCCTCTCTCTCTCTCTCTCTCATGTTTCTATCAGTTGTCCGCCCGGCTGGCTGAGCTCTGCCTTATCGCACAGTTTTGAACATTCGCTTGATGCGCTTTAATAGAAAAATATGCCGCTGCCATTTGGTTTTATTGCAGCCAGCGGGGCACGCACCGAAATGGGCAATCCGCAGCTCTTACTCCTCCGTCAACCCTTGCCTGGGCCAGCCCTTGTGACAGGCAATCGAAATATAGCCCCAGCGTATTGTTTGACAATCACATTGCAATGGCGAATAGGATGCGAAAATATCAAATTGAAGGAAACAATTCTAAGCCTGAGAGCTTAAAGAGTGCGAGAACTAGTAGGGCTGCTGTTGAAGTGGATTGATATAGCTGAAAAGTGATGCAAGTGATGGAGGCAGATTTGTTTGAGTTAAATGAAGTTGGAGGAGGCTTTAGATGAGATGGCAATGGATAATGCTATGAAGAACTGAAATAACATAAGGAAATCCATCTTTAAAGCATTTCCGTTGTAGCAAATCGAAGGTTGGGAACTTGGAGATAAAGAGGACCTGAAGAAGAAGATCTTATGCAAATTAGGCAAAAATAGTTACCCTAGATGGGTAAGTGATAATACTAAATAGAAGTGTTAATACAGATATGCAACTTAAAAGGATTTCCCTTGTAGCAGATCGAATGTTTCTAAGCCAACTTAAAAAGAATAGAACTCTGAACGGGAAACGGGATGAGCAGTGAGAACTTGCTGATAAAGAGAATCTGTTTATGAAGGTCTTATACATTACCCAATAGAAATAGATCATAGATAATACTAGAGTGAAAAAATCGAATGTTGGGAACAGGGAACAGGAAAAATACATAGATAATAGACAATACTAAAAAGGGATATTAGGAAAATCTCATTAAGAAGAACAGAGCTCCGAGCTGGGGACGCAGCGAGCAATGAGAGTTTGCAGTTAGCGAAGATTTGATATATATTTAGGGACATTTAAAGATGCTGATATTATACTAGTGAAGCTGCAGCTGTGTATAGCTGCCATAACTGATCTATCCACCTGAACTACCTAACCTAACCACCTAGGCTACCCTAACCTAATAAATAAAATTTATTAAATAAATGGTTAAATAAATAAATTGTCAAATAAATAAATAATAAAAAAAAGTAAATGATTAATGAAATGATTAAATAAAGAAAGAAATGCATAAATAAGTAAATAATTTAGTAAATAATTAAATAAAGAAATAAGTAAATATATAAATAATTCATTCACTCATTCATTAGTTCATTAAATATTTAATTAAATTAGTAATTAAATGATTAAATAAATAAATAAAAATAATGAATTAATTAGTTAATAAATAAGTTAATTAAATACTTAAATAAAAATAATTAATTAATTAGTTAATAAATAAATTAATTGATTAATAAAGAAAGAAATGAATTAATAGGTAAATAAATAAATAAATAAATAAATAAATAAATAAATAACTAAATAAATAAATAAATAAATAAGTAAATAAATACATAAATAAATAAATAAATAAATAAATAAATAAATAAATAAATAAATAAATAAATAAATAAATAAATACATAAATACATAAATAATTAAATAATAAAGTAAATAATTTAATTAATTAATAAATTAGTAAATAAATAAATAAATAAAGAAATAAATAAATAAATAAATAAATAAATAAATAAATAAATAAATAAATAAATAAATATGACCGTTGATTCATTGTGGGCCATGAAGCCACACGACGACCCTCTCATTAATTCTTGCTTTATATGAATGAAAATAAAATTAATTCCATAAAATATCTGTTTTACTTTGCCTACTCCATTTCCTGATTGACTTATCTAATAAAAAACTTCGTATTATCTAAATAAAAAAGATATTTTTAAACTTTCACTTCTAACTTTATCTAAGCTAAGCTGCTAAGAGCTCAATTACAATTATATATTAATTTCACATGTATCAAACTTGACCCAATATCGACTATATATATATTGGGGTATATATTTCCCTTATAGAGCCCAGCTTCCTTTAAGTTGTTCAATTTATTGTTGATTTGTTCTCTAGCCGAAAGCTAAGCATATTCCTGCCCACACAGAGAGAGCGAGAGAGAGAGAGAGAGAGCGCTTGTCTGCGCTTCCTTCATTCCCTCTTTAAACTTTTGGCGCTGCGCACACACCCCTTCGCCTTGAATCGCATCCCTTGCCAAGTTGCGCTCAGCAACTAACTAACTAACTAACTATGAATCTAGCCCATGAAGCATTCCTCTTTAAAACTTCTCAAAGTTTAGCACAAGCCAAATGCTCTAACACCCTAACCCCACCCCCGCCCCTCGCGCCCATACTATCTGAAGCCCAACTCCAATTCCCATTCGTCCTGCTCAACCCCCTTACCACCACGTTGCTGCTGCTGTCCCCCTGAACATACTTTTGGAGCATGGCAAGTGGCAGCGCTGATTTACTTGGCAATTACAGCCAGTTGAGTGGCTGCGTGACGGACGAGGCAGTGGCCTGGCTAGACGCTGGGCGGGCTTAGGTGTGTGGGCGTACAGATGTGGGCGTGACGCTCGTTCAATGCAATGAACTAGAAAGCTGTCTGATTAGCGTGGCGCTTGGCATAAAGTTAGCTGCAAAACCAGGCACAGCAAAAGTTCCCACACACACACACACACACAGAGAGAGAGAGAGAGAGACAGAGACGCACACACACATACGCAGATTTATTGAAGCCGCTGTCCGCGTCAATAATTTGCATGGGCTAACGCGTTGCATGGGCGGCAGTGGGCGTGGCTTAGTTGGTAAACTCGGGCTATTGAGCAGGGGTTAAGTCGTGCTCAGCGTCAGTGCGAGGACAAACTCAGCTGCAAACAGCGCGCCCAACTTGATTCCAAAGTGTCAATGGCCGCTTTACCTGTATGTGTGAGTGTGTGTGTGTGTGTGGTAGAGAGAGAGAGTGTAAAAGCGTGTTAGCGAAACTTTCTACGTTTTTGCTCGAGTTACTTCTTTGCACTTTTTGCTTTTCACATTGCAACTTGCAAGGCACAAACAATGCTGCCAGCGTCGCAGTCGCCGTCGACGCCAGCAGAGTGACAATAAATTGTTAAGTGTAAAAAGTTTATAGCATTTGAGTGAGTAAATGATGGCATCCGACTGGGAGTGGGAGTGAGCAAGGTGAAGCCAGCGGGTGGCTTAGCAAAAGTTCCACAGTGCGAGAGCGAGAGGGAGAGCGAGAGAGATTTTGTGTGTTGCCCCCTGAAGCGGCAGCTGCACTGCCAGCGCCACATGCAGCAAATTTGTGACACTTTAAGCAGCAGCAGCAGCTGCAGCAGCAGAGGAACAGTGAGAGGAAGAGGGAGAAACAAGTAGAGCGCGCAGAACAACAGCCACAAGTGCCGCTACTTATGAGCTTTGAGTTAGTTTTGTGTAAAAGTCGTTTCGAGTTTGAGTTCAGCTCAAAGCGATCAACGGATAGAAGCAAGCACACACACACACACAAGCACACACACTCACACACACACACACACACACACACACACACACACACACACACACACACACACACACACACACACACACACATACACACACACGCACACACATACACCCGCATACAAATTATTTGCGCATCCATTTCCAAGTTCTCGCCTTAGATCGGCAAAGAAGAGAACAGAAAAATCTAAATGCACCGACTTCTAAATACCCTACAAACCAGTGTGATATGGCAATTAAGCATGAAATTGCAACAAGAAGTCTTGATAATTATCGTTTAGCATATTCATAGCATACGTATTTGAATTTCAATCAAGCTATCAATAAATTTAGCCATCTATGTATTTGATCGTATTTAAAAAGCAGAAAATCTATCGGTATCTAATGGTCAGTTGAATCGATAAACTCTCTTAGAATTCTCATTAGATTTTCAACAAAGTTCTTTTACTGCAGCTTAACATAAACAAGAGCAGCTTAACAGAAAGAGAGAGAGAGAGCGCACGCAAGAAGAAGCACGCGCAGATCAGCCAACAGCGCAGCAGCAGAGCGCCGAGCTGAGCTAGCTGACTACAACCGTTGAGCAACAGTTGAGCAGCAGACGCGTCGTCTCTTTAATCAGCATGCAAATAGACGAAGCAATTGTTGTTGTTGTTGTCGCGCCTATTCTTCTTCTTGTTGTTGTTGTTCTTTTAACTGTTGTTGTTGCTGCAGCCGTAGAGGCTTTTATCTGTTTGCGCTCATCAAATTTCACTCAACGCCACCGCAACGCAGTTAGCGCTGCGCTGCCGTCGCCAGCGTCAATGGCCGCCGCTGCGGCGCACCTTTACCGTAACCGTTGTCGTTGCTGTTGCTCTTGCTGTTGCCGGCGTCGTTGCTCAGTCGTGCAGTCGTTGAACGTCAGTTGCGTTTTGTTCGCGCATTCGTCACGCAGCAGAGAGTGCACCAAAAGGAGCGCAACGGCACAGCAGCAACTAAAATCAAAATAAAGAAGAAGAAAACACAAAATTAAAGAAAGCAAAAAAAAGAACAAGAAGAAGAAGAAGTAGAAGCATACGAAAAGTGCCTTGCTCCAAGTAAATAACCATTAAACGTTTTTTTTTTTTCTCGCCGCTTTTTGTTTGTGTGCGTGTGCGTGCCTTTGCGTGTGCGTTTGTGTGTGTCCGCGCATCCCAGAATGGGCCAAGAGGATCAGGAGCTATTGATACGCGGCAGCAGCAAGCATCCGTCGGCCGAGCAATTGCACAATGTAAGTAAACAATGCAGCCTAGGACAGACAGCGTTTGGTTCTCACGCTGACATGTTGTGTGGGAGGCGGTGGGCGTGGCGGTCTAACCCAAAAACAGCTATAATATAGCATAGCAAAGCATAGCATACATACATACATACATATATGTATATGTCTAGAAACCGCAACCACATTGCATCAGTCAAAATTAAAGCCAAGATTCAGCTATGTCATAGACTATCAAAATGGAAACAAACACACACACACACACACACACATGGACAGTGGCACGCATTATGCGAATCAAATGTTGCAAAACATGTGTAATCGGAGCCAGCAGCAGCATGAATAATAACAACTATAGAACAATCTATAGTTTTGGCATAGAATTCATAACAGACTCGCTTTTTGTTTAACTATAGATAGATAAATACATGCATGCATGCACATATATATATGTATATATACGATTATTCACATAATATTATTTACCACTGTTCGACTGCTGTTGAATATCCTCATGTGCTTTAAGCATGCGTCGCGCACTGCTAGTTGAAGTTTAATTACTCTTTTACAGTTATCTCCGGTTATATACACACATATATCATCTGGTTTATCTTTGGGCACATTATGTGGGCTAGCATCATATCATATAGGTTTAAAGACATCATATTATTATATAAATTCCTTATACATAGCAACATATAGTTATACTATATAGAACTATAGTTATATAGTTATACTTGAAACTCGATTGGGTATACAAGAAGAGCACTACCTATGAGATAGCTTTAAGGGAAACACGTAACTCACCTATAGAGGGAAGTTTAATCAACAAGAACTAGAACAGCTCAAGAAATTTAATATCAATTTAACATTATGTTCGATCCTGAAAGTATAGGTAGCTGAACCTTGCTTAAATGATTCACTGTGTTTCGCATGCACTTCAAAAATTAACTCTGAGTTTCCCTGATTTACTCGAATTTTGCAGGCTCTAGAAGTAAACATGATGCATAAGTGAAAGACATACGAAATAACTGCGTAACTAGATTTTTATGTCTATTCAAGTATATTTCCAGGATTCACTAATATTCAAATGTATTCAAAAGTATCAAAGAGTATTCATTTAGACAAAAGTAACCTTAAAAGTATCATTTAGTTTCAATGATTCATTGAGATATGAATATCGATGAGTATTCACTCCGACTTCAATGTCTATACAAGTATCTTTAAGTTTCAATGAGTCATTAAGATTCAAATGTATATTTGTATATACAAGTATTCAAATATATATACAAGTATATATAAGTATTCAAATATATCTATGAGTACTCACTCTTTATAAGTATCTTGCCATGAGTATTCAAGTAATTCCTAGTTTCCATGATTCGCTACGATTCAAATGTATTGAAAAGTATCTATGAGTCGATTCACATAAACATGAATGTCTTTGAAAGTATCTTTCAGATGCAATGATTCACAACGATTCAAATGTATCTATGAGTATTCAATCAGACTTTACTGTCTATCAAAGTATCGCTTAGTTTCAATGATTCACGCGGAATGCACTCAGACGTCACCATGAGCTAGTACGAGTCGGATTCGAATGCATTTCAAAGCATATGCATTCATGATTCACTCAGGAGTAGTATATACTCATCTTTACGTATACTTCACTTCTGTAGAAGCGTATATGCTTTGGAGCTATGAATATTCACGATTCACTCCATGTATTTCAATGCCTTCACAAGTTTGAGATACTTGATGCAGATTTGAATGGAATAAAAAGTATCTATGCAAGTTTTCGCTACGATTTCAATGTCTTTACAAGTATCTACAAGTTTTCATGACTCAGATTTGAATGTCTTTACAAGAATCCATAAGTTTTCGAAGATTGAAGTCTATGGGCAGCGCGAATAGAAGCTGTGCGAGGTGTGCTGGGGGGGACATGAGGGATTGTGGCGGTTGGCTCAGCAGCAAGTGCAGCGGGCAACGAGTGCAGCTCAGGTGTCAGCTCACAATTCCAACGAAGTTGTAGCAACTATATGTGTGTGTATATGTATCTACAGCTGTGTGTATCTGTATGTGTCAGTGTATCTATGCATCTACGGTGGCATATCTGAGAAGTGCTTAACGCATGTTTATGCTTGTTAACAAGAACTTGTTGTCACTGAGTTGGCTTCATTCTGTTCGCATTCTGGCAGCTCGGTTTTATATTTTATTATTATTTCTATTTTTTTTTTTATTTGCTTTTGCTTTTATTGATATTGTATAATCTACGCTTATCTGGGTCATTATTTGACTGTCCATTCAACGTATCTGTAGCTGTAGCTGTAGCTGTAGCTGTGGCAGCATCAGCTCTGTATCTATATCTTTGCATCGTTATCTGCATCTCTCCTTGGCACCTTGTCTGACAAGTGTCGCTATCTTCGCCCGTCTGTATTTATTCAAGTCTTTGACTGACAGGCTTAAAAGATCTCACAGCTGCCAGGCAGACAGCAGCTGAATTTCCTTGAATTTCCATACTAACTTGACTTTCCCAACATATATACACATATATGTCAAACTGCATATCCAGTCGCCATCCCTCAACTGCGATATTTCAATTAGTTTATCTTGAGGCTCGGCCATTGCAGAATTTGCACATATTTAATTTCATACAATTTTCTGCTTTACGCAATTTCATAAAATTCATAAATTTAAGCAAATATTTTGCCGTTCGCTCATTTGCATTTTCCGTCCAAATTTATATTCAACATAATAATTTTTATGGAAAACTGAACGCAAACAAAACAGGAAGTCGACTTAATTTCTGAACTTATATATACATATTTTTATTTTATTTGCACACCCAATTGAGGGTACTACAAATTTAACTGGCAGCTGAGTATCGACTGGCGAGAGTTTTTGAATTATGTATATATCTAGGATTTGATTTAGATGTATAGGGGAAAAGCTGCTATCATAGAAGGAAATTTAATAAAGCTGAAATGAGGTATACAGATCTATCTATGATACGTTTTATGTAGTAGTAGAATGAATCTTTGAAACATGTGATGTAGATGTATCTATGATATAGATAGCACATAAGTGCTAAATATGTATCTTTTTTAGATCAATTATATAAATAGTTATATCTATCATTCATGATATATGCTTAATCTGATATAGATGTATCTTTGACATACCTAAATATAGATGATGCAGATACATCTCTATGATATAGCTGATACAGATGTATGTTTGATGAAATGTGTATGATATAAATGAATCTGATATAGACATGCGTATCTTCGATATATCTCATAGATATGTATCTATGTATCTGTGTATTAATGATTTATCTCATACTGATGCATTTATGATATAGGGTATATAGATGTTTCTATGATGCTCAATATGGTTGTTTCTATTAAATGCGAATGCGAATGCGAAATGCGATGCCCAGAATCATATTAGATAATGCTAATATAGATGCTATTGATACTGTATCTGTATAGATGTATCCGTTATAGAAAATATCTGATATAATTGATGTACCTATAATTTAAGTTTCGCTCAGATATTTCAGATCTCATCTACTATATCTAATCTGTGGCATACCTGATGATACCATATGATATATTTGTATATATTACTAGACAATATCTTAAATATTTCAGATCTCATCTACTATATCTAATCTGTGACTTACCTGATTCATATGATATATTTACATATATTACTAGACAATATCTTAAATACATATCTAATCGTTGATATATCGCATTTGAGAGTGATATATAATCTGATATAGATGCCTCTGTCATATATCTATCTGATATGATCTATGCTACCTGAGATTCGTTAGTAATGTAGTCAAGATATATGCGTTCCAGAGATACATCTTGAATATATTTGATATAGATGCAACGCTAGGCATCTATGAAATATATGATACGTAAGTATCTCTGATATATATGCTACTATTTAAATATCTAGATAGATGGATATCAATATCATGGATACGTAGATATCTCTGATATATATGCTACTAAATGTCTAGATAGATAGATTTCTTTATCAGTTATATTAAGATATCGCATTGTATACCTAGCCTATATATAAAGCAACCCCAATCTCTTACTATAATATCACATAATAAATCTTCAAGAAATTTCTCTACTTCGACAACAATTTATGAAAGTTCGAAGCAACTCCCAATCGCGAGGTCTTCACTTTCTAGCCCCAGTCTAGTCCCAGCTACAACCCTTAACTCCTTTCTTTACTCCCCGCTCAGCTCTCTGCTTTCAAGAGCATTCCCTTCCCTTACCGACTTCCGGTCTGAGCTCCTCCCGCTGCTGTCTTGCATTTCCATAGTTCAAGTTGTTGATTTTCTAATGCATAATCAATAAGTTGTTGCACTATTTGTGCCTGCGGATTTGACCAACTCTTACTGAGCTTTTCTCTGCCTTTCCGTTGTCTGCTGTCTGCTGTCTGCTGTTTGTTTGACCCGCACGTGGGGCTTCCAAGAGAGTGAAGCCAAAGCTAAACGCCCACAATGTCCATTGCGGTTGTGCTGCCAGCTCGCATCTCGCTCCAGCTGGGGAAGCTGGTCCAGCTTCGATAGCTTGAGGGGCTTCGCAGGCAATACGCTAATTGGCGCAGTCAATGGCAGGCGGGGGGGGGGGGGGGGGGGGGAGGCTGTGGGGGCCTTGCCTACAATATGGCAAGCGTTTGCGTCTCACCTTACGCAATCAGCCGAAATTTGCATAAATCATCAAACAAATTACATAAATATTTATTTAAATATATAAATTTTATGTATATATATATTTCGTTGGCAGGCGAAAAATGTCGTGCAGGCTATTAATACTGACGTTCGTCCTGGCCGATCTGGCTCTGTCTCCTCCTGCGCCTCCCGCGCCCCCTGCTCCTCCTCCAGCTGCTGTTTGTGTCTGTTGCATTTCAATTTGGCTTGAGAAATTGGAGACGCCGAAGACGATGTCTTCGCTGAGGTAGACGCGAAAAATTTAATATCCGTTACATGTGGCAGCGAGCAGCAAGCAGCAAGCAGCGGGCAGCTGTGGGCGTGGCATGCGGCGGGGTCTCTGCGGCCGTGCCAGGGCCCAGGCAAAATTGTTTTCACAACAAATGAGGCCGAAAAATGTTATTAAAAAGTTTTTCCTGTATTTATTTGCTTGCCTTGTCTTCTCCTGTTGTTGTTGTTGCTGCTGCTGCTGTGAGCCTCCTTGGCGCTTCTTAAGTGTGTGTTGCTGTATTATCTCTCGGTGTCTGGCAGCTTGGCCCCCGGCTTATATTTCACATTTCATATTTATTTAATTTTCGTACTTTCTTGTGTTTTTTTTCCTTCTTTCTCAACATCGTTTTTGCATAACTTTTCGTGAAATGCGTTTCCTTTGGCTGCCTGGCAACGCCGCAAGCATAGCTCTTCGCGCCGCCAGATGTCGCTAGAGTAAGATATATATAGAGAGAGTAAGATATATATAGATATATTGTAACTACCCTAACTAAGCATCTCAAACAAATTAATTAGTCTGCCAAGTTTAAGAATATGTTTAATGGACTCGGCACGTCCGACCGTAACTTCGTTTTTCTTTCGCATACAAAATGGAAAATCGGAAAAGATTTACATATATTCAAATATATAAATGTATTACAAATATATTCAACTGAATTTTAATTACGAGAAGACCAGAAAAGGGAACAAAAGCGTAAAGTGAGTGGAGTAAGGGGAGAGAGAGAAAGAGAGTGGGAGAATGACAGATATCAAAAGTGAGAGAAAGGGAGAGGATGAACTAGAGGTAGGGTGAAACGGACTGAAGCTATATAGATATATATAGATAGAGTATCAGATAGATAGATAGATAGAGAGAGAGAGATAGAGAAAGAGAGAGAATGAGAGATAGAGAGTGAGAGAGAGAGAGGAATATCTTGTGTTAGATAGTGAATCTCTGAGAGAGAATGATAGAGACGGACATACTTACGTAGAGAGAGAGAGAAATGGACTCTGAGAAAGAGACTCTAAAGCAGAGAGAGAGATAGAAACAGAGAGAGAGAGAGAGAGAGAGAGAGAGATAGATAATGAGAGAGATGGAGAGAGAGAGAGATAGAGAGAGAGGCAGATAGAGGAGAGAGAGAGATAGAGAGAGAGAGATAAAGAGAGAGAGAGAGAGATAAAGAGAGGGAGAGAGATAAAGAGAGAGAGAGAGATAGATAGATAGGAAAATAGAAAAACTCAGCGAAAGACATTCTCAGAAAGATAGTGAGAGAGAGATGGAGAGACTCCAGAACAGAATCAGACTGTGAGAAAAGCAGACTCAAAGGGAGATGAAGAGAGTTTCAGAAAAGAGAAATAGATGGAGAGATAGAGAGAAATAAAGGGAGAGGGAGAGAGAGAGACAGCAAGAGAAGCTGGGAAGAGAAAGAGAGAGAAAATAGCGTGCGAGTATCGGAGAAAAACAGAGGCCTGTAGCAACAAAAAGGGAATGAGACCATAGGGAGAGGAACGAGTGGGATAAATATAGAGAAAGAAAAATTGATAAATGCAGTTAGAGACTGATTGATAAGCAAATAGAGAATTCAACGGCAGTGAGAAAAAGGGAGAGTCAGAAAGATAATGAGAAAGAGAAAGAGAGAGACAGACCGAGAGCGAGAGAGCCAGAGCAAGAAAAAGATGGAGAAAAGAAGTGATGAATAAATATGAAATGAAAATTTAAATTTGTCTATATTTCTTTATATTCATAATCCAAGAAAAAAAACTCAATTTACTTTGGCTACATGAGAATCATATAGAAGAGCGTTGCATAAATCTGATTTTTATATATTTTGAAGGGAGCATATGTTATGTAATATAAATAATATAATATATAATATGCTACATAATTATGACATATTGCACAACTTTAAGCTATGACCAGAGATTCCGTCAAAGACTTTAACAAATGAACTCTAGAACTAGAACTAGAACTCTAGTCAGAGCTAAGCAACTTCTTCGAATTGCTCAAAGCTAAAGCCTTAAGCAATCGACTTTAAGGCCAAATGCTGCACAGCAATCAGATGAAATGTAAAAGTAAAAGTATTCGAGTTTTTCCGTTCGCAAACTCTTTATGATAAACAATGCGAAATATACTCGGATCTTGTTGAAAGAGTGCAACCGAGACCCGGACGCAGCCAAGCAAGTTAACTCGCTTGATAATCGAAAAGAAATGTATGCTAAGTAAATTACGAGATGCCCAATTGCTCAATTGCTTGACAGTGTGGGGCACGGCGTGACACGGTCGGGGTGGGGGAGAGAGAGGCATGCAGAGTGGGACAGCCAGGGAAACATTCAGATGGATTCAGTGCACTCGAAAAGAGGATTTGAGGACAAAGTTTGGCATTCGCGGGGCGAGTCACCTTCAAATGGGCATCATGTGAATGGGCCTGGTGCGGATTGAGTGGCGCGAACCCGAATCCGACGGGCCGATTCACAGTTTTCAGGGCCGGGGCAATTGTCTTACAAAGTGGCAACAGGGCTGAGCCTTCGACACAGTCTGCGGCTTATGGACGCCCTAATTTGCACATTTTAAATGGTCTCGAGTCTTTTTATGAAACTTAAACGGGCGAGCAGACGACCACGCCTTGGTCCATGCCACCCGCTGCCTTGCGCAAAAAGGTCGTAAGTGGGCGACGGACGGGATTAGCACGGCGAAAAGATTTACGCGCCGTCGCCCTTTTTTATGGCCACGAGTGTTGGCTATTCGCGCGAAATTGAAAAGTTTTGAAACCTTTTTGTCCAGCCAGCCAGACAGACAGCTCGACAGCTCGACAGCCAGCCCATTTCATTTCAATCCATTGCTTTCACTCTCTCACTGAACTGTTTTGTGTCTTGCAGCAGGGGGAGCAGGGAGCAGCGGCGACGCCTGCCACAAATGTGGCGGCAACAGCGCAGAGCTGCATTAGCCAGAGTTTTGGCCAGGCCAAGAACTATGGCACACTGAGCCCCACGGATGATGGCCAATTGCCCGAGACACTCACCTATGCCTGGCACAATGTGGACATATTTGGGGCCGTGCATCAGCCCGGCTCCAATTGGCGTCAGCTGGTGAACCGGACACGCGGCCTCTTTTGCAACGAACGCCACATTCCGGCGCCGCGAAAGCATCTGCTCAAGAATGGTAAGACCCAGCGAAACCTCCAATCCCCATTCAGCTCCACTTACACACAATTCTCGCTGCCCTTGCAGTCTGCGGAGTGGCCTATCCGGGCGAGCTGCTGGCCGTAATGGGCAGCTCGGGTGCCGGCAAGACGACGCTGCTGAACGCTCTGGCCTTTCGCTCGCCCCAGGGCGTCCAGGTCTCGCCATCCAGCATGCGCCTGCTCAATGGCCAGCCCGTGGATGCCAAGGAGATGCAGGCACGCTGTGCCTATGTGCAGCAGGACGACCTGTTCATTGGCTCGCTGACCGCTCGGGAGCATCTCATTTTCCAGGCCATGGTGCGCATGCCACGAAAGCTGACCTATCGACAGCGTGTGGCCCGCGTGGATCAGGTTATCCAGGAGTTATCGCTCAGCAAGTGCCAGCATACGATCATAGGCGTGCCGGGTCGAGTGAAGGGTCTGTCGGGCGGCGAGCGTAAGCGCCTAGCGTTTGCCTCGGAGGCGCTGACAGATCCGCCGCTGCTCATTTGCGATGAGCCCACGTCTGGTCTCGACTCCTTCACTGCGCACAGCGTCGTCCAAGTGCTGAAGAAGCTATCGCAGAAGGGCAAAACTGTCATACTGACCATACATCAGCCATCGTCGGAGCTTTTCGAGTTGTTCGACAAGATACTCCTCATTGCCGAGGGGCGTGTCGCATTCCTTGGCACACCCGGCGAGGCTGTCGACTTCTTTTCCTAGTAAGTAATCCCAAACTTATTTAGTTTACCAATCATATTTCGCTCAATTCAAACATCGCCTCATCCTTCACTGATTCGCAGCGTTGGCGCCCAGTGTCCGACCAACTATAATCCGGCGGACTTCTATGTACAGGTTCTGGCCATAGTGCCGGGCCGTGAGGTGGAGTCGCGCGAGCGCATTGCCAAGATCTGCGACAATTTCGCCATTAGCAAGGTGGCACGCGACATGGAGCAGATGCTGGCTGCCAAGGCACTAACACAGCCGCTGGAGCAGCCCGAGAATGGATATACGTACAAGGCCACATGGTTTATGCAGTTCCGTGCTGTGCTCTGGCGCTCCTGGTTATCCGTGTTAAAGGAGCCGCTGCTGGTCAAAGTGCGACTCATACAGACCACGGTAAGAGGCACTTGAATTTTTCGATATCTGATGTCGGCCGACTCCGATGTCCAACACCCAAAGTCAGATTTACGATGCCTGAAGTCAGATTTCCGTTATCCGTTGTCCAAAGTTCAAATTCTGATCTCCGAGGTCACAGATTTACAGATCTCCTGAGGTCAGATTTTCAATGTCTGAGGTCGGCTTTTCATTATCCGTTATCCGATGTCAAATATCTGATCTCCGATGACACATATCCGACGCCTGTAATCAGATGTAGTCAGATCTCCCATGCCAGGAGTCAGATTTCCGTTATCCGTTATCCGAAGTTCAAATTCTGATCTCAGAGTTCACATGTCACAAATTTACAGATTTTCTGAGGTAAGATTTTCAATGTCTGTGGTCGGCTTTTCGTTATCCGTTATCCGATGTCTAATATCTGATCTCCGATGACACATATACGACGACTGTAATCAGATTTCAATGTCGATGTGCAGCATCCGAAGTCAGGTCTCCCATGCCTGAAGTCAGATTTCTGTTATCCGTTATCCGTTATCCATTATCCGATGCTCGATATCTGTCACATGTCCGATATCTAAGATATGATTTCCAAAGTCCGAAGTTAGATATACAATGTCTGAAGTCCAATTTCCGTTATCCGTTAATCATTATCCGATGTTCAGTATCTGATCTCCGATGTCACCTGTCCGATGTCTGAAGTCAGATTTCTCTTGTCTGCAATCCAATATCTGATGACATCGTAGAGTCGTATATCCGACTTCTGAGGTCCGCTCCAATGACCGAGGCCCAATGCCAGATGACTAATCCCTGATATCCAAAGTCAAATTTACGATATTCGAAGGCAGATTTCCGTTATCAAACGTTCGATGTCCGATTCCGAGGCATTTTAATATATTTTTAGTATATTTTTAATTTAAAAAAATATATATTAAATTAAATTAATTAATTACAGATGGTAGCTGTGCTCATTGGCCTCATCTTTCTGGGCCAGCAGCTGACGCAGGTGGGCGTGATGAACATCAATGGAGCCATATTCCTCTTCCTGACCAACATGACCTTTCAGAATGTCTTTGCCACGATCAATGTAAGCCCAACTCTCTGTCCCTCTCCCTCTCACTCTATCGATTGCTTTTCCCGTTGCCCAGGTGTTTACGTCGGAGCTGCCGGTGTTTATGCGGGAGGCGCGCAGTCGCCTCTATCGCTGTGACACGTACTTTCTGGGCAAGACCATAGCGGAGCTGCCGCTCTTCCTAACCGTTCCGCTGGTATTCACGGCCATTGCGTATCCGATGATTGGACTGCGAGCGGGCGTGCTGCACTTCTTCAACTGCCTGGCGCTGGTCACTCTGGTGGCCAATGTTTCCACCTCGTTCGGCTATTTAATATCGTGTGCCAGCTCATCCACATCGATGGCACTGTCGGTGGGTCCGCCGGTCATCATACCGTTTCTGCTCTTCGGCGGCTTCTTCCTCAACTCGGGCTCGGTGCCCATTTACCTGAAATGGCTGTCGTATCTGTCCTGGTTTCGGTATGCCAACGAGGGCCTGCTGATCAATCAGTGGGCCGATGTGGAGCCGGGCGAAATCAGTTGCACCTCCTCGAACACAACGTGCCCCAGCTCCGGCAAGGTCATCCTGGAGACGCTCAACTTCTCAGCCGCCGATCTGCCGCTCGACTATGTGGGCCTGGCGCTGCTCATTGTGGGCTTCCGTTGCTTTGCCTATCTGGCGCTGCGACTACGTGCCAGGCGCAAGGAGTAGGCGCTCAACTAAATGCACATATCTTATACACATATTTATATATATCTATATATATGTATTACACGTTCTTTTTTTTTTTGTTGACTCCCACAAAATTTCCTGTTAACAGACATGGCATTTCAAATTAAATCTACCGTATGTACACAACAAAACAGAATTTTGGTTTATTATCAACTAAGACACGGCCGACACACATTCATGTATTCTGGTTAGTATTGAAAATTTGAATTTGGCGCGCCAAACAAAATCCACCAACGTGTGCACACTCACCACGGGTCGCACGTAACTCACCACAGCCAAACACGCGAGCACAGCGGCGTTCGTGTGTGTGTGTGCGAGCGCGAGACAGCAATATTAACCAAACAAAATATGAGCGAGACAACCAGAGTGAGTCGTTTGGCTTTACATACGGCGCAACAAGCGCGCTGGCACCGCTCGCTCTCATTGTGTTGTTGCTGGCACACCAGCACACAGTGTATATTGTTTTGGCGAGTGAGTGAGTGCGTGTGCGTATGTGTGTGTGTGCGTGTGTTTAGTTGGACTGACTGGCAGAGTAGTGGCCCCGTTTGTTGTGCCGTGTCTGTGGTTAGCTTGCCAGCTCCAATCTGCAGCAGTGTCGCCCAACTAAGTCTTAAGTAGTTAAAATTAACTGTCGCGCAATATACATATTACGCTACGTCTAAGATCAGGCTGCCGTTGTCGTCGTTATTGTTGTTGTCGCTGCCGTCACAGCCGTCGCTGCCGTTGTCGTAGTCGCTGCCGTCGCTGCCGCCGCCAATTGGATCGTCGCTGTCGCCGTTCAGCGGTCGATGTTTGGTTCAGTTTAGTTCTGTTTTAGTTACCGCACGGCATAAGCGTCGCTGCTCCGCACAAAAATTTATTTTTAAAACAAAACCAAAAACAGCGGCGCGTTCCGTCACCTTCGTTGCCGTCGATTCCAGGTGCTAAATCCAAGTGTAATTTCTAACTACACAATTCCAATTGGATGTGTGCAGAACTTGAAGTGAATCGCTTGCGTTGCGGCCAATTGATTTTTCACCAAAAAGTAGCGTTGTTCAAGCCTTGAGCACGCTGCCTCGCACCGCCACGCCCCCGACGCCCCATTGCATTTAAAAGGCAGCCGGCAAGTGGCTGACCTCCCGCCTTTCATCACTCTCGCTCCCGCTCTCACTCTCACACTCTCTCTCCTCTCTCTCTCTCTTTCACTCTCGCACCTCAACACAGCCAGCATAGACCCTAACCTCAAATCAGCTGTTGCTTACAACGGACATCGTGCGCAACGCGTCCAGCGAAGAAGACAATAACAACAACAAAAAGCAGAATAAAAGCAAAAGCAAAAACCAAAGCAAAAGCAGCAATAATTACCACAGCAACAAACATAAAATGGATATACAAACGCTCTGCAATGAATGGGATGAGCTAAATCGTGAATATGCCGAACTTGAGGTGAGTTCTAATTGTTGTTCTAAATAGTAGTAGTAATAGTAGTAGTAGTAGTAGTAGTAGTAGTAGTAGATGTCGTTGTTGTTGTTGCTACTACCTGAATCAGCTGGCTCATTAACCACATACGATCTTCTTTTTTTTTTTTTGCAGGAGTGCAACAGACGCAACATTGAGCTGCTGGAGCAGCTGCATCAGCATCAACAGAAATGCTTTAACGAGATCAAGCATCAGCGATATCGCATGAATCAAATATCAGCGTCAATGCGACAGTGAGTATAGCACAATAACTGTACAAGCATGACATAGCTACCTACATACGCAGCGCGTAAATACAACCCTTATATAATTGTCTACATGCCTACATTGTATATATCTAACTGTACTTGGCTAACGTTCGTGTGCAACAGGCTTCCCGTAGACTAGCGATGACAGCGTGACACGACACTTTTAATGCCATTTATTACGGCCATAATGGTAAATGCGTTAAATAATAACTGCATCTTATCGTTAGCCGTAATAGACAAACAAAAGCGAGCAAAACACATTAGCATTTTCCGTCTCTAATGCTCATCTCGTTATCGCACTATCTTTTCTCCAATTGGAATCTGACCTGAAATCAATGACTAGTCTAATAAGACTCACAGCTGCGAAGCACACAGAGAAAGAATAAAGTAAACGTTGCCTATCAGCATGTTGTGAAACACATGTATGTCGCCAATTAGTCAGTAAAAAGCGTGCTTATCAGTAACGGATCCATTGCCACGCCCACCCCCTCTAACACAGCCGCCCCAATCCAATTAGCAACAGCTGTGTTGGCTCCTAAAGTGCGTATTATTTCTTCTAGTTAGTTTTGCAATTAGCCTTTACAGCTGTATGTCCGCGTGTATGTGTGTGTGTGTGCGTGTGTGCCTGACTCTTCTGATAAATACCTGTGATAAAACCAAATACACGTAGACTTTGCGCCCGAACGGGCGTTGGGCGCATTTATTGTCAGCGCAAATGTCATAAAAAGTTTATTTTGTAATTGAAAGTGAACCTTTGCCCAGTGAGCAGGCCACCACACACACACACTCTCTCTCTCTCTCTCTCTCGCTCACACGCTCTTCCTATTCGATAAGTTGCAGTTAGTTTGCCCCGCTATTCGTCTACTGAGCTAGCTGCCCTTGACCCTGTGCTGCTGCTGTTGCATGAAGCGTTAACTGAAAAGCCAGCAAACATTAAGCGACAACAAAAAAATCAACAACAAATAAACAATAATAATAAACAAAGCTAACTGGGTGAGCGCACAGTGGCACAAATGCGTTAAATAGCAAAGTGTAGAGGTAAACACAAATTGTTTGCACATCTGTTGAAAATATTTTTTCCTGTCTATTTAAATTATTTGCATATTCGAAATGATTTGGACAAATCATGCATTTATTAGCAATTTATATATGTAAGCATAAATATATTTTGCGCATTATTTGTTTTCGTTTGCCTGCTTGACAGCTGTGGCCCACTGTGCACGCAGGCAAGGCCAGTTTGGCTGTTTTTGTTGTTGCTGTAACAGTTGTGGAGTTTTGTGTGCTGCTGGCGCTTAATTGTGTGCGTATATATGTATGTATGTGTGTCAACGATCGCCAGAGAGCACATGTACTAAAATGCTCTTTGCACTCGCTCTGACGCTTTACACGAGTTCGCTAACCAAAGCGTTTCACTCTCACTGACACTGACACACTCTCTCTCGCTCCCAATCTTGCTCTCTGTGCATATGACTGAACGGTTAACTCAAACACTAGTTTGTGTGTTTGTTTGTATATACACATATACATATGTTTGCATTTGCGACCTGAGCGTTTTTAGACGCGCGCGTTTTGCTGTGCCTTTCTGCCTCCAAACGGTTGACCTTGCGCTTGGCTAGCTGCCAGCTTTACTCTATACAAATGATGCAACAGCAAAATAACAATAAATTAAATGATTTCGCTTTGTCAAAATCCTAAACACGAGATCCGTAACTATAAATTAACTCTAGAAAGTTCGAGAGAGCAAACGGCAGAGAGAGAGAGAGAGCGCGCAATAAATAACCGCTACCTGTGCAGCCCTCAAAGGGCATTTAGCTAGTTGCGCAAATTAAACTTAATTGACAAATGCAAAATGCAAAATGAAAAATAGAAATGGGCACCCAAAAGCAATTACTGTTATTGCTGTTGCGACTATTGAGTGTGTGCAAACAATTTATAAATATAAATATAAACAAAGTAGAATAAGTTTTGTTTTTTGCACGCTTGCGCAAAGTTGCGTGCTTGCGCAAGCGCACGCTTTTGCATTCGTTTGTTTGTGTTTGCTTTCTACTCAGCCGTTGGGGCGCTTAAAAACGCGCGCGTTTCGCTGGCGACTCTTAGCGTGCGTTCAAATGGAACCAAAAAACTGTTGGCCAAAGACAAATACAAGCAACTATTTTTAGTTATTTGTGCTTGGCTAGCACAAAGCTATGTATGCCGATGTTTGTATGTTTTGTCTACGAGAACATGTCGCCTTTTAGCCCCATTTCCGGTGTTATATAACACACCTGCGGGTGGAATTTACGAATCAATTTTTGTTGTTTACTTTTTATTTATTTGCTTCTTCTTTTTTGCCATACATTAAGTACAAGCAGTCCGATTATTTTTTGAGCAACTAAGCAACCCCCATTATCAGTTCAAGTACTTTTTTTTCGCATTCTCTAAGACGACGGACTCCCTCGTTTATCGCTTATCAGCGCGATTTTGTCTATATATATACTAAATTGTATACGAATGTATGTCCATCAGATATATACATACATATATTAGCTATGTTTGTTGAGCTAATGCAGAGAGTATATTGGTTTTAAGTGGAGAGAGAAAGGGGAAATTTTATAATTGCAATTTGCGCTCGACCAAAATTTAATTTAAGATATAATCGAGACGCCCTTTGGGGGCGTGGTTAAATAGAAATTACCTTAACTGGTTGAAGAGATACAACAAGATTTATAGAAATTTGGAATAGATTCTATTCTAGACAATTGAGCATATATGAGGGCGTGGCACAGCGTTAAGAAACTTGAACTTTTTAAAGAGCAAAGCTAGAAGCTATAATATAGCAACCGACTTATCATTAAGCTGCCCTAAAGCTCAATTTCCAATGTGGGCGTGGCATATTCTATTATATTTCGCATAATATTCATGCTTAGTTCTTGAAACTTGCAATTGAAATACTCTAGACGATCCTATATATAGAGATATTATATAGTATATACATACGTCTATAATGTCTTGGGGAGCGTGGCATATCGAAAAAATCTACAAGTTCAAAGAGCATGGAGAAATTTCTCTATATATACTATAATAGTTCGATATGTAAAGTTACCTTTTTAGCTTCGCCTATAGACTGAGCGCACAATGTGCGCCCCTCGAGGGCGTGGCACTTTGGAAATATACAGTTTCTTCCTCAGATGTTTAGCTTAAGAGCAAAATTTTTAATAGTTCAAAGATTACCTATAATAATATGAAGGCCTGGCAAATCACAAAGAATCATAATTTCTATAGCTATAGAAAGTGAAAATTTAACACTAAAATTATAGTTGATCTGCTTCAAGAAGCCACCACTAGAGATCGTTGCAAAGCGGAAGAAAAATACTTAAAAAAATCCCATAGAATTTTATATCCTATAGAAATTTATATCTATAAAACTTCCATCTAGAGCTGCAACATTTGCCAGTTCGATTGCTACAGACAGCATTTGAAGACTTGGTGAAAATTGCTTCAATTGTTTTTCAACTCTCAAAGAGTATTACGCAGTCAGTAGCAGCCGTCTGGAAGCGTCTTACGTATTATTTATTAGATGTTTAAAAATAAAAACACGAATTATGCAAGCGATTGATAAAATATTATACAAAAGAAATCGCGCAAACAGGAAAATACAATAGAAATGTACCCAGAAGTAATACCCATATATATGTACATGATATCAACACGTATACATATACCCTGTATACATGCATATACCCTACATAGGTTCGTGTGTTCCTCTGCAACTGTCAATTATGCCTAAATTGAACTTTGACGTGGGCTAAATTGGAATTGCCGTGTGCCGTGTGCTGTACGCCGTAGTGCCGTAGTGCCGTAGTGCCGTGTCTATAATTGATATCGCTCGCTGTTGGCCAGCTTTGAGCAGAAACTGCTTCATAATAATAATAAATATTATAGATTTATGCAAATTGCATATGCAGCGAGTCGTCAGCTCCATTTACCAGGTTTAACGATCACAATTCTGTTGTGAAAAATTTCCAGATGAAATGTCAATGGTATTACGAATCGATGATATAGTGGGCGTCTATATTGATTTAGATGTGTTTCAAATGTCGGCTTTAGTTGAATTCGTTATCTTTATTGATTTATCGTTAGGTTATCGGTATCGTTATCGAGTTTGTTTACTTCAACTGTTGCCTGGCCATAAAATAGTTTTATTGCTCAAGTCTTTCAGTATTTTGGACCTATTTATTAGCCGAGAATAGATCCTACTACTGTACCATATCATATACCATAATATTCTATAGAACTATGATGATATGATATCATGCTTACGTGTAAGTTTGTATATCTATAAATCCTCTCAAAATTTCCCAGATGTATCTATATATCAATATATCACTCTGCATCTCAACTCCCAATCTTCAATTCCAGATACAAGGGTCCGGCCGAAGGTGAAGAGAAAGAGAAATTGGATAATCTGATGAAAATGTCGCTGAAGCGCAAGGCGCAATTACACGAAATAGAGCAATCGTTGCCGGCACGATCCGGTCGCTATCTACAGGTGAGCTGAGGTCACACTACCCCATTGCAGTGCCACTAGAGCTGACCCCCAACCTCTCCTCTCGCTCCATCCCTTTTCCTTACACTCTGCAGATCATATTGGGCGATGTGAACGTCTCGATTTTGAACAGAAACGACAAAGTTCGCTACAAAGATGACTATGAAAAGTTTAAGTTAATACTCAACGTAATCGGACTGATAATGGCATTTTTTAACTTGATATTTAACTACAGGTGAGTGAAGACACACACACACACACACACACACACAGATAAAGATAAAGATTGATGAAATAAACTTATAAAAAATATAAAAATAAAAAAATTTTTGGGAAATAAAAAAATAAAAAATATATAACAAAATAACAAAGTAAATAAAAATAAACAAAAAATAAAAAGCAAAAGAAAAAATATTACAAATAAATTGAAAATTAAAAAAAATATATATTTAATAAATTCATAAAATTAATTAATAAGAAAAAGAAATTAAAAAAAAACTATATAAAATAAATAAATAAAATAAAGCATAATAAAATTTAAAAAATAAAAAAATAAATATATATAAAACAAATAAATAAAAAAATATGTATAAAAAAAATAATAATTAAAACAATCAATACAAAAAATTGGTATATAAAATAAAAAAAAAACCAATAAAAAAGTATAATAAAAAAATTACAAAATAAAAATATAAATTTTTTTTATTTAACAAAATACAAATTAATAATTAAAATAATAAGATTTCTTAATATAAAAAAAAAAAAAAAACAGTAAAAAAATACTCAGCATGTAAAATAGAAAATAATATATTATGTAAAAATTAAAATTTAAATAAAATAAAAATAAATATATAAAAAATAAAAAAAAAAAAAACTAGTAAATGAAAAACTTAAAAAAATATATAACTCAATAAAAAATAGGACTAAATGAAAAAAAATTTTGTTTTAAATTACAAAAAAAAAAAAAAATGGAATATAAAAAATAAAAAAAAAATTAAATAAAACTATTTAAACAATAAAATAAATTTTTTTAAATTAAAACGATATACATTTATTTTTTTAAATAAATAAATAAAATGAAAATAAATTTAAAAAAAAAAAAAAACGAATGTAAAACGAGATAATTTTTTTAAATAAATAAATAAAATAAAAATTATTAAAAAAACATAATAAATAAATAAATAATAACCCTTGATATACACTCCCAATTTTTGTAGAGCCTTGGAACTGGCCTTCATCTTCCTGCTGGTTTGGTACTACTGCACGCTGACCATTCGCGAGTCCATACTGAAGGTGAACGGCTCCAGGATCAAGGGCTGGTGGCGCGCCCATCACTTCATCTCGACGGTGGCCGCCGGAGTGCTGCTGGTCTGGCCGCAGGGCGAGCACTGGCAGCTCTTTCGTCTGCAGTTCATGTACTTTAATGTCTACATCAGTGAGTAAACCCAAACGATATATATATATATACGTAGATATATGGATATATTGATTGGTTCCCTTTGTGCGCAGGCATCGTGCAGTATTTGCAGTTTGGCTATCAGAAGGGTCTGCTGTATCGGCTCAAGGCGCTGGGCGAGCGCCACAATATGGACATTACCATTGAGGGCTTCCATTCGTGGATGTGGCGCGGTCTGAGTTTCCTGCTGCCGTTCCTGTTCATTGGCTACGCCTTTCAGGCCTACAATGCCTGGACGCTCTTCAAGCTGGCCTACTATCCGCCCGATGCCCCCTGGCATGTGTCCGTCATGTGCGGACTCTTCCTGCTCCTCTTTGTGGGCAACATCACCACCACGCTTCTGGTGGTGCCGGAGAAGATACGCGAGCGGGCCAAGGAGCGCTATCGCCTGCAGAGCATGGGCAAGTCGATGAAATTGCGCAAGGAGATGAAGGTGAGTGTGAGCGTGGGAGCAGGGTGAAGGAGAGGGCTGCTTATTGGGGACGGGGTGAAATTGAAGGAAATGTAGCGTCTGCTTAAGGCAGTGCAATGCGATTGCATTTGCTACTGAACAGGAATGTTTATATATATAAATGAGTACTTTATCGATAAACGATAAACGATTTAATTTTGCTCTTTAAAAAATCATTAGCCTTATGATGATTACAGATTTCTTTGCACACAATTTTTATAGCATTTCCATGGCTCCATAAGAGAATAACCTATTTGCGCTTTATCGATACAAGATTATTATTATTAAAAAAATTATTTAAAAAAGAGAAAAAAATTAATCCAATCGAAGTCTTTCATATCGTCTTCGATCTTTTTTTTTTTAATATTTTTAAAAATGTGTTTTCCCTATCGATAAAGTCTATATCGATAAACGATGAATTTGCATAAAAACATTCATTAAACGTAGCATTTAAATTCTCAAGGCATTTATCGATAATATTTGTTTAATAAATTCGTTATTTACTTTATCGATAAACGATTAATTTGCAAAAAATTTCCATTGAACTTAAAATTTAAATTAAAACTAAGACATTTATCGATATTATTTCTTGCATATAAATTCGTTATTTGATTGATCGATCAAATCGATATTGAACTTAGAATTTGCATTAAAGCTAAGACATTTATCGATATTCTTCCTTCGTTATTTGATTGATCGATAAACGATTAATTTGCATGACAACCTCCATTGCATGGAAACCTCCGTTGAATTGCATTTCAGAAGGCATTTATCGATATCACGTGGCTCTATCGATTTTTTAAGTTGGCTTTCTGGCATTTTTCAAAGATAACTCAAAATAATGCTCTATACATTTTTCAATATTTATCTCAGCTAACGATTTTTAATTTCAATTTTTATCGCAAATCAATATTTTACAATTGCTTAATTATTGCAGCATTCATTGAGTTCAATCAAAGTCAAAAATAACCGTTGTAATGCTCTTGACCAGTTCAATTATAGCCAATTATAGCACGATATATAAATAGATATTAAATGATTTCAAGCTTGATCAATTATATTGAATTGGATTAAGAATATTTGTGATTCTCAATCCCAATCAATTGAAACTCTCCTACGCAACCAAAATTCTCTTTGACATTTTATCGAAACTTTAACTGTAATTATTCTGCTTTCTTCTCCCTCTCTCTTTCTCTCTTCATTCAACCATTACAGAACAGCGCCAGCGATTTGGATATTTCAATCAGCTCGCAGACAGCGTCGGCGACGACAACGCCGACAGCAGCACAGTCAACAACAACGACAACGACGACGCCGTCAGTAGCAGCAGCAACAGCAGCAGCAACGGCAACGGTAGCAGCAGCAGTAGCAGCGGCAGAAGCAGCAACAGCAACAGCAGCAGCGACGCCAACGCCAGCGGCAACGCCATCGGCCGCTGAGAAGAAGGAGAACTAAAGCATAGCGAGCATTTGTGAGAGGTCTAGAGCTCAGTCATATATTTTATATATAATTTTCGACCCCAAATACCCCCCAAACCCCCACAATCCTCTCCACCGCCATCGTTATTATTTTATTTTAGTTTTTTTTTCTTTTTTCGTTTTTTTTTTTCGTTTTTTAGTTTGCACATTAATTTATTGATTTTGCTTTAAGCTGAAGTTTTTGGCTCTCTTTATTATTCCCGTTCGGCTTATTGCAATCATTGATTTTTTCTGTATGTTCGTTCTGCTTTGAACGGTAACTTAAGCAAGACATTTACCAATTGTGAAGCGTAAAAAAAAGAAAAAGAAAAAGAAAAAAAAAACAAAAAACAAAAAACTAAAAAACTAAAAAAAAACTTAAGCAAAAAACAAACTCAAAATAGAGTAACATACGCTGTGTATATGTATTTACACAAGCTATGTACAATTTTTTTTTTTAATATTCTTTAAGATAATTTTTTTTTTATTTATTTTTTGTTTACTCGGCTGCTTGTATTGAAAAATTGAAGGAGAAACGAAGTGAAGTGAAATTGTAAATTGTCCTGAGTGCAGGAGAAGCGAATTGATATTGAATGAAAAGAAACTGCACTCACTACACAACAAAAATAAACAGAGAAAGCAAATTGCAAGAAAAATATTAACTGTGTTTTTCTCTCTTTGCAGCTGGGGAGGCAGGCTATGTGTGTGCTGCTGGGATAACTGTTTTGTGCAGCGTGTGTGAGTGCAAGAGTGCGAGAGTACGAGAGTGTGGGCAAGTGTTGCTCTTTTTGTGTGCACTCGCCTCTGCCTCTGTATGTGTGTGTGTGTGTGTGTGTGGAACAGTAATTAAATCGATGACACTGACCACAATTTATTGAATTGCGTGTTAAGCAGCGGCATTTAAAGTTGCTCATTATGGTTTTGGCCATGGGCAAAATTTCTGCAAATGTGAATATGCAAAAATGTTGATTGCTGCCTGGTTTAGTGGTTTATTTGATTGCGGCTAACATGCTATCTGTATGTACATAAATACATTAAAATGTCTATTTAAACCTTTAGTCTTTGCCACTTTGCAGTAATTCAATTTTTAAGGTATTTTCAAAATATAGTACATTTTTTTTTTTTCAAGTGTAAGCAGATTCTTTCTACTTCATTTACTTCAATTCTCTGCAGTTTTGCATCTCACTCTAACGTATACCGAATGTGTGTGTGTGTGTGTGTGAGGACAATTTAATCAGCTGCTCTCGCTTTATGCTTAGCTCGCAACATTTTGCAATAGCTTGACAAATACTACCTACTTCTCTCCCTTGCTCACTTACAAATGCTCGTATGCTTGTATGTACGTGTTTACATATACGAAAGACCATTTTGTCAGCAGTTCTCTGCTCTCCTTACTCTCGCTCCCACCAATAAGTGCTTGTGTTGATGAGTGCTTATATTGCTTAGCATGCTCGCATTTACAATTGGTGTATGCATTTACCGTTAGTCAACAGCTCCATTGCTCAGCTTAGCTCACACCATAATTGTTTGTGTCTGCTTGTCTCACTCACACTTGTACGATTCTCCACTCACTGCTCTTCATTTACGTAAAGTCCGTCTCGATCGCACTGCTTGCAGACAAAGACATGATTAATTTCAATTTTGCTTGAATATTATAATAAGGTAAATACTAATTGCAGCATTTTGTTGATTTTGCTAATTTGTTGAAAATTTAAAATGTCAGCGCCGACCTCGAACTCGAACTCAAACTCGACCTCGACTTTATTTTATTTTTTTTATTTTTCTTGATTTTTTTCTTTTTTTTTTATTGTGGCTTATCTCTTGTGCGGGCTGCGATTTGAGCTTCGCTGTCTGGTCTGACAGACTGGGCGTATGCTTAGGCGGCGCATGCAGAGACTTGGCTGGGCGAGTGGGTGGTTGGGTTGAGGCGTCTGTAGGTTGGTCTGGCCGAGCGACTCTTGTTTTACTGATGGCCATTAATGCGGCTGTCGTCTGCCCGTTTGCAACAAAAGCTCTGCAATGCGGCAAAAGCGGCGGTTTTTGTGCACCACGTTGGGCGCCATTTGCCGTCGCCCGCGCTCATCCCACACGCTGTGAATAGGTTGGCGAGTGAGGGTAGGCGTAGTGGCGGGGCGCGGAGCAACCGCAACCGCAGCGCAGGCGGTCATTGAGGGTACATCCTGTGCCGTTCACTTGTCGCGCGCTCCTCCCCATGCCTGGCCATACGTACACATCCACATCCACATCCACATCCATGTCCTGGCCATTTGCTTGTCGCGCTGCCGCAGCCTAATTTGGCGAGAGTTCATTAATTGCGTAAACGGCGCGCGCTTTTAATTATGTCGAACGTCGGCCCTGACGCGCCATTGCTCCCGGCAGCGTGGCCCAGGATGCCATGGCTTCAAGGGCGCCTGGCAGGGGGCAGGCTGGTAGATTCTGGTCACAGACCGGGCGTATTTTGTGCATTTGTGGCATTGTTTGCATTGTTGTGCAGCAGCCAGTTGCTCGCTGCCGCATTTTGGTTGCCTGTTTTTCTGCGCCACCAACGGAATTTACGACTTTTGGTTGATGCAGCCGCAGCGCCCATCAACGAGACGTTGCCAGAGAGAGAGAGAGAGAGAGGGGGAGTCAGAGAGAGTGAGAGAGTGCAGCGGGGTGTGTGTACGTTAAGTGGGCGGCTTTTGGCCGAGCCGTGCGATTATCATTTATTGCAACCGCATACGGGAAATGTCATTGGCATTGTGAAGCGCGTAATTCGTTAATTTGATAAGCATACGCCATGTTGAACAGGCGATTGAAAAGCCCACTGGCTCTGGCCGCCGGCAGCAGAAATTGGCATTAAGGCAACGGCTAACAGCGAATTAATGCCAACGGCTTTGTTTTCAGCCAGTTCAAGTGCACACGGGCCGCTCGACAACTTCCGGCAGCCAAAGCTCTCTAGATATCGAGGGTATTTAGAGACAGTTTGTTCCGGAATGTAGCGGGGGCAATAATTGAGGTGCCTTAGTTGATTGTATGAACTGTAAATTGAGCATAATATCTCTTTGATAGATATCTTCTGAATATCAATGTCGAGACGATAAAACCTTGACCAAGATTTCTCTTGCTGTTGCAGCTATTAGAGAAATCATTCCGTAAGTTCCTATCTTCTGCCTCTATATATAATAAATCATTTTCTATTGTTTCTTAAAATATTATATCCCATGACAAAGCTCTGCACAATGCGAAAGAATTTAGAGAAATTGTTCCGAATTGAAGTTTAGGTATTAAATGTAGAGCTCTTTGGATAGCCTCAAGTGGTTGAGCATATCTCTTCGATATCTTTTGATTATCAAAGTTTTCAACGATACAATCTCGACTGGGATCTATCTTGCTATGACAGGAATCATTGCAAACATTCCTTAACTGCCTTTCCCTATATAATCCATCCTATCTAATATAAAACATTATCTCAATGTTTCTTAGCGGTTATTTAGAGAGATTAGTCTGTATTGTCGAGTGTGTGAGATATATATACGATAAGCTCTTTGACTATCCATAGCTGTATCCGCAGAGAGTCTTATCAACAGTAGCTTAAGTATAATATCTACAAGTCTTTATACAAATTTATTGTACTACATATTGTATAATCTACTATACTATACTATATACCATAGTATCATGGTCTCCATACCTCAGCAGCCCACATATAATCAATCTCTATCTAATGCATATATCACATTATCATAATATTTATTAGAATATTATCTCAGGCAACTCTCGTATTCACTAGCTGAGCTGTGGCTTTTGTTGCTGTTCAATTATTCAAATTTAATTTATTCATGCGCGAAAAATAGCACTTAATCAGCTTTTGATTTATTTAATACCCTGTAGAAGGCAAAGCGAAAAGCATGTCTGAGTGGATGCTTGTCGTATTATGTTGCTTGGCTAAGGACGTAATAAGCGGTTCATTACGCCATTAGTAAAAGAGCTTATATAATTATTGATAAGGGCATGAAAAATCGATAAATATTGAAATCGATAGAAATAAAAAATAAATAAATACAAATAATATTTTTTAAAATAATAAATAAATTAGAATAATACATGAAATAAATAATAATAAATCAAATAATAATTTAATTAATTAATGAATAATTTAAAAAAAAAAAAAAATAGAATTAAAATAATACGTAAAATGAATAATAATAAATCAAATAATAATTTAATTAATTAATCAATAATTTAATAAATATAAATTATACTTATTTTTTAATAATTTATATAATTTTAAAAAGTTTACAAATAATTAAATAAAAAATAGAAACAAATGTTTTTCTTTCACTCTCTCTTCCCCATTTGTTGACTTTCTCGCTCTTTAGGTTTTGTCATTTCTCATTTAATACATACATACCTCTATCTTTTCATATTCCACTCTTTCTCTCTCTCTCTCTTTCTCTATTTATATATCTCTTTATTTACAAATTTTTGCATATAGGTATATTAGATGCCCTATCTTCTCTATCTGCGTCTCCTTCTCTCACTCTTACTTTCTCTGTCTGACTCTCCATCTCACTCTCCCTTCTCTCTCTCTCTCTTAATCTATGTGTTTCTTCCTTACCCATTTCTATCTCTCTCTCTCCCTCTTTCTCTTACCTTTTCACTCTCTTTCTCACCATCTCTTCCCCTCCCAGCTCTTCCTATCTCTCTCTTTCTCTCTCTCTCTCTTCCTTAATCTCTGTGTTGCTTCCTTACCCATTTCTTTCCCTCTCTCTCTCTCTCTCTATCTCTCCAGTCCCCTCTCACACTCTCTCACCATCTCTTCCCCTCCCAGCTCTTCCTATCTCTCTCTTTCTCTCTCTCTCTCTTCCTTAATCTCTGTGTTGCTTCCTTACCCATTTCTTTCCCTCTCTCTCTCTCTCTCTATCTCTCCAGTCCCCTCTCACACTCTCTCACCATCTCTTCCCCTCCCAGCTCTTTCCATATGTGT
Organism: Drosophila buzzatii; assembly: GCA_035045845.1. Taxonomy (NCBI): domain Eukaryota; kingdom Metazoa; phylum Arthropoda; class Insecta; order Diptera; family Drosophilidae; genus Drosophila; species Drosophila buzzatii. The sequence continues at coordinate 6,068,395 of JAWNOS010000596.1, read as the reverse complement.
CTCTCTCTCACTCTCTCTAACTCCCTCACCATCTCTACCTCTCTCACCATCTCTTCACCTCCCAGCTCTTCCTATTTCTCTCTTTCTCTCTCTCTCTCTCACTCTCTCTCTCTCTCTCACTCTCTCTCTCTCTCTCTTCCTTAAACTCTGTGTTGCTTCCATACCCATTTCTGTCTCTCTCTGTCTGTCTCTCTCTCTCTCTTAACATCTCTCCCTGCAACTGTCTCTCTCCCTCTCTCTTACTCTCTCCCTCTCCTCTCTATCACCATCTCTTCCCCTCCCAGTTCTTCCCATCTCTCCGTCTCTCTCTCTCTCTCCCTCTTTCCACCTCTTTATGGCAACAACTCAACCCTCAGCCCTAAATACACCATTGTGTATCGTCTCCCACCTAATACAGGGTATAAACATGTGCTGTAGAACTTAAACAAGCTGCTCAAAAATTATGAATAATTGACTGGAATGCAACAAATCGTTGTGCACGACAGCAGAAGGGCCGCCTTCTGCACAATGAGCTGCATAAAAATGTGAAACTTGTTGTAATCGAATTACAGCAGCCAAATGGAACAACAATTAAAACTGATAGCAAATGCATGCAAACATCAAATTGACCAACAACTGCCAAAAAAAAAGAGTGAGAGGGAAAAAAGGGCCCACAACAGCTTCAAAGTTTATAATGAAAATGAATTTAGGGTCAGTTGTTGTTGTTGTTGGCTGAATGCAATGTGAAGGAGCAGGATGAGTAGAAGCAGGATGCTGAGCAGCACAAATTGGTCAAAAAAAAAAGTCATCAAAGAAATTCAATTTGACAAAGAATCAATGGCCAAAGAATAAGCTTGCTCCAAAAAAAAAAAATTAAACTTTTGCCCCGACAAAATATAAAAAAAAAAAAAATTGAAAAGGGAAAGATGATGGAAAAAAGAAAACACGATGGCAAATTAAATCGAGCAATCAAATGATCATAATAGGTTAATCAAGAACAGGAGCTGGGCATCCTCAGGGCCTTGGGTCTGCTCTGGTCTGGTCTGGTCTGGTCTGGTCTGGTTGGCTGCCTCTGCGTCCGCCTTGCTTTAGTAATTTGTCTGCTGCTCATGGCTGTACAATAGACAAATTGAAATCGCAAAATAGAAAAATGGCACTCACACACACACACACAGAGAGAGGGGGAGAGTGGGAGGAGGAGGGAGAGGCATTGCAGGTTGACATACAAGCAAATAAATAAGTGCACTCAAGTATGTAATATGGCCAACAGGCAGCGCACCCTGGTCAGATACATAGATAGACATTGTCTAGCTGGCGGTAAATGCTCTAGTTTCCACTTCCGCATCCGCATCCGCATCCGCATCCGCATCCGCATCCGTATTCGCGTCCGTTAGCCTGCTTCCCCTCCTTTTTGGTCCCATTCCCCACTCTCATCCAGCAGCGACAATCGTGCGGCAAATGTAGCGGAAAATCGGCAACATCGTCACAGTTGGCCCACAAAATTGCTAGTTTCGCTACTGTCTCGACATTGGCTACAATAATCAGTTGCCAAAAAGTTGCCTCAACAGCCACAGCCACAGCCACAGCCACAGCCGTAGCAGCTCCAGCTCCAACTCCAACTCCAACTCCAACTCTCACACCCGCTCCGAGCAGCAGCTGATTTATGGCCGCCTCATGCGCTCTCCACAAAAGCTTTTACATTTTGCAACTGTAGCTTTAAGGTATATCATATATATATCGTCTATATACTTTTCATATATCGTATATATATTTTACATATTTACAGCATTCTTAGCTTTAAAGCTTTTATTATGAAAATCAACTTGGAAAACTTTGTTTGTTAGTTTACTTGTTTCATTTCTTCGATTTATTTTGTGTATAATTTCTTCAAATTTTCTACAAATTTTCTACAAATTTTCTACAAATTTTCTATAAATTTTCAAGAAATTTTCAAGAAATTTTTTATAAATTTTCTATAAATTTTCTACAAATTTTTTATATACTTTCAATAAATTTTCTATAAATTTTCAAGAAATTTTCAAGAAATTTTGTTATAAATTTTCTATAAATCTTCTACAAGTTTTCTTTAAATTTTCTACAAATTTAATATAAATTTTCTACAAATTTTGTTTATACTTTCAATAAAATTTCTATAAATTTTCTATAAATTTTCTATACATTTTCTACAAATTTTCTATAAATTTTCTACAAATTTTCAATACATTTTCAAGAAATTTTCTATAAATTTTCTATAAATTTTCTACAAATTTTCTACAAATTTTCTATAATTTATTTTTATTTATTTGGTGTATAATTTCTTCAAATTTTCTACAAATTTTCTATAAATTTTCAAGAAATTTTCAAGAAATTTTTTATTCATTTTCTATAAATTTTCTATAAATTTTCTATAAATTTTCTACAAATATTCTATAAATTTTCTATAAATTTTCTACAAATTTTCTATCAATTTTCTACAAATTTTCTATAAATTTTCAACAAATTTTCTATCAATTTTCTACATATATTCTAGAAATTTTCAAGAAATTTTCTATAATCTTTCTAATAATTTTCTATAAAATTTCTAAACATTTTCTATACATTTTCAAATTTTCTTTACTTTCTATAAATATTCTATTTGATTTTTTATTTTATTTATTTTGTTATATTTTCTGTATATTTTTACTATATTTTCTATAAATTCTCTATACATTTTCTTTATATTTAAAATTTTATTTTCCTATAATTTATTTTATTTTTTATTTATTTATTTTATTTTATTTAATTTTTTTTTCTTTTTTTTCATTTAATTTAGTTTGTGTACATTTACTATAAATTTTCTATATATTTTCTAATTACACCCTGAGCATAATAAAAATGGGAAATCGGGGTATAGTTTTTTTTTTTTTAAGGTATGTAACATGCAGAAAGAGACGTCGCTGACCCCACAAAGTATATATATTATTGATCAGCACAAAAAAAATAAGTTGATTGAGCCCTGTCCGTCTGTCCGTCCGTCCATCCGTTGCACGCGCAGTACGAGTTTGTTTCAGAAATTCGACAACTTTTTCCTTATATTTTTATGTTTACAAAGTTATCGATAAAGCACTTTATCGGGATTCAGTTATAAAATTTTAGCTAATTCATCTTTAGAGTTAGAGTCTCCAAGTCTTCTGCATATATATAGATACTAATTTAATACAATTTCGGTTTTTGTCACATTTTGGATTTCGGTCCCCAATTCCCTTTCTTACGCGTGGAGAATCGAAACGAAGCATTCTTGGAATATGAAGAATTCTAAGAAGGGCTCAGGGGATTTCGTAGACGAGCAGTCTCGACTACAGCTTTCTTACTTGTTTATATTTGTTTATATTTTATTTACATAATATCATTAGTATTACTTCAACACTTTCTCAATTTAAGATTAAATAAAACAAACTTTTCAGTAAAAAACCCTTTAGCCTGCTGCAGCCTGAATTCTACCAGATGAGTAGCTGAGATTTGCGCAATTCGATTTGACTGTGCGTGTAATATCCGTTTCCAAATCGCCACGAGGAAGCTGCATTGTCGAGAGAGAGAGAGATGTTTGTTGGACTCAGGCAGCTTGGAGTTTTGTTTGAATTATGCGGCGCATTAGGAGTGGGCCGCTAGGGCGATGCACTCGCAAAACTTTAACACAAATTGAATTATGCAGTCGGCGAGCTGGCTCTGGGCGCTGTGGGCGTGGCTGGCGGGAGGACATTGCCATTAAGCGAGAGCGGATCGAGTCCGCAGACAGCGCAGCTGACTTTGGCAAATGTAACTGTAATTTATTGAAATTTGTTGCCGCCACAGCCACGAGCAGCAGCAGGAGGAGGAGCGGGAGCAACTCGCCACAAAGCGGAGGCGCCCATCAAAAAAGCCATCCACAGCCGGCAAAAAGTTTTGGTCACGTTTTTTGTCACGCCGTCGCCGCTGGTCACCAAAAATTGCACCGGCGGTCAACAGTCAGACGCTTTCATAGTTTTAGCTTTTTTTTCCCCATCCACTCAGCTCGACCCACGCAACAAACCAAGTTCGCACTGAGTGTGTGGGGCACCTTTCCATTCTTTCCATTTTTTACTCTTCGTAATTCCATTTGTGTGCGTGTGTGTGTGTGTGTTAGCCGCACGCGCCATTCAGTCAGCGCTTGTTGTTGCAATATTTCATACACTTACTTAGCAGCATTATGAATATTAAAAGAAAGAGCTTTTTGCAAGAGCGTACTTAGCGTGCTTTAGGGCCAAAATGAGCACAGACACAAATGATCCGAGTGAGTGCCTGGGATGACTGCTCCATATGCATATATCTCATTATCATTATATATACATACATATATTCATATGAATTAAAGAGAAAAGCATTATTTGGCTAGAGCTAGATTTGCAGCTAGCTGCAGTATATTTAGCTAGCTAAGAGCACTGTTTGTTCAGCTGCACAGATAAGCATTATTAGCTCTTCCTACTCTTCTTCTATATAGAAGTATAAAATATATATTAACACAAAGTGTATAGCAGCACATCATTTAATTTTCTAGTTGTACTAAGGCGTTTCTTTCTCTCTGTTATTTATTATTTTATTTTATATTAATTTTTAATAGTTAATATAAAATAAAATAATAAATAACAGGGAGAAAGAAACGTCTTACACATTAAACTAAAAAAAAACAAACAAACAATAAAAAATTAAAAAATGTTTAAAAAAAAAAAAACGAAACAAATAAATTTATATATTTTTAATTTAAAAAAAAATTGAATAATATTTTTTTTTTAATATTATTTAAAAACAATAATATTTCAATTAATAAAAAACAGAAAGCAATGGAAAAAAATGTATATACATTAAAAAGCAAATTAAAAACGAAACAAATAAATTTATATATTTTTAATTTAATAAAAAATTGAATAATAATTTTTTTAAAATATTATTTAAATACAATAATATTTCAATTAATAAAAAACCGAAAGCAATGAAAAAAACAAGTAAGGCTCTAGTCGAGACGGCTCGACTACGAGATACCCTGAACTCTGCAAAAAAAAAAAAAAAAAAAAACTAATACTCTTCTTCTTTACTTAAGCGCGCGCTCTGCTAACCGCGCAGTTGCTGCCGTGGCTTGAGGGTAGGATTGGCTATACTTTAGACGCTTATAACTCAATTTCTAGATAGACTACTTTATGAAACTTTTAGAATATATTAATAGCATCTAAATGTTTGTTTGAAGTCTCCAGAAGTGTATAAGTTATGCCCAAATAAGCTAAAAATGGCAGCGAATTTTCATTATTTTTATCGATAATTTGGAAATGGGATGAGTTATCGAAAAAATAAAAAACAAAACAAGCTCGTACTGCGTAACTAACATACCGAGTATTCATGTGAAATTTCTGCGCTATAGCTTTTGTAGTTTTCGAGATCTCGACGTTCATACGGACGGACGGACGGACGGACGGACGGACGGACACACGGACGGACAGACGGGCAGACGGACGGGCACACGGACGGACAGACGGACAGGGCTAGATCAACTTATTTTTTTGTGCTGATCAAGAATATATATGTACTTTGAATTCCCATTTTCAATGGGTTCAGGGTATAAAAATATTAAAAAAAAAAAAATAAATAAATTTATATATTTTTAATTAAATAAAAAATTTAATAACTGAATAATAATATTTTTTAAAATATTATTTAAAAACAGTAATATTTAAATTAATAAAAAACTGAAAGCAATGTAAAAATATATATACATTACAAATATAAATTGCTCAACGTCAGACGAAGACTGAAGTGGAACAAATAGAATAGAACAAATCAGAATAAGAGCGTGTGCGTATATTTTCATGCTGTCGCTTTCTGAATGGAATGAGACGAAAGACTGTTATTTGTAGTCATCGCTTCAAAGAATTGTCTCACACTCATATAAAATGCGTTTAGCTTTGAGTGAGCTGGAATTCCATATAGAAAGTCAAGTCATGGCATAGTTAAGGGCGATTTTGGGTTAGGGTATATGCAAAGTCAACTATTGGCTGTGCTGCGGTTGCGCTAAAACGTTGTTCGCATTACAGACGGCTCTTCTTCCTGCTGTTTGCCCTTCATTTAATTGCTGAGCCAACGCCCCTGCATATCAGAGCCACGTCCCCCTGTTTGCGGCGCCAAAAAAAAAAAAAAAAAAAAAAAGTTTGCAGCGGCTGCGACATCAGTAGCCGTGGTTGCATGCGCAAAAGTTTTAAGTGCCCCACTTGGGCAGTGGCTCTGTGTTTTCGGGTAAGCCACAGCGCCTGGCTGCTACTCCTGCTCCCACTGCCCCTCCTGCTCCTCCTGCTGCTGCTGCTGTTGTCCACAATTTCGCTTGTCTTGCATACGCTGCGCTTTTCTATTAAGCAACCCGAGCTCGTCTCATTTGTTGGCTATTTGTCCGGGGCCACAGCCTACGCTGTCCCGGCCTGACATCGTAAAAATGCCAATGAGCCGACCTGAGCGCACGGCATTAAAACTTTTCTCATTTATCAGACGCCGTTGGTGTGCCGCCTACCCGCCTCCTGCTGCCCCCTCACACTTTCCTCACCTCCTGCCATGACGGCCGACAGGTAAATTGATTGTCGCCGCCAACGAACTTCGATAGCTGTTGGTCACCTTCGCTGCCGGTCGCGCTCGCTCTCGCGCTCCCAGGCCGCCCGCTGTTTAATTGCTGTAGTACTAGTTGGGCTGGCAGGAGCACGGCCCCGGGAGCAACGCGTCAATTTTAAAATCGACAACAATGGCCAGCAAAAGTTTTGCCATACCTGGGCGCAGCAGGTGTGGGCAGTGATGGCCGGAGTCGGAGCAGCTGAAGTTGTAGCTGGTTAATGGCCAGACAAACGAGCAGCCGGACAAGTGGCTAATGAGCAGCCAGCGGCATGAAAAACAGCTCCATTTACGGCAGCAGCCAAGCTGGGCATATGCAAGGGTCGAGCGAGTGAGCTGTGGACTATCGATAATTAGCAGGAAAGCAAATATATATATATATATAGATATATCGATAAGCGGATGTGAATATTAATCAATCAAATGTGACAGGCGAGGGAAGCCAGAGTGGAGCAGATATATGGCAGCAGCTTAGATATAGCATATATAGTAGTTCGATCTGAAGCTGAAAATGAGGAATAAAGGAAGCAAAGATATGGATGAGAGACTTACTTGATATATATATAGACACTTGAGAGATGTAAAAACTCTTTAGCGATAGCTGGAGAGACGAGCGGATCGATGGACGAAGGGATTAAGGGAACGATGAATGAACGGGCAGATAGAGCAAAGCACAAATGAACGGACGAAACGAAAATACAACTGAGCAGACGAACGAACGGATAAGCGGACGCACGAACGGATAGATGGATAGACGGACGAACGTATAAACGGACGGACGGACAGACTATCTAAAAGATGGACGAACGGATGGATGAACGAACAGACGGAAAGGGACTTAGACAGATAGACGAACAGAAATACGGGCAGATGGACAAACGGACGTAGAGGTACTTGGACAAACAACAGACTAATGGGCTGTTGGATGTATAGAGGGAAGAACGGAGGGAAGAGTAGAGGGAAGGACAGGCGTAAGGACAAATGGACGAATGAACAGATGGACAGAGTCGTACTCACACTGACAGGCAGACAGACGGACTAATGGACAGATGGACGGAGACGTACTCAGACGGACGACAGACTTATGGGCAGTTGGACGTACAGAGGGAAGAGCAGAGGGAAGAACAGAGAGATGAGCATAGCGAAGAGCAGAGGGAAGGAAAGACGAAAGGACAGAGGGAAGAGCAGAGGGAAAGACAGAGAGATGAGCACAGAGAAGAGCAGAGGGAAGAAAATACGAAAGAACAGAGGGAAGAGCAGAGGGAAGGAAAGACGAAAGAACAGAGGGAAGAGCAGAGGGAAGAACACAGAGATGAGCATAGGGAAGAGCAGAGGGAAGAAAAGACGAAAGACAAGCTGAAAGATAGACAGACGGAGGAGCGGACGGAGAGGCTAACTGGTTGGCAGAAATGCGCGTGATCGGTCGTTCTGAGGAAAGAGCAGAGGGAACGAGGAAGAACAGAGGAAAGACGAAAAACAGAGTGAAAGACAGAGGCACGAATGGACAGACGGATAGATGGAGGCACTCAACGCAAGAGCCGACGGACAGGCAAACTGAATCGCAGACATGCGCGTGATCGCACGTTCAGAGAGAAGAGCAGAGGGAACGACAGAGGGAATACCAGAGAGTGGGACATACAGAAAGACAAACGAAAGAAGAGACAGACATGGCTACATAAACTCAGATCGTCACATTCAAGAATATAACTATAATGTAGCCAATCTGCCACGCCCCCTTCTAGCCGTTACACTAGCGCAGAGCAGCTACACTATCAATGGAAGAATTGAATTCAGATGCTTTATTTATTATGCACTTCACAAAGGAGAGCGTATGAAATTGATGCTATATAAGAGGCGTCGAAGCATTCAATATGATTTCTAATAGTTGTCCAGCTCGCCAGCGGCAACAGCATCCGCGTAGTTCTTGTCGCTCTCACTGAGGTGCTCATGTACGATCATGTTATCAATGCGTAAGATGGTGATGGCAGCCTCGGTTGCGAATTTGAGAGACTTGATCTTTGATATGGCTGGCTCCAGCACGCCAGCCTTTTTGCTATCGCGCACGACACCCTCGCACAGATCCAAGCCCATCCACTTGAGATGCTCCTGATTGGTGTCCATTTGGCTGGTGTTGTGCAAGGAGCGCAGCTGGGCCACCAAATCGGTGGCATCCTTGGCGGCATTGGTAGCCAAGGTCTTTGGAATGACGAGCATGGATCTGGCAAACTCGGCAATGGCCAGCTGCTCGCGTGTTGCCAGCAATGTGGACATGTTCTCCAAGTAAATGGATAGAGCTGCCTCTACACAGCCACCGCCGGCGACGATTTTCTTGCTCTCCAACACGCGCTTGACCACGCTGAGAGCGTCCTCCAGCGAACGATGCATTTCATCGCAGTAGGTGCTGTTGGGGCCACGCAGAATGATGGAGGCCACATCGCGTGCCTTGGGGCCCTTAATCATAATCAGATCATGATCAAGAATCTGCTCCTCCACCACCTCAGCTGCCTCGCCCACCATCGAGGCATCGAAGCTCTCCTCGCCCTCCATATTGCTCAGCGAGGAGAGAAATGTGGCGCCCGTTGCCTTGGCAATGTTCAATAAATCCCCTTTCTTCACACGACGCACGGCCATGGCACCGGCCTCGACGAAGTACTTCATGCATAGTTCATCTATCCCGCCATTGCAGAAGACGACGTTGACGCCGGTGCGCAGAATCATGGCAATGCGCTCTTTGGTAATATCCAATTCACGGGCACGAATGGCCTGCAGCTTATCGGGATCATTTACCAAGATCTGAATGCTCGGCTTGAGCTTGGTCTTTTGCAGCGCAAAGTTTAGGCAGGCAATTTTCGCATTGACCATCTTCTTGGGCATCTGCTGCGAGGCTAAGCTACAGTTCAAAGCGTAACTGGGCAGCAGCACCGAGTCACGAGCCGATTTGCCATGGAACTTCATTATGTTGATCGACTTGACGGCATAGTTGGGGCGTCCCTGCGAGTCGTTGAACTGAACAGCCATCAAAGCATCCAAGACCATCTCAGCAAAGAAGTCAGCATCGGCTCCAATGATCTTGGAGCTCATCGCAGTCTTGGCAATGCTAATCAGCGAATCGAGTCCCAGCTCTGACACCGGCACCGTCAGATGCTCCGATATATATCGGCAGGCTTCCTTGCAGGCAAGTTTATAGCCCGCAATAATCGTGGTCGGATGAATATTCTGTTGAACCAGTTCATTGGCATTCTGCAGCAATTCGGCAGCCAAAATGACAACCGATGTGGTGCCATCGCCCACCTCGTTGTCCTGCAGCTGGGCCAATTCCACCAGCACCTTGGCAGCCGGATGATTCACCTCGATTAGACTCAGAATTTTGGCACCATCATTGGTAACGATCACATCGCCAATCTCATCGACTATCATCTTATCCAAGCCCACCGGACCCAACGAGCTCTTCACAATATTCGATATAGCCAAGGCGGCCGTAACGTTCTTTGTGCGCACGGAATCGCTGATATCACGTCCGGCATTGATGGCCGCAAGATTCTGCATTATCGACATTTTTCGTCTCGAATTTAAATATTTTTTAAAAGTTTTTTTTTTTCTTTTTAAAAAACACAGAAAAAAAAGTAAATAAAAATGAAATTTTATGGAATTTGTTAGAAAATTTTGTAGACACGTTTTGTTACAGCTCTCGTTGAAAAGTGAGAACTCGAATGTGGTTGAGCTGTGCGTGTGAATTTTCACATGAATCTCGCCTACTTTAATCGGACGAAATGGCAGCGCCTGGCAATGCCTGGCATTTGCTTACAATTAACCAAGCAGGCGCTGTACAGACGCATGGGCGTGGCACTGCCCACAATTCGCTTAATGAATTCGCGCATTAACAACGTTTGTTGCCTTGTTCGACGCATTTGCCGCGCTAATGGCAAAAGCAATAAATTTACAGCCAGCGAGAGGTAGAGAGAGAGAGCGAGAGCGAGAGAGAGGTAGAGAGAGACAACACACAGCGAGACGTACGCCTCGCAGCTGATGCATCCTTACCAATGCCGTTGATATCCTTTTGATCCCTTTTTTGTAAATGACTTTCAGCATTTAAAATGCGCCAAAATGAATTGGCGGCAATTCCCCGAACAACGTGCTGCCTGCGGCCAGGATCGACGGGACGTGCAACAGGATCGGGCAGCGGGCGCAGAACGCTTTAGTTTAATTAACAACAACAACAACGGCAAGGGCGGCAGCAGTAAAAAAAATAGCACAGAAGATGCCTAGCGAAAATAATAAATAATAATAACAGTTAATGCGATGCGCCAAGTGTTGATGGGCGTGGCAGGGGCGAAGGAAGGGACTGAGTAGGGTATTCATGCCACGCCTTGCTGCACATGTGTCAATTAATTATATGTAGAAGCAGGAAAACATATGGGCATTAAAGATACCCTGGAATTAGCACGAGAATGGGGCTAAAGCTAAAGCTGAAGCTGAGGCAGAAACTGAAGCTGAAGCTGAGTTGAGGCTGAGCTGAAGGTGAGCTGAGATGAAGCTGTGCTGTAACTGGGCTGAAGCTGAGCTCAGACAGAGCTGAAGCTAAGCTGAGACAGAGCTGAAGATGAGCTGAAGCTGTGGCAGGAGCTGAAGCTGAGTTGAAGCTGAGGCTGAGGCAGAGGCTGAGGCTAAAACTGAGGCCGAAGCTGAAGCTGAGTTGAAGCTGAAGCTGAGGCTGAGCTGAAGCTGAGTTGAATCGAGCTGAAGCTGAAGCTGAGCTGAAGATGAGCTGAAGCAGAGCTGAAGCTGAGCTAAGACAGAGGTGAAGCTGAGCTGAGACAGAGCTCAAGCTGAGGATGAGGCTGAGCTGAGGCCAAGCTGAGGTTGAGCTGAGGCTAAGCTGAAGCTGAAGCAGAAACTGAGCAGAAGCTGAGGCGGAGCTGAGCCTGAAGCTGAGGCTGAAGCTGAGCTGAGAATGAGTTGGGCTAAGGCTGAGCTAAATCTGAGCTGTGGCTAAAGCTGAAGCTGAGCTGAAGTTCAGGCTAAAGCTGAAGCTGAGGCTAAAGCTAAGGCTGAAGTTGAGGCTGGGGCTGAAGTTGAGGCTGGGGCTGAAGTTGAGGCTGAAGCTGGGGGCTGAAACTGAGGCTGAGCTGAAGCTGAGGCAGAGCTGAGGCTGAGCTGTGGCTAAAGCTGAAGCTGAGCTGAAGCTGAGGCAGAGCTGAGGCTGAGTTGAAGCTGAGGCAGAGCTGAGGCTGAGCTGAGGCTGAGCTGAGGCTGAGCTGAAGCTGAGCTGTGGCTAAAGCTGAAGCTGAGGCAGAGCTGAGGCTGAAGCTGAGGCTGAAGCTGAAGCTGAGGCAGAGCTGAGGCTGAGCTGTGTCTAAAGCTGAAGCTGAGCTGAAGCTGAGGCAGAGCTGAGGCAGAGCTGAGGCTGAGTTGAAGCTGAGTTAGAGCTGAGGCTGAGTTGAAGCTGAGGCAGAGCTGAGGCTGAAGCTGAGGCTAAAGCTGAGGCAGAAGCTGAAGCTGAGCTGAAGCAGTGGCTAAAGCTGAAGCTGAGCTGAAGCTGAGGCAGAGCTGAGGCTGAACTGTGGCTAAAGCTGAAGCTGAGCTGAAGTTCAGGCTAAAGCTGAAGCTGAGGCAGAGCTGAGGCTGAAGCTGAAGCTGAAGCTGAGCTGAAGCTGAGGCTAAAGCTGAGGCAGGGATTATTACGCACGCATATTCTCCTTTTACTACAAACGAAATCCCACATCAATAACATAATTACTATGCTTAACTCAAGACGCCAGCTCAGGCTTTATGCAGCTTACAGGGTATTACGCACATCAACCCAATTTCCCTTAAACAGAAAAAAAAAATTAAAAAAGAAACCCCATGTAAAGCATGCAAAGTGATGCTGGGGCTTATAAACTACAGTGAGTACCGGACACACACACACACACACACACACTCGCACACACATACACTTTGATAATATCACGTTAATCATGTTGACGCGCCTCAGACGCAGCTGGCCCCGGACTTCAATGTAAACAACAACGAGGACTACAAAAGGCAAAAGTTCGCGAAGGCCGCCTTGAGATATTCCCACAATTAATTTAATGCTCGACGCTTTTTTGGGGCGCCAGCCAGCTGCATGTGTGCGTGTGTGTGTGTGTTTCGTGCTTTATTATTCAATAAAAAAATAAAAACAAAATTAAATGTGTTTGAAATAATGTAAAAGGCGAACCTTAAATTCAATGTTAAACGTTGAAAATGCAATTCTGAATCTGCTGTTATTATATTTATCTTTTGGGCCTTTTGATTATGATAATTAAACACTTATTTCATCTTTCTTATGAGTAGAGTTCTCTAGGCGTGATGAAATGTTAAATTTACATAGGAAACTATATTGAATAATTTATAAAAATAAAAAATATGGAAACCATATAAGGTTCACGTCGTGGAATTATATAAAAACTGAAATATTAAAAAAATAAAATAAAATGAAAAATTACCTAAGCCAAAAAAAAAAAAAAAATAAATAAATAAATAAATAAAAATAAAATATATATGTATATATATCTAAAAAAAAAAAATAATTAAAATAAAATAATATTTTAACCATATATCAATTCTTACTGAAATAATATAAAAACTGACGTATTAAAAACAATTAAAAAATTAATGAAATAAAAAAAATAATAATAATAATAATAAAATAAAATCTGATCCATATAACAATTCTAACTGAAATAATATAAAACCTGAAGTATTAAAAACAAATAACAAATTAATGAAGTAAAAAAAAAAATAATTAATTAAAATGAAATAAAATTTGATGCATATATCAATTCTAACAAAAATGTTACGTCGAAAAAAAAAAATTAATAAATAAAAATAAAATATATATGTATATATTTCTAAAAAAAAAACGACATTATTAAAAATAAATAAAAAAGTAATTTCTAAACGAAATATAGTATCTAGGATAAATTCATCATTTTGGAAAAAAAAAAATGCAAAAGTAAAAGTAAAAACAAAATATATAAATTTCTTTTTGTTGAGCAAGTTATTTCCAAACGAAATAACTATCTCGGATAAATTCATTAATTCATTAATTAGCAAGTTATTTCCAAACGAAATTACTAAATTTAAAAATTAAAATAAAAAAATAAAAAGATATTATTTTGTAAATTTTGTTTTATTAGCAATAACAAAATTAATAAATAAATAAAATATTGATGATATTTATATTGATTTTCTTCAAGTTTTTAAATGCATTGTTTCTGGTCTTTTCGAGCCACCTTTCAGCTTGAAACCAGGAGCTATTTCGCATAAACCTTCTGATTGAAGTTCTTGTATATGCCCTAGCTGAGCATTGTCAGCTGTGTTTCTACGTCCAGATTATTCCTTTTGCTTTTTGGCTTTTTTATAGACTTTTTCGAAACTTTCTGCTGCTGCACATTTGCTCTAAAGTTGGCTCAACTTTAACTTCATCGATCATTTTATTTTCTTGCATATGCTATAAACAGGTAAATGCTAATGCCATCGTCTCTTGCTGTATCTTTAGCTACTTTAATTGGCATTGCTTATAAAGCATATTTGAACTGAAGTCAACTGGAAAATTGCATTGAAATGTAAAAGGAAATATTTAGCCATTTTCTGATTATCTCTCGTTTGAAGCAAGCTCAAATAAATGAATGTAGATATAGAGAGTGTATATATGTATATATATTTCTCGCTTTGATACTCTTTGCATGCAAATAATGTAGCTCGTAACTGACTCTGAGCACCAAATAAATCTCATATTTTAATCTGTGAACAATTTGCTGAAAGGCAAACAACAATTCTGCAAAAGTTCTTTTGAAGCAGCAATTTTCTTATGCGAGTGCATGGCCATACAGATGAGATAAGAACAAATACATACACACATATACATATATATATATATTTATATATATGGATTGGAAGTAGAATCATTTGGCTGCCCCTTCAGCTATGCAATGCAATGCGACATGTACATAAATAAGGCGGCCAGACGTCCGGCAACAAAAACCAACAAATAACAAAAATAAAAAGAAATCAGGGGGCAGCGACTAGGACGGGGGGGCGTGGCAAAGGCGAAGGCAACCACAGCAAATAGTGAAGCTAGAAAAATCGCAACAACAAGGGCCAAAAGCAGCATGGCCCAGATGCGAGAGCTGCAACAGTTTTATTTTGTTTTTTGTTTTCGGCTGCAACAGACAACGAATGGCATTTGATAGACAGGCAACAGCAGGCCAACTGCAAGTGCTGGACAAGCACCTGAACAATGCGGGACATGCGAATAGGTAAAGGCGTGTGTCGAAGGGCGTGGGCGGAGAGTAGCTGAGGGAAAACAAGCTACAAAAGTTTAGCAAGCGAAACAACTGAAGCGAACTGACAGCCAGTTTGACTATCGATAGTTGACAGCGGGTGTGCGATTGTGTGCGAGTGTGTAGAAATCTGATGCACTGCATAAGCAGTGAAATGTGTGTGCCTGGCCCAGTAGCTGTAGCAAAAGTGAATGGCATAATTAAGGCAAAGCATTTTTTGAAAGCGCGTAGGAATTGCACAAGCATTATAAAATAAAGCAGCAGATGAAGTGGTAAAAAAATGTGAGCAGCCTAAAGCACATTAAAGCATTTGAAAGCACGCAAAAGCTTTCAAGCCAGCCAAAAAGATTTGCTATACATCAGGCCTAAGAAAAGGCCAAGAAAATATTTCTATTAAATTCATGAAACAAACTCGTGCTTGTTTATTTGCTTTAAGTTCGAGTCTCTTATGCCTAAAAATATAATCATGGAACTACTTTGAGTTATAGAAGAGATTATATACTTACAAATTGTTCAATTATAGAGTTCTTGATCAGCACTAAAATTGATGCGTTTTCAAGGTAATTACAAAAGGGAGTTGCTCTTCAGAGCGACGATCAGTTCTGCATCGCTGACTCAGCATCGATTGCGTTCGCATCTGAGTTCAGTATAGATATAGAAATAGTATATATCTTGATATAGTATACATTCCTGTAGTTCACTCAGCTGAGATCAGCATCGTTCATAGTATCGCTCTCAAATTTGAGCTGAGCATCGATCGCTGTGATTCTGCAGAGATCGTTGTAGCTCTCACATCAGATTTCTGCAACGATCGCTGTTGCTCTCTCAGCAGGCCCCACCATCGATCGCTGGAGCTCTCTCATCTGAGTTTAACCTTATCCTAATAACTCTCATCGCTCGATCGATCGCTGTGATTCGCACATCAAAGTTCAGCAGAGATCGTTGTAGCTCTCTCAGCAGAGCTCTGCATCGATCACTGTAGCTCACTCAGCAAAGTTCTGCATCAATCACACAGATCTCTTTAGCTGTCTCTCTCTCTCTCACTCTCACTCTCGCTATCTCTATCTCTCTCTTTGTCACTCTCACTCTCTCTCATTTTCACTCTCTCTCTCTCTCGCTCTCCCTCTCTCTCTCTGTCTATCATCATTAGCATCGATCTCTCATCCATCTGGTCATTCTGATCCCCCATCTGTGATCTTTTCACTCAGAGAGAGAAAGACAGAGCAGCTCAGCTTAAGCTCAATTGTTACTCAATCTGCTATCTTAATTACACTATTGACAGATCTCAGATCGTATGTTATATTCCTATAGTAAACCTTTTTACATACATGCCAAATCTACTCACTCTCTGCTGCGCTTTAAGATTATCGCTTTAAACCGTCTCCCGCAACGCGTGCATTGCAGTTTGAGTTTACAATTAAAATTCAATTCTTTCGGCTTTTGTTTCGTTTTTTCTTCTTCTTTTTGTCATCTGTCTCTTAAGCCACGTCAGGCGGACAAAATTTGGTAGAAAAAATATGCAACACTAATTGATTTTATAGCTGCATTCATTTCATCCACGTGTTAACCTTTATATGGCTTCATATTTCAAATATGAAAATCTGATATATATGTGGATATATATAGGTATACTTATGTATATATATATATATAGAGTTGTCTTTCTTTTTTGTAAAATCTCTTTTTGTAGTAGCGTCCTTTTCCCTGTTGCCCGCTGCGAGTCGCCTGCTCGCTTTTATTAGCCTTTGTGTATGCCACAGATTTTTCTCCCTCTCTCTCTCTCGCTCACTCTCTCTGTCGCTGTGCTTTGCTGCTGCACCTTTATGTTGTTGTCATTTGTGTCGTGCTTGTTGTTGCTGTTGTTGCTGTTATTGTCATTGTGCTGGCTCACTGTTGTGCCTGCCCGCTTTTCTGTATCAAACAGCTTCACTAGTTTCCCCTCTCTCTCTCTCTCTCTCTCTCAGTGTCTATCTCTGAAATATAAATATGTTCCACGGCTTTACGCCATTTTTATACACTCACCGCTTACCACACAGTGCCCCAATACCGTCTTTGCCCCATTCAATGCCAGCCTGGGCAGCGACTTCCCTTTTGAATACCCTGTAGCTAGTGAGCGAGTAGTGGATTGCTTCGATACCTTGTAAAATAGAGCTGGATTGAAGCAGCCTTTCTATGCAATCGATAATCATCGTTAGACATTACTATCGCTAGCTAATAAGTTAACCATATCATGCACGACAGACAATTGGTCATTTATCGATTGATAAGTACTATAGTTATCGATAACATTTTTATTGATACATGTTATTCATATTATCGATATTATGTTATCAATAAATATGGTTTCTATTATCGATAGATATTATTAATATTATCAGCAGCTTATTATCGATAAACACTGTTTATATTATCGATAACTACTATTAAAGATAGCTTCTTATATATAATATTAGCTATGACTTGAGCGTTATCGTCAGCTTATTATCGATAAACACTGTTTATATTATCGATAACTACTATTAAAGATAGCTTCTTATATATAATATTAGCTATGACTTGAGCGTTATCGTCAGCTTATTATCGATAAACACTGCTACTATTATCGATAACTAATATTAACGATAGCTTGAGCGTTATATTCCTTTGTTATTTCTATTAAGTCTATCGATATCGATAAGCTTGACTTCACATAGACTTCACTAATTTTCTCTCCCTCTTGAACTTGAAGAGCTCAAGCTATGCAGCTACACATTTCTCTCATAAGAAAACGATACGCATTCAAAATAACCAAAGTCAATGAATTATCTGTAATATATCAATCGATAAATATCGATAACTTGTTTACTATTGGCATTTAATACAATTGTAATTTATATGATTATGATAATTATTGATATAAATAGTTTACTGCGCCTTAAATGATATATTCGATAAATAATGCAAATCATCGATAACGATAGCTATTTAGCTCACTATATCGCAAAACGTTCAAAACTTGAACTCAATTTTGATCATATGTCAAATTGGTTGCAGAAGAGAGCTGAGCAGACAGCTGCCAGTTTATCTTACAGGGTATTCGACAGCCGTGCTCTTTCACCTTTAACACTTTTACTTGTATTCTTATTTTTTTCTCTCTCTTTCTCTCTTTTTTTTGGCTTTGTCGCGTCGTATGTTTTCTATGTGTTTGTGTTATGCAGTTGACGTGTGCTTATTTTCTATTCCGCTCCATATGTCACGCCAGCTCTCAGTTCTTATTGCCGCCCGCACACACACACACACACAACTTATATATATGTATATAAATATATATATATATATATATATATATATATATATATATATATATATATATATATATAGACATATGCACAGAGCAGAGCGCTGCATTGTAGCTCGCCGTTCGCTTTCGTTTTATGTTCATGCTCTTGCCAGCTGCGAATACCCTGTAAATTGAATATGTTTAATAGGTGAAGCAGTTTAATGGGATTTCAGTGGGAATTTCAAAAGTCTTTTAGCAAAAGTTTGAGCATTTTTCTTTAACAATTAAATTTTTGGGTATAATTAAAATTTTGTGTAAATTTTTCTAATTTTTTAGCATGCTTGAAACTTTGAGAATTCAGAATCCAAAATTTAGAGTTTAATTCATTTAATAGATATAAAAGTTCTGCTAGATATATATGATATACATATATCTATATATACATGAGCAACTGTCTATAGTAGCAGAGTAAGCCAAAAAGTACTTGAAGCGTAAAAATTACAGGGTATTAGCACTCTGTCTGTTGCCTAGTTCAGCTCCTTTTTTTCGGCCTGTGAATTTGCAGCATTGTTAGCGCATGTATGTGTGTGTGTGTGTGTGTCTCTATATGTTTGTTCGTGTTTGTGAAGTTTTGTTGTATAAATTGCGTTGGGAATAAGAATTGAGTTCTAAAGAGATTTAATGGCGTGCACCGTCTCGCATCCTTCTGGACTGTCTCTGCTCAGATCTCTGGCCCATTGTTGGCCAAAAGGAAGAAAGAAATTCTAACAGCAGCAACATCTCACACATATCTACGTGTGTGTGTGTGTATTTTCAACTGCAATGCCAAAAATGGACTTTAAAGCATTTTGGCTTTGTCAATTTTGCATTTCCGTTCGGGGCAACAACTGAAGGGGTGGCTGCCCCTCGAGCACCGTTTTGTGTTATTAATGCAAACGGCATTTCATATAAGAATCTATCTCACTCTCTGTTCTCTGTTCTCTCTCTCTCTCACTGTCTCTGCGGAAGTGACAACTAGGCATAGCTTAATTTGGTCATTCCGTATGGACAATGGCTAGCAAATGTTTTGCGAGTTCAGGGATTTCCACAAAAATGATTGAAATCGTATAAATAAACAAACGTTAAGAGCGAGCCAGCAAGAGCAACAAATGCCAACTGCAGTCATAAATGAATTAAAAACCCAAAAACGAGCAAAAACAAATGAAATATCAATAAAAAATTATGCTGATCAGGCGAACACTCAGTTAACGTATTCAGTTTATTGATTGCAGTGCGATAGAAATCGCTCGAGGTGTTTGCATTTGCGGCCAATCTGCAAACATCATTTGCGGCTAACTGTCAAATGTTGCATTTAATTAATATTGATATAAATCTATATTAATGAACAAGCAACAAGTAAATGTTAATTAGGCAGCTACTAACCGATAAAGCCTTTAGGCTCATCCAGCTGTTTGCATGCGGTCTGTTTGTCTGTCTAACTGAATAAATGCTGAACTCGGATCTATTAAGTCTTTAAGCTAGTCTTTAAGCTAGTGCATAATGCAGCTATGCTTGAATTGTTCATTCAGTCAGGCTGTCAAGTCACTTAAATAATCTGTTAAATAATCAATCCGGTATAAATCAGTCAAGTAGTCAATCAATCAATCAATCTGTCCATGGCTACTCATCATATAATACAAATCTGTCAGTTAATTTGCTATCCATCCATCCATCAGTTGGTAAGTTTGACAATCAATCAGTCAGCCAATCTATCAGTCCATCAATCAATAGTCAACTGGTTAATCTATCAAATCTGTTAATTAATTTGTTAGCAATTAGATATGCATCCATCCATCAGTTGGTAAGTTTGACAATCAATCAGTCAGTCAATCTATCGGTCCATCAATCATAAGTCAATTAGTTAATCTATGAGCTAAACAATCAATCAGCTAGTTAGTTTGTCAATCAATTATGCTATCAATTCCTCAGCCAATCATTTAGTTTATCAATCAGCATAAATCATTCAATCAATTAGTCAGTTCTTCAATCAGTCAATCACTATGTGAATCAATCATCCAATTAAGCATTCAGTTAGTTCTTCAATCAACAGTCACGTAGTCAGTCCGTCAGTCAATAATTAAATACGTCAATCTTGAATCAGCTAAACAGTCAAACAACTAGCCATTTGAATATCAATCAATCAATCTGTTGATTTATTCTCAATTCAGTCAATCAGCCAATCTGCCAATCTGCCTGTCATCTGATAATTCCATTTTCCTTAAGCCAGTTTATCTGTCTGTTGTGGTAATCAATGCAGCAATCAATTGTCGCATCATTCAATCAGTCAGCCAGTCAATCAATCAATCTGTCAATCAGTCAGCCTAGCTGCTTTGTCTATCAACTAGTAAGTCAGCTAAGCCATCAGTCTACCCCGCAGCTAGTTCCATATCCAAGCATCACTTGACTGTCAATTTAGCAGTTGATATGCTCACAAGTCAATCAATCAGCCAGTCAGCTCGTTGCCCCTCAATCAATCTATGATAATGCAATCATCAGGCAGTTAATCTACCAGTCAGCTTGTCAGCAGCTTGGCCGCGAATGTGTCGGTTAGTCCATCAGAGAATCAGCTAATGTCATTCGATTAATCAGTCTGTCAATCAGTCACTTGATATACGAACAAATCCGTCAATCAATCAAGCTACGAATATGAATTAATTTTTTGTGATTTGCCTGACTAAAATCTAATTCAATTTTGGAGTTATATATCTATAGATACATATATGCATAAATTTATTAAATTTTATTTTTATTAATTTTTTTATTATTTTTTAATTTAATTTATATTTTATTTAATTTTTTTTAACATTAAAACTTTAAACTGAACAGATTCTTTGTTAGGTAAATGACTCTCTCAGCTCTTATCTAGCGTTATCTTTTGGCACCCACTTCATTTGCTTGCTTCAACTGATAAGAATCATTGATAGAGATGATGCTTGACTTGACTCAGCTCTATGAACTATGCTAACCCTACAGCTCTCTAAATCAACTTTATTTGAATGAAAAACTGACTGCAGTTAAAGTGCATTAATACAATGAGAGGCGAATGTGCGATGGGCAATTGATGCAGATGCAGCGTGGCTGCTCCACTGCAACAATTACCCATATAGAGAGATATATATAGATATGTATATATGTATATATATATACATATAGGTATGTGTGTGCTTGTGTATTGGTCTGTGCTTATCATAGGAATGTATCTCATGGCAGCTGCTGCTGCTGCTGCTGCTGCTGCTGCTGGTTAGCAGCTGCAATCCGTTCAACGAACTCCTCACGAGGTCGCATCTCAGGCAGCCGCCACAACACACGTTAAAAGTAGGAGCATTGCCCGGGCGCCTCTATAGACGGGGGTCGATGAGTGAGTGAGGGGGGAGGGGGTGGCTTTAGAGAGATAGGGTGCTGCAATAGCTGTGAATGCTGTTGGGTAATATGAAAATTGCACTGGCTGTTAACCCTATTTGCAGTTGCTTTTGTGCCATAAACCCAGTCAGCGTAGAGGTGGCTGAAGCTGAGGCAGCACTCACCCAGCCGCCCCCTAAGCCCATAGCTGTTGTTATTCTTGCTGCAGTTTGTTGCTGTTGCTGTTGCTGCTGATGCTGATGCTGCTGCTGCTGTTGTTGTTGTTACTGTTGTTTATGTTGATTTCGTATCATCAGAGATTTTTAGCTTGTTGGCTAACAGGCAGGCTCGCAGGCGGAGGGTCGTGCGGGCCTAGGCCATAAGGGTACTCTGGTAAACGCGTAGCATACTTTTCAGCGCTGCTGCGTTGCTGATTATGTGGCGCCCAGAGGCGGAGCCCAAAAGCATATGCAAGCCAAGCACAAAACAAAAATATAGCCCCAGACCCAACCAAGAGCCCAAGCCTGAGCCCGAGCCCAGCCAGACCTGGCCAGATAGCTGCTGTTGGCCAGGGGTACGTTGACAGCGACTGCATCCATATGCGTGCGCTTAAGGCCAGGACAGTTGAGCGCCAGCGTATGTATGGGGGACTGGAAATGGGTAGTGGAATTGGGCGCTGAGGCTGGGGCTGTGGGCTGTGGGCTCTGGGCTGGCGCTTGCGTTGCTGCCTCAAGAACGCATTCGCCTCCGTTGGCAGTTTTTCAACGTGCTTGGGTTTTATATTTGGCCAGCGGCGTGTAAATCATTTTGTATGCATTAAATCGTCTTCCACGCAACAGCGAGGCCCTCAGTACTCGAGTCTAGGCCAGCACAGCGCAGCGCCAGGCCAGGCAAGCGCCAGCTCCAGCTCCAGCTCCAGCGCCTAAGCCCAAGTTCTCCACTCCCCAGCCATTTGCGAGCTGGTTGTTGCCGCTTTGCCTTTGGCTTTGTTGCTGCCTGTTGTTGTTTATGAATTCGCTGCTCTAACTAAGAGTATTAGCAGCGAGTCTTGCGGCCTGACGAGCAGTTCAATACAGTGCCGCTCAACTGAATAGATTTAATGTTTCTGAAAGCCCGCAAAGTTATGAAAACTTCGATTTATATGAAATAAAAATTTTTATATAAAAAAAAATCAATTTGAAGCAAAATAAACTTCTGGTGTGTAAATTTTCATTGAAAACAATTTTTTATATATTTTTCCAAGAGCCTTAACCAACTACTCGCGTTTTAGCTCAGCTGATTAGAATCAATGAAAACTTCAATTTGAATGAAATAAAATTTTTTATATAAAAAACTTAAACAATTTGAAACATACAAATGTTTCATTGCATATAATTTTTTATATTTTTTCAAGAACCTCTACCAACTACACTCATTTTTGTGTTGTATACAAAAATTAATCGATTTGGGCCAAACAAAAGTTTGAAATACTTTTATCTACGCTTGTTTTTAGCTGTTTTTAGAATCAATAAAAATTACGATGTAAACTAAATAAATTTTGGTATATAATTAATTAATTAAGCTGTTATGGTAAGCAGAAATTCGGTCTGGAATCAGGCTTATAAATTTTCATTATTAATAATTAAAATTTTTTTCTAGAACATATCTTAAAAGTGCGTTGTTTTAAGCTCATTAAAAAAAAAAAAAATAATAATAATAATAATAATTTAAAAATAATTTAAATAAAAAACAAAACCATTATACCCTGATTTCCCATTTTCAATGGGCTCAGGGTATAATAAAAATAATACAAAAAATAATTTATTTTTTTTTTTAATTATGCATTTTAAAAATTAAAAACAAAATATCAGTGAGGAAGCCTTTTTTTGCATTATTTAATATCAGTATTTAATATAAGGATGGCCTATCTGTATTGAAGTTAAGGATGCTTAGTAGCTTGGACTGTTCCATCAGACATTCCAAGGGTGAACACACAACCTACGGAGCTCATATGATTTAATTTATATCGCATGAGAGAGAGCTTAGACCTATTGTTACTAAATTATATCAAATTATCAAAAATACATTATTTCATTGATTACAAAGTGTATTTGTCTACGTGAGAATATAATTCGGCGCCTCTAATCGCTGCTCTTGTAGTGTGTGTAACTGGCGCTCGAGCAGGGATATTAAGTAAAGAAACCTTATAAATAATCACAACATATTTTCTGGTGTGTGTTTCAAATACAATATACCTTTCTATTGCGCCACTTGCACATAAACTCAAAAGCATTTCAAGATTTAAATCATAAATATTTATTATTATTATAATTGGAATACCTAAAAAGAAGCTTTTAATAAGCGATCACAAATCGAAGCTAAATTTCTCTAAACTATTCATATGATCCCAATAATATACCCAAGTTTTTTTTTTTTTTAATTTTCTTCCATATTTACACATATGATAATTGTGTTCATAAAAATTGAATATGCTTTGCAACCAAAAAAATGTATTACATTCAAATTGGTGTTGTCGTTGCTGAGATATAATATTCGAAAGTTTATAAACTTTCAAAAATATCAAAATCAAAATTTCTACACTAGAGTCCTCTATCTCTAGAGTGTCCTTTCCTTTAATAATATTAGAAAATTTCACCAGAGTCTCGTCTCAATGGCAAGGGTATTTGAATGACAGTTTGTAGCTGGCAACTGGAGTTATTTTTCTGTTTTAAATATGATTCTCGTTTTACCTTTGAGACGCTTTTGGGCGCTAAACACATGACTGGCCACGCCCACACAATTCCCAGCAACGCTTTACATTTAGTTGCACACACGCGCACAGCAACACACACACACACACACACGCACACATATATATGAGTGGGTATGGAGAGTGGAAGCTCTAGGAATACCTGTCTTATTTTGAAGCTCTCCGCTCGACTCGTGCGCTAAAGTAATCAAATTGCTGTACCCAACTGAAATTAGACACGCATGTGTGGAGCTACAACAACAACAACAACAACAACATAATAGCAGAGCAACAACAAAAAGTGAGTGCATAATGCAAAATGTCGCCTGGTAATTTCATTAACTGAAAGAACAAAACGTTACCTGAAGTAACATTAAGCATTTACTTGCCCACACACACACGTCTCTCGTTCTCTCTCTCTCTCTCTCCTCTCTCTCTCTCTCTCTCTTACTTTCCCTCTCCCCCACTCACTCTCACAAGCTCTGCTTTGCTTTGTAAAGGCGTAAAAGCAAAGCAAAATCAGAGCAGCGAACAGCACGTAAAAGCAACGCTGACTGCAAAAGCAAAGTTTCGCAAAAGGTGGCAAATTCTACAGCTGAGCAAAAGGGAAGTGGGGGGCGTGGCTGAGGTAGGTGCTGGGGCAGCATCTGGAAAAGGTAACTATGTTGCAGCGTGAAGTGCTTGTAGCACAGCTAGTTGACTGAACGATAGTTTTTGGTTACTTTTGCTTTCATGGCAAATAACATTAAAGCATTCAACGAATTGGCTCAAATTCAATTCAGCTAATAAGTACAATCTGTCAGGTCAAATTAGACGAGAGCTCTCGGCAAGGCACAGCAAAGGCTGCATCAAGGGCGCGTAGCAAAAGTGCATCTGACAATGATGTAAATTGTTATTTCAACCACAACTAGAGAGTGTGGCTCAAGCAGTTCATCAATCAGTTCGCTTCTCAGTACAGCAACGAGTCAGTTGTACAATCAGTTTATCAGCTGATTAGTTAAGTAAACAAATGTTTACTGAAACAGTTCCATAATAATCAATCATTCAATTAGTTAGTTGATCAATCGATTAGTCAATCAAACAGTCAGTTCATTGGATAGTCAATATATCTGTATATCAATCAGTTAGTCAAACAGCAAGTCAATCAGCAAGTCAATCAATAAATCCATCAGGCAGTCAATTAATAAGTCCATTAATCTGTCAGTCACTCAGTTAGCAAGTTTCTCAGTCCATCAATCAGTCAGTCCATCAATCAGCCAGTCCGTCAATCAGTCAGTCCATCAATCAGCCAGTCCATCAGTTAGTTATCTATTAGTCAATCTGTCAGTCCATCAATTAATCAATCAATCAGTACATCCATCAGTCCGTCAATCACTCAGTCAATCAGAACGTTAATCAGTCAGTCCATCAGTTCATTATCTGTCAGTCCATCAGTCAATCCATCGGACTGCCCATCAGACATTGAATCTGCTTGTCCATCAATCACTCAGTCAATCAATAAGCCAGTCAGTCAATCAGCTTGTAAATCGGTTAATCTGGCAATGTATCAATCAGTCAAACAGTCAGTAAGTCAGTCAGTCAATCAGTAGATTCATCACTCAGTCAGTTCATCAATCAATCAGTCAATCTGTCTATTTATACGACCCTCCATTCGTCAGTCAGTCAGCTCAACAAACCTAATCACCTTAAAGCCCATCACTCTGTTGACAGTCAATCAATCTGTCAGTTAATCTGACAGTCAGCTAAGCTAAGGCCAGCAGTCAATCAGTTATTGCCTTAGCCTCTCAATCAGTCAATCAGTCACAGAGCCACAAAGTCAGGTAGACTAACAGCTAGTTAGCGAGCCGTCTATCATTCATACAGTCAATCAATCATTTACCTCATCACTCAGTCCACTACCCTATCAGTCAATAAATTAATCAATCATTCACTGAATCTGTGCACTTTCGACTCATTCTCGTAAAATTTCCAGCCAACTCAAGCCAAATTTATAGATTCAATTTTCCGATCATTAAGATATATTATTCTTTGACTTTCTCCCCCTTTCTCTCTCTCTCTCCCTCTCTCTCTTTTCTTAGACTGCCTGACTGCCTGGAGCTGGCTCTATCAATATTTTGGCAAAGCATTGGCCGTTTGTCTGTCAAGCTGCTCTCTTTATTATCGCAGTCAACACGCAGATACCTTTTGGGCTCAAAGCCCTATGCGGTTTTCAGCTAACGCTCCTTTTGGCTATTTCGAAAAGGCACTTTAATAAAGACAAATGCCAAACTGTGCCCAGCGACGACATTCGACCTGCTCGCCGAACCCAACCTCCAGCGCCCTCGGGCAACTTTATTAATGTTTGCCCAAAAAATAAAAGTTAAAAAAAAAAGGGAAAAACCAGCTCAAACATTGGCGGCTCTCTTACTCTCTCTCACTCTGTGTCAACTGCTGGCTAATTTGTCTCCAAGGAAATCAGCTGTGGGCTGCTGGAAAAACAAACAGGGAACAAAAAAAATTTTATTATGTTTGTTTTGAATATGTTTTCATGTACCGCAACTTGTGGAACGGGCAGCTGAGGTGAGCTCTGCCACTGACAATTAAAATGGCCAACCAGCGGCCAATACGACAAATATTAAAAATATGGCTTTAAAAACATCAAAAAGGTGCCTCAGTATTAGTGTGTGTGTTTGTGTGGGTGTCTCTGTTTATGTCGTGCATTCAAACAAGTTTTAAGCAGAGTCCCACAAGTGCCCACAGCTCTGGCAGCCGCATCGACCTCTAACTAGGCTAACTTTCAATTAACCGAGCCGGGCAAGTAATAAAACTTGAAAAGTATTACATACATATACACATATATACGTATATAGTATAGTGTATGGCTGTGTTTGTGTGGCTGTGCGCATGTAGGTGTGTGAGCTTATCTAAATGTCAAGCATCTACTCAGTTTACTCTACCCGGGCACAGCTCATTTCTTTTGATATTGCTCTTCATTGCGATTCTCATTCATTTCAGTACGCTCAATCTCTCTTCTCTATCTCTCCCTATGTCTTTGATTCCAATTTTCTCATGTTCTCTCTCATTCTAATTGTTTCTTTTGTTTCACTCTCTTTTTTTCACTTTCTCACTCTCTCTCGCTCTCTCTGTGTCTCGGTCCCTCTGACTTTCTGTGCATCTGACTCTTTGTCCTTCCTGTCTCTCTCTCTCTATCTCTCTCTCTCTCTCTATCTCTCTCTCTCTCTCTCTCTCTATCTCTCTCTCTCTATCTCTCTCTCTCTCTCTCTCTCTATCTCTCCCTCTATCTTTGATTCTAATTTTCTCATTTATTCTTTGTCTTACTTACCTTCTGTCTCATTCTAATTATCTTTTGTTTTACTCTCTTTTTCCACTTTCTTTCCATCTCTCTGTGTCTCTGTCCCTCTGACTCTCTGACTGTGCCTCTGACGGTCTCTCTCTATCTCTCTCTGTCTCCCTCTCTCTCAATATATCACTCTATCTTTATTTCTCTCTCATTCCCTCATTTTCGCCTTCCATTCAAGTTTTAGACTCAATATTTGTATCTCTTTCTCTTTCTGCCTATTTCTTCCTGTCCTCTCCACCCTCTTCGCTAATCTCTCTCATTTACCCTTCCAACATTCATTTCCTACAATGCCGTCAACTTTCGCTATTTATCTATTGAATAAATTTATTATAAATGTTTTTACTTTAAAAATGCATCGCTTCTGGACAACCGGGAAGAGCTACTCGCCATTCTTTAAGTTCACAGTTGTTGTTGTTGTTGTTGTAGCTGCTGATGTTTTTAAGTAGTCTTAGCGTAAGTAAAAGCATAACTGATTGGGCATTACTGGGAAAAAAAAATGGACTGGATTAATGCCACATTGAAAAGAAAAAAAAATATATATAAATTAATGCCTTCAGCGAAATATTTTTAATTATTTTGCTTTATTAAAGATATGAAAAAATATTTCATATATACAGAAAATATATAAAAAGTGTGAATATGAAATGAGGTGGACAGTTTGAAGCGCATTCCATTTGTAGTTAACGCTAACGGACTGAAAGTCATTAAGTATTTTTTTTTCTAGTTCCAAATTTTTAATGAAATTTTTTTAAAATTTGATATTTTTAAGCTTAACTAAGTTCAAAATCTTAAATATATAAAGTGTGTATATTTACTAGAGAGATCGCCTTAGTAAACTTAAAATTTCCATCTCTTTTTCTGTATTCAAACTAAGCTTGAAAAACTAAATCAATTAATCGATTTTTATCGAAGTTATCGATAATACGCAAATGAGCTGAGTCTCTTAGAGAATTGGAAAGGAATGCAAAGAATGAAAGCAAATAGCAATAAAACAAAGCAGCTAGCTCCTGTCATGAATACTTCTCTCTGTTATATACCTGTTTCATTTTAGACATAGTTCACTGTAGCCATGCATATTCTTAGTTACGATATCATTCAACTGCTCGCCAAATTTTGTCATCAACAAGTTTCAAGCTGCTTTGGCCCGCACGAAAAATGTGAATATGCAAATTCACGTTTGTTAGGTTTGTAATATTTAGGGCATTATATAACACATACGCCTAGTTGGCTCACGATGCGCCGCATATGCGAGCAGCTTAAGTAAACACAGAGTGTGCTTGTGTGTGTGTGGATGACTGTGTGTGTGTGTGTGTGTGTGTGCTCCAAATGTGGCGTGTTGAGGGCCTAATAAAATCATAAAATTGCAGGTGTTTAGCGCTCCACAAAATGCCAAAAAAAAAAACACAAGCAGAGAGAAGGAGAGAGCGAGTGACATGGCGAGTGAGCGAGGTAGAGAGATACAGAGTAGTTATGCCATTATGTCCGCCCAGCGTCAAATTTTGATATTATTAATAACCCTTTTTCTAAATGAAATTTTGTGGCAAACATTTCGCTTGTCATTTTGCCAGGAAACGAATGACACAAGTACATCACATGCCTCCTTCGTTCTGGCCAACTTATTGTTGTTAGTTAGTTGTTGCCAAGGACTGGCCTGGCCTGGCCTGGCACAACGATACCTACATACAGCTACACCTATGCCGCCGCTTCTCCGACTCCGACTTCCCCCAGCTAACCCATTCCTTTCCACGTAGCTCTTTCCTCCCCATGGACGGCGCTGCGCTTTGACAGCGCCGTTTTGGTGCTTTGATTCGCTGCTCCAAAAATATGGGCGCCTATGAAAAATGATATACATATGTGTGTGTGTGTGAGTGTGTGTGTGTGTGTGTGTGTGTGTGTGTGTGTGTGTGTGTGTGTGTGTGTGTGTGTGGGCGGATGTATGTGTCTGTGGCATGTCATACATCTTTCGTTCGTTTGTTAATTGAAAAATGTTGGCTACATGAAGAGCCTTCGCTGGCAAAGTTTGCTGTTTGCTGCACAGTGGAGCTTCGATAAACAATTATAAAAAAAAAATAAAATAAAAATAAAATTACAACAAATAATTATAGAAGAATATATAATACAAAAAAAAATATATATATAGAAAAAATATTTACAACAAATAATTATAGAATAATATATAATAAAAAAAAAAGAAAAATATAGAAAAAATATATTTATTAAAAAAAAGAGTAATTCTCGCAAACTGATTTCATACCACTGTGCAGCACTGCACTGCTCGCTGGGCATATACCATCAAAATCTTGTCAAAGTCACACACACACAAACACACACACACACATTGTGGCAGCAGCAGCAGTGGCTCAACGACTGCCATTTGTTTGGCAGTCATGTCTTGTAAATTATAATTTATAGCTTGTCGCCGCTTCCCTGGCTGGTTGAAATTCTCGCTCTGACTGACTAAAGTTGGGCAGCTTTAACTGTGTAACACTGTACAGGTTAATTCGTCAAGCGTAGTTAAGCTATCAGCGAGCGCAAAGTAAGTCAACGAATGAATGGAGATGATGATAAGCTAAAGAGTGGATTTCTATGCGCTTCTCAACTGCTGATTGAAGTAGAGCTGCGCAGAGAGCAAGCAGCGAGAGTGTGAAATATCAAAAGAAGCGATAAGCGTATTTCTAATTAATTATAATTGAAATGGAACATACTGAGAATCGACTGTCTAAGCTAAGCAAGAGTTGCTCGGAGTGAGGCATGAAATGTGAAAGGAAAATATTTACATTTTTTATATTATAAATTCTAATTAAGCTTAAGAGCTCGTGAAATCTAAATAAGTTAGATAGAACATAGCAATCGCCTTTCTATGTGATTCTCAGGCGGTACTAATGAGAGTTGATAGTTAGAGAAGAAAGTGTAAGCAAGAATAGAAAATAGACTAAACGCATATCTAAGCAAATGGAGTCGAATAGAGAGAAACTGACAATCGCCTTGCTATGCGCTTCTCATGTGATGCATAGAAGTTGCTTGAAAAGTGAAGAATTAAATTGAGAAAAAATTATTTAAATTACAAATATTTATTTCTGTGTATATCTAAAACATGAAATCAATAATATATTATATAATAAATAATAATAAAATATAAAATAAATAAATGAAAAAATAAATAATTATATAAAATGTAATATATAAAAACATAATATTATTATTTTATTATATTTTTATATTATATAAAAAAATATAATAAAATATGAAAAAAATGTATAATAAAATAATAATAATATAAATAAAAAGCTAAATTAATTTTTAAAGAAATTAAGTTGAAATGAAAGAATTTGTTAAACACCTTTCTATGTGATTCTCAGGCAACAATAAGATAAACGGCAGAGCAAGTAAAAGAGAAATAAAGAATGCAAGGAAAGCGAAATCTATATTCACGCAAATGAAACGGAAAAGAAAAAGAAGCCAACAATCGGAAAGATGCTCCGGTGCTTCCTACTAAATAAATGTTTAAAAAAAAATCGGTCTTCTCTGCGATTCTCAAGTGATTTATATATCTATTCATATCTTTTTTTCTAAAGCAACTGAAATAACAAACGTAAAAACTTTACACTACAAAATTCATTTAAATGCTTTAAAGACAGATTAATAAAAAATTTGTTTTGAATAGTTTTTTTTTTTTTTGGCTAAATTATAGAAAATTTGTAGGAAAATTATAATGAAGCTAAAGGCAGCCAGCACGCTCACTGCATGCAGTGTCTTAAGCTTTTGCATTTTTTCATGTTGTTCCTGTTAATGTACTTTTATGAGCCGGAAATTGAAAAAATAGTTAGAGAGAAACAAAGACATAGACAAGAAGAGAAAGAGAGAGATAGGGAGAGGGAGGGTGAGCAGGCAGGCAGCTTATGCACACACACACATAGATAAGACGTGCATTGCAGCAGGCAGCTTAATTAATTAGAAATATGCAGCAGAGCAAATTGGCTTGGATAATCCTGACGGGACAGGCAGCTGAGTGGCAGACGAAGGCAGCAGCAGCAGTCAAGCCAAAGCTGCAGCAAGCCGCAGCAGCAGCAGCTAGAGCCAGGCGCAGCAAAAATATCCGGCACGTCTTCTATTTTTTGTTTTCTTTTTTTTTCTGCTCTTTCAAATTGCAGCTGCATGTCACTTATATCTCTTGCAGCATCATGGCGGGGGAGGGCGTAGTAGGCGTGGCCGTTTGAGCAGATTGAGCGACTGACTTGTGTGTGTGTGTGTGTGGCCTAGCAATTAATTAGCAACGGAAATTGCGCTAATAAACTAACAAATTTACGAGCTACATTCACGCCAAGCCAGGCCAAGCCAGGCCAGGCCAGGCCAGCTGCCCAGTTAGCCACGCCCAACGCCCAGCAGCGGAAACTGTGAAGTGGCCATCATTAAGAGGCAAAGCAAATGGCTGCAGAAGACAAACAAAAAAAGCAAGAAAATGGGAAAAATATATACAAATAATAAAACTAAAACGCAGCAAAAGCAGTTGAAAATGTCCACACAGCTAGAAAGAGAAGAGGGAGAGGGTGAGAGAGATAGAGCAATGTCTGTAATGCGCGACAAAGCGTTGTTGCGGCTGCTGCTCAAAAGCGGAAATCAAATAATTTAAATCGCATTTCCGTTTGGCCGCAAACAAACTGCAAAAAAATACCAAACACACACACACACACACACACACGCGTGACTCTGTGTATTAGCAATGCTAGCGCGCATTTCCTTTGAGCAAAACTGGCTGCCAGTCAGCAGCAAAACATCCGCTAGCCAAAAAGGTGCAGCGCAGCATCTCTCTGACTCTCTCTCTCCCTCTCTCTCTCTGCCTCTTTCGCTACCTGTATGTTGCACATTTGTGAGCTGTCAGTCTGGTTATGGCCATGTGTGTGTTGGCCCAAAGCTAACTAACTGCGCTGACAGCTGCAGGTCCTTCAGCTGAAGCGTGCCCAGTGACAGCGTTGACAGCAGCGAAAAAGCAAAGGTGACTAACAGGCAAGCACACACACACACACACACACACACACACACACACACACATCACAACTACCTAACTGCCACACACAAAAATTCTTTGAGCAGACATCATGCTCGTAGAGCTCAGCTTAGACAAATACGAAACCAATTTGATTTGATCGCACTTGTTAGCCACGAAATGAGGAATTTGTTCGCATATTGTGCATAGTTTCGTTAACCGCACACTGAAAGCGCTCGTTGCAGCAGCTGCCAGAAGGAGGCCACACACACACACACACACACACACACACACACACACACACACACACACACACACACACACACACACACACACACACACACACACACATGTCAACTTTTTGAGCAAGTCTCTTGACATCAGGCATCAGGCATCGAGCGAGCGATGTTAAAGTGCCTGCAAGGACAGCATCAATGGCTGATATGGTATTTTGAAAAGAAATGTAAATTCAATAAAAAATAGGTATACAACAAAATACATATTAACTTTATGAACAAATATAAATTTAATAAAAAAATACAAAGGATAAATAAATAAAATATATATCCTTAAAAAAAAATTAATAATATATATAATTAAAATAGCAATGCAAATAAAATACTTATGATGAAACAAGTGAGAAGGCTCTAGTCGAGACGGCTCGACTACGAGATACCCTGAACCCTGAAAAAAAAACTAATACTCTTCTTCTTTACGCACGTATAAGCGCGCGAGTTACCGTCAAGACACCCTTCGACGTTGCCCCAGAAGAGAGGCGCTTTGCCTTGCAGACAGGCAGCGACATAGACGACGAAACTACTAAGAAATGGAACATAAACGATTCCCGGAATCCAACACCAACGACGAAACTACAGAGACTGCTACGAAAGATGCAGAAGCAGAAGCTTAGTTGAGTTCTTTGACTACAAAGCGAGAGGTTGAATAATAAATCTATTAAAATTGTTGATCAAACTTATTGAAGTGTGCTCTCTCTCTCTCTCTCTCTCTCTCTCTCTCTCTCTCTTTTTTTTTTCGATTTTTCGATAATTTATCGATAATTTATCGACAATTTATCGATAATTTGGAAATGGAATAAGTCATCGAAAAAAGCAAAATAAACTCGTGATGCGTAACTAGCATACGAGTATTCATCTGAAATTTCAGCTCTCTAGCTTTTGCAGTTTCCGAAATCTCGACGTTCATACGGACGGACAGGCGGATGGACGAACAGACAGGCGGACGGACAGACAGGCGGACGGACAGACAGACGGCCGAATGGACGAATGGACAGACAGACAGGGCTAGATCAACCTTTTTTTCTATGCTGATCAAGAATATATATACCTTGTGATATCTGCCACGCCTCCTTCTGCCTGTTACATGCACTTTCACAAAACCATTATACCCTGAATGCCCATTTTCAATCGTCAATTTTCCATCGTAGTGTCAGAAAGAGCTTCTTGAATTTCACAACACTACACGTAAAGCCAGCAGAGTTGAGATAAACTTACGTTTGCCTGGATTCAAAGTCTAAAATTGAATATTAGCAAATGAAATGGTGTCTGTAATGCCCAGTGGTTTACCAACCGAATCAGCTCCACTCCACTCGACAACGAACATTCACAACTTGATTCACTTACAAAATTTGTGAAGCGTACAAAAATGGCTAATAACAACATCGCCAAGAAATTGAATTATGCATTCGTCTACCTAACCCAAAAAAAAAAAGGAGATGAAAAACACCAATAACAAAATATCAAATCGAAAAGCCATTGGCAGCGTACCGTTATCAGCAACAGTGTTGTAGCGCTTTCAATAACCACAAACAAAAGGCATCCCTGCTAGCAGTCGTGGTGCTGGTTCTGCTTGCGCTTGAGCCATGGCTAACAGACATGACCCTGCACGGGCTGCGACCAAGCCATCAAATGTAACTACATTTTTCATGCAATCATTGAGCGGGTCGCTGGCTAAAACCAGGAAGTTCGCTCACTATATATATATATATGTATATGTGTGTGTATGTGTGTGTGTGTGTGTGTGTATGTATGTATATATTGCCCCCAAACTCTGATGCTGCTCATCTGCATGCACAAATGCAATTTCACTTGTATACATGCTTACATAGTTGCACACACACACACACACACACACACACACATGGAGCTATGTATGTGTGTGTTGTGTATGAGCTGATGCTGCTGTTATTTCGCAGCGGAATTTCATTTATTCGTTTTTGGGTTTTTCGTTAGCCCCTGTGGGCTGTGCTTTCGCTTCGTTTGATTTTCGCTGCCGCCGCCGCCGACGCCGCCGTCGCTGCCTCAGCCACTACCTGTGCTGCCTTTGGCCATTTCCGAGCATGAGCAGCAGCAGCAGCAGCAGCAGCAGCTTCCCACATGCTTCGCGTATTACCAAGTAAACATTCGAATCGTTTTTACAACTGTTGCCAATCTGTTGACGTCTCTGCCGCTGTATTGCCCTGCACAAGTTTTGGATCCACCCAGCTGCCGCTGCCGCTGCGCCTGCTGCCTCCTGCTGCCTCCTGCTGCTGCTGTCAACTGGAATTGCCTTCGGCCACTTCAATCACAGTGGCATAGCAATTTTTTATGCTTCGTCGCCGTGCATTTGATTTGTTTTCATTTTTTTCCGTTTTTTTTTTATTTTTTTTTTATTATTTTCATTTTCGGTTTCGTTGATATTTCGCTTCGTTTTTCCTCTCATTACATTTCATCATCATTTGTTTTGCTTTGCTTTATTTCTCTCCTCCTTTTTTTATTCATTATTTGCTCGCAGCTATATACACAATAATATTAATTTCAATTACATTTTTTCTTTTTACAACCCTCGCTACGCCCACGCGCAATTGTCATAAGCGCAATGTCAATCGAATTCATGTGCAAATTAACGACATCAACTCGACCTGATATCAAATATTATAGTTTGTAATATATAAAAACTTTTCATTGAGATCTGAGACCAGATCGCATATCTGATTGACGCTTTTTACAAAAATATACATACGTGAAAGAAAAATAATTCATTTTGAAACACGAAAAAAGTTTCATAAAAATCGAAAAACAATTGTAATATTTTTTTTATTTTTTTTTTCCTTTGTTTATCTTTGCTTTATCACAGAACCGAACTTCCGTACCTCTATTATTTAATGTATGTATATTTTTATATTATTATTGCATTTTTTCATTATTTTCATATAGAACATTTTTCAATAATCTAAAATCAGTTTAGAGCATAAATTAATATTAAAATTGTCTAGCTTATGAATGACAAAAAATATATAAAAATATAAACTTTAACTTGAAATTTAAATTCAAATCTATCCACAAATTTTTATTGAAAATAAAATTAAAATTGTAATTTAATTTAAATTATAAATTAATTTTTAATAAAAACTGTAATTATTATTAAAATTGAAATTAAAATTTTAATTTTATAATCAAAATGAAATTAAAATTTTGTTTTTTTTTTTATTCAAATTGAAATTAAAATTGTATTTTTTTATTAAAATTTAAATTAAAATTTTAATTTTTTATTAGAATTGAAATTAAAATTTTAATTTTATATTCAAATTGAAAGTTTAATTTTTATTAGAATTTAAATTAAAATTTTAATACTTTATTAATAATAAAACTATTATTTTTTATTATTGAAATTATTATTTTTTTAATAAGATTACAATTTTTAAATTAAATTCAAACTTTAAATTGCAATTTTAATTTTTTTTAAATTCATTTTTAATTTATATTAATTTTTTATTTAAATTTTAATATTTAATTGTAATTTTACTTTTAATTGTACTTTTAATTTTAATTATTTTTTTATTTTATTTAATTTTTAAGATACATATTAATTTTGATTTAAATTTCAACTTTCATTTATATTTATTTAATTTAAATTTAAAATTTAGCTTTAATTTTATTTATAATGATTTATTTTTATTTATTTTTATTTTAGTTTTAATTTTAATTTATTTTTAATCTTTATTTTAATCTTAATTTTCAACACAATATATATTCACCAAATATGCGATATATATGTATATATAAAGGATATATTCACGATATAATAAATTTGTTTCATTTATTTCTATATATACTTTCTTTCTGTGTATAATCAGTCCAGGGGATAAATACATTTATATACTTATAATTTACTTAACTCTTACATATTCACTAACAAGACTAATTAAATAATAATATGTTGGGGCCATGTCGGATCCCGCTCATTTCGCCCAATAATGTTTGACGGCAATAAACTGAAAGTAAATGCCGAAAATTCAGTAAATGGCATTCGGGCCAAATTAGAGGGCCGTGTTTGGTGGGCGTAATAAAAGCAAGCTATTCTCTGGCATTTAGCTTAACGAAATTGTAGAACACTCAGCCAATTGCTGTGAGAATGGCCGACGGCTAAAGAACTTTGTGCCGTATGTTTTGATGTCGGAGGATCCGTGCAGCATATTGAGGCAAGCGAACGCTCTGCAGTGCTGCAGGCGACCGCAAGACAAATGCTGTCAGATTCTTGGTATTAGCCTGGCCTAAACCAAAGCACGCTGTTGTTGCTGTTGTTCGTCTCGTTATTGTTGCTGTTGTTGTTGCTGGTGTGTCTTTTGGTTTCATTACTTGGGCAACTTTGTGATTGCGTTGAGCATGCAGTGTCCTGTCGAGTACGAGGCCAAGTTGATGGCTTAGCTCCTTTAAGACAGCACAGTATCTGCATGCCGCAAATTTCTTGTTCGTTGTTGTTGATGCGGTAAACAGTTAGCCCCATTTACGTTGCCCCAAAGTCTACAACGTCCTACCGCCCACACACTCCCCACTCATCTACCATCCGAGCTGCTGCTCAAGTGTGAATCATATTTTGTTGACTAACATGAAAAGGGATTGCTGTTGTCGAAGCAAACCAAAGTGTTGCAGCAGCACACATTTTGAGAATGATCTGAAGTATATATTAATATTGACAGGATGAACAACATACGAGGATAAGCTCAGCTAAGCAACTGCTGCACCATGCGTAGTTTGATTAAAGCACTGATCGGCTAATGTGTTATATATAAGAAATATCTTTAAAATATATTTATGTAAGACATGAAGTTATGCAAGGAAGAAAGTAGAGATAAGTTTGAAAAAAGAAGCTGACTGTTTAATTCTAGCTAGGATTAGCTTCTTCCTATATAGAATGTAGCTTTAGCTATTATTATTTTTTTAGTTATTTGAATTGTAAGAAAGAAACTTGAAAAAAGTCACATATTTATCATTTATTATAATAGGGATCTAGGAGGATTCTAGGAGAAACTAGAGAAAATGAGCTAGGAGCTAGGAGAAACTAGAGAAAATTCTTTTATTTATCATTTATTACTATAGGGATCTAGGAGCTAGGATCAGCACTTTCCTATATATAAAAAAAAATTTTCCGATTATTTTCGTAAAATATTTTGAATTTAACGAGAGGAACTGTAGATAAGTTAAGCTAAGGCAGACGGAAATTGGACATCAAGTGCAATATAAGAAATATTTTTAGCTAGTTTTTTTTTATTTTAATATTAATATTATGAAAAAAAGAAGAAACTGCAGATAAGTTAAGCAAAGAAGCTAATGCTCAAATTAAATAAAAAAATAAAAATAAATAAAAATAAATGCTAAGCATTAGCTGCAACATATATAAGAACTCTCCCTATATAAGAAGTATTTTTAGCTAGTGTGTTTTTTTTTTTTTTTTTTTTTTTTTTTAATATTAATATTATGAAAAAAAAAAGAAGAAACTGCAGATAAGTTAAGCAAAGAATCTAATGCTCAAATTAAATAAAAAAATTAAAATAAATAAAAATAAATGCTAAGCATTAGCTGCAACATATATAAGAACTCTCCCTATATAAGAAGTATTTTTAGCTAGTGTGTTTTTTTTTTTGTTTTTTTTTTTTTTTAATATTAATATTATGAAAAAAAAAAAGAAGAAACTGTAGATAAGTTAAGCAAAGAAGCTAATGCTCAAATTAAATAAAAAAATTAAAATAAATAAAAATAAATGCTAAGCATTAGCTGCAACATATATAAGAACTCTCTCTAGTTATTATACATGAAAATTTGCATTATGAAATATAAGAAAGAAACTAGAGATAAGTTAAGCTTAGATTTGAAGCTGCTTGAGCTGTTTGCTTGGAATTTATACAATTGCTGATCGTTAGCTATATAATACATACGAAATATCTTGGGCTATTATGGAAGAGTCATATGAAGAAATACAAAGAAGAAACTGGAGATAAGTTAAGCTAAGCAAAGATAGTAAGAAACTGGCTCAGGTACTACCTTAAGTTATGGTTTTTGTGAAGTAAGCAAGAAGCTAGAGTTAAGTTAAGCTCCAATACTAATAGTTAGCTTTGCCATGTATCTATCGATATGTTTACCATTTGCTTAGAGAATATCTTTACAGGATATCTTGTGCTTGGGCCGCTTGCTATTGTCCTTTGACAGGGCGACGTGACCCACAAAGTAGACAAAGCCAAGCCAGCCAAAATTGTATTGCATATTATGCAATGGACAGCAGTCAACACCACAAGCCGTAGACAGCTTGGGCTGGGGGCACTGCAGGCATGCAGGCAGCCTGTCGTATAGACCGGATGTAGGCGACGGGGGCATGGCCATGGGCTGATGCTGCTGCTGTTGCTGTTGCTGTTGCTGTTGCTGTTGCTGCTGCTGACTGCTGCACTTCCGCTCTACGCTTTACACTTCAATTATCTTCAATTTTCAGCAAATGTCTCAAGAACAATAGCTGTGCTGATTGGAATTCTTTAACTTGCTGCATGTGCCACAAAGTGCGACCCTCAAACCAAGCCTCGTCCTGCACACTTGTGGCCTTTGTCTTACGAGCTGCTCGTCTAGCTAACTTTTGTTGTTGTTTAAAGCATTGTTTCTCGAACCTGGTCGACAGCAAGACAGTTACAAATGCGACAACATTGTTGCTCTGGCTGCCACGTCAAGGGTTGCCCCAAAAAAAAAAAAATACAAAAATATATAAGGAATGAAGTAGAAGCGAAAACTAAGCTCGATTGCTGCAACAGCTGTCGTCTGCTGCAGGTTGGCGGTGCTGCAACGTGAGAGCGTCGCTCAGGGGTGCTGCTGCTGGGGCATCTAAATCGAAACGGGGCATTCTCGCCTCGCTGA
Source organism: Drosophila buzzatii (assembly GCA_035045845.1). NCBI lineage: Eukaryota > Metazoa > Arthropoda > Insecta > Diptera > Drosophilidae > Drosophila > Drosophila buzzatii. The sequence continues at coordinate 6,028,613 of JAWNOS010000596.1, read as the reverse complement.
TGGCATTCACTTTATTTGGTTTCTGCTCATTTTGTTGCAATTGTGTGCGAATTTGTTGCAATTTGATTTTCCATTACGAAATAATTTGCACAAATATTTGCCCTGCACGAGAAATGGCTGGTTAAAGGCCTTCCACTTAAGCCAGCCAAAAAGACGCTTCAAATTTATTGTCATTTATTTCTATACAGTTATGGCGTGGCAGGAGATAACATTAGATCAAGGAGTTTGTAGCTGAAAAAATTTATTTTAAAAATTTTTATGACATTTAAATAAGTAAAAATAAAAAAGTATGTAATTAAATTTAATTTAAATTAAATTAAAAAGGGCATAAAAAATAATTTAAAAAAAAAAATAGAAAATTGAAATAAATAGTAGCAAAAGAAAACAATTAAAAAATAAGTTAATAAAAATAAAACAAATAGAAATAAAATAAAAAATAAATAAATAAATAAATAAAAAAAAATTAGTAGCAAAAGAATATCCGTTTTAAAAAATTAATAATAAAAAATATAAATTTAAAAAAATTAAAATAAAAATACAAAAAAAATAAAATAAAATAACAAAAATTCAAAACACCATAATAATAAATTAGTCAAATCAAATATTTTCATTTTCAGTCATCTTTTTGGCATTAAGTCAACTCCCTATCTAAGGTAAATTGAAGAATGCAATAAATTGAAATCTAATAAAAATAAATAAATAATAATAAATCATAAAAAAAATAAAAATAAAAAAAATAAAAAAAAATAAAAAAATAAAAATAAAATAAAAATAAATAAAATTTTTTTTAAATTATATATTTTATATCACATTTACAAATTCAAATGAAATATTTTCTTTTCTAATATATATATTTTTATATAACATTTTTAAATGATACTCAAAAATACATGATTTTAATTTTAAATCATATTGCGTTATATAAAATTAAAAATATAAATATAAATTAAAAATATAAATTATATTCATATAAAATATTTTAATTTTAATCTTGAATCATATTGTATTATTTAAAATATATAAAATAATATTTAAAAAAAAAATATTTTTCTATGAAAAATTTTCTTGAAGAATTCTTTAATTATTCTCAGCAAAGCAATCAAAAGCTTTTGTTTTAAGCGAATATATTGAAGGCTACTTTTAGGCGCTAACTTTGTCATAGACTGAATTAATTTAAATTTAGCATTCAACGTATATTAGGTCTCTTAAAATATCAGTTAAAACTTGTCAGATTTCAATTGTAAAGCTAGCTTGGGCTCTGAAATTAAAAAAAAAAAAGAATCAAATAAAGATCTAAGCAAATTCCTGAACTCTGTCGACTCGCAAAGCTAAACTAAGGTTTAGAAAAACTGAAAGAAATGCAGTCATAAATGTTGAAATGACTCGCAAAGAAAACAAAAGCATTTGAAATGTAGCGGGAAAAGTATGCATTTAGCCTTTTATCATGTGGAGGCTCGAGCTTACGAGCTGTGACAATTGAAATCCTGTTTGTCAACGTCATTAAAATGCCAAGACAAATGTGATTTAGCCGCTGCTATTGCTGCGGGCAGCCAAACCAGTTGGACAAGGCAAACAAACAAACCAAGCAATGAAATCAAACAGCAGCAGCAGCCAAAATGTTGGGGCTACTCGTGATGTGTGTGCGGGTGTGTGTGTGTGTGTGTGTGTGTGTGTGTGTGTGTGTGTGTGTGTGGCAAAAGAACGAATCGTGGAAGTTGACAAAAGCGAAACGAATCAAAAGCTAGGTAGACTATAGGCAACAGTATTGTCATTGCATATTGATTGCGAACGGACTGTAGCCCTGATAACCTCCGTACTCCACCAGCTGCAGCTCCTACTATTCCCTACTATCACCCCATCCCTCCCTCCCCCCCCCCCTCTCTCTCTCTCTCCCTCTCCCAGCTGGGCGAGCAAATCAAATTGATTTGGAAATCCTTTGCAGCAAATTTGAAAAGGACTACAGAACGAGCACAACGTGACGTCCAACTAGATCGAGTCTGTTGCTTTGATTTTGACCATTGCAATTTTCAAAGCGGCTTAAAGGTGTTCATTCCGTGTCATTGCCCAAACAGTTTTCCAAGCAACATTCACACACACACACACACTCGGGCACAGAAACAACTTCTTTTCATTTACCAACTCTGGTTCTGCTCGCTCTCAAAAATTGATTCAGAAATGTGAACACCAAATTTTCATTTAAGCAACTTTCACTCAGCTTGAATAGAAGATAAATATGTGCAGCTGCCGTTTGATTTGATGAATAACATGGCATAGAGCTTCTCATCAAAGAAACAGCTATGTGTGACGGACTCGCAGATACCCTGGTATAAGTATATCTTAACTATTGTTGTTGCATGTATGATACCCTGTATAGATACCCTGTAGCTAGACAATCATGCTGTCTGTAGCAACAGCGAGTCATAAATACCAGACAAGAAAAAATACCCTGTAGCAAGCAGATACCCTGTAGCAAACATATGTATATAAAATCATTTCATCATATATATAATCATTTCAAAATTAGAACAGATACCCTGTAGCAAGCAGATACCCTGTAAGAGATACCCTGTAGCAGATACCCTGTAACAGATACCCTGTAGCAGACATGTATAAAGCAACAGAGTTAATAGAGTAAAAAGTAACAAACTAATAGATACCCTGTAGCTAGGCATGCATGTCGCAGACAACAGCAAGTCAAAAACGACTGACTAAAAGATACCCTATAGCAAGCTGTTGTTATAGAGGTGACGTATGGAAACTGCTTACTGCAGGATATTTATTAGTCTGTCACTAAACTAATAGAAACTATAGAAAATTATAGAAATTACTGGATATTTATTAGTCAAGCAATGTAGGCATGTGTGCAGCTCGATTTAGGGTATCTATAGGTCACCATGAGATGTCTGTAGTGCCAGACTAATAGATACCCAGCAGCTACCTACATGACTGCAATATGCGACTTATAAATACCCTGTAGCAAGTAAGTTCTAAAATGTTGCATCTCGCTATAGGACAGACTAAAAGATATCCTGTATCTTTTTTTATCTGTATCATTTTCAGCTTGCTACAGTATAACTATAAGTCTGCAACTTTTGAGTTGTATAACAGGAACATAAGTATTAGACAATGGCATAGCTTATAGAAATATCTGCATAGTAATAACAGCTAGCTACAGGGTATCTATAAGTTTGTCAGTCTTAAGTAGTATATCAAGTTACTATTGCTTGCAACACATTTTCTCCAGGGCAGACCAGTCGATACAGAAACAGCATTTTGCTGCGTCCAGCTAACTAATATACCCTACCTTGAAATGTTTATTTAAAGGGGCATTAAACACAGCTTGCATAGCTGAAAATAAAACTGATTTAAGTTGGCCTAATTACACGTATAATAAGCTTACTTAAATCATTGAGCTTTTTGATTGAGCAGAGAGAGAGAGAGAGACGGGCAGATACTGTTAGAGAGAGGGGAAGAGGGAGAGAGACAGAGAGATAAATTTGAAATCGACTTACTCTACACATAACTATATTTAAGATGTAAATAATGCAGCCAAAGTGAATTCTGAATTCTTGATTATTCTCACACGTTTCGCACTCTGCATCAAAATGAAAATCATTTTCCAAAGCGGCTTTTAAGCGCCCGAACCTGAAGATCAAAGTGCAAAACTAAGACCAAAAATTTGATATGCATTCCACTCGATGTCAGCTTTATTTTGTTGCGGTTTATGAAAACAGAAAAATGGGTGAAAAAAAAAAAAATATATATATATATATATATAAAATATATAGTATAATAAAAAAAATGAAATGGCAACAACTGCGCGATTGTTGCATGCAAGCGTTTTGCGGTTGGTCAACCACATGCCTCATACTGAGCTTGTTGAATTTATGGTCCCCGAGCAGCTGAAGAGCAATCAAAAAAATAAGCAAACCTGCAGCCAGCGCTTACTTTGGAAACAATTAAAAAACTGTCTTGCAATGTGGAATGGGTTTTTGCCCAGCTATTCACATTCAGAGCTTTTATTTATTGTCCAGCCATTAGTTTTGCAGTGAAAATCTAATCAAGCCCACACACACACACACACACACACACACACACACACACATAGCTAAATCAATGAATTGAAATATAATAGAATATTTATATCAAATATATTGTACATGAATTTATTTAGAAACGAATTTCTCCATGGACACAAGATAAGTGGCTTAAGTGTGGACAATATGCTTGATGTCCTCGACCATGTTTGTGTATAACCTAAGCTTATTGCATACTGTGTGAGTTAAGGGCCTTATGCGTTGCTTAAGCTGTATGTAACGGGCAGGCGGAAGCAGGAGCTGGAGCTTAGATTGAATTGCAATCAATTGTTGTTGAAGTTTCGTGTCGAGCAAAAACTCTGCTAACCGATGGACAGGACAATAGAGAACAGCTCTTAAAAGATTAGATTAGGTTTATATACTTGTTGGAAAAATAATATTTATATATAAGATAAAAGATGCGCAACTAATAGAGTAATTTTAATCAAAGGCAAGGCAAATGCAAAGCCAATAAAGCATTAAGTGAAAAATATTGCTTCATTAGAGAAAAAATCTCTTTCTTTTTTCTCCATCTCCATCCACCAATTGAAAAATTTAAATTTGAAAAAAAAAATATCAAAGATTAAATCCATATGAAAATGAAGTTGGAATTAATAATCTCTCATAAACAAGCAAAATCAAATCATATACTCACATATACTAAATACATATTAAGTGATTGCCTGCATAATAAATATTTCTACATTAATCAATGCGCTCAAATATCTACTGAACACTTATCTAATAAAAGTCTTTCACTCACACTCTCAGATAAAAAACTCGGAGAGCAATCGATTGCTGCGATTCATCAACGAATTCGTTCGTGATCGACTCGCAATCATTTTCTCTTCGTTTGTTTCGCTGCCACGATGCTTTGCTTGACTCTTAGAGAGCAAAAAGTCTTTGGGTTGTCTTCGCTAAGCACGTCAATAGAATACGTGTGTGAATGTATGCATATGTATATTTGAGAATCTGAAGATCGTTTGCATAGACCCCATAGACACCATCTGCTCACTCACTGAACCTCATTGTGGGAGTGTGAATCGTATCGCTCTCTATACGATGTTCAGGAAAATGAACCTCACACGAATAATTCCACTTAAGGCTCTTAGCAAAACCGAAAAGAACCGAAGGCTCAGAGAGTGAGAGCGGGAGCGAGAGCGAAAGTTAGAACGAGAGTAAGAGCGAGAGCGAGAGCGAAAGCTAGAGCGAGAGCGAGAGCGAGAGCTAGAGCTAGAGCTACAGCAAGAGCTAGAACTATAGCTAGAGCTAGAGCGAAAGCTAGAGCTAGAGCTAGAGCGAGAGCTAGAGCTAGAGCTACAGCACGAGCTAGAACTAGAGCTAGAGCTAGAGCGAAAGCTAGAGCTAGAGCTCCGAAGGCTCAGAGAGTGAGAGCGGGAGCGAGAGCGAAAGTTAGAACGAGAGTAAGAGCGAGAGCGAAAGCTAGAGCGAGAGCGAGAGCGAGAGCTAGAGCTAGAGCTACAGCAAGAGCTAGAACTAGAGCTAGAGCTAGAGCGAGAGCTAGAGCTAGAGCTACAGCACGAGCTAGAACTAGAGCTAGAGCTAGAGCGAAAGCTAGAGCTAGAGCCAGAGCGAAAGCTAGAGCTAAAGCTAGAGCTAGAGCTAGAGCTAGAGCTAGAGCTAGAGCTAGAGCTAGAGCTAGAGCTAGAGCTAGAGCTAGAGCTAGAGCTAGACCTTGAGCTAGAGGTTGAGCTAGAGCTAGAGCTAGAGCTAGAGCTAGAGCTAGAGCTAGGGCTAGAGCTAGAGTGAAAGCTAAAGCTACAGCATGAGCTAAAACTCTCTCTCTCTCTCTCCCTCTCGCCATCAAAGGCGGTATGCCCAAGACTGCTTGAGACTCTCTCAGACAGGTCTCAGGTCTCATCTCATTTCAATCAACTCTAACTTCAATTGGCATCGCAATGGCTGCAAAAGATCTAAGCGAAATTATCAGAAAAAAAAAAAACAAAAACAAATACTTTTTGCAAACACTTCAACTCGTCTTTTCTTTTTAATTAGTTCTAGTAAGTAGACTTAAATAGATATTTTAATTGTTAGCAGTCGCCGCTCTATAAATGGTTGGAGGTGCACTAAATATACATACATCGATATATTTATAGATAAATCTATTTGCATGGCGGAAAAGTTGTTATTTGTGCAGAAAATGCGGGACTTGGTTGCATATTGTTGACGTCTCAAATGTTTTAAGCAGCTTACACAGCATTGCAGCATTTTGTTGAATGCACAGCTGTAAAGAGGAAAAGAAAAGGTGAAAGCAAAAGGAAAATGAGAATGAAAAAGACGCACGCGTGAGTCGAGTCGGGAGTGCTCGACTGAGAGATGCTCAGTGCTGGCAGTCAGGCAAGGTCGATCTGAGTGCTCCAGCCGGATTCAATAAACGATGTAGACATCATCAGATCGTGACATCAACTAGCTCGACTCACCTCAAGAGGCCACGCATTCGTCTGTCTGAGTGATCGACTAGCAAATTACGAGAGTTGCTAATCAAAGTCTTTACGAACTCTTCGTGGATCGACTCGATCGTCAGCTCGTCGATCTCAGCAACATGCCACGCCTTCTGTAAGCGAACCAATATACCCTGAACTCCTATGTTCAATAGACTCTGAACATAGAAATTGTAAACAAGATAGAGTAAGTAGCGTTGGGAGTGACCGCCGAAGAAATACCCCAAGTTGCTCACGGAACTCATACGGACAAAACGAACGATCGACTCAGCTGATCAATCTGCTCAATATACCATACCATACTGTTATATGCATTTACGAAAACTCATATACCCTGAATTGCCATTAAAGTAAGTGCCAGCGGGTGTAACCGACTAGCAGATACCCCGAGCTGCTCATCAATCAAGTTTTTCCGAACTCTACCCATACACTCATACTCTCATACATACCCTGAACTCCCAAAAAGCATAAATATGATATGAAGTTAGAGTAAATTCCCCCCGGGCCTCGGGAATCGAAAAACTACGAAGTACCCAGAGTTGCCAATCAGGGTCTGGTCAGAAAAATGCTAGGCAAGTTCTCTCGGGAGTCTACCAAGAGATGCTCTGAGCTGAGCTGAGCTCAGTCAAGTCTTTATGAACTCTGCCAGTTCTCATACGGGTATAAAGACTAAAGTCAGCTCGATCAACTAAAATCCTTGATCTCAGCAACATGTCAAGCATTCTTCAAGAGCACCATGAATTCCTATAGGTTCTGGGCATAAAATTGATAAGCAAATTAGAGTAAGTGCTCTCGGGAGTCGGTAGACTACCCCGAGTAGCCTTTCATGCAAGTCTTTACGAACTTTCCCAGTACTCAAACGGACCAGTGTTGCCACCTTTTGTTGAGCAATAAAACTGTTTCTAGTGGGAACACACTTATTATGAACTGACAGACATCCGTTAGGTCTTCAGCTCGTCACGCCTTCTCTAACAAAAGCAATATACCCCAACTGCTCATTTCTAGTATACAGAGCCACAACATTGTGAACAAAAGGGCAAACAATTTTTCTCAGGCAGCTAATTAGTGCAATTAGGAATATATTAGCCAAGACTTTTCAATAGAAAATCTGTCAATGTATGTGGGCGTGTCTGCTATATAATTGAGGCATATTTATTTGTATGTCTAGCAAGCAAATGGTTGAGTGGTTAATTCGCTGCTGCGTGGAATGGTTGACTGCTGGTCTGTCGAAATTGAGTGTAAATGTCGCGGCAACTTATGCCACACACGTAGACGCAGTTGCTTAATATCACGGCAAGATATGCTGGCAACGGGAGCCGCAAAACCAAAAACGACAAAGGCAAGCTCATATTTGCCGCAAGTCAGCAGCAGCAGCAGCGAAGGCCGAACCAGGCAGAGAGGTGTGAGGATGTTGCTGCTGCAGGCAATCTCTGTATGTGTGCGGGTGTGTGCGGCTGTGTGTGTGTGTGTGTGCGTCACTCTTGTAGTGGCTTGCCCCAGCTTGCCCCCGCCACATGTGGCACTGTCGTGAAGGTGTCGTGTTGAACATGTTAGGTGTCTTGTCGCTTATCATGTTAAGTGGGTGCACCCACGTCTACGTGCCTCGCATCTCACTGGCGTAACGCCTGTCTATGGTAATTTTCATAGAAAATATGTAAAATTTACAAACAGACGGACAGAGCGACAGATAGACGGTGAAAAAGCAAAGTAACTGTAGAAATTGGCTAGTGACAAACGTTAGACACAACATTTGCCACTCGTCTTGGGCGCGCTTCTTGGCTACTGCCACTTGGCCTACTCCTGCCAGGCTAATTTCCTTTTTAAAGTGTTGCGAGACTCTTGTTGCCTGCCGCTGCCAGGACAAGCTCATTTGCACCTCATTAAATGCTGCCACTCGACCCGATGACGACGCAAAATCAACCGCCTCGCCCCTCCGTTCGTCCGTTCGTCCGCTCCTCCAACTCCTGCCCACATGGCATATTCTTAGAAAAATGCAAACACAATCTCCCAGAAAGAAAAGAACCGAGAGGGTGCAGAGTGAAGACCTCCACTCAAGGCAAAAGACACGACTTGAAAGAGTATCCTGCGCGGCAGCAAAACGAATCAAATATGCGTTTACCCGGAAATTTTACAATCCAATTTCCAAGGCGGCTCAGCGGCGCACTTGAGTCGAAGTGTCGGCTTCTCCCATTTAAGGATCTAACTTTCCCGGAACTAGGGACAGGAGCACGCTGCTCAGTTGAGAGTCTTAATGAATGATTAGCATAAAGACAAAGTGAAATTATACAGTTATCTGTAAGTGGATGGGAGATGGAGCGAAATCAAAAGAGCCTAAAACATTTACTGTTACAAATGAACCAGTGAAGTGGCGAACTGTTGTACAAATGAACTAGCAAGTGTTGAGCTGAACTCTACAACTAGAATATATAGATTATATGAAGTACAAATGTACTAGTTCATGCATGAACTTTTCCTTAACTGAAGTAGCTTATGCATGGAACTTGTTAAAGTGAACTAGTACTGAATCATTGTGCAAATGAACTAGTAAGTATATGAAGCAATATATAGTTGCAGTGTATATATGAGACACAAATGAACTAGTGCATGCATGAACTGAAGTAGAAAATGCATGGAACTTGTTAAAGTGAACTAGTGCATAGCTGAATCATTGTGCAAATGAACAAGTAAATAGATGAGCTTATAAATAATTCAAGTAGTGAATATATAAAACATACATGAACTAGTTCATGCATGAACTTTTCCTTAACTGAAGTAGAGAATACATGGAACTTGTTAAAGTGAACTAGCACATAGCTGAATCATTGTGCAAATGAACTAGTAAATATATAAAGCAATATATAGTTGTGGTAGTGAATATATAAAATTTTGTTCAAATGAACTAGTTTTTTTTTATAAAAGTTCACTTTTAGTTCATAATGATTCACAGCGAAACTCATGAATTGAACTAGCTTATTCACAACTCACGCAACTCGTTCAAAAGTTGTTTACAGATTGTTAAGTCAATCGTAAGCTATATACAAAGAAAAGTCTGATTTTCGCTTTCAGTTTAATTTACATAACAATAAGAGAAACTCGAAGAAACACAACAGAAATTGCAGATGAATTTATACTGACCGTTATTTGCTGATTAACTGCTGTTGCTGCAACTGTTGCTGTTGCTGTTGCTGGTGTTGCTGTTGATGTGGTTAATGTTGTTGTTGTTGCTGTTGTTGTTGTAGTTGTTGTGATTATTGTTGCTGCTGCAGCTGTTGTTGTTGCTGTAACCGTTGCTGTTGTTATTGTTGCTGCTGCAACTTTTAATGCTGCTGTTGTTGTTGCTGCAACTGTTATTGCTGCTGTGCTCAGCACATTGCTGTAACTGTGACATTGTTGTAGCTGTGCATGCTGCTGTTGTAGTTGCTGCTGCACCTGCTATTGCAACTGTTGCTGTTGCTCTCATTGCTATAGTTGTTACAACTGTTGCTGATGTTGCTGTTGTTGTTGCTGCTGTTGCTGCCGTATCTGCTGTTGTTGTTGCTGCTGTTGCTGTTGTTATTGCTGCTGTTGCTGCCGTATCTCTTGTTGCTGTTCTTGCTGCTCCTGTTATTGTTGTTGTTGCAGTTGTTGTTGTTACTGTTGTCGGTAATGTTGTTGCTGCTGTTGTTGCTGCCGTATCTCCTATTGTTGTTGCTTCTGTTGCTGTTGTTGCTGCTGTTGTTGCTGCTGTTTTTGCTGCTACTGCTGTTGTGGCTGCTGCTGCTGTTGTTGCTGCTGCTGCCGTTGTTGCTGCTGTGCTCAGCACATTGCTGTAACTGTGACATTGTTGTAGCTGTGGATGCTGCTGTTGTAGTTGCTGCTGCTCCTGTTGCATCTGCTTATCCGTCGCGGCAGTTGGCCTCATTCGCCATCAGGATGATTGACTGGCTGCCTCCTGGCACTGATGTGGCAAGGATCCAGCCTGGAACTGCCTGGCTGCCAGCCACTTGGCTTCGCCTAACAATTGACAGTTGCAATTAATGCGGCGTACACTTTTTGCTGCACTTGGTAAAGATGCATTGTAGACAGCCAGTCGACCCATCGTCAACCCATCGTCAACCCATCGTCAACCCATCGTCAACCCATCGTTAACCCAACGACCCAACGACCCATCGACCCGTCAATCGTCAACCGAACAACCAACTCGATGGCCTCGCCAAGCGCTGTTAATTGGCATGCATCAATGCATCGATGACGTTTATTAGCACTACTCAGACATGCACACACTCCACTGCAGCTGCCACTACCACAGCCACAACCTCTGCTTCTGCATCTGTTTCTGTTGTTGATTGTGTTTCCAGACTCCGGACACTATACTTCAATGCCACTGATGACATTATTGTCTACGTCTCTCTCTGTATACGTGTGTGTGTGTGTGTGGCAAATGATGTTCATTTGATTTAATAGCAGCGTAACGTGCGCCATAAAAAATGTGTAAGCAAATCTGACTCGCCGAGAAGCGCTGTCAGCTGATATGAGCAAAAGAACTAGTTGAAATGAACTTGGAGCTTTATATATTTTTAATATTGAGTTTAATTGAAATGGATATATACTGAAGCTATTAACACGTGAGTCAACCAGTCAGCAAAGAACTAGTTCCAATGAACTTTAAATAATTGGAGTGCTAATTGAAATCAAAAAAGATGCTATATTGAAATGGAAATATATTCTGGGTGAGCTAATCGAAAAGGACTGCCAGCTGAGCGCAACATACAAGGATTTTAGCTAATGAATAAAATAACTAGTTCAAATGAACCATTTTAAGTTTATTATGAAAAAAAATAAATAAAACAATTTAAGCAAGTAGTAAATCAAAAATAAATTTTAAAAAACACTAAAAATAAAAAAAAAAAAAAATAACACAAAAAAAAATAATGAATTAAAAAAAAAACACTTCAAATATTAAAAAAAAAAAATTATTTTAAAAAATAATAATAAATTAAAAAAAAAAACACTCAAAATATTTTAAAAAAAATAATAATAATAAAAAAAATAATAAAAAATTTGAAAAAAAAAAAAACACTCAAAATATATAAAAAAAAATAAAAAAAAACATTAATAAATTTAAAAAAAAAAAAAAAAACACTCAAAATATTAAAAAAAAAAAATAAAAAATCTTTGCAAAATAACTTTCTCCAACGAATATTCCATAGCGCTTGCCTAGCCTTCCTCAATATAAATATACCCTAAGCTTCCTTTTGGAATATATTAACAGAAAAAAACAAAAACTAAAATTGAAACATTCTATGAGTAGTTTTATTAATAGCTCCCATTCATTTGCAGCACAATCAATGCAGCCAAAATTAATTGAAGCTTCATAAATATTTTACACGTTGGGGCAAAAAAAAATTGCATGCAGTAAAAAGTGATGAAAAAGACAAAGAGAATGGCAATGAACGAATTTGAAATACACTCACAAAATTGATTTATGTGAATATAGTGATATATATGATATAGTATAAGTATGAGCAGTCTAGATGGGAGTGCACGACTTGCAGATACCTCATCTTCAGGCCCTCTGCTCTTCAAATATTGCTTTAAAAAATTGCTAAAATTATTGAGTTATCGAGAAATATAGAAATAGAGAATTATAGAAATATAGAAATATAGAGATATAGAAATATAGAGATATAGAAATATAGAAATATAGAGATAAAGAGATATAGAAATATAGAGATATAGAAATATCGAAATATAGAGATATAGAAATAGAAATGTATATAAATAGAAAGATAGAAAAATATAGAAATATAGAAATTGAGAATTATAGAAATATAGAGATATAGAAATATAGATATAGACATATAGAACTATAAAAATAGAGAAATATATAACTGTAAATAAGTAAACACGATAATATAGTCTGCGAGGTGTGTTCAAAAAGTTCTGCGAATTTTTAATTTTCTGGTTTTATGTTGCATTATGTTTGCAGTCAGGCACAGCTTATAGGAAATATTGACTCAACTGGAAGCTCAACAAGAGGCCTATAGTAGAGCAAGGCCAATACATTGACAACCGCCCAATATCATGGCAGGCCAAGAGTATCGACGTGCATAAAATGCTGTTAACTGAGCTGTGGCATATCCATCAGCAAATTATTGATCAGCGACAAGTTATTGTCCAGCCGCGTGCTGTTGGCGCCCAGTGCTCCCCTTTGCTGGCTTATGCAATTCACTTTAAGTGTGTTTTGCTGCCACGACGGCAAGCGCCAGCAGCCAAGTTTCAAAAGCAAATTTCCCAGAGGATGCGCCGCGACGCTCCAGCTGAAGCTGGCTGTTTGGCTGTTTGGCTGGCTATAAGCGTCATTGGAATTCCCCAAAGCCATTAAGCGCAAATGTATGCAACAACCAGGCAAAGGGAAAGGCAACAGAAAAAAAAAAAGAAAGTATGAAAGAAAGAAAAAAATGAAGCTGAAAGCTGAAAAATGTCAGACGCAGCGCAAACGCGAGCGCCAACAGCCCCAAATTCGAATCGCATCTACGTCTTGGCAACACTTCATTAGCAAACGCTAAGAGCTTCGGCTGCAAGTGAAGCGCTCGCTGCTCTATTTGCTCATGGCTGTTGGCTCTTGGCTCTTGGCTGTTGCCTTGGCCAACAATAATTTAATTTCGCAACACTATTGGCTGCTTTGCAGCAAAAAGTAATTTCATTGATTACAAACGAGAGAGGGGGAGCTGGGAGAGCGAAAGGATAACAAGCAGCAGCAGGAGCAGCAGCAGGAGTCAAGCAACGACACCAACCACTTGGGATTGCCAGCTATGAACACAAAAAAAAAAGAAAAGTAAAAATAAAATAAAATAAAACCAAAGTCAAGTAAATTGTGGCTCGCGCCACGCCTCCTAGTGCCCCGCCTCTAGGCAAACCAATAAAATGCATAAAGCATTCGATATCGATAAGTAAATCATATACTATAATGATAGAGAGTTCGATCAATTAATGCCACACTCGCACTGTCCTCTCGGCATATGGAAAAGCTGCAGAATTTTATTACAATAATTACTGCAATAATTATTACTTAACAATATTTTATGCCACATTTAATTGAAAGTCAAATGACAGAAGCATTAAATTGCTGACTTAATGTGATGTACATATATAAAGCTATATATTTATAGATATAGTCAATAATGCATGTGTATATATAAATCTCATTGTGGTTGAGAGATAAGAAGTAAGCGTGCGGCTGACTAGAAAATACCCTGTGCATACAAGCAGTAGAAGGGTGAACAAAGGAACGTAGAGATTAAAGAAAGGAAAGTCGTAAAAATTGACGGGCGGACGGACGGACAGACAGTTAGAATGGAAACGGAACAGACGAACGAACAGACAGACAAATTAATGAACTGACGAACGGAGAGACGGACGGACGAACGGAGGGACAGACAGACAGACGGCGATACGGACGGAGAATTGGACGGACGAACGGAAGGCCGGCTGGATGGAGCGACAAACGGATGGACAGACATACAGACGGCGACACGGACAGAGACGGACGGAGAGACGAACGAAGAGACAGACGGAGAGACGAACGGAGAGACGGACGGAGAGACGAACGGAGAGACGGACGGAGAGACGTACGGAGAGACGAACGGAGAAACAGACGGAGAGACGAACGGAGAGACGGACGGACGAACGAACGGAGAAATGGACGGACATGTGGATAAACTGAACAGTCGCAACGGCGAACGATTCAATGGACGGACAAGCCACGGGCCGGACAAAGCAACTAATGCCTAAAAGGGCAAATGTACATACCAATAGGCGGACGGACGTATGGGCGGGCGGACAGAAGGACGGACGAACGGATGGACGGACGAGCGAAAGAACAAGAGCATAGAAGGACAGGCAGACAAACGAACGGACGGACATATAGAAGAACAGGCGGAGTAACATATGGAAAGCGGACTAACGAACGACAGTTGAACATGACAATATACTCTCTATATATTCATATATTCAGAAATATTTCGGCAATGCCTATGCAGAATGCTTCACATAAAGCATATTAAATGCACCTCTAGGTCAGCCAAGGCATTTGGTCAAAATAACTACAAACGATCCAGGGCAATGATAATGTCAATGATGAGCGTAGCTCTGCAGAGTCGATTGCGCACAAAGCTTGCTGATGGCTTTGTTCTACTGGGACTTGCACTACGGCTGCTTCGCTACATTCCCAGCTGATAATAAGCTCGAATAGACGCAACGTTTACTGTTTTAGCCGTGCCAAAGTGTTAGGTGCTAGAGGCGAAAATTAACTTATCAAACACACATTACAAGCCCAAAGTTAACATTAACAGCATTAACATTAACACGCGCCGCCGTTGGCCCCATAGCGACCGCCCGCTCGTCCTTCCTACCAGCCCTTACTCACTTCACTTCACTTGCTTTCACTATGCTACGCTCATTTTTTTTTCTTCATTTTTGCAGCGCCTTTTGCCCTCGTTCATGTCGATTGTGCGTCCGTTGAAGCTTCAGCGCGCAGTTGTGAACGCTTCGAGCTGCGAGCTGTTAACTGTGCGCTTCTAATGGCATAAAATGTTCTCTCGAATTCCCCGAACAATTGAAAGTTGTGGCAAACTAGTAAACGGCACAAGCACATACACACACACACACACACACACACACACACACACTCACGCACATTCCTCTGCTAGGCTTGACTCTGTGCAGCTTGGCGAGCGCAGCCTCTGGAGACCGCGTCGCTGGCTTCGCTATTGATTGAGTTGCGTTCGATTGGCACAGACCAGGCCAAAAACATTTTGTCAGCCCATTGAGCCAAGCGTCTGGTATCGTAATAAATAATTAAAGTCGCCCACGGCCAGAACCCCAGCAACAGCCTCAACCCAAACCATGCCGATCCGCGCAATAGCACTTACACTAAGTACCTACCGACCTACCTGAATATCTGTGAATAGCAGAATCGCTGCGTGAGATATGTATGCATATTCAACTGATTGAAATGAGAAACTGGAACAATTTTATGAAAGCTTTATTCAAATTTTTAAGTTTCATTAAAGCTTGTGTACATCTAGCTTATGTAACGCTTAAAGCTCTGCTCAATCTCAATCGGGTTTATGGCGAGACTTTTGGCCTACGCAAGTTGAGCTAAGTAGGCCTTCATTTTGGTGAGCTTAACCACACATATGTAAATGGTCTACCTTAAAGCTCCACAATTATATTAAAGCTCCACATAGGCTTAAATATATATGTATTAGAGCTCTCACAAAAATCAATTTGAGTTAACTTTTTAATTTAAGATCGCATTTAAGTAAGATAAGCAATAAAAAGCTCGCTGTTTCGATTAAAGCTTGCTACAAATTCTTGGCTCTAAGCAAGCGAGAATCAACAATTAGCCAAATTTGTTTCAAATGAAAACTCTACCAAAACTCTATTAAGTCTAAAGTCTAATGACAGTAAAAAGCTTAACTAAACAATAATTGCTTAGAAAAGCGCTTAAAGCTTGCTTAAAGCTCCCGCATAGTCAACAGTTAAATGACAATAAGCCTTCAAGCATGAGAGAGCTAAAAGATATCCTACTATGCAAAAATCATAGACATTGCTGAGCTGCCATAACATGGCCCATATTTATATAAAGCCATCAAGCTTTTAGCTTGAAATGCTGAAAGCTGAAAGCTTTCAAATGGCAGCCAAACTAAGCTGCTTTCAGCTGACATTTGCATATGAATAACAATTGGAACAATTGCCAAAACATAAGTCGAGTATGATCCAGAATCAATAAGTAGTCGAACAACAATGCCAGACGCAAGCTAAGCTTTAAGTTGTAAGCTTTTAATGCGCACGCGTGTAAGCTTTAAGCAAGAAGAGCAGCAAAATGAGACAAATGGAAATAATAAAGGATAATACAAAATATACAAAAAAAACAGAAAAAAGAACAGAAAAAATAGGAGGCAAACAGAACGTAAGCTAAGCCCGATGAAAATATGGAAACCCTGACAACAGACCCATTCAGTGATTGCCTTGGCAAATGCCAGCTAAACCTAAGCCGGCTTCAGTGCTAGAAATCAATGTTTGATGGCTGCTGCAGCATTTGGCACATAATTTAAAGGCCAACAGCGGCAGCGACATCAGTTGGCTTTAATAAAGCCAAAGGCGAGCGAGACGGTGCAAGCGCTGCGGTACGGGTCAGGCACTACATATACTACACTATATATTGATATATATATATATATATATATATGTATATAGATTTTGTTCTTTGCTGACTGCAGAGCAAATTCAGCTGGCGCTGCGACGGCCCCATGGACTGACTGCATGGCATTTTAGTCACGTAGCAACACGAAAGTTATCGAAGATTTAAGCGCACGTACATGATGTTGCTTCCTAGCAAGCAAAACACTCCTAGACATGGAAGACGACATAGGCCAGAGCTTCATGTGTGTCTGTGTCTGTGTGTGGAGATAGAGCAAAAAACCAAAAGTCGTCATCAAATGCCGTGAGTTATTGTAAAATTCCAGTTACGTTTTAGACTGAGGTGGCACGTCGCAGCCCCACAGAATCTCAACCCTCAACCCCCAACCCCCTACACAGTTTAACAAGCGACAAGGACAAGCCGAACGACAACAGTGCCAAGTGCTTGTCAAATTGAAATTAAAAGCCAAATGCTAAAGTGGTTTAGGCCAACAGCGGCATTGGGCCCTTTTTCTTCTACATTGTATAAAATCAATAAAACCAAATAAAATACGTGCATGTCGCCGCTCGTACATAACTTTTGTTCTGATTCCAGCCGTGGTCAGCGCTGTTGACCACAAACCAGTTACCAATAACCAGCTAGCCAGCTAGCCAGCTAGTCGCCCGTGTTGACCGTCTGGCTATATTTTGCGGCTGTCTGTGCGGTCGCGTGACCTTTTGCCGCAAATCGAATGAGAAAGGGATTCGATACTTTCACTACACAACTACATTGTTCAAGTATCGAGTTTTGGGTCAGCTGTCTTGGCCCCAGCCTTTTGGTCGAAAGATTCGTCCTGCGGCACTTTTTGGCCAAGTGCCCTTACCATTCCAAAGGCAAAGTCCTTAGCCCATTTGACTGACACTTTTTATGGCAATGTGGCACAACAAGGACTGGCAAATAGGAGCGCATTGTTTCCACTTAACACAGCCGCAGGCCAGGACTTGTTCACTTCTGACTTGAAGAAGACTTCTTAAAGTTAAATTCGCCATAAATGTTTCATTTGATGGATGGTTAAACACTTTGCTATAATATAAATTAAGTAACTATGCTTTAAAGCTGCGCTCTTCTATGTGATTCTCATAATTTAAACTTTGATTTTGAGCTTAACTTTTAGATATTTACATATGCTGTATATATAATCTATATCTAATCAAGTTTTCCACATAATATACCATAATCATATAAATATATCTTAAAATAATATTTATTTTACTTATATACATATTTATAAACATTTCTAATGTTAAGTTATATATTGAGTTAATATGCTTTAAAGCTGCAAACTAGCGCACTTCTATGCGATTCTCATGGGCCGAACTTTGATTTTCATATTCATAATCAATCTTACCACATGAGTTTCACAATATAGTAAAAATATATCTACAAATGATAATAGTTTTGCTTATGTCGCTCTTACATTTCTTATGCTCTTCTTTACACACGCATTGTCAGAGCTGTAAAGCACGCAACACTGGCGCAGACCAGCTGGAAGTTAATTCTGCTGTTGCTGCTTTGTACACCATGTGCTGCACGCTTAGCTGGGTCACACTTAATGCTCAAGACTTGGCAGCATTGAATCTGGCCGCGGCCGAGGCTATTAAATGCGTCTTAGCAATAGCAAAACTGTTGCAGATGCCTGCAAGCATTCGACTTAAGCCATTGAATCCACTCCACCCATACCAATGGCAGCTCTTTACCACAACAATGTGCTCTCTCCACACATTTCTATGCACCGTTATGTAGTGCTAGCTGCCGCTGCTGCTGCCGGTGCTGCTGCTGCTGCTGTTTGCTACTGTTGTTGACATGTGTGCGTAGAAGTCGCCTGCGGCCAATGGCAATGCAATGACAAATAGGCGACAAAACGAAATGAGAAATATGCAGGCATTTCGAGCGGCCAGCGCACGAGAGCAAGAGAGAGAGAGAGAGAGAGAGGGAAGTACGAGAGCAGCCAAAGCAGAGGAGATGACGCAGTGGGACAGCAGCAAATAGCAACAGCACCAGTTGAGATTAGAAAAGCATTTGTTGAAATCAAAAAGCCAGAGACAAGCCGGGACAGCCAGCTGTATGCTTGATGACAGCAAAGCGAGACAGAGCGATAGATTCACAGCAATGCGAGCGAATAGAAACGAAAAAAAAAATGAGAATATAACTGTGCGAATAGAGGCAGAGGCACAGTCACTGACATCTACAACTTTATAGTGTTTGCTGCAATGCAGGACAATACGCAGCAAATATTACAGCAACAACAAAGCAAGCGAGAATGCACTTTGACTAGCGTAGTCGGCGTGACGCTACCCTCTAACTATGATTGTTTCTATTGTTGTGAAAGGCTGCAAATATAAAGTATACATTTATTTATCAAAATAAATATTATTACAAATATAAATATTCTCTATGAATAAAAGTAGCAAAATAAACAGTTTACTGTCAAGTTTGTATATCTAACAACTGTTGATCATATGCCTACTTTAGCCTGCCCGCTCACAGGGTATCAAAGAAAACGACAATATAAAGTAAAAGCAATGTCGACAGCAGACAAAGGTCGCATGTGCGAAAATGAAATACCCCCGCCCTGCTTCCGCCACGTCCCTCTACGACAATGCAGAGAGGCTTTAACAAGGGCCTGCGCCAACTTTCAATTAGTGCTGCAAACTAAATTAAGCAATAACTGTTTTTTTTTGCTCTCTCCTTTTGCCTTTTCGTCTTCCACTGTTCGACAGGCTTTGCCCACTGCACGACGATTTTATGTCTTCGACTTTGCCAAGGCAACGGCATAAATAACAACAGGCAAATGCCATTGCAGCCGCCATTCGAATTGCAAATTCCAATAGAAGTAGTAAAACAAAAGCAAAGCAACAACAAAAACTGACTTGAAATCGAAGAATGAATTTTAACAAATTTTTGCTGCATGATAACGAAACTCAAATGCTCTGCAAATGTGTTGAGTAAAGGACTGGTATGATTATCCTTGATGCAGAATATACAAAATATTAAGAAAAATTAAATAAAATAAAATCTACTAATAAAATTATACAAATATATATAAATACTGTACTTCATAAGTAAATAAAAAAAAAAATAAATGAAAATAATAAATATATTAATATTGTTACATACAATATATATTTATATTTTGAAAGAAAAAATAAATACACTTTAGTAATAATAAAAATATAATAAAAATATTAAATATTACATTATTATATAAATAAAATATAAATTTTTTTAATAAAAAAATATATACCTACATAAATAAAAATACTGGACTGTATAAAAAATATTAAATAATAATAATATATGTCTGAAAGTTTTTATAACAAAAAAAAGACATACATAGATTACACTTGCCGTTGGATCTAGAATTAAACACTATATATAAGTATTATAAAAATAAAATAAAATAAAAATTTTTTTTTTATATAACTAAAAAATTTTTTTATATTTTTATATTGTTTCAAAATTTAATTGGAAAAGTAGCATTAAAATACATAATTAAAATTCTCTCTTTTTGCGTAACATTCGTAAACGTTTATCGAAAAAAAAAAAAAACACTCGAACGAAGCTCAACTAACTCTCAATGTGTTGTGAAACGGACTCCGTATGAGAGTTGTCACTGTGGCCGCCCCAACAGTTACCACAAAGTCACAATGCCCCGGCCGCAGTGGGGCACTAACTGGGCATAGATGAATGGACGCACGGCTGACTGAGTGGATGGATGTGCTGGGACAAGGCAATGTCGCCAGCATCGTCGCCTCTATTGTTAAATGCATGAAAAATAGCCAACACGGCCGCTCATCAGACGCCACCTGCAAGCAGGTGTCTATCTGCCTGTGTGTGTGTGTGTGTGGGTCTTTGTGGATGTGTGTGTGTGTGTGCTTCAGATGCGTCAGGTGCATAACTCATGCGCTGCGTAGCGTCGGCGATTTATGGCCAGTGGCTGCAAATGAACAAAGCGGCCAACTCTTTTGACAAATTGCATTGCCGCCTGTTAATTGAATTATGAGCACGAGAGGCGCATGGAAATGGGAAATGGGAAATGGGCACAAGGATTCAGGACGACAATAGCATGACGAGAGCAAGGCAACGAGCACAAGGACAACGATATGATTAAGACGTTTGTGGCCAAAATGCAACGCGTTTTAATTAGCTGCCCAGCTAACTGCGGCCAACAGCAGCCTTGGCCAACAACTTCAGGCAACTCTTCCAGCTGTCCAACACTTGACGCTAATGAATTAGTTAGCTGTAATGCGCATCTAAACCATCAACGGCCAACGGCCACCGGCTGCCCGCGCCGCCGACGAATGTCCAAATCAATTTGTCGCCCAGGTGCGCGCACAGGTGCTTAACATGCCGATTTGCGTTCAATTAGGCATTACCACTTGACCGAGTTCGCTCCCATGGCGCCCCCATGACACCCTGGTGCAATGTCGTACATACGCAGCTCGAGCGTATCGTGCTGGCAGATGAATTGCATTTGCTTGTAACAATAAAAGCAGCGAGCAGCGAGTGAAAGCAGCAAGAGCAGAGAGTGAGAGCAACGAGAGCAGCAGTTGAGAACAACGATAGCAGCGAGTGAGAATAACGGAGCTATGACTGAGAGCAGCAAGAACAGCGAGTGAGAGAACAGCGAGTAGACTTGTTATTGCTACTTGCATGTTCTCGCTGCAAAGAGAAGAGAAGAGAGAAACAACGAGTAGCTTCTAGCTATTCTAATAAGGCAGAGCAGCGAACAACGAGCGACAACGAAGACCAACGAGTAGCAGCGACGAGAAATTAAGCCAAAATCAACGAGTAACAACTTACGACGTGGAGAACCAGCGAAGCATAATGAAGTAGCTGGAACGACTAACAAATGAGAGTAACGAGTTGCAATCTACACGTACGAGTAAGTACCAGCCAACGAGTAGACCAATAAGCGAGTAACAAGGTTAACGAATGGAATGATTACTCGCATTCCAAATATATATTTTAGGATTGAGAAGTGCACATTAATTGCCAAACCTAATTAACGAGTAACATTTCTAAGCCAAATATTTCAATAGAAAACATTTGAAATTCCTTTAAGCATTATTATTTAAGGCAAATTTAAGATTTAAGATACGTCTACGATTTCTATCGGTTTAATCGACCGCAGGATCTACGCAACGCGACCGACGCAGATGCTGCATCAGCAAAATTATTTCCAATTGCATTGAACCACAACGGCGAATCGGAAGCAAGCCAACAAGACCCCAGCCCCCATCTCTACCCCTGTCCCATCCCTTAGCTCTACCTCTACACCCAACCCTGCCCTTTCCAGCACTCTCTCACCTATTCCCAGTAACATAATTAGGATTATCCTGTTGCATTGTTATGGCTCACTTAACAGGCATGACATGTGGTGAGAGAGTGGGATAGAGAGAGAGAGAGAGAGAGAGAGAGAGGGAGGGCAATGCATGTATATCGTATTGTCAGTGAGAGCAATTACTAAAATTATTTGTGCTGTCGCTGCTGGCGTCGCTGTCAACGTCGCTGCCACTGCACAGCATGCAATTAGCCTCCTTATTTACCACCCCCCTCCCCGCTCAGCACCCATCATCTGCCATCAAAATTTTAATCACTGCTGTTCTCTGCTGTTCTGATTAATTGATTGAAGCCGCAAGACGGTGCCGCGCCAAGTCCACAAATATTTTATACACATACTCAAGAAGTAACTGCGAAAATGTCTTCAAGCTCACACACACACACACACCAACACATGCACACAAAATCGCGCACATTATGAAGGCATTTTATGTGCTGTTGCGCTTGCTGCGACGGCTGTGGGGCGGGCAGTTGGGGTTGCGGGGAAGTCGCATATTGAGTGTAAACCTATTAGAGAAATTACCAACGAAATGAACCGAAGCCCATGAACCTGGCCGAAAGGCCAATCTGCAGGTCAATTCAATTACTAACGTTCACCATTGACCAAGGACGAGGGCAGACACAAGAATTTTGGAAAAATATAGAGAAATAATATAAAATGATGTATGGAAGGTAGAGTCAGCAGAAGTTTGCTGTGCTTTAACAGAAACTTTTTCTAGATTTTTTTATTTATTTTATTTTTTTTATTTATTTTTTTTTTTTTTTGACTAGGAACATTTTTTTTATTTTATTTTATTTATTTATTTATTTATTTTATTTTATTTTTTTTTTGACTAGGAATATTATATATATATTTTTTTTTGCATTCGTTTTATAATTTTTTTTTTAAATTGTATTATCAGTTTTGTAGATTGCTTTTTATACCCTGAACCCATTGAAAATGGGAATTCAGGGTATAATGGTTTTGTGAAAATGTATGTAACAGGCAGAAGGAGACGTCGCAGACCCCATAAAGTATATATATTCTTGATCAGCATAAAAAAATAAGTTGAATGAGCCCTGTCCGTCTGTCCGTCCGTCCGTCCGTCCGTCCGTCCGTCCGTCCGTCCGTCCGTCCGTCCGTCCGTCCGTCCGTCCGTCCGTCCGTCCGTCCGTCCGTATGAACGTCGAGATTTCGGAAACTACAAGAGCTAGAGAGCTGAAATTTCACATGAACACTCATATGTTAGCTACGCAGTACGAGTTTATTTTGTTTTTTCGATAACTCATCCCATTTCCAAATTATCGATAAAAAATCGAAAATTCGTTTCAATTTTTTAGGTTTTTTGAGCATAGCTTCTACACCGTTTTAGCTAAAGACTTCGAATTTGTATATTTAGATAGATATTATGAATACGCAGATTATGTAATTTTTGGATTTTGGATGCCACGCCCCCTTCGCCCACAATTTGCAAAAAACGCATTTCAAATACTAGAGACTTGAAATTTGGCACATAGATACATTTAGATATTCTTAATCTACTCTGAAAATTTCATTAAGATCATCCATCTAGAAATGGAGTTATAAGCGTTCAAAGTATAGGCCAACCCACCCCCAAGCCACGGCAGCAACTGCGCGGTTAGCAGAGCTCGCGCTCATGCGATCGTAAAGAAGAAGAGTATCACTTTTTTTGCAGGGTTCAGGGGATCTCGTAGTCGAGCCGTCTCGACTAGAGCCTTCTTACTTGTTTTTTAATTTGTTTTATAATTTTGTTTAATTTAATATTTTTCTATTATTATTATTTATTTTAGATTTTTTATTTATTTGTTATCTTAGGCATAATTCTTTGATATTTAAATTTTAAAATTAGGTTTTAATTTTTTTTTTGTAATTTTGTATTATTATTTTAGATTTTTTTTGTTTATTGACAATTATTGTTTTATTTCAAATTTTTATTTTTATGTTTTATTGTATTTAATTGTTACAAATTTGCTTAAATTAATAAATTTAATCTTATGATTTTCATTTAATTGAACAGTTTTGTTTTAAAGAAAATATAAATTTTGAATTATTTCCTAATACATTTGTTAAAGCAGGCATATTTGAATATAAACAACTTTATAATGTTTTAAATTAATTTGGTAATTGAAAAAAACATATTGTTTAAAAAATAAAAAAAAATAAAAAAAAAAAAACATTAAATTTCTTATGCATCATTTTATTCAAATAGAACTTAATTTTTTTGTTATTTCTGATATTCTTTTAATTTAATAATAATTTATTTTATTTTATTATATTATATTGCTCGCGCAACCCTCGCCCTGCTTATAGCTTTCTGAGCTGTAATTTAAGGCACATATACTTTTGGCTGTAAATATTTAATGCATTCGCCCGATCATTTTCAAAAAAACAAGAAAGGAAAGCGTAGCAAATGTGGGCGAGCGGCATTTGGCCACGCCCACAGCGAACACGACTGGCATGAAAATAAAGCCTGACCTTGTTATTATTGTTATTAAATTTTACTGCCCATAACTGTTGCCGGCAAGACAAATTAGTGGTGGGCGCCGGCAAGAGCTAGGCATAGGGGGGTGGGCGTGGCAGCGCTAGTGGACCACTAGCCAAGACAAGCCAGGCCATGCATGCATGTGTCTGTGTGTGTGTGTGTGTGTGTGAGCTCTCTTTTACGCACAACGTTTTAATGTTCTGTTTGTGTGCTCATCAATATTTATTGGGGTTCGAGTACGTGAGCCGCACACAATAAGCATCTTGGCCAGCGGCTGCAAAACGTTTTTTTTTCTATTTTTTTTTTTTTTGTGCAAATATTTTGTTGCCTTCGTTTCTATTTCTCTGTTATTGTTCGCAACGAAGTAAACAGTATATACACATATATAAATATCTATAGATATAAGTTTATGCTCAGGCTCCCCACCATAACTACCCACGCCCTCTACAATTACCGCTAAGTAGCCGTTGGGTGGCATTAATCACTTACCTGAGCTTACCTGTGCCATCGTCGTACGATTAACGTTTCATTTCACGCATAAATAAAGCCAAGTTGATCGCTTATTAAGTTCAGGCTCCCCAAAAAGTAGGCAATACTATTTATTGATATGCCATTATATAACAATGGCAGCCAAACGCAACGAAACACAACGAAACGAAGTGGAATGGAACGTTTCGAAGCTATTCGCAAAATTTAAGCCGATTTCCATTGAGTGGTGCGCGTGGTGCGGGTAAACGCTTCAAGCGGCTTTTCTGCTCATAAATAAATAATGCATTATTATGAATAGGCATATCATAGATGCCATAGACAATAAATGCTCGCCCATAGAAATCGACATCAGTATATATACGCATATATATAACAAAAAATGTGTTTGACTGCAATTGTTTGGAATGACAAAGTCTCGCATGAAAGCGCCGCACGATTTGGGCTTTTAGGAGAGAAAGAAATAACAAAAACAAAGGAAATAATTAGGCTGTATATATATTTATATAAATAGACGTTTACATTTTGATTTGCATTGTGCAAATATTTAATTAAAATTAATAATATTGATGAGCATAATGCATTGAACTAACTACTTCTAACTAACTTCATGTGCATTCAATATGCTGTATAATATTATATTATATTAAAGGAACGAAATGCTTTTCTTATGAAGCTCAGTTTCTTGGCTTGGAAGATGCGATTTTAGGGATCGCCCAGTGCGAATTGAAAGCATCTAAAGTCAATTCTTCCCTTCAGGCAGACTGAACTCCTAACTCTCCTCCCGTCTGCCTCTCTTGCTGTGTTTGTGTCGTATCGTCTGTCAAACTGGCAAGAAGTCTGTCTATCTGTCTTGGTAGCCTTCCGTCCTATCCCTATCTGTCCTTCTTTCTGTCCCTATCTTGGTAGCCTTCCGTCCTATCCTTATCTGTCCTTCTTTCTGCCTAACTTTTTTACTTTCTTTCTTCTTCTTTTTCTTTCTTTTCTATCTTTCCTTCTGCCAGACTTTCCTCCTGCGTGTCCTTTCTTCTGCGTGTCTGCCCTTCCCTCTGTCTATCTGTTCTCATTTTTGTCCTTCTGTCCATCCGAGCTTCCTTTTATCGAGCTCTCCTTTTGTCTGTCCTACTATCTGCTCACGAGTTAGTGTCCTTCCGTCTATCCTTTTGTCCGTATTTCTGCCGTTAAATCGCCCTTTTATTTTTCTCTGTCTGTAGTTCAGTTTATCCGTCTCTCCTTTTCCATTCTACCTTCTGTCTATCTGCCTTTCCGTCTGTCCTCTTGTCCGTTCTACCGTCTAACCGTTCCGTCAGTTTGGCTCTCCTTTGGCCGTTCTTCCTTCTGACCTTACTGCTACTGCTCCTGCGTTCATCCGTCTGTCGTTCTGCCTGCCCATTCTTCCGTCTAACAGTTGTTTTGTTTTTCCTCGCCTGTCCTTCCGTTTATCCATCTCTCCTGCTGCCAATTCTTCCTTCTGCCTATCTGTCCTTCCGTCTGTCCTTCCGTCTGTCCTTTTGTCTGTCCTTTTGTCTGTCCTTCCGTCTGTCCGTTTGCCTGTTCTTCTGCCTGCCTATTCTCCCTCCTAACAATTCTTTTGTTTACTATGCTAGTCCTTCCGTTTATCCATCTCTCCTGCTGCCCATTCTTCCTTCTGTCTATCTGCCCTTCCTTCCGTCAGACTATCCTTCCGTGTGTTTTTCCGTCTGTTCTTCCGTCCATCCATCCTGTCTTCTGTCTGTCCTTCAGTTTATTCACTTGCCCTTCTTTCTATCCTTCTATTATTCTGCTTGTTCTACCCATCAGTCAATCTCTTTTTCCATCTAGCCCAACCGTCCTTCTAACTCTCCTTCTTTCCCCTCTATCTCTACTTCCGTATATCTCTCTAACATTTCGTCCACACAACCTATCCTTCCTGCTGTCTATCTCCCCATCACATGATGCTCAATTTCCCTATCGATAACATAAGCAAATCGATAAATATTTGACAAATATGTTGATAAAAAATTCAAATATGTCAATTGTTTCAGTCATCAAATCGAAAATTCCACATAGATCAACGGGCAAAAGCTGCATGGCTATGCATCAATGAATATTGTACAACAACAGCAATATTTAAACCAGATATTTATAGATATATAGAAAATAGGTGTATTAAATTCTTAAGCTGACTAAATGCGATTTGCTGACAGATTTTGAAACGATTTGAGCGATTTTTGTGCAGCTGCAGTTGCCACACATGGTTCCTGTTGTTGCTGTTGTTGTTTGGGCTTGAAACTGGCAGCTGGTATGCTGCGTGTCCTTGGCTGGCTCTGGCTCTGGCTCTGGCCTAGCCTGTCGTGGCCTGGCCATGGCAGCTTGATTACAAACTAAGCCGTTTAGAGAGCGGTCGTTCGTTCGTTCATTCGTTTGCTTTATACAATCAGCTCGATGCCAAGAGGAAGATGACACAACACACACACACACACACACACACAGTACAGGACAGCTAAGGACGGCCGAGGACAGCCGGGCAAAAGACGGCAAGGACATCATCGCTCACTGATTGCCAGGCGCTCGAACGAAATAACGAAATAACGAATTATGTGTTTGCATAAATAAATAAGTAGATGCTTGGCGAAATGGAGCTGACTGAGCTGACTGCCTGACTGCCTGCCTGGCTGCCTTCCTGCCAGCCTGACTGTCTTCCTGCCTGCCAGCCAGCCAGGCTGAGTGTCTTCCAATTGAATTGAGAAGATGTTACCTCTACCGCATGCACCGCAGCCGCATTCCGCTAAGCTGGCACTGGCAGCGCTGTCGTTGCCAGCATTGTCGCGATGTGTTGTGAAAAATTCGCTCGCTTTATTATAAACAAATAGCTGAGATGCGGCAATGCATAGTATCCACCTACCCCTCCAAACAACCAGCTACCCACTACCCGCTACCTAGCTACCCCCTACCTAGCTAGCCCATCTCTCGCTCTCTGTCTCTCTCTTGTCCCCAGTTTCGATCGCTCTGACAATGTCACGCTCGCCATTATGTGGCAAGCAGGAGGCGCATCTATGCGCCAGCCAACGGATGTGCACAGTCAGGACGCACGCCACCCGCAGGACGCGGCCTGCTGCTCGATGGCTCGATGTCTCCATGTCTCCATGGCTCCATGGCTGATGCAGCCAGCGAAATATTGTCGCTTGCAATAAATGCCAAGCATCCGCTGCGCCAGCGACAAGGACGCCAACGACGACCGCCATTATGGCGCTGGCGCCATTTTGTTTTGCTGCAAACCGAACTCACAGCATCACGCTCGCCCCCTCCTCTCCCCTCCCAACCCCACCCTGTTCCTGCGCTCACAATCCAAATAACGCGAATGCGATAAATAATGCAGCTTGGCAATTGGCGTTGCCTCGGCCCCATGCCACGCGCCACCCATCCACTCCTCATGCCGCTGCCTCTGTTTTTTATGCCTTTCGGATGGTTGGTTGGTCGTGCCGCGCGTTCCGCTTTAAGCCACGCCGTGCCGCATCGCATCCGACTGCACTTTAAAGGTGCAGCGCGCGGATGTGGCATGTCGCTTATCAGTTTATGCGACGCTGATTTTGCGCTCACTTCATTTCGATACACTCACAAATCTGAGTGTTATGTGTATTACATTTAGCGTCGCTCGTTGAATTGGATGCATTTGCCTGGAATATGCACTATCCGGCATGGGATAGGCCTTTCCCTGCGATTCCTCTAAGCAACGGGCAATGGATAGTTCTATTCAATTCTAAAGATCTCTCACGTTTTCTCACTCTCTCTATCTTTTATTCTCTTATTTGCTCTTCATTTTCCTCACTTTCCTTATTCGCCTCTACTTGCCTTGTATTTCAATGCTTTCTCTCTTCTCTTTCCCTCGTTCTCTATTTCACTTACCTCTTTCCCCCTTTCTCTCATCTCTCACAATTTCTCTTCTTCTCCCTTCATCTGTCTTCGTTTCTTTTCATCTTTCTTCATATTTTCCTATCTCTTCCAATCACTTTTCGTCCCTCCCCATCTCTTCCTATTTGTTCCCATCTCTCTTCATCTCTCTACATCTCCTTAATCTCCTTCATTACCTTAAATTCCGTAGCCTTAATCTCCTTGAACACAGCCTTATCCTTCTCCTTCTCTTTGACCTTTTTCTCCTTCGTCTTCTTCTTCTTCTCCTCTTCCTTCACTTTTACATTTCGTCTTCTTCTTCTTCTTCTTCTTCAACTTGTCCTTGTCCTTGGCCTTCTCCCGCTCCTTCTCCTTCTCCTTCTCCTTCTCCTACTCCTACTCCTACTCCTACTCCTACTCCTACTCCTACTCCTACTCCTACTCCTACTCCTACTCCTACTCCATCTTCTTCTCCTTCTCCTTCTCCTTCTCCTTCTCCTTCTCCTTCTCTTTCTCCTTCTCCTTCTCCTTCTCCTTCTCCTTCTCCTTCTCCTTCTCCTTCTCCTTCTCATTCTCCTTCTCCATCTCCATCTCCTTCTCCTTCTCCTTCTGCTTCTCCTTCTCCTTCTCCTTCTTCTTCTCCTTCTCCATCTCCTTCTACTTCTCCTCCTTCTTGTTCTTCAGCTTCTTTTTTTTCTCCTTTTCATTCTTATTTATTTTCTCTTTCCTTTTATCTCCTATTCTCCTAACTTCCAATTTCTCCTTCCCTTTTACCCTTACTGCCGTTTTCTCCTTCTGCTTTCCCTCACTTGTATCTTCTCTTCCTTCCCTTCTCTTGGTCACTTTCTCTTTCCCTTTCTACTTCTCCTTCTTTAATTCTCTCTCTTTCTCATTCTCTTTCTCCCCCTCTCTCTCTCGTTATCTTTCTGTTTCTTTACTACATTATCTTCTTTTTCATATTTTCCTCTCTCTCTTTCTCTTTTCCATCCTATTTCCTTCCCTCTCTCTCTCTCTCTCACTTTCTCTCTCTCTCTCTCTCTCTCTCTCTCTCTCTCTTCAGCCAAATAAATCATAATAACCTTATCCCTTCCTTACTGCCTTCCACTCTATATTTTCCACCCACTTCACTCCGCTCATCGCCCAACATCACGTATACGCCCCTGCCGCAGGCGATGCACCGCCCCCTTCCCATGGGATGCGATGAATGTAGTAAGTGCTGTGAAGTGTTTTAGCTTTAAAGTTGTGCTCGAGCACAAATGATTAAATTGTCCACTTGTGACAATTTGTTATGTATGAACTTACAGCAGAGAGGCAACACCTTTCGCTCCATCCGCACCTGTCCGGTTGCCGTCCTCAGTCATCCTCTATCATCCTCTGGTGACCGGCGACCTGCGACCTGCAAGCAGCAAGCATCCCAGTGAAATGCGCTATTGTCGCATGTTTTGCTTTTTACCTTTGACATTTGCTGTTTAATTAAAACATCAACTGAAGCAGAAACAATGAATAATTCACATCATTATGACGTTGACGTTGGCCACACACGGCCCGCATATGCGATGTGTGTGCATGTGTGTGCATGTGTGTGTGTGTGTGCATGTGTGTGTGTGTGTGTGTGTGTTTGTGGTTTGCCATTAGTTTTTGCAATCACTTGAATTCAACGTCGGCGACTTTTATGCAAATTGCTTCTGAGGTGCCAACGAAAAAAATATATATATATGTATATCAAAATGCTGTCGAGCTTTTGGATGCGTAAAGCGTATAAACTACTATATCCGGCGCAAGCTGTGCAGCCAAACATGCTGTCCCTTTCACACGCAAGCATTTGCCTTAAAGGCTTTAAAAGCAATTTGTGGCATAGCCGAAAAAAAGCTAGAAGAGAGCCAGATATATATAGAAAATATATCTATATATGAAATACATATGCTAAAATATATATAAAATAAATTTATATATTTTTAGACAAGCATTTATAATTTTTTCTTTTTTTTTATAATTTAATTTTTTTATTTATTTATTTATTTTTTTGCTGCTTTTGGCCGCGCGTGTCATTTATAGTTTGGCGCGTGCGAATTTAATCAAAAGTCAAAGCGAGCAGGATGCGCCAGGATATGCTCGATGCGTGTGCCTATGCGTGCGTGTGCGCGTGCATGCGTGTGTGTGTGTGTGTGTGTGTGTGTGTGTGTGCTGACCCACATAAAGGAAAACACCAGCAAATAACTGCGAGCGAACCAACGAGCGAGCGACGCACACAAAAAGACTCATCAAAAACTCATAAATTTGCAATTTTCGACACATGACAAAATAAATTGTAAACAAAGCTGCGCTAAAGCATGAGCAACAGCAACAACGCACAAGCAACAGCAACAGAATGAATAACAAACATAAAAAACAAAGGCATACAGGGCGTATGAAAAATATAACAAACAAAAAATTGTTTTTCTTTTTGTGTTTTTTTGTCAAAAGTTCATAATAAAACTGATGGCAGCACTAAAAAGCCAAAGCTAATAAATTGCAGCTGGAACTGGAACTGGAACTGGAACTGGAACTAAAGCCAGCAACTAAGATAAAAATATACAAAAATAGTTCAGAATTCAATTCAAAATTGTTGATTGAGCTAAAGCTGCTGACGGAGCTGCAACTGGAACTGGAACTGGAACTGGAACTGGAACTGGAACGAAAGCCAACAACTAAGATAAAAATATAAAAAAATAGTTAAGAATTAAATTTAAAATTGTTGATGGAGCTGCAACTGCGCTTAACAACTGGAACTGAAACTAGAACTGGAACTGGAACTGGAACTGGATCTAAAGTCAGCAACTAAGCTCAACAAAAGAAAAATATAGTTCAGAATTCAATTCAAAATTGCTGCTGACGGAGCTGCAACTGCGCTTGACAACTGGAACTGGAACTGGAACTGGAACTAAAGCCAGCAACTAAGATTGAAATATAAAAAAATTGTTCAAAATTCAATTTAAAATTGTTGATTGAGCTAAAGCTGCATCTGGAACTGGAACTGGAACTGGAACAGGAACTGGAACTAAAGCCAGCAACTAAGCTCAACAAAAGAAAAAAATAGTTCAGAATTCAATTCACAATTGTTGATTGAACTAAAGCTGCATCTGGAACTGGAACTGGAACTGGAGCTAAAGTCAGCAACTAATGTCATGTGAAACCCAAAAAAATCAAACTGGAAATGGAAATGGAATTGAGACATAAGCTGGAACTGGAACTAGCGGGATGTAGAGCTACAATCAGAATTGAAATGGGAAAAATGAACTGAATTCTATGAATAATGCTAAAAGATTAAGTCAAAAGAGCGATGCAAATAAAAAGCGTCTATGGCGGAAGAAATCACATCTAGACAGAGCGGAACACTGAGATACATTTAGCAATAAAATATTATTTATTTATTATACATTATTTTTACCAATATCATTTGTACTCTAATTATTATTATAATAATTATTTTTTAGGTAAAAATTGTTCATATTAATAACATTAAAAAGGCAATTACTGAATAAAACAGAAAACGGCGATAATGCATCTGAATTGGATCAGCGATCAGGGAATCTGTAGCCAAAAGCTTTTATCAGTCATGAATTTTGGAGAAATATTAATTATTAAATACAATTTTCAATCTCCCTCATTGAAGCCTCATTTAATTTACCTTCTCTTCAAAGTTTTGCTGGGTTCTCTAACAACAAGTGACTTACGGTCTAAACAGGAGAACCCTCTATATAGAGTGAGGGACAGGCACGAAAGCAGACTCTCTCTCTCTCTCTCCCTGTCTGCTTAAGTATTTATCTATATTTTTCTTTCTCTTTCTCTTTCTCTTTCTCTTTCTCTTTCTCTTTCTCTGTCTCTGTCCTTCTCTCTTTCCTCTTCATCAATTCTCTAATTATCTTTCTGTACCTGTAAATCTCTATCTCTCTTACTATCTCTCACTACCTCTATTTCTCTCATTCTCTCTTACTATCTTTCTCTACCTCTTTATTTCGCCTTCTTTTTTTCAGTCTCTATATAGAGAGAGCAAGAGTTATAATTCTATTTTCTCTCTCTCTCTCTCTCTCTCTCTCCCTACTACCCTCTCTCCCTCTGCTTCTTCTTAAGTTTGTAATGTGATTTTTTTGTCACAAGCGCAGCTTGAATATCAGCTTTCACTTCGCTTGAATCATGCTCAGCTTTACGAGGGATTTTTTCATCTTATTTGTTCTGACTGAGTCACGCCTATAAGCATATAAGCATTTATATATGTACATATATAACTCGATTGCAGCTTATATGCGAATTGTACAGAGTATTTACCCGCATTTTGAGCGAGATTTTCTTTCAATCAAATTCAACGTCGCGACGTTCGATTCGACTCTGTTGCTGATAAATCAAAGTTCATTTTGAGGGAAACCAGTGCTAATGCCTGACTATAAGATACCCAGTACAATTGTGTATATAAATTGAATTGATGTCGTTGGCAGCCTAAGGGATACCCTGTAAAGAATGCAGTAATAATGAACTAATTCACTCACTAATATGCACTGCCTATACAATTACAGGGTATCTTTGTCAATAGCATATTGAATGCTATATTGAATTTATATGAATTTTGCATTCTTGTGGTTTCACTCGACACACGCTCTTAGTTAATAACATTTAGCCCTACGGCGTTGCGTCTTGCATATGTTTGTATGTATGTATGTACATATGTATGTATGTGTATGTTTGTATATATTGTATGCAAATATTTATATTGTATTTGAACAAATTCAGTTTTATTTTTTGATTATTATTATTATCGTTAAGCAACAATGAATATCATTTATAAAGCACATATGCAATTGCACTATAAATAAGTTACATACATACATATGTATGTGTGTGTGTGTATGTGTTATTTCTTCTTCTTTTTTTGCATATATTATCACTCGATATCAATTTGCTCCTCACTCTGTTCCATTGTCGCAATTGGAATGCATTGAATTCTGAATTGAGAATTGAGAACTGTGACCCACGGACGTTGCGCTGTGCGCTTTTTGCTGGCAATTCGAGAACGAGAATGAGAAGTAGTATATAAATTTGCAGTCAACTGCGGCGTCGACGTCGTCGTCAAGCTTATAAGCGTTTTGCAACCGCAAGCACGAAATAACAACAACAAAAACAGCAACAAAGTTAAAAAGCAATAGGAAAAAGTTCAACTAATTAGCGCAAGTGACTTTTGGATCCGTTGCCGTTGCCGTTGCCGTTGACGTCGCTACCTTCAATTGAACGGTGTTGTTATTGTAGCTGTTGAATAGCATAGAAAAAAAGGTTGTACTTGAAGCAACAACAAAAAAAAAATATAACGCGAATAAAAGTGGCAATTAACACATTTTTCATAGAGCGTCGCAACCGGTTCAATTTCTAGAATGGCAGCCGAAAAGTGCAGAGCGTGAGAGAGGAGAGAGAGGGAGTGCGAGAGAGACGCAGCCACTGGCAAACGGACAGACTTAACTTACACATAATACATAACTTTATCTGTGCTGCATACAAACACACACACACACACACACACACATGTATGTATGTATGTACATGCGCGCTTTGTGCTAATCTTTAAATTGAAAGAAATCTCAGTGGCAGCTTCTGACGCGCGCGGAGGAGCTAGCGCTATGTGGAATTTATTTTGTTGCCGGCGCTTTTAGTTGGCAGGCAACGTGCGGCGTGAAGAGATCTCAATTATAAAATATTTATAATAAACAAATAAAAAATTATAAATAAAAATAAAAATTACATTATCAAAAACAAAACAAAAAAAACTTGTTGCAATTCATGAAAGTTATAAATACTCGTATGCACTCGCGCTCTCTTCCACTAACACACTATCTCTCTCCCTCTCTCTGTGTGCATGCAAAGAAGGTCGTGCAACAGTGCTCAGAGTCAATAAGTCTTCTAAATACTATTGCAAATATAACGGCAAATGTAGTACTGAACGTGCGATAAGGTAACAGCTAATCACACACACGTCAAACAGGAATACTACACACTCCCACAAACACAAGGGCATCGGCGATAAGCACCGTTACTTATCAACTTTGATATCGCACTCTCGCACTGTCGCGCTCGTTTGCTCTGCGCTCTTTGCCTCTCTCGGTTGTTGGTGCGACGTTACTCTCACGCGTAACTGTTCATTGGGCAACAGAAGCGTACGCACAGTTAGAGCACAGCTGTTGCCGTCGTTCAAGTGTCCCGAGCAATGAAGAAGCAGCAACAACAACACACAGAAAAAGAAGAAGAAGCTGAACAAGAAGAACAACAACAACAATAACAAGAGCGCGCACAAAGCTCGACGCGCAGTTTGCATTGTCGATTATGCAAAGCAACAACAACAAGAAGAACTGCCACACACACACACGTGTGCTTACATACATATGTATACAAAATACAATTGCAATATATATTTATCCTACTGCATGTGAAAAGCAATTAAAACAAGTGCTCTGAAACAATAACAAAAACCATACAAAAAATATAACTAAATGTATATAAACATACATACGTATATATAGGTGCATAAGTAAATGTATCGCGTCGCTGCTTACAAAATCAACGCTTAACTCTAACAACAGCAACAAACTTTACAACACCTACACACACACAGTCACACACACAGATAGACGCGCGCTAAACAGAATTACAATGGCCAGAGATAGGCTGCCAGAGCTTTTGCAGGTGAGTCGCTGTGTAAATTGAGTTTTTTTTATTCAAGTTATTAGCGCCAATCTTTTTCCTATTCTTTTTTTTTTTTGTGAGATCGCAAATACAGTGTGCCTAAATGCAAAATAATAATATAAAAAAAAGAAAAACTTGCATAAGTGCTGCATAAATAACATCCTGTGGCGCCCATTGTTAGGCAATACTAAAGAGCTAAAAAATAAATAAATAAATAAAGTAAAATAAATAAATAAAAAAAAATAAATTTAAAAAAAAATGTTTATAATTAATTTCGGTTTTCGTTTCGTCAAGCTGCTTTTTGTAATAGATTTTAAAATTGCTTTTTTTTTAATATTATTTTTGCCGGCATTGCCAAACACTACGCCACATTCCGCAGCCGGCATTAGCACTATCATGCCATGGACGATGTGTGGGGAGGGGGGCGCCAGGTGGTGCTGGCGCTGTGCGTGTTGTCATTGTTAAGCTCGAGCCGTTTTTTATCAGATTGCCCCACAGATAAGAGCGATAAAGTAGCCCTCATGTGAGGGCCATCCCCCCAGACCCCCCACTCACACACACAGACAACCATTTCAATTTCCAATTTGCTGGCCACATTTTTTTTTTCCTTTATTATGCACAACGCTGCCAGATTGTGCATTTCGCACCTAGCGTGCCCAGCCCCTCATCGCGCGAGAGAGCAGCGCAGATCGTTAGCGCCAAAAGAAAAAAAAGCCGAACAAGAAGAGGAAGAAGAAGAAGAAGCAGAAAACACATCTAATTTAAGCACGAAGTTTTAGTTAGAGTCGCGTCGGCAGCGCTGCAGCAGCGATGCTCGAAAATCGATTTTGTTTTTGTTTTCATTTCTATCGAGCTCGAGCTGTGCTAACTGTTTGAGCATTTCACGTTAACTATTTTGCAGCGCTCACTGAGCGCCAACTCAACGTCTTCCTCATCGAACGGATCGCTGTTGCTTAGCGCCTACAACGCCACCACCGAATCCTTAACCAGCAGCAGCAACAACAACAATAATAATAATTGCGGCAGCAGCGGCGTAGACAACAACAAGGAACGCAGCAAAATGTCGCAGCAGGGAACAGATGTGGATGCCATTCTGAATCCAGTAAGTATGTGTGTGTGTGTGTGTGCGAGTGGAACCTGTGAGCGTCTACAAACTTGAGCGGATCGCCTAATGCGTATTGAGTCCCATAAGTGTGAGTGTGTGTGTGGATATGTTTAGTATGTCTGTGCGAGTGGAACTTGTGAGCGTCTCGACACTAGAGCGAAGCGCCTATTGCGTATTGTGCGTATCGCATAACGCAAGGCAATTATTATACTGTGCAAATTATGAATGAAATTCACATAAAATGCAAATTAAACATATACAAATTAATTAATAAACAATCTTAGCAAGCTGGAGCTGGCTTAGATAAGATTACCATGAGATAGGTGTAGAGTGTCTCTATCTCTCTCCCTCCTCTCTCTCTCTCTCTCTCTCTCTCTCTCTGTCTTTCTTGAGCATTTTCTTTGTGTCTGGCTCACGCTAGCATGTCTAATACTTAATTGATTGTGTTACAAATTTATAAGTGGAACCTGAGCTGTGTACGTTTTGTAAGGCGGCACGCTGTCATCACTACCAGGCCCAATTCTTATTGGATTCTTACTGTTGTTTATCGCACAATTGTTGATGGCCATGCGAAATGAATCAGCAAATGGCGCGTCGTCCACAACAGAAATGAATTACTCAATCGAACCGCGTGATAAGCCAAATGCTGGCTTATAACCAAACAGCGTCTAATTAATAAAATACATACAAACATCTATAAGTACAAATGCATGTGTATGTGTGTATGTGTTTATAGCGTATATGTTAATGTCATATGTAAGCGCCAATTGAGATTTTATTATTCATAATATGTAGCTTAAAAGATCTAATGATGCTTTGTATTACAGCATCTTTAAAATTATATTGATAACAATTGACAAATTATATATAAATAATTAAATTTGGGCTATATTCCCATTAAGTTTCAAGCATTTTAAGAAATATCGTTTTACATAAGATAATCTTTAAAATATCTGATGTGCCGTTATGTTGCAGAATCTTCGATAATTGTATATAAATAATTAGAGTTAGGCCTTATTCCTATCAACTTTAAATTTCTTGAAGATCATATTATATACAGCAAAATCTGGTTATAACGACTCCACTTATAGCGCTCATAACGAGCGTCGCTATAACCGAATTATACTGTATTATATACATTACATACTTGCAAAGACTTAATTAAGCCTTATTTTGAGGAATCATAAATAACTGTATATATAAATAATCACTGTTAAGCTATATATAATATTATAGATAATTATATTATATATATAATATAATCTTTGTTCGTTATTGTTGCGGAACCCTAAGCAATTCTATATAAATAATCATTGTGAAGAAAATATTTCCATCCACTTTCCATTTCAGTTTTAGATAATATTATTATATATTATATATGATATATTTCTTAAAAGATTCAGTGAACTATAATACTGCAGAATCTTGAACAATTATCTATAAGTGGTCTATCTGTTGGCTCTTTAATCCCAACTAGTTTCAATTTCTTAGGCAATTATATATAAACATTTACAACTGAAATCGTGCAATTGCATATCCTAAACGTAAATGGGAAACTCGGAGCATTTCGATTTGTCAATTGACAATTGTGAATTCTTAGCGTGGCTAACATAATTATTAAGCCCAGAATGTCTTCATTTAATTGAGCTAATTAAAATCGATGAAATCGATTATTGATGCATTTTAGCTTTCTCTCTATCTCTCTTTCTCTTTCTCTGTGCGTGCGTGTGTGTGTATGAGCATTTAACTGTTATTTAAATATATTAGATATATAACTGTATAATCCGTTTATAACGACTCTGCATATTGTGTTCGTCCGGTTAGAACGACGAAGATTCTGGTACGCATACAAATTTATATGATAAGAGAGTCTACCGGATATAACGACGATACATGGAGTGTCGTTATAAGCGGGTACTACTGTAGATAACTGTATATTATATATATTATATTATATTATATTGCAGTATTCGGAAATACGTTATCAATTATCGCAAATCGTGACCAATCTGGAGGCCATGGAACGCATGTCCCAGAC
The DNA here is from genome assembly GCA_035045845.1 of Drosophila buzzatii. Classification (NCBI taxonomy): domain Eukaryota; kingdom Metazoa; phylum Arthropoda; class Insecta; order Diptera; family Drosophilidae; genus Drosophila; species Drosophila buzzatii. The sequence continues at coordinate 5,989,823 of JAWNOS010000596.1, read as the reverse complement.
CATACATTTGCGCACCTTCAGCGGTAGGTACAGTGAACACACAGTAATGTTGTCAACACAAGCTAAGCACATGTATGCAAATATGTCTATCTACCCATATTCCACACAGAGAACGAAATGGATGAGCTGCACAACAAGAATCTGCGTCTGGGCAATCATCTGATGAGCCGTTTCAGGGAATTCAAAGCGAATCTGCCGCCCGAGACGGATTACTGCCTGGAGGCGCGCATGAAGCGCACCCTGTTCTATGGCCTCTATCAGACATTCATCAATCTGTGGCAGAAGAACGAACAGTTTCTGCAGAACTATGAGACGAAGGTCAAGAAGAATCTGCGCATGCACTCCAAGATCAGTAAGTGAATCGGAATCCAGTCGATAGCCAGTGAAACTAATCGCACACTCTGTTTAGTCAATGCGGAGGCCAGTGAGCAGGAGATTGAGCTGCTGATCGAGAACAAGACAACGAAGCTCTTTGTGGACAATGTGAGTGCAAAGACGAGAAAGAAATATATCAAATAAAAATCAATTTTAAAATACATTATTTTAGATACTGCAAGAGACTGATAAGGAACGGCAAACGCTGCGCGATCTGATGGATCGTTTTAATGAGCTGCGCAAGCTGGAGAAGTCCATTGAGGATGTCCATGCGCTCTTCATGCGCATCCAAACGCTCGTCATGGAGCAGAGCGAGACGATACAGCGTGTAGAGTTCCATGCGAATCAGGCGACTCTCTACACTGAGAAGGGCGGCACTGAGCTGGACAAGGCCAACGAATATCGGGAGAAGGCGCGCAAGGTACTGCAATTGGTACAATTGAAATAAATAACTTGGCTAAATATTCTATGAAATTTGCATTTCTTTTGCAGAAAAAAATAATGATCATTGCCATACTCGTTGCAGTTGTGTTAGTTTTAATATTTATCGGTATTTATTTGTGATGCACACAAGCGCAAAACTATACATATATATAATACTTTTTTTTTCATATTCTTAGGACAAATAAATTTAATTTTGCTAAGCTGGTTTTATTTCAATTATAGACATTCAAATGCTAAACTCACCACACTCAAGTCGCGCGCGTATACAGGGCTGCATTTGCTGTCAGTGCGAATGTCTTTAAGCGAAATGACATATTTATTGTCAGCTGATTTTTGTTTATAAATAATTAACATTTACTTAAAATGTTTCGGCATATGTAAAAGCATTATTAATTAAAGCAAAAAATTTTGTTTAAACCAAAAATAAAAGTGAAGCTTATGGCATATATTTTGCATATTTACAAAATGACAGTTTATATTTGTACGCTGCTTGCGCTGTTAACGTTACCGTGTGCTGTTAAACGCAATCATCTATTCCGTTATGAGATTCGACATTTTGAAAACGCAAGCGGAGAAGTTTTTTTATACCAACGATATCTTGTGTTAATAGTAAGTAATAAAACTAAAATATGGTATTATTTCAATTATAAATACTTTTAGTTTTTGTGTGCATAAATTGTTTGTTCAAAAATTGATTTAGAATTGAAATAGAAATTGATATAAAATCTATTAGGCGTTGCGGTACATAGATTTAATGTGTTAGTCTTGGCAGACAAGTGAGTAGTCTTGGCAGACAAGTGCAATGTTTAGTGTGTCATTTTGCAAAAATTTCGCAAAAGTGGGTAACAACAACAACCACATTTAATTGCACAGGAAATTCATAATTCAAGCTAATTGAATGAGCAATGTGTATGCATAAATCTGTAACGTAAGCGCAGATTGAGTAACGTAATCTGCAAAAGTAACATGACTCTGCTATTGATATGTTAACGGTCCAAATAGCCATTTAACATAACATAATACGCTGCTAACAAAAATGCAAAACAATGAAGATAAATAAAACGCGAAAACGACAACAAAACATACGCAAAATAATTAATTAACGCATATTGGGGGTAAGTGGAGAAGTGAATGTGCATAGAACTTCGGCGTAATCCAATCCTAAACAAGCAAACAAACAACGAAACACAAACAAACTTCTTATGACCCATTGGCGAGCGCCATTTTTTCGCTGGCGTCGCACAAAGTTTGCGATAAATCTGTGAATCTGGCGATGCTCTATGCGATGCGCAGAGCCAGCGATTACAGCATAATAATAATACAAATTGCAATTATAATTACCATTTTGTTGTAGCCTGTGTGGATTAGCCGTGTGGCCGGGCCGCAATGGAAGACAACAACGGCAGCATGTGTAAAAGTGTGAAATTTGCGGCCGAACCTGTGACCGTTGTCAATGAGCCCAGCAATGGTGGCAAGGGTGTGCACTTCAAGCTGGCCACCCAGCCGACCGCTGCGGCCGAGCCCGAGGAGCTGCTCGGGTCGGTGACGACACAGAATTGTCCAGGCACGCGGGCAAGTGCGCGCGTCATCCAGAAGATGAAGTTGGATTTGACGCGCCCGATGACACCGCCGCCGGTGGAGCGTGAGCACAGCAAGAAGGAGGAGAAGGCCGCCCAGAAGACGCCATCACAGCTGCGAGCGGCCAGCAAAACGACCTGGACTAATCTGGAGCGCAATTGTTTCTTTGATGCATTGAATGAGTTTGGCAAAGATTTCGAGGCGGTGGCCAATTGCATCAATGCCAAGCTGAAGCGTCGCAACTCCAGCAGCGACTACAGCTTCAAGACCAAGGATCAGGTGCGCCAGCATTACTATCAGACATATCACAAGATTGGCAAATATGTGCGCTTCACGGATGGTAAGTTCCTGACCATAACAACTATACCCGTAAGTCGCCTTCACTTATTTGCATTCCTCCCTCCAACAACAGAGCTCAAGAAGCCCGCCCAGGAGCTGTACACGCTGATCAACTATGGCGAGATGCGGCGCAAGCTGCAGTTCCTCACGGAGAAGCATTTCATGAAGCTGAAGCAGCTCATCTACCAGGGCCACATCACGGTGCGCAGCAAGGGCAAGAATATACGCATCAAGACGCCCTCCTGCAAGGCGCTGCGGCGCCTCAATCAGCTGGACGGTGAGACTTCCGCTGAGATCAATAGCTAATCCATATAAGAATCATCTCCACTCATTCGCCTCCCACAGATACTCTGGAGGACATACGCCTGCCCAGCAAGATCGAGGTGCTGGTCAATCCGGCGAACATGGAGGCCTTTGGCCGTGTCCAGTCGCTGGCGCAGAATCCACGAGGTCGCGCGATTGTGCCGCTGCACAAGAAACTCATCACGTTCATCAAGACGTTTCAGTACAAATGGCGCAGTGTGGACGCCCGGCTGGCAGAGGAGCAGTTGGCCGCCACCGCTGCCGGCACCAGCACCAGCACTAGCACTAGCGCCAGTGCAGAGCCGGCCGAGACGTATACGGAGCCGACCATTTGCTTTCTGCCCAAGCCGGGCGTGCCCATACACCGCCCATTGCTCAGCATTACGGCGTACTTGAGCAGCGTCAACATCTGCCTGGGCGCCTACGAGGAGCGCTTGGGTGTGAAGGTGCGCAGCGAGACGCTGGACAGCACTGCAGCGGCGGCTGCGGCAAGCGCCAAGCGTGCACGCACTGACAGCGGCTCGGAGAAGCGTTCGCCGGAGACAAAGAAGCTGAAGCCGTTGTCCAGTCCAGCGCACGACAAGTCCATGGATGAGCTGGCCGAGGCGAACCCAGTGAAGCTGGAGAGCAGCAGCGGCGACGAGCTGAGCGAGGAGATCAACGAGCTGCTCACCTCCACGAATGCTGGTGTGGCAGCTGAACCAGTTGAGATCGTCGCTCCGCCACCACCAGCGCCGCCCGCACCAGCTCCAGCTCCACCACCAGCACGAGCCAAACGCAGCGACGGTCCTGGCGCTGGCGGCGGCAAAGCCGCCAAAGCGGCAGCTGCAGCGCGCAATTTCAAGCCACTGCTCAGTGACGATGTGATCAAGCGCATACGCCGGGGCTGGACGATAACCAATTCGGCGGACATCACTATTGGGGATTTGTATGTGGTACTGGGCCAGGACTCCAAGCTGGAGCTCGAGTATTATTGGTGTGAGCCGAATGGGCAGAGCACACCGAGTGGTGCCTCCACAGGCGTAAGCACGTCGGCGTCCTCCTCTGGCTCCTCCTCCTCCAACACCAACACCACCAGCACCACCTCCTCATCGTCTTCCACTTCGCTGCCCTACAATACCAACGACTGTGATAGCGTGGAGCGCGTCAAAGCCATCAGCACGGCAACGATTAGCAACAAGCTGAAGCATCTGCTGCTCGTGGCCAATCTCAGCGAGCGTGTGCGCAAACGCCAATGCAGCTGTGGCCACAGCTGTGATCGCAAACGCGATCTCATCACCAAGGCACGCTGGCTAAGCAATCTGAGTGGCTCGGGCGCCGGCGGTGGAGCGGGCACAGCTGCGGCCAGCACCAGCACCGGCTCCGGCGATGGCAATGAGGTTGTCTTTCGCACGCCCACATTGCCAGTGCGTCGGCCCATGGTCAACATCATTGATCCAGTGCGTCAGCTGAGCAAGGTGCGTATTCCAGTCAAGAGAAGAAATATTAATAGAGATAGAAAGATTATATTAATTTGTTGTTTTCCCTTTTGCAGCTTACGCGCCAGAAGCTCTCCAGGCAGGTGCTGGTGCAGCGTTGCCTCCTGCCGCCCTCCTCAACAGATCAGCCCTACGATGTGCTCAGTCTGCGTAATCTGCAGAACGGCTTGAAGCCCATCGAATGCGTCAGCAGCACCAGCAACAACAGTGAGATTAACGCTGTGATCTCCAAGCTAAATGCCATGAGCAGCAGCAATGCCAGCCAGCAGAGCCAAGCGGAGATTGAGGCACACAACAGCAATGCCATGGATACCAGCAGCAGCAGCAGCAACAACAACAACAATGACTATAATGACTACAACAATAGCATCGACTGCAGCGGCTCGGGTGTCAGCGGCCTGGACATGCCAAACTTGGACTTCTCCACGGAGCCAACAACACTGCCAGCGACAAGCACCACACCGCCCATGGATGTGCAGGATGAGAGCACCAGTGAGATGAGCAAATTATATAGAATTCATATAAAAGATGTTAAAGAGAATTTGTAGATAATTAGAAGAGATGAGGGAAGTGCATAGAGAGCAGAATCTATAGTTTAGATCAAGCTAAGTTTGTTCTAGAATTCTCAATCAATTGTTAGAAAAAAGCTAAGAATTTGTAGACAAGTGTTGAAGGTGAGGGAAGTGAACAGAGAGCAGAGTTCAAAGAATTTATAGTCTTACTTATGTTCAGCGTGTATGAATGCTCATTTCATATTTTTGCCAGGCTTCAATTCATGTTCAACCTTTAGACCATTGTTTATGTTTAGCTAAAGAGTTATCTATCTTCTGATTCGCAGAAAAAGCCAGGTCAACCGAATAGAATCTTTGTCTCTCGCTCGCGCTCTCTCTTTTTCATTTTGATTATCGCTTAAGCGACTTAAGTTGAACTATTCCCGAAGGTGGCATAGCGAACCTTGACTTCCATAGCAATATGCAAACCCATAGCGAACGAACTCTTTGTGGATTGAATCGATTGCTCTCTGAGTATTAATAGTAGCTTTGTCTAAAGAATGGAATGGTATATAGAACTTAATTCTAGAGAATTTTATAACCTATATAAATATTATTTTACTATTTATGAAGTAGGCTCTAAACCTTAACAAAATGTGGGTATAGTAGGTATAGAGTATGGCCCCTAGCTAGAACTTAACTCCAGAAATTCCAAATTTTCCGGAGCAGCTATAGAGCTGACTTGTGTACCTGCTTGGATAATTCATTTCCAAACGTTTCTCATGTCGCTCAATAGTCTCTCCTCTCTCCTCTCTATGCTCTGCGATCTAATACTATATATTTCTCTATATTATGTAGCTCAAAACTTTTTCAATGGCAGCGTCAGTCCGATGCATTTGCTGCGCGACTCCACATCCAATGCCCGCTGGCTGGAGGAGAATATCAATGACTTTTCGCTGACCAGTTTGCTGGGGCATCTCGATGATTTTGATGCGACGCGCGATATACTGGTGAGTGCCAAATACTAAAAACAATTACCAATCGAATACTAAAGACTATATATATTTGTATGTGTATTTTCGGTTAGCAGGATCCCTCGTCTAGCATGTCGGTGATTAGTGAGAGCAGCGTGGATTATCGTCACAAGTTTCAGGAAATTTCGGCATTGCTGCAGCAGCAGGAGAAGGATTAACATAATCTTAAATGGCCTCAAGGGTCTCACGCACACACACACACATACACAGAATGTTGTGGTTATTGAATTTTGATTTGTTTTCGTATTATTTATCACTTGGAGCATAGAATATGCTATTCCAAAACAAAACAAAACGAAACGAAATGAAAAGAAACAAAAACTAATTCTCCCATGGATATTATTAATGTTAATTTCGACATTTTCAACATGTATCTAAACACATATATATGTATACCTATATATATATATATTGATCTATATTTTTAACTATCCATCAATCTTTATGCCTTGTGATTTTGAATTTGTTCTTCTACGTTTAATACTTATCTTAATATTATCTAATGCTTGGAAACATACACACATACTCGATATTTATTTCATATATATATATATACTATATTATCCTATGCCTAAGTATTACAAGCACTCACATTGTTTTACGTTCGACCCAAACGAATGGGTTTCAATTTCATTAATTTTTTTTTTATTTTTTGTTTTGGTTGTAGCCATTAGATTAGCTTAGTTCTTAGAAATTTAGTCGCGAATAAGTTGTATTCTAGTTGTAATACGAAATATGTATGCATACAAATATAATAATAATAAATAGCAGTTAATCCTGTGTATATACGCCCGAACAACAAATATGCATTTTTATTATATACTTTTATAAATTATCTCAAAAAAAACCTAAAGCTGGAAATGAATGTAAATAACATTCTCATATGCAGCCGGCAAAAAAAAAATACGTAAGCAGCTTACGTCAATATTAAGGAATATTAAAATTACCCGTCAAATTATTTGAAGAAATGTTAGTTATGGGTTTTTTTTACATTTCAGGCAGACGTCTTTAGTACATTTTAGGCATACGCTGCTGTTAAGCATACGTCATTTACACTGTTTTTGCATACAGACATATGTATGTATGTATGTATATGTATGTATAACTTTGACAGTCGCTACAGGCATTTCCTGGAAAGCAGATATATGTACATATGTACACATGTACATATATGTATATGCATACATACATGCCAATACATGTATGTATGTACATACATATGTAAGTACTTTTTTGCTACATTTTAGGCACACGCTGCTATTAGACATACATATGTACGTCATTTGTTGTGTATGCAAATGGACTCACTTTTAAGGCCTTGACTGTTAGCTTCAAGCATTTCCTAAATGGATGCCATTATACATACATATGTATTTACATACGTATATGTATATGTATGTACATACGTATATATGTACATACATATTTGCGTTGACATATAGTTGTATGTATGTATGTACATACATAGTTATATTTTCAGCTAAATCGCTGATTCGCTTTGCAATCAACACTCAAGATACCGATATAGTTTGTATGTGCGTGTGCTTGCAGTGGGAGTGCAATGAACGAGAGCGCTTTTAAGAAAACGAGAGTGTAAAAACGTTAGAGTGCGAGCAGCACAGCGCTAGCGATGCAGACTGAGAGAGGGAGGGAGCTGGTAAACATAGTTCTGATAAGCAACGGCAGTTTGCTAGAGCAAATAGCAATCGCCTGTTCCTCTTGTGTTGCTGTTGTTGTTGTTGTTGGTATTGGCTTCGCTGAGAGCGCGCTGACAAATCCCAATGTCTGCGTCTTAGCTTACCGCTATAGTGTTAATCATTTTTATACCCTGAACCCATTGAAAATGGGAATTCAGGGTATAATGGTTTTGTGAAAATGTATGTAACAGGCAGAAGGAGACGTCGCAGACCCCATAAAGTATATATATTCTGGATCAGCATAAAAAAATAAGTTGAATGAGCCCTGTCCGTCTGTCCGTCCGTCCGTCCGTCCGTCCGTCCGTCCGTCCGTCCGTCCGTCCGTCCGTCCGTCCGTCCGTCCGTCCGTCCGTCCGTCCGTCCGTCCGTATGAACGTCGAGATTTCGGAAACTACAAGAGCTAGAGAGCTGAAATTTCACATGAACACTCATATGTTAGCTACGCAGTACGAGTTTATTTTGTTTTTTCGATAACTCATCCCATTTCCAAATTATCGATAAAAAATCGAAAATTCGTTTCAATTTTTTAGGTTTTTTGAGCATAGCTTCTACACCGTTTTAGCTAAAGACTTCGAATTTGTATATTTAGATAGATATTATGAATACGCAGATTATGTAATTTTTGGATTTTGGATGCCACGCCCCCTTCGCCCACAATTTGCAAAAAACGCATTTCAAATACTAGAGACTTGAAATTTGGCACATAGATACATTTAGATATTCTTAATCTACTCTGAAAATTTCATTAAGATCATTCATCTAAAAATGGAGTTGTAAGTGTTCAAAGTATAGCCCAACCCACCCCCAAGCCATGGCAGCAACTGCGCAGTTAGCAGAGCTCGCGCTCATGCGATCGTAAAGAAGAAGAGTATCACTTTTTTTGCAGGGTTCAGGGGATCACGTAGTCGAGCCGTCTCGACTAGAGCCTTCTTACTTGTTATACCCTGAACCCATTGAAAATGGGAATTCAGGGTATAATGGTTTTGTGAAAATGTATGTAACAGGCAGAAGGAGACGTCGCAGACCCCATAAAGTATATATATTCTTGATCAGCATAAAAAAATAAGTTGAATGAGCCCTGTCCGTCTGTCCGTCCGTCCGTCCGTCCGTCCGTCCGTCCGTCCGTCCGTCCGTCCGTCCGTCCGTCCGTCCGTCCGTCCGTCCGTCCGTCCGTCCGTCCGTATGAACGTCGAGATTTCGGAAACTACAAGAGCTAGAGAGCTGAAATTTCACATGAACACTCATATGTTAGCTACGCAGTACGAGTTTATTTTGTTTTTTCGATAACTCATCCCATTTCCAAATTATCGATAAAAAATCGAAAATTCGTTTCAATTTTTTTGGTTTTTTGAGCATAGCTTCTACACTGTTTTAGCTAAAGACTTCGAATTTGCATATTTAGATAGATATTATGAATACGCAGATTATGTAATTTTCAGATTTTGGATGCCACGCCCCCTTCGCCCCCAATTTGCAAAAAACGCATTTCAAATACTAGAGACTTGAAATTTGGCACATAGATTCATTTAGATATTCTTAATCTACTCTGAAAATTTCATCAAGATCATGCATCTAGAAATTGAGTTATAAGCGTTCAAAGTATAGCCCAACCCACCCCCAAGCCACGGCAGCAACTGCGCGGTTAGCAGAGCTCGCGCTCATGCGATCGTAAAGAAGAAGAGTATCACTTTTTTTGCAGGGTTCAGGGGATCTCGTAGTCGAGCCGTCTCGACTAGAGCCTTCTTACTTGTTGTGTTTGTTATACCCTGAGCCCATTGAAAATGGGAAATCAGGGTATAATGGTTTTGTTAAAAGTATGTAACAGGCAGAAGGAGGCGTGGCAGACCCCACAAAGTATATATATTCTTGATCAGGGTGACGAGAAAAGTTGATATAGCCATGTCCGTCTGTCCGTCCGTCCGTCCGTCCGTCCGTCCGTCCGTCCGTCCGTCCGTATGTATGAACGCGTCGATTTCCGAAGATACAAAAGCTAGAGAGTTCATTCTTTTTGTGTTAGGTCCGTATATTGCACGCGCAGTACGAGTTTGTTTCAGAAATTCGATAACTTGTATATTTGCCAAGTTATCGATAAACGAATTTATCGGGAACCAGTTATAAAATTCTAGCTAATTCATCTTTAGAGTTAGACCGTCCAAATCTTCTGCATATATATAGATACTAATTTAATACAATTTCGGTTTTTGTCAGATTTTGGATTTCGGTCCCCACTTCGCCCCACCACCCCACAAATATGAAAAAAATGCATTTCAAATACTAGAGACATGCAGTTTGGTTTAGCATATAGATATGAATATCATAATCATAATCTGAAAATATCAATACGATTGTCCATCTAGAAACAGAATTATTAAGCATCAAAGTTTTCTCATCAAAATCCATGTGGCGCAGCAACAAAGGCAGAGAGAGACAGCAAGACGCTTGCAATGCTTACACACATGCATACACACATACATGCATAGATCACTGTTTATGTGTGCGCGTGGCTTTGCATGCGTGCAGAAACGAATCGAATAATTCTTGGAATATTATTCGTTCGATGAAGGGCTCAGGGGATTTCGTAGTCGAGCAGTCTCGACTACAGCTTTCTTACTTGTTTTTGTTATAGTTTTGCTTTTTTATACCCTGAACCCATTGAAAATGGGAATTCAGGGTATAATGGTTTTGTGAAAATGTATGTAACAGGCAGAAGGAGACGTCGCAGACCCCATAAAGTATATATATTCTGGATCAGCATAAAAAAATAAGTTGAATGAGCCCTGTCCGTCTGTCCGTCCGTCCGTCCGTCCGTCCGTCCGTCCGTCCGTCCGTCCGTCCGTCCGTCCGTCCGTCCGTCCGTCCGTCCGTCCGTCCGTCCGTCCGTATGAACGTCGAGATTTCGGAAACTACAAGAGCTAGAGAGCTGAAATTTCACATGAACACTCATATGTTAGCTACGCAGTACGAGTTTATTTTGTTTTTTCGATAACTCATCCCATTTCCAAATTATCGATAAAAAATCGAAAATTCGTTTCAATTTTTTAGGTTTTTTGAGCATAGCTTCTACACCGTTTTAGCTAAAGACTTCGAATTTGTATATTTAGATAGATATTATGAATACGCAGATTATGTAATTTTTGGATTTTGGATGCCACGCCCCCTTCGCCCACAATTTGCAAAAAACGCATTTCAAATACTAGAGACTTGAAATTTGGCACATAGATACATTTAGATATTCTTAATCTACTCTGAAAATTTCATTAAGATCATTCATCTAAAAATGGAGTTGTAAGTGTTCAAAGTATAGCCCAACCCACCCCCAAGCCATGGCAGCAACTGCGCAGTTAGCAGAGCTCGCGCTCATGCGATCGTAAAGAAGAAGAGTATCACTTTTTTTGCAGGGTTCAGGGGATCACGTAGTCGAGCCGTCTCGACTAGAGCCTTCTTACTTGTTTCTTTCTGTGCTGTGTTCTTATTACTATTATTTTGTTTTGCAATTTAGGCGTTTTATGATGCGCCAGTCGAGCTTGTCACATTAGTCGGTTGCCAGACGTGCCAGCGATAGCTTCGAGCACGAGCAGCGACCGCAGCAGCAGCAACAACAACAACGACAGCAACATGGCTAAGAACAACAGCGTTAGTATCTTTGATTTGGCCCACTTGAACTGATAGAACTTATAGTATATTTATTATTATCATGTTTTGCAGCCACAGCATATCTTGAAGTTGAGCGGCGAGCAGCGCCGGCGCTTCATAGAATCGTTTGATTGGGTATTCAGCGACATAGACGGCGTCATTTATAACATAAACGCAGAAGTCCCGAATGCCAACCAGGCCTATGTGGCCCTGGAGCGTGCCGGTAAACGGCTCACGTATGTGACCAACAATAGCATGCGCGGTCTGGAGCAGACGGTGCGACGCTTTGCCAAGTCCAATTTGCAAGTGAAGCCACAACAGATCTGGCATCCGGCCCAGACGCTGGTCTACTACCTGCGCAGCATTCAGTTCGATGGACTCATCTTTATCATGGCCTCACCACATTTCAAGGCGGTGCTGCAGGAGGCGGGCTTCAAGCTGCTCGAGGGCGTAAGTGTCTGTGGCTACGACCTGGTCAAGTTCTAATCCTAACTGGCATCTGCCTTGCCATTTCAGCCCAATCACTTTATCAAGGAGACCTTTGAGGATCTGGCGCGCAACATATTCGACAAGCAGCCCGTGCGCGCCGTGGTCATCGATGTCGACTTCAATCTGACCACATCGAAGCTGCTGCGCGCCCATCTGTACTTGCGTAATCCGGACTGCCTGCTGATCGGCGGCGCCACAGATCGCCTGCTGCCGGTGGGCGAGGGTGTGAACATCATTGGCCCCGGCGCCTTTGCCTCCATGCTGGTCGAGGCCAGCGGCCGGCAGCTGATTGCGATGGGCAAGCCGGGTCGAACGCTGGGCGACATGCTCATCAAAGAGCACAACATCAAGGATCCACGGCGCGTGCTCATGATCGGCGATATGCTGGAGCAGGATGTGCGCTTCGGCCGCATGTTTGGCTTCCAGACGCTGCTCGTCCTAACCGGCGGCTGCACGCTCGAACAGATGCTGGCCGAAACAAATCCCGATCTGCTGCCGGACTACTATGCCGACAGCGTGGTGGATCTAGTACAATTGCTGGAAGAGATTACGCCCAAGGCGCATGGATAAGCTTAGATAGATGAAGATATATATGTACATATATATTATATGTAGTTTAAGGGTTAAAGGTGATCTTGTTATATATATAATTTATTTCTAACTTGCCTAACTTGTCTATAAACCGGTTCCACCTACATTTAGTATATGTATTATATATATACTATATTTTTGATAACATATTGCTATGAATATATACTCTGATTCCCTTCAACTGTTGTTTCGACTCGGAATCGTATCTTCGTATCCAGCTTTACTAGGATTGTCGCCTCCTCCTCATGAACCACCCCCTTATGATCCTTCTACTCCTCCTCCTGCTCTGCACTCGCTTCGTGTTCAGTTTAGTTGTGCTTGTCGCATAGATCGCCTAGGCAATCGGCCACATAGTCCGGCATATTGGCATGGCCCTTGGGCAGGTTATCCACGTCCGCCTTGCTGCTGCCACCGGTGAGCACCAGCAGCGTCTGATAGCCGCTGGCATGTGCAAAGCCAATGTCACTGGCCAGACTGTCGCCTACGAAGAGCACGCGATTGGCCGGGATGTGGGCGTGATGCTGGCGCAGTAGCTGACGCAGTGCCTCGCCCGGTTTGCCCAGCACCGTCGGCTGACGGCCCGTCGACTGGGCCACAATGTCAATGAACGGTCCGGGTCCTAGGAAGAAGCAGAATCGGAATTTAGCTGCCCTAGGTCAGCCCACAGCTAAGACAATACCCACCAATGATGTCACCACTACCGAATGGTATCAGCGCATCGGCAGCGCCGGCCAGGAACAAACAGTTGGGATTCTGCAGCTGGACGTGGGCACGCATCAGCTTGGTCGCCGTCAGATTGAAGTCCACATCGATGATGACCGCATCCACGGGCTCACCACCAAAGATGGCCTCACGCAGCTCGGCCAGACTCGTGATGACGAAACCCTCACGCTGCGATCCAAACAAAATCGAATTGAGTCTCTGCCCATAACTCGGAGCCTCAACTCACCTCTTGGCTTAGCCGAAAGCCTGCATCGCGCAGCAGCTGCTTGAACGGCGGCGTGGCCAGACAATAGATCAGCCCGCCAAAGCCAATGGCCTTCAGATGATCACAAATGGCCTGCGCCGGATGCACAATCTGTTCCTGTTGGCCAAGAGCAATGGAATAATTCTCCGATCTCTGCCCTGAATGCACTTACCCTCTCCACATGCAGCTGCGCCTGCTGGGCAAACTTCTGCAGATGCTCCGCCACGGAGCTGATGCTGTTGTTGGTCACAAAGGTCAGTCGCTTGCCACGACGCTGCAGCTCCGCCAGTGCTTGTGCCGAGCCGGGTATAAAATCTCGCAGCGTATACCAGACAACACCTGCAAACAGGCTCAATCTGTTAGAACTTCCGACCTCTCGACCTTTAGTGCTTTGGACTACTAGACTTATAGATTCTATGATTCTTATTCCTTTAGTCCTTCATGCTATTAGTTTCTTAGAGCTTTAGATTTTTAGGCCCTTAAACTTTTCCTTTAGATCCCTAGCCATTTAGATTCTGTGACTCTTAGTCCTTTAGACATATTCTTTTAGATCCTTCAACTTTTAGATTTTTAAGCCCTTAAACCATTCGAGCTTTACACCTGTGCACCTTTAGACCTTTAGACATTTTGAGCTTCATTCTATTCGACCTTTAGGTCATTAGACCCATGAACCTATGGTCTTTTGTACCTCTGCCCTTCAGATATTTAGACCAATAGACTTTATACAATATTTGAATCTTAGTCCCTTAGACCCTTTTAGATCCCTAGGTCCTAAGATTTTTAAACCGTCAAACTTTTGAAGTTGTAGATCTCTTGACCTTTAGACATTTCGAGTTTTAGACTTTTAGATCTTTAGATCATTAGGCACATTAACATATGAGCATTTAAAACTTTGGTCTTTTACACAATTGTACCTCGGACCATTGACATTATACGTTCCTTGACTCTTAGTCCTTTAGTCCCTTAGACCCTTAAACTTATATGCTTTTAGTTGCTTAGATCTAGATTTTTAAGCCGTTGCAGCTGTAGATCTTTGGACCTTTAGACATTTGAAGCTTCCAACTTTTAGTTCATTAGAGCCATAAAGCCCAGGACTTTTAGACCTTCGATTCTTTAGATCTTTACCCCGCAGATATTTAGACCTTTAGACTTTTGTGCATCTCATATCATTTCTCAGCGAATTGTGCGAGGAATAAAAGGATATGTGCCTCTACTATATAGTTGGTTTTTTTTTAATTGATCTATAACTGATTTACATAAATATATATTTAAGTCTGTTCAAAAAGAAATGCGAAGCTTGAATTTGCACGACTTTATTCGATTTTTGATTTCTTTGAGGCTTTATGTTGTTGCTCATGGAATGCTCTGTTAGATGTTGACAGCTATTTGCCCTAGACGTATTCTATTTTGATCTATTCCGTAATATGTATCAACAATTTAAAGATCTAAAGATCTATGACATTCTGCTAACCGAAGAGCTGAAAAGCCCATGGAAAGTGGAAGCTGCGCTTCGGTGGTTATATCTAATGGGTTTTACTTTAAAGCAGACAAACTATATCCTATTGAATTTTTGTAAAATGTCACTTAATTCGCATTACTTATTGAACAGCCCTCGCATGCTTTGAACAAACCATCGCAATCACAGAAAACGACATCGAATGAATTGAAAAACTTTTCACGTTCCGCTGCGCTAAGCTCCTTCAAGACTTTGGGCTGTCAAAGATAGTCAAAGATTTGTGATATTTAGAGACAATTAGACGATTAACTCAAGATCTATATAAATGACGCACGCTGCGGCAATTTGGCTTAGCTGAACGCCAAGACGTCGCGACGACTTGACACAGACGACGCAGCATCCCAACTACTTACCGAACTGCGGCTCATTTTACTCTCAGGGGGAAACAAAAAGCGAAGGGAAAAGCGAGTTAAAGTTGAGTGAAAGATTTGTGAGATTATTTGTTTGTTTTGCTTTGCTTTTGTTATGCTCGGGGCGCGACTTATGCAAATTGCATTGAAGCGTTGCGTCTAAGCACAGACACCAAAGCTCCAGTTACCCTCGACTATGATGCTCGACAGACCAAAGACAATTGACGTAGTCGGATCAGTTCGGAATGGGCTGGCCAACGGGGCTTAGCCCCGCTGCCATTTCAATTTAGCTGCCAGCGATTTGATTAGCGCCGATCGCGCTGATCTCGTCGTCTAAAGTGTTGTGTGTCTCAAGTGCTCGATATGCCTCAATTGCTTGCATCCAGCAGCAAGGCGTTGTCTAGATGCTGTTCCAATTGATTTGACACCATGTATAGATATGTACATATATGATATGAGCAATATTTACATATGTATGTGCTTGGTATGTACAGTTATGTAGTCAGCGCTTGCACTTCCGGTTCTGCTCGCTTACCTGACCTGTAGCACTAGAGCGTGCGCTATGCAAGATTAGCACAGTTCGTGCTAGAGATCTGTGTATGGCATGTTTATATATATCACATTTCCTCACTATCTATATGCATTTTCAATTATGTTTCTATTCATAGCTAACCAAGTCATGTTCTTAAGCTTAAGCAATTATCTTTAACTTATATGTTGCAGAAACGCATTTTTATAACGGGTTTATCAGTTAAAGAGAAATCCTTAATCTCAGCCCTTTATGTGGAATTTCTGCATATCTGCAACATACAGTTTACATGCAAGAAAGCGGTATGGAAATATTTTTCTGTATTTTTAGATTTTTGTGGCTGGTGAAGCTACATGTTTTGCCATACAATACCCCCCATCCCCACCCATCTCTTTAAAATCTCTCTTCCTATCTCTTTCTATCTTTCTGTCGCTCTGTCTCTCGTACCCTATTTAACTCTTTTCCCTACCTCTGTCTCTCTGTCTCTCTCTCTCTTTCTTACTTAATCTATTTAAAAATCCTTACCTCACTCTCTACATAATTCTCTCTCTTTTTTTCTCTCTCTCTCTCTCTCTCTCGTACCCTATTTAACTCTTTTTCCCTACCTCTGTCTCTCTCTCCCTCTCTCTCTCTCTCTTAATCTATTTAACTCTTTTTCCCTACCTCACTCTCTACATAACTCTATCTCTCTCTCTCTCTCTCTCTTAATGTATTTAACTCTTTTTCCCTACCTCACTACATAACTCTCTCTCTCTGCCTTAATCGATTTAAAAATCTCTACGTCACTCTCTACATAACTCTCTCTCTCTCTCTCTCTCTCTCTCTTAATCTATTTAACTCTTTTTCCCTACCTCTCTCTATATAACTCTCTCTCTCTCACGCAGTATCTCTCTCTCTCTCTCTCTCTCTCTCTCTCTCTCTCTCTGCTTCTCTCTCTCTCTCTCTCTCTCTCACGACATTCTAAATTCAGATTATACCAGTCCAAAAATCGAAAGATTCCTATAATAGTTTTATAATAATATGTACATATATGTATATGTATGTATCTATGTATAACAAATAGTCTGCTAGCTGAAACTCTACAATCTTTATATATGCTCTAGATCTACAAATACATATATAAAAATATATATATTAATCTTCTATGAATCCTATCATGCATACCCCATCAATTAACTAACTAATAATTAACTAAACATTTACTAACTTCATATAGAATTTCAGACTCTTCTTAATCTTCCCCAACTTCTTTTATACTCCACTTTATCATCCATACCATAAGAATTTGCAGTTCTTTAGTTCAGTTTTATTATCATTTATTTCTCTTTGTTTGGTTTATTTTTAACATTTTCAAGTCATTTTTTAATCTCATTTGATTTGTATTTTTTTTTTTTTTTTTGTAAATTGTTAACAATTCGATGTGTAAATTTATATTTAGAACATTCTGTACAATGCATATTTTTCGCTCTCTTTCTTCCTCTCTCTCTCTCTCTCTCGCTCTATATCTCTTTATTGTATATAAATATATTTATCAAAATAATAAAATATAGTAATTGCATCTCTTAAACTTTTATATTCTGTTGTATAAAACATATTTTTGTTGTTGTTGTTTTTTTTTTTATTCTGGTGCTGTGCAAACTTAACACAAAATATCGTATGAACAATTCACATAAAGCAGCACGTACTATACTATATGGGTGTATAGGTGTGTGTATGTGTGTTTGTGTCTGTGTGTGTGTCTATGTGTGTGTGTGTAGATGGTTTAAGGTACATTGGATTGTTTATGTTAATGTTGCTTATATACAAAAATGCTAAGCACACGCAATCTGATAGTTTTTGGCTTAACAGCAGATACAGATATATATAAAGATATATATATATCTTTATATATATATATATATATATATATATATATATATATATATATATATATATACATCGACACATCGTCTTAGGTACAAACGCAAGATTAGATCGAATAGAAGTAATCTTTGAACGCAAAGCAATCGTCAAAGATGTACAAATTCGCTAGGCAACAAGCTATCGAAGCCATCAATATTTATATATGTATATAAATATATTATTTATATATACATATATACATAGAGTACTTAATGTCTGTGTCGAACAGTTGAACAATTTTTGCCATTTTTATACACAATTCACACAAAAATTGTTCTGTTGCGGGTGGGGCGGGGCTGAAAGATTGTTTCGCTTTGTCAAGAGTGGGGATGTTGGCTGGAGCTGATTTGAGCACCGGGCACATGGTTTAAGTACGTTACATCGAACTCTATGCAGGTTACATGAATTATATACAAAAGTATATACGTTATATTGGTTTCTATAAATATATAAATCATACACAATACGATGCTTAAGAACTAAAATGCACTTGATTCGATGCTGGCATGCATACACTCAAAAAGAAAAGGAAAACTACAAATTTGTAAATACAAAACTAGCAAACAACAAAAGTTGATGGACATGCAGTTGATTGATTGATTGAATCTTAGACATAAGTTGTTGCATTATCGCCATTGCCATTTAGACGCAGGTGCGTCGACTGTTGCTCCTGTTGCTCACGATCCCGCTCCCGCTCCCCCTCCTGTTGTTGCGTCAACTGCTGTGCCTGACTCTTCTCATGCTCGATGATGCACTCGCGCAGCAGATAGTTTTCGCGTTTGATGCGCTTCAGCAGACGAGACGAGACATCGGGCACAGCCCAACGTAAAATGCCCTGCAGCATGCTAATGATATTCTATGGGATAAAAGGAAAATGAAAATATTATAAAAATGGTATATTGTAACGATATCTAGACGAAGCAAATCTCACCTGATAGATGACAATGAAGGCCAGCCGTGCCATTAGGATCTTCCAGTAGATCATGGGCCGTTTATAGGGTGGGTTCTCCCACGGATCGTTGCGGAACTCAATATAATGGCAG
Source organism: Drosophila buzzatii (assembly GCA_035045845.1). Classification (NCBI taxonomy): domain Eukaryota; kingdom Metazoa; phylum Arthropoda; class Insecta; order Diptera; family Drosophilidae; genus Drosophila; species Drosophila buzzatii. The sequence continues at coordinate 5,971,064 of JAWNOS010000596.1, read as the reverse complement.
AGCGTTACATTTGCCTCATTGCTAACATCCAGCAGAGATTGCGTCTTATAGTCCTTGGTATAAAATGCGGCCAGCGTAAAGTTCAGATAGCCATTCAGTTCGGGATCATCGTGGGTGGCTTTGTAAACTAATTTCGGTATAAAGTTTGTGCTAAATGCAATTATCATGGCCTGCACGAAATGGAATTGTGAATATATATATATATATGTATTTTAAAGAGAGAGAGAGAGAGAGAACTCACGCTCGATACAACCGAGATGTGTGTGACGACGGCCATTATATTTTGCCAGACGCCAATATTTTGGGCTCGCATGCCCACGGGACGCCGAATGAAACGCAACATTTTGATGGCATCCAGACGCACTTCCACCACATTGTTAATCAGCGCAAAAAGTGGAGCCAAGGGAAATGCCAAGCTAAACAACGTGATGAAGCCATACTGCATAACTGCATGGATGTGAGTGATAGAGACAAAGAGAAAAAGAGAGAGAGTGTGAGCCATGGCTTATTGAATAATGTAATTCATTCATACCCATCTCCAGATACTCGGCATACAATGAATTATTTTCAGCTGGCAGCAAATTGAAATCTTCAGTAAATTGATTAATCGACGGCACCTTCTTTTCATTGTGATGCTTAAAGAAATCGTAGTTTTGACTGAACTCATTGAAGACACGCTTCAGATATGGTATAAGCATCTCGACAATCGCATCCATCGCCTGCTTGCCCACCATAATGATGACCAGCTGCATGCAGAGCTCCATTAGACAGCCACCGGGACTGCATTCCTCCTGTCGAAAATTAAATATCCGATTGTATTTCGATGGATAGCCAACGAACTTGCCCTTCAGAAAGGCTATATAGAATAACGATGAATAGTAGTTAACAAATTGGAACACATAGTTCTTGATGGTAAGACTCTCGTCGTATTCGGTTTGTGTGCGACAATACTCGTAATTGGTTAGACTTATGGCCAGCTTGCTATAGACCAGATTTAGCACAGATAAAACAATCAGATCTAGGAAGCCGGCCGTTATGGGCAACACCATGATCTTGTACGTCATTGAGTTCTCGCTGCCAATGATTGAGCTGGAGGCACGCTGGGCCATGCGGTAAATGATGATGGCCGCCACGGCGATCACTGATATGCACATCTGTCAAAGAAAGAAATTGAAGAAATATATAATCATTATATATGTATATATATATATATATACGGTTAACATACAAACAACACCACAATGCTGTAGCTCGTAAAGTTTGGCAGAAACTTGAAGCTCCAAAAGGGCACATCGGGATCATATTTATTCGCCGACGTATCCTTCACCTTCGTCGATTTATGTATTCTGGCCAGATACTGGGGACGCGGATGCTCCACATGATGATTGAAACCGGTGAGACCCCAGCGATGCACCAGACCAGCAGAATAACGTTTCCACAGCTCCAAATAGGCCACCGCCCAAATGGCCAATATAAAGGCCACCACCATCGTCATCTCGTTATCAATCAAATAATTGAACTTGGAGGATGTGCACGTCTCGTTCAGATGCCAAAATTTACAGCCACGATCACACTGCGGACACATGATCGTCTCGTTGTCATTACATATATCATGGCTAATCGGATCACTGCTCCACGTTACGAAACCGTATAGAAAGAATAGAATGCCCATTACGCTAATTGGTATCAGCATTTGCGTATAGAAACCCAGCCAGGCGTAGTAGAGCGCCACCTTGGCACCAAAGTAGTCTTTGATGTTGTCCAGCGGCTGCAGTCTGGAAAATTGCCAAAGAGTGAACAATTGAGAAGTTGCTTAGGTGGTGATCAGATGTCGATGTGCTTACTTCTTCCAATTGCGTAGACTCGCCCATTCCTGCAGCAGATCATCCCGTTTATCCTTCTGAAATATACGAAAGCGTTATATAGAGAGAGCGAGGTGTATATCTTCTATATCGTCTCACATCGTGCAGCGTGTAGGCACAGAGGTAGACGCCCTCCTCGATGAGCTTCTCAATGCCCAGACTATCGGCCGTCTCATCGCCCTTGTCGAAATGCTGTCGCTGCATTATGAAATAAATGATCGAATACCGTGTGCTGGCATCAAAGTAATTTGGATGCTGCTCATCGTATAGCGTTAGGTATTTCAGAGCGAACTCCATGTGAATGCATTGCTCACGCTCCGGGAACACATCATTGTTTAGCTGCACCGAGCTGAATAGCCTGCGGCACATGCGACTCCAGCAAGTATTCAGTTCTCTCTTGCTGTCTTCAAAGATCTGCTTCTGACCGGTTATTAACTTCATTGGCATCTTGATCTTAAGAATTTCCGCATAGCGATATAGCACCTCCATCGGTGCATGCACTTTGATAAAGTGCACCCATTGCTGATCGTATGGCTCCAGCTGTAGGCCTTCACGTTTCAGATTCTCCTCGAAGATCTGACGTTTCATGGGCGCCGTTTGGCTTTTATCGTCGCCATTATAGGCCAGCACAAAGTCCACGCTGCGTCCATCCTTGAAGCTGCGATAATTCTGCCAAAGAAGACGTTGAACAGGTTAACATGACGATGACGATCGATCAATATCAATTAATATAAAATCAAATCACTTTTTACATATATACATATATTGAGTATATATATATATATCTGGGATCGGGTGTACACATATATAATCATAAGCTTTTGTAGGTGCGCTTTAGAATAAAAAAAACAAATAACAGAAACACAAGAAAAGGAAAGCTGATCAAGCATCAACTTCTTACGGCATCTTTTACTAAATTTTCCTGCTCCTGCATTGAGCGCAATGCTTTGCTTATATTCGTACAGAACATGCTCTATAACTGAACCGATATAGTCGCACATAAGAGTCCAACTGAACAGTAGACATATGTGTGGATTTATATTTAATAACATCAACATGTATATATGTATTTTAATATCTGGAAAATATGGGGAGGACTTTTATCGGCTTATAATTCCAAGAATACGAATCGCATGCGAATCGTTAAATATATATTTATGTATGTATAGAAATAATGTTAAAGTTACATTTGCATGTATTTATATGTATGTTTACAGAGCAACCGTCCTTGGAGTCTCAATGAATGAGTTTCTCTTCATATTTGAATGATCAGCAAATATTGAAACAGTTCGGGGTTAAACCTGGTAAAACTCACGCAACGGAAGTTCAAAGTAAACTCATAAAATTTACATTTTTGGAAAAATTATTAAAGGAAGACATAACGCCATATATGTACATATATATGTATTTATACATATACAATGTAAATACATACATACTATGTATACTCCTGAGCCATGCACATATGTACATATGTAGCAAACATGCATTAAAAACTGAGAAATATCCACAAAATTATCAATATAAAAATCTTTTCACTTAATGTTTGATAAAAACTGAACTTAAAATTAATTTATGTATATACAATTTATAGTTTATATATGTATGTATATATATACATATACATACATACATATGTATATTAAGGTAGTAGTACTATGTATGCTAAAAAATTGCCATTACCCATTCCCGCAAGCAAACTATTGAAAAAAGAGAGAAAAAAGAGAAAGAAAATGGTGAGAACACGTAGCCACGTAGCGCAAGTAAACAAAAACAATGCGAATGCAGCGGAACGCTAAGTGATGTACACACAGCCACGCACACACACAAACACATATGTAAATGTGTGCATGTGTGCGTGTGTGCAGATGCTGTCAAAAACTGTTCGAATTGTAGCCAAAGCGAAGCTCAGTGCGCAGCTAACGGTAGACACAAGTGAAACGACTTCGAATGGAATGAAATGAGAGCGAGTGAGCGAGTGAGAGAGTGAGAGAGTGAGAGAGGCGAGATGAGCGTGTGCTGTTGCCGTGAAATGCTGTGCGAATCAATCATATATGCAGCGACGCTTAGCGCAGTGAGAGTGTGAGCGCGAGTGAGAGAGGGAGAGGGTGAGAGCGATTGCAGTGTAACAGAAAAGGCAAACAGTGCACGCCATTGATTAACTGTTATTAATGAATATATCGGCATATTGGCATAGAGTATTTGCACTCGTGCTGTTCGTTGATCATATTTTGATTTTTTTTTTTTTTTTTAGTTTTTTTAGTGTATCGTTGTTTACCCTCAATTTCCACTGGGAGTATGTAATTGGCAATTTCTTATCTTTATTAGAAACTGTGCTACTTTGCCTTAAAAGGCGTCTAGAGACCTCATCATCGTTGCCGCCGCCATAGCCATAGCCACCGCCGCCGCCGCCGGCTGCCACGCCAATGCCGGTGGGCAGATGTGTGCGTCCATTTTGCAATGCCAGCACCTGGGCAGCAATAGCAGCGTCCGTATGATCACCGCCAGCGCCAACACCAACGCCAGCACCATTCAGATGCTCCAGCGCCGTCGACTGCCGATAGCCCGGCTGCCAGGCGAGCCTCATTGGATCCATTGCGGCGCTGTTGCGCAAACTGTTGCGCGTCTCATCGCCGGCCAGATCCACCGCCGAGTGGTAAATAGTATTGCGGGACTGCGATAGCGACTTGCGATGTGCTGCCGCTGCCGCTGCCTCCGAATCGGCCAGCGAGATTGTGTCAAAGTAAAGACTCTCTCGCTCATCCATTTCCGATTCGGGATAATCGTAGTCGTGGGTGCGCACTGCAAACAGTGATTAGCGATTAGTGCAATTAACCAACACTAGTACACACAGATGTACACACAGATGTACATACATACATACATATGCACATACACGTATAAACATATATATTCATACAGAAAGCAAAGCATGATATGATATAGTATGGTCATGAAATGTTATGCTCGTGCTCGATAGAAACTTCATGGAGCTGATATGAAGTTCGTGAAAACGTTGCGCTTATCGATTGATAAAAGCAATTTAATCAAATAATACGGCACAGTGGGGCAAATACCAACAATACCAAATCGACGGTTTTCATGTTTTATTTGTCAGATAAAAATAAAATACAAATGAAAATAAAAATAAATAAAAATCTGATATTTTGAGCTAAGCTGTAACTGTATATTTAAATCAATCTATAAATTTATATATAATATTATTTATATTTCCAGAACGTGGAAAGTATGTGTATAGGAAATTCATAATCGAATCTCTAATTATAAAAAAACATTAAACTAAAACAGTCAGGTTTTCCGACTAGTAGATACCCTGAATCACGAAATGAGCTGGATTATTACAGTAGCTATAATTAAAGCTAATATTCAATTTAAATCATAAAAAAAAAAATGATTTTAAATTTAAATATTACTAAAAATCAAAAGTGTGTAAAATTTGACTTTAAACTTAAATGAAACCAATCATGTAAATTGTATAATTGCATAAATTATATACAAAATTTGAAGACTAGACTATATCACTATATACAACATTTGGAGAGTCTAGTGCGTAAGGTGTATGAAATACAATGTTATAACTGAATTCTAAAAAGGCATTTAATCGTTAATATTTAAATGCATATGGTTATTTATTTGCTAAAGCAAACTCGATCTGCGTGTACGATAAAGAAACCCACAGAAAAATGTTCAACTCTATATTCATGATAGGCTCCTAGATCGACGCGTTTATACATACGTAAGCAGGGACAAACAGGGCTAAATCGTTTCAGCCTGTCCTGCTGATCAGAGAATATGCATATACCTTATGGGGTGGTATGCTTCCTATTGCCACATACATTCCAACAAAATTGTTATAATCCGACTGTGTATTTTCAATGGATTACAACAAATTTGAATTGGGATTTTGTGAGTTAATGACACTTGACCCACTGTGCAGCAGCTAATTAGAAGGCGAAATGTGGAAACTTATCAATGGATGGCAACGGTGGCAGCTAATGTATGCTACTGATATTACGTTAAATAGGGGTCATTGAAATGCGGTCAATTATATAATGGTATATATGGATGATCATCCATTTCCGGCCTGGAACAGTGCAAAGTGAGCAAATCAAGTGTAAGTGGCGATGACTTCATGCAGATCAGGTGCTGAACATACATATATATAGAGGATGAACCTATGAGAGGGCCGTCTATGAACAAATGAAAGCAAATTAAATAGTTAGGGCCTGTGTGGAGCAGAACCGAATAAGTTTAAATTATGCTAAGCAAACAAACAAACACGAAAAAAATAAAATAAAATAAAATAAACAGGTCTAAAAATATATATGTACATATGCATATAAAATCAAATTGCGTGGAATTTTGCATATGAATAAAATACGAGTGGAGAGAGTAATGGGATGAGAGAGCATATTGATCGTGTTATTATTTATTAACAGTTGCCACACATGCAAATGTTAAGCCAGATGGCCGGCATGTATGCACGTACGTATGTATGCACATGTAGATATAACGTTATTTATTTACCCGCTGAATACATTGTTGTGGCACAGAGAAGGACAGCAGCAGTGAGCGAAGGAAAGCAAGAGCGAGAGATAGAGAGAGACAGCGAGGTAGAGCTAGGAGAAGGGAGCGACAGAGCGGCGGCAAGAAAAGGAAGCTGAAGATTAAGGCCAGCCAGATGGCAGCTTAAAGTATCGAGTATTGTAATTGGTACCCGTTACACGTACACGTTATACGATTAACGTTACACATTACACGTACTCGGATCCAGTTCACGCTGAACGCGCGATCGTTTGTGCACGACGAGCAGCTTTTGAGGACGACGTGCCAGGCATAACGGTAGACTGGCTGGAAGGCCGCAAATGGAAGAAAATGGAAGGCAAATGAAAAGAGAGCTTTCGTTTAGCAAGAGTTTTTGATAAACAAATTTAACGCACTCACGAAGTGACGAAGAGAAATAATAGAGCGTGCGAGAGAGAGCAAGTCTGACCAATGGTCAAATGATGTCAGCTAATAAAAACAAAAAATAAAAGCAACAACAAAATTCGTATCGAGCTAGAAAAATGCGTACGCGCGCGTTGTTTGACGATTACTGACCAAACTCAGGCAATGCGGCGGCGGTCTACACGGTCTAAGCAGAGCAGAAGCTAGAACAAAACAGCAGCTACAATAACAATAACAACAACAACAAGATTTGATTGCCAAAAAGGCAGCGACGGCGTGCATCGAGCTGTAACCGATACACATATGGAACGAGCGCGCACACAAACACACGCACACATTTGAATTAATTTGAATACCTACATACAGACACACCAAATATAGATGTCTCTGTGTATGTATTTGCATGGCCGTAAAGGTCAAGTTGAAGTGTAAATGATTTGTGTTGCAAAATCAAAGTGCAAGTTTGAATAACATATAAACACACACATACACACTCACACACACACATGTGTATATGTGTTTATATATACCTGTGTTTACATGTGTGCTTAACTGGAAATAAATATTGACGCATGGAATACAGGCATTATTTATTAAGTATTCGTCAAACTTTGTGCCACAAAAATAAATAAATAAAAAATTTAGCATTTTCCAAATGCCAAAGACTCAATACTCTGCCTCTGTCTGTGTGTGTATATACATACACATATTACAGTTGCAGCTGATGCTGTTTGTATTTGTTATTGCTTTGAAGTTAAGTTTTGGTGCTGCTAAGCAAATCTAGCCGGCTATCAATATCAATATAGCAACAATGTCGCATCAACACTCTCACTATATGTATATATTCTAAACTTTTTCATTGCCATATCTCGCACATGCTGTGTCTACAGCCAATAATACCCCTCCCTTAAGATGTATATAGAGAACTGCGTGGGAGGTGAATGATAACTATAGCCGAAGAGATTGAAATTCTATGCATATTTGTCAGCATTCGCGTTTTGGGCAAATTATTAAGAAATCAAATGACGACCTTGTTAGTCTGTGATGAGCTCTGCTGGCTGCAAACTTGGTTAGAGACACGGATTAGTAGTAGCAGTAGTAGTAATAGTAGTAGTAGATGGGCCTAAATTTGCGGTCTTGTCTAACTCACCTCGGCCTCAGGTAGCAGCTGACCGTGATTCTGGCCAGTGTCAGCTCCACGATGCTTTCGTTCTTTCTATGCTGTATTGTTATTTATGTCTATGCTATATTAACGCAACTGTAAACGTGTAGCAACAGACGCCAACGTTAGCGTCTTTGCCGTTTTGTTATGGCTAAATTACAACTTGTATTTCTTCGCACTTGACTATTGCAGTCGAACTATCGACATATCGATAGTATAATATGAGCGGTATCGATTCATCGCATTATGTCAACAAATATTTTACAACCAGGGATGTTCCCTAATAATATTTAAATTTTTACTGTAAATTATAATGAAACAGTATTATTATTTAGAAATATATATTGTCATTGATATTTAAAAAATATTTTAATAATTTTAATAAATATATTGCTATTATTTGGGAAGGCCCTTAATAAAATAATATCGATATCGTTTTAGTTGTGTCAATTTAGACACGTCATAGTCTCTAAATTATCAACTACAAAATAAAAAATAAAAAAGAAAATACAAATTTTTATGCTGTCACAATATCAACATGGTTTACATAGACCGCAGTAAGTATTTTTATATACAAACATATGCATAATATTTCAATTACATTGCGATTGCAGATGGTCGCGTGTGGGCGAAGCGTCCTTGGAATCTGGAGCGTGTTATAGAGATATTCGTAGGCCTTTGGTATATACTAGTGCAATTGTAAGTAATATTGCCCTAACTCAAACCCCACGTGCTCTAACAACTTGTCTATGACTTTATCTTATAGCGTTAAAACCCTATTCGCGCCTTTTAGCGGTGGGAATGACAATAACCGCAACACTGGACGTTACAGTGGTGGTGGCTGGGGTGGCGGAGGCGGCGGCGGTGGAGGAGGTGGTGGTGGAGGAGGAGGAGGCGGTGGTGGTCTACGGCCCAACAGACGAATTGGACGGATACAACGAACTATGGATTGCCAATCGTGTTCCATGGGTGGTGGATGAGGATAGTAGCGGCGACTTGAAGTACCAATTACTCAGTCGCCGCTGAGTTCAGCGTGGTCTGAAAACAAATAGTGATTGCTCCATATCTGTATTAAATCTCGCAATTCCTTTGCGCTTATGACGCAATATTCATAAACTCTTAATTTCGAGTGGAATGTTGCTGATACGGTCTATGCGGATATTACAGCTTATTTGTTTTTTTTTAGCTACGCTTAAAACAATCAACGCTCTCGAATTAGGCTAACATATTTTTTTTTCGATTTCAAATTTTAGTTTCTTAGCGATAATAATTTAAGAATTATATCTGATTATGGAATCTTTCACCCTATATATTATTAGTTTACTTATAATATAAATCGAATTGGAAGACCGCTAAAAAAAATTACTAGTTAATACAAATTTTCTTCAAATACAAATTTAATATTTCATACATTTATATGAATGAAAAATAAAGATTAAAAATGTTACAAAAAGAAAAAATGAATTTTTAAGTTATTGAATTTATTTATTATGGTTATTACACTATTATTTTGGGCAACTGAAAATTACAGCATGTCATTTAAATGCAATAATGAACAAGTAAGAAGGCTCTAGTCGAGACGGCTCGACTACGAGATACCCTGAGCCCTTCTTCGAACGAATAATATTCCAAGAATTATTCAATTCGTTTCTGCACGCATGCAAAATCACGCGCACACATAGACACTGATCTACGGTTGTGTGCATGTATGCGTTTATGCATGTGTGTAAGCATTGCGAGCGTCTTGCTGTCTCTCTCTCTGCCTTTGTTGCTGCGCCGCATGGGTTTTGATGAGAAAACTTTGATGATTAATAATTCTGTTTCTAGATGGACAATCGTATTGATATCTTTAGATTATGATTATGATATTCATATCTACATGCTAAACCAAACTGCATGTCTCTAGTATTTGAAATGCATTTTTTTCACATTTGGGGGTGGTGGGGCGAAGTGGGGACCGGAATCCAAAATCTGACAAAAACCGAAATTGTATTAAATTATTATCTATATAAATGCAGAAGACTTGGAGACTCTAACTCAAAAGATGAATTAGCTAGAATTTTATAACTGGTTCCCGATAAATTCGTTTATCGATAACTTTCCCAATATACAAGTTATCGAATTTCTGAAACAAACTCGTACTGCGCGTGCAATATACGGACCTAACACAAAAAGAATGAACTCTCTAGCTTTTGTATCTTCGGAAATCGACGCGTTCATACATACGGACGGACGGACGGACGGACGGACGGACGGACGGACGGACGGACGGACAGACGGACAGGGCTCAATCAACTTATTTTTTTATGCTGATCAAGAATATATATACTTTATGGGGTCTGCCACGCCTCCTTCTGCCTGTTACATACTTTTAACAAAACCATTATACCCTGATTTCCCATTTTCAATGGGCTCAGGGTATAACAACAAATATAATTGAACTGAATCCAGTTCAGCTGAAAAAATCGAACTAGTGTTCAGAGAACATGTGTCAGTTGAAACATATCGAGCATTTGACGTTTCAATTTCATTTCGTTGCTGTAGCTGACTGAAATAATCGAATTGCACATTCAGACATACATGTAATCTGTATATGTTCGTAACTTTTTTTTTTTGAGAACTTTGAAGCGTTTTTCTTAGTGTTTTTGGAAATTAATAACAGCGAGAAATATTAAGACGCCAAATTGTTCAATATCACATGAAACAATTTTCTAACTTGTAAAGTATGGATATGGGGGCTGAAAAAGGTAATTTTGCAAAAATGGTGGAAAAGCAGAGTAGCGTGCTTATGCGTCCACACATTTTTTGATTTTCAGACGAGGCATTCAACAAAGAGCCGGATGGTGGCAAAATTACGGATGCGCTCGCAGACTTTCCCACAGATCCAAAATCAATTCAGGATAATGAAGTCGATTCAACATGCTCTGTGGAGGAATCATCCGCTGCGCCGCCCAGCGAACCAGTATCGGAAAAGCCAGGAACTCCAATAGAGGGTAATCGTTCACCAAGTGCCACTCGAAAGTCTCGCAGCCGCAGCCGTAGCGGCAGTGCTATTGATAGCTCCCGGCGTTCTCGTAGTCGTTCTGGTTCCGCACGTTCGGGCACTGGATCGCCTCAACGTTCTCGTAGTGGATCTCAGCGCTCTCGCAGTGGATCTGGATCTAGACGTTCACGCAGTGGATCTGCACGCTCACGTAGTGGATCTGCACGCTCACGTAGCGGATCAAGACGCTCTCGCAGTGGATCGAGACGCTCGCGTAGTGGGTCGAAACATTCACGTAGCGGTTCTGAGGGAGGAGGGTCGCGTTCACGAAGTGGATCTAGACGTTCTCGAAGCGGATCCAAACGCTCTCGCAGTGGATCTGGATCTGTACGCTCACGCAGTGGATCTGCACGCTCACGTAGTGGATCTGCACGCTCACGTAGCGGATCAAGACGCTCTCGCAGTGGCTCCAGACGCTCGCGTAGTGGTTCGGCCCGCTCACATAGTGGATCTGCGCGCTCACGTAGCGGATCTGCTCGCTCTCGTAGCGGATCTCGACGTTCGCGCAGTGGTTCACGACGTTCACGCAGTGGCTCCAGACGCTCGCGTAGTGGATCGGCACGCTCTCGTAGTGGATCGGCACGCTCTCGTAGTGGATCGGCACGCTCACGTAGCGGATCAAGACGCTCTCGCAGTGGCTCCAGACGCTCGCGTAGTGGTTCGGCCCGCTCACGTAGCGGATCTGCGCGCTCACGTAGCGGATCTGCTCGCTCTCGTAGCGGATCTCGACGTTCGCGCAGTGGATCTCGCCGTTCACGCAGTGGCTCGGGTTCCAGACGCTCACGAAGCGGTACTCGCTCACGCAGCACTTCGAGACGTTCCCGCATCGGCTCCAAGGACTCTCGTGCTGGCTCCGTTCGCTCGCGCAGTCGTTCCAATAGCGCCTATTCGTCGCATAGTCATAATAAATCAAAAAAGAAGTCTGATAAACGTTCGCGCTCAAATAGTGTCGCCGACTCGGTCACATCCCAGAATGCGCTGAATCGCAAACGTACTATCACTAGCGACTCTGAGGGTAAGCTCCATCAGTATATACATATATTTGAATCTTTATCATATAATGTCCATCGTTCTACACAGATGATGCACCAAAGCTACAAAGGAAACGTGTTAAGATCACCGACACAGACAATGAGGACGAGGATGAGGACGAGAAGAAGGGCGATGAGGATATGCATGCTGACAAAGCACAGAACACAATGGTGGAAAGTTCTGATGATGAGAACACGCCCATTTCAAACGGGCCAGAGTAAGGCAGCCATAAACGATAAAACCTGAATAGCTTTATATATATATATAAATTTCTGAAATGTATTTAGCAACAGCAATTTCATATCCGATTTTGATGCCATGCTAATGCGTAAGAAGGAGGAGAAACGTGTGCGTCGTCGCAAACGCGACATTGATCTGATAAACGATAATGACGATCTGATTGATCAATTGATAATCAATATGAAGAATGCCTCTGACGATGATCGGCAGCTGAATTTGGCCGGCAAACCGGCCACTAAGAAGATTTCAATGCTCAAGCAAGTGATGTCCCAGCTAATTAAGAAGGATCTGCAATTGGCCTTTTTGGAGCACAACATACTCAACGTACTGACAGACTGGCTGGCGCCGTTGCCAAATAAGAGTTTGCCTTGTCTGCAAATACGTGAAAGCATATTGCGACTCTTATCCGATGTAAGTATATAGAAGCTATATAACTTTAATACACACATTTATATATATAACTATCTCTCTTTCTTCCAATTGCCATGCCAGTTCCCAACCATAGATAAGTCATATTTAAAGCAATCGGGCATCGGAAAAGCCGTCATGTATTTGTACAAGCATCCACAAGAGACAAAGACAAATCGTGATCGGGCTGGCCGCTTGATATCGGAGTGGGCCCGTCCCATATTCAATCTGAGCTGTGATTTCTCAGCAATGAGTAAGGAGGAGCGTCAAGAGCGTGATCTGGCCCAAATGTCACGCAATCGTCATAAGACTCCAGATCCGCAGCCGGCATCAAGCAGGCATAAACCGTCACTACAAAATACCTTCTCGAGTGATGACAGATTGCTGCGTCCCGGCGATCCCGGCTGGGTGGCCCGTGCCCGTGTTCCAATGCCTTCCAATAAAGATTACGTTATTCGCCCCAAGTCAACAGTTGAAGGGGAAGTTTCGGTAAGTCCCACACAATTATCAATCATTCGTTATTTAATTTGTCAATTTCTCTGCAGTCTTCGAAACGTAAACCAAATCGTTATGAAAAGCATATGAAACGCTTCTTGGATTCAAAGCGCTCCAAGGAGAGTCGTCGTGCCGTCGAAATATCTATCGAGGGCCGCAAGATGGCGCTTTAAGTATAATAATATATAAGAAAAATAAGTTACATAATTACAACAATAAGATATAGATCATTCAAAAACACACAGAACAAACGGATTGACGATGCATATACATATATAGATATATAGCATATAACAATGAATGCCTTTCTATAAATTTACGTATGTATGTATGTATATAAATAATTACAATTGAAATTTAGCTGAAGATTTTCATATTCAATTTTCAGAGATATATACATATACATAGTTGACAACGAGCTGACAGGCTTAAGTAAATCAATGAGTTCCTCAATAGCCGTATATAGAAAACCATCCACATCTGCCAATTGGAATACTCGCCCGCACAAGAAACTTAAGTCGTTGTCCTGTGATACGCTTTTGTCACAAATTGTCTCAAGCAAATTAAATCTAATTAACGATACAAAACACACTAACAGACACACATACACACGCAGACTCAGGCACTCTCGAAGACTCACCCACTCACGCTGACTCAGACACATGCACGGACGCACACACACACAAAGACAGACGCACACATATAGACACACACACACGCAGGCTCTCATACGCAGCTTCGCACGCATGCTGGCTCACACACACACACAAAGGCTCTCGCGCAGCCTCACAAGCGCGACACTCACACACACACACATACGTGCGTAAGCATGCATATTGTATTAACATATCTTATCTGAAGAAGAAAATCCTTTAGAAGATGAAGATATTGAAACAACACATTTCATTTAAATATACAATTTTTGTTGCTTAAATTGTGAGTTAATAAATGCGCTGGAGCCTCTAATGACATCTCATATACAACATTATCTAAATGCATTCTTTTTTGTTTGTATTTGAGCACCTGACTACGTAGTTAGCCCCATAGTTATTGTAAACGGAATTTGAATTTGTTAATATGGAATATCCTTGATTAAGGTAAGTGCTGATGACAGCAATTGCATTGATACTAAGTGCAAAACAAACATGGCTGCACACATGCACCCACAAACACGGACTGACACACACACATGCACTAACTACATACATATATATACAGTGCATCAAAGAAGTCTTCGTGCAAACAACAGCAACTTTACTTTTCTGCACAAATGCAGCATATATACAGAAGAATAAAATCAATATTTAAATAGTCTAATTAATTAATTTAATTTAATTTACTTCAAAAATATAAATATATATATATTATAGTCTACGAGTTAGAACTAACAAACATGAAAGTAAGGCACATTTTTGGCTGCAAAAGTTTTCGTACAGTCAAACAAAATGCTTTAAAAATAGCATTATAAAACATTTTATTTTAGGCATTATTAATACATAGGCTAACTTAATTACAATTATTATTACTAATTTTTCTATGTATAATAAATCAATTGTTTCCCAGCTTGATGTCAAAACCTGCTTCTTAAGTTAATAATACCAAACACTTCATCTTTATCTCTTGCGGTAGTTAAAATTATTTTTCTATATATGTATGTTTGTGCCCCATAGATACTAGCTGCCCTGTAAACAATATAAAAGTGAATTAATATTAAAAGTCAAATTAAGGGCATTTTGACTAAAATTTATGAAATAAGTAAAGCAGCGCACAAACACCCTGTAGCAAATTGGCCAGCAGTGGCATTAGCATTGACTGCGCACTTGAATATGGAATTTTGATTGAAACGCATTCAATTGACCGGTTTGCGTGAAATACATACATCATTGTTTTTTTTTATTTCGTAAGTCAATTATTTATTTAGTAAATTGAAACTGGATTGTAGCATATTTAATTAATTATTTATTTAGTTAATTGAAACTTGCTTGCTGCAAGATTTCTAGCGGGATGATTGTTTTGATTTACTCCTCTCTCTCTCTCTCGCTCGATTAGCGGCAGCTGCTGCTTCTTCTTCATGCGTCGCCCGCAATAAAAACACCATACATGCATCCGACTGCGTGTGTGTGTGTGTTGAGTGTGAACATAGCTGAATTGTTGTTGGCGCAGCTATTATCTGCACTGGAATCAGCAACACCCAATAAGACAACACACATCACACTTCGTGTACATATGTAGGTCGCGTTCACCTTTTGTTGTTATCGCAGAATAAGTATTAAACCGGTTGTACTCCACTAAGAAGTGTTCAAACGCCTGCAGTACGTCTAATGTAGAAGTCGTGTTCCTTTTTGGCTGCGCATTGAAGAATCGAGAGAAAAAAAAATAGAAATAAAAAAAATGTCAGATTTGAAAAAAATGGCTAAAATTGGAATCGTTGGCAGGTAAGATATATCAAGCAAATATATTTCAAATATAATTGCATTTGCGCTCCTCTAGTGGCCTGATTGGACGCTCATGGTCCATGCTGTTCGCCTCTGTTGGCTACCAGGTGGTGCTCTATGACATCCTGCCAGAGCAGGTGCAGGGCGCCTTAAAGGCCACACAAAAGGAGCTGCACGAGCTGGAGACGAAGGGCCTGCTGCGTGGCAAGCTGAATGCGGCGCAACAATTTAGCTGCATTTCGGGCACCAATGACATCAAGGAACTGGCCAAGGGCGCCATCTTCATACAGGAGTGCATACCAGAGAAGCTGGACTGGAAGCAGGAGCTGTTCAAGAAGCTCGACGATGTGGTTGACAGCAATACAATCCTTTCCAGTTCCACCAGCACATTCCTGCCCTCCCTGTTCACCGCCAATCTGAAGCACAAAGAGAACGTAAGTCGGACAGGGATTATATATGTATATATCTTGAGTGACATTATCTTTTCATATCATTTGGTCTAATCTTGTCGTGATTTATTGCCATTTGCCTTAGACTGTTGTCTCGCATCCCGTCAATCCGCCCTACTATGTGCCGCTGGTGGAAATTGTGCCGGCGCCCTGGACCAAGCCCGAGGTGGTGCAAAAGACGCGAGAGCTGATGGATGAAATTGGCCAGAAGCCAGTCACATTATCTCGGGAAATTGAGGGCTTCGCCCTGAATCGCATCCAGTATGCCATTCTAAATGAAACGTGGCGTCTTGTCGAGGCGGGCATTCTCAATGTCAAAGATATTGATAGCGTTATGAGCGATGGCCTGGGCATGCGTTATGCCTTCCTGGGCCCGCTGGAGACGGCACATCTGAATGCCGAGGGCATGGAGAATTACTTTGAACGTTACTCGAAAACGATCTATGCCGTCAGCGAAACAATGGGCCCAACACCCAAAATGGAGGGACCCACGGCCGTTGCCATTGCCCAGCAGCTGAACGAGATGGTGCCGCTGGACAAGCTGGTGGAGCGACGCACCTATCGCGACAACTGTCTGACGCACCTCAGCATTCTAAAGAACAAAATCAATAAGAAATAAATGCATGCCTTCAAGGTCAAATGTGAATTATTATATTAATATGTAGGAATGAATCAAGACAGTCGAGGACATGGCTAGATGTGCTCAGGTCCTCGTTGTGATCGGGCATTGATGTAATATCTAGTAAAATCGGATTTGGCCATGCCTCTTTTTGCCAATTTATCTATATATAAAAACGGACGGATTCTTATACTATATATGTATATATATATAATCTAATTTCTATCAAAAGAGAGAGAGACAGACATCACAATTTGGCTGGCATTCATTGGGCAGCTTTCTTAGAGTAGTTGGCGGTTCGCACGTTGGAGCTAGTAGCACAGGAGGTGTTTGAATAGCTGCTCACTGGCTTCAGGGATCGGCGCTGCAGTGAACGCATTTGTGGCATCGGTGTGCTGGTGCAGAAGAGTTTGCTGGCCGGTTTGCCTTTGGTCGCCAAAGGCGTGTCCTGGACATTGCAGCGTGGCGTCGCTGCATTCAGATGTGTTACGTCCGTCAGTTCCAGAGACGGCTTTACCATGGGCACAACCCGTTTAACTGGTTTGGTGTTCGTTTTCGATGATGCATTCAGTTTCATAACCGATTCATTGATGGCCGTCACCTTGGTGCGGCCAACCATGTGACCTCTGATCTGGCTGGCAGAGGCAGTCGATGCAATGCCTTTGCCTCCTACTCCTCCTGTTGAAGTGATTGAAAAGGAGTTGCGACGTTGCCTAAAGGATGACATGGCATTGAATTTATCGCCCACGGTTGACAATTCCTTCAAGGGCAAGACGTGACTGCCGTTGACATTGACATTGCCATTGCCCTCGACAGACGATTGCTTCACGACGGACTTCGACCGCTCCTGTTTGGCCTTGTCGTGAATGGACAGCGAGGATGAACGTCGTCGCAGCGTGTTCTCATTCTCATTTTTGGCAGCCGTGTTGCTCACTCGCACTGTGGACGGATGCACTATGCAGTTGGGTAATTGATTGCCGCCCGTCGAGTTAACCACCAGTATAACCGTTTGGCCTGCTGGATGCTGATTCTTTTCCGACTCGTGATGCTGCTGCTCATTGTCATTGATCTGCTGCTTGGTTATATTATGTCGCTCCAGCAGCTGATTGATTTGTTGAGCTAGATTATCGTCATTAACTAATTCGGTCACGTATGCATCGGATTTTTTCTTAAATTCGGCTTCTCTCATCGGACTCGTCGGTTTATCAGCTGACTCTGCATCGTAGGTGGCCGACGAGCAGGTCATCACATCGGGAAACTCTTGCATAGCGCCATTTGCCTTCAACTGATCCGCAGCATCTGCTTGCCTTCGCTATATAGATTACGATTGGAATATAATAGATTAGCTGGACTGCATAAATGGCTGGTGATAGTTCGTACCTGCTGCTCTAGATCCAAGTCGAATGTGCCTTGACGTGTGTATAGAACCGGCGATTCCTTAGCGTTTTGGCTGGCTTCTTTTACAGCTGGAGGATTGCCTTGGATGGTGGCGCGCAGCGTTTCAATTACCACATTGAATTGCTCCCTCTTCGAGGGCTCAACGTGTGCGCAAACTAGCGATTTTAGCTCTTGCCAAAGCATTTCAATGTCAGCTGGAGCATTATGAGCGCTTGGCGTTGTCTGTGCTGGGAGAGATTCTGGTGCAACGGTCTTAGCCGGCGAGCCCAACATTGCGATGCGCATCTGCTTGAGGCGTACTTCGAACTCTGTATTGGAACATGTGTAGTCAGGTAGATCGGTAGGCGGCATTGTGGTTGGTATGGGATTGGGTTCATCTTCTATGAGCTTCACTGGCGATTCAGCTGCAATCATTTGCAGATTTTCGTTCAGAAAGCAACTATTAAAATAGGAGCTATTTCCACACGATGCAACATTTACCAACTGATTATGCGTTGGTGTATTCATATTTGATAGCCTTGTTGCATTTAGTTTGGCAAGCTGCTGGAGACTGCGGTGGCGCGATTCATTACCAACTGAAGAATAGCTGCTGACATCCGAATTGCTCGGCTCAGATGCTGTGGTAGCTGGCGAAGAGTCATTGATGAGATTTTGGTCCTCAAATAGTGGACTAGGTGTATTTTGAATGTCATTCTTAAAGTGTTCGCCCTGCATAAAAAAAAATAAAGAAAATGGCTTGTCATCCTGTTATAAATCTGCGTGTGTGTGTGTGTGTGTGTGTGTGTGCATACACACCTTGATGCAGGCTTCTTTTTCGATCGAATCGAAAGGATCGTATGGTCCCTTGAAGTTATTTGATTGAATCGGTATATCTTCAATGACGGTTTCATCTTTAACAGGCTCATCCCAGCCGGTTAAATCAATTAGATTTCCAATATCACACATTTTAGTTGTAGTATATGAATGAACTAATCGCAAGTCTTTTGAAGCTATGCACAATTTCCCGCTTTTACATAAATCTAGAGATGCAATTATTTTGCAAATATGCATAATATCGAGTCATTTATCGAAAGTTTAAAATTTGCAGACCGTTGCCAATAAATCAAATAACAGCATCATTTTTAATTAAAGTCAATGTTAAGTAAAAAAAATAAA
Source organism: Drosophila buzzatii (assembly GCA_035045845.1). Taxonomy (NCBI): domain Eukaryota; kingdom Metazoa; phylum Arthropoda; class Insecta; order Diptera; family Drosophilidae; genus Drosophila; species Drosophila buzzatii. Next base: position 5,951,798 of record JAWNOS010000596.1, on the reverse strand, counting down.
AAAGACATACTCGAAACAACCAACAAATTAATATACTTTGATTATTAGATAAAAGGAATATTTTAATAAGTGAAATAACTTTCCTTGTCTGATTTTACCCGATGATAAAACGGATAACAACTAGCTCAGATGAACATTCTTTTGTTTATCGCGAGAGAGTCAAGAGAAACTCTTGTTCTATTCCATCATTTTCGATATATTGTCTTAAGCAAATGTGGGCATAGTGAACATAAACACAATGACAAATTAATTATAAAAATCCACACATACGGTTCGGATTTCAAAGTACAAGTACACATAATATGCATATGTGATGGCAATTTACAACTAATTACTAAAACAATACGTTGATTTTTAAAGGGAGCTCCGGTCTTGTTAATTGGATCATCAAAGCAAATCAAAACATTTCTGATATTGGAATTTGCAAAGCTAAGTAAGAAATAAACAATCAAAAAATAAAATCAGGATGCAGCAACCAGCCCAAGCATGGATCTGGTCAATCCTAATTGTGTTCGTCACATTAGAGGCACAGGCGCAATTAAATCTTGATAAACTCAATATGCAAAGCCAAATTCCAGAGGATTTGTTAAAAAACAGCACCTTCACTCAAGCCAAGGAAGCTTTTCGCAAAAAATGCATCGAAATTTCCGGCGAAGAAAATGGCGAACAAGCGTACGCCAACATAGAGACCGGTTTCTCAACGCTCAGCGAATGCATGAACAACATTGTCAACTATACGACAATGCAGAAGGAAATCCAAGAGGCGAGTCCTCAGGGCGAACTGGACGTCGTCTTTAATAAGTATTGCGCGAAGCGTACGAATGCAACAGAGTGTGTGGACGTGTTTACGAGCAAATTGGAGCCGTGCCTGGATAAGCAGGAACTGAAGAGTTTGGATGTGATCAAACACATTGTGAAGAGTCTGTTAAACTTTGTCTGTCACAAGGATGGCGACCAAATAGCATTATTTATTGCCGAAGAGGGCTTCGAATGCCTCGAATCGCAAAGGGACAATATACATCAGTGCTTCAATAGCACCTTCTCGTCGTATTTCGATGAGATCGACAGCAATAACAATATCAAAACAATACCCAAACTGGTTGTCGAGGAGAAGCAATGCGGCGACATCATCACATTTGAGAATTGTGTTGTACGTCATCTGGAACACTGCTCGAAAATCACGCCGGCCAATCTCATAGAGTCCATGTTCAATTTCATAAGGAACGAGACTCTGTGCCGTAATTATCATCAGATGGCACTGACTGGCAGTGCGAATGCGTTCGCCAATATAACGCATATAAATAATTCACTAATCTTTACAATCATGATCGTTATTCTGTTTAAGTTTTCATATTTTAAGTAATTTCTTTTCTATTTACTTTTCAAAAATCAATTGGATTGGAGTGGTGCATGTTTCTAAATCTAAGAACAAAATATGCTTGCTTGCCAAAAACAAAAAATATTAAGTTGTCAATTGAGATTTTTTTTTTTTATTGTTCGGCGAATAAGTAAAATTTATTCCTAAAAAAAGCGATCGAACAGAACTTATAGAATATCTTCTTCACAATTTGTATTATAAACATTGTATGTTTATTATTATTATTATTGTAAACTATATCAAATATCGAATATTTACTATATATGAAAATCATGGAAATCTCATAATCATATACAAAACAAATATTTATGTAAAGGTAAAAAGGTTCAAAGTTTATAACAATTTTGTCGTGTAATTGGAAATATACACATAAAAGAAAAAAATTGAAAATAAAAGAAAAAAACAAGAATTTAATAGTAATCCGACAATTGATATCTGTACAAGTAAAACTTTACAAACATTCGCAATGATTCCATTTCTGCTGATGAACACAATTTGTATCATTATTTTTTTTTTTAAATGTGAATTTGAATAAATATCGAGTAACAATATGAAATGGGTAATTTCTCAATGAGGGCGGCAAACAGTTGTTCGGGACATTTCGAAAGCCGTACGATATTGCAATGCTGCTTGCCATCGTGCTTATCGATTACACACTCTCATTTAGATAGAGCAATCGACTTTTATTTCCGTTTGATTTAAATATTAGCAGGTAAAATAATGCCATGCAGCGAAAGACTGTGCCAGAGCGATAATCACATAATACGCATATATAATGAAGGATTAACTTTTTGCTTTATTTTTTTAATGATTTCGTTTTTATTACAATCTTAATATATGGCAAAATGTAACTTACTTTCTACAAACATTTTATAATAATATAACGAGTACAAATTTATATATTTATCCAAATTAAATAAAATAAATATGTGCCAAAATAACAGATAAAAACTAATATACATACACAACCTTACCTGTTTAAAAAAAATTACTTTGCAAGCAAAACGAAATTGAAATGTATCAGAAAAAGTGAAAAGGGAAAGAAATGAATATGTTAATTAGCTAATGAATTAATTGAAAAGTAAAAGTGTGCACAGAAGAACTCGTTTTTTTCTAAGTCAAGCTGAATATATTAAATTGAATTTAGTTCAGCAGTTGGCCCTTTGACAATGTATTTTGTCAGTATTTATTTTGGTAAGATTTAGTGGATTTGCGCTTAACAAATGCACTTCTGGTATTTTGATAGATTAGTTACCCTGGCTCTGCCATCTCTAATGCGCAACTGGCTTACCTTCAAGCGAAGCCTAAACCAAGAACGAAATTGATCTCATTTTAAACTGCACAAAGTCAGCAAGTGATTTAAAATGATTATACTAACAAGTTAAGCTGTACAGGAGATATCGGCAGATATCACCCGATATCTCCTGCTAAGATTCACTGAACAAAATGGAATTTGTCGATGGCCAAACACGGGAGAATATTCAATCAGCAACATTAACGCCTCAGATAACAACATTTAACATTGTTATGACGGCAATATCGGCATTTATGCGTTTCTTGACCATCATAATGAACTGTTGCCTGGCCTATGAGTATTGGAGTGGCGAAGCGTACACCTACTGCCATTGGACAATTATGTCCATAGTAGTGCCCATGGTTTTAACGACAATAATTTATGCAAATGTGTAAGGATTTCTGCCGTTTTCTATAGTTATATCCTTTGGAATGTATTTGTTTTGCTTTGTAGACTGATCATTGGCAACTCGAGCCAAAAACCCCTTAGCCACGCACGCCTTATATGGAGACTTGTGGTTTCATACCTTTTTCGCGACGTATCGACTCTAAATTGGTCTCTGAAATACACCGAGGCCAAGAGGCGGGACGATAAGCTGGCCGAGTTTGAGTAAGACTCGAAATAAATATAGAAATGTGTATATAATCTAAATAATCTGTTCAATTATAAATACGCGCAGATGTTATCGCAGGTATTTGACAGAGGAATGCAACATTGGCTTCCTGCGGCTCTTCGATTCATTCCTGGAAACGACACCGCAAAAAGTTCTGCAGCTGGCTATAGTCTTGCGGGATACGAAAAACTTAACGTGTAATAAGTATTACAGCATATCGTAGTTGAAATTTTTCAGAACTTCCATTTGATAATGTCAAGATATTTGCAGATGTACGCGCGCTCACATTTCTGGTCTATTTCCTCAGTCTCGCCTGGTGCTTGGTGGCCTATAATCGATCGAATCGTTTGGCGCAGCTGGACAAATACGATATAGGCACCAAAGGACTCTTTGTGCAGTTCTGGTTTCTAGTCTGCCTGACGGGTTAGTTTGATTGCAATCAACTAGAAATTTCCATATATAAACATATGTTCTTATATATATATACATATATCTGTATGCTTTACGCACATTCTTTGAAGCTTCGCGCACCATTTGCATTGCCTATTTGGCCAGCCTATTTCCCATGGAAACGTTTGCCGTCTGCCTGCTCCATTTGCTGCTGTGTAGCTCTGTTGTCTTCATAGCGGACACACCAAAGTTTGCTAAATCTGCGCTAACCAATTACATTCTCTGCCTGGCCTTTGGCGCGGTTTACATCTTCATCTTCACGCCCGTATCCGATGGACCCACAAAGCATAAGTATATCATTTATCTGCTGCTATGTTTCATGCAAAATGTCTTTGCTTGTATATTTTGGATTCCCTTGTATTTAGCCAGTTTGATAAACGCTTTCTATATCATTGGCATAGTGCTTATGATTTACTATTATCTCGAATGCCATCCGGGCATTACGTCTGCCATATTTTAAGCAAAAAGTAGCAAGGTATCATAATCAATATAAGTAATACAAATCTTTTTATATTGTTCATTTAAAATGTAATAAGAATGAAGTAAATGAATGCAAATGCAAATATCTATTACAATAAAAATTCTCTGTTTTTTTTTGTTACCTAATTAAAACGTAATAAACATAAATAAAGGAAAATTTAAAAATTTAATATTCATTTTTTTATTTAATTAAAATTTAATAAAAACGAAACAAATAATTTGTTATTGAATAATGTTAAGCAAAAAGTACAATTTCATCAATTTAAATTTAAAAAAAGATATATATTATATTTATTTAATTAAAATTGAAAAATACAATAAAAAATCAATAAAAATTTAAAAAGATTTTTGTGTTAATTTGCTAAATGATTATTTTGATTTTTTATTAATTTTTAATTAAAATTATAATATTCTTATTGATTTTTTTTTTTGGCTGCAAAGCGCATGCGCGCACGAGCCTCGATTTGGGGTTTTTTCTTCGCCGCGCAAAGCTGGTCACACCGAGCGAAATAAATGGCTTAGACTAGGTGGCAGTAGCTTAACTATCCAAGCGAGCAGGCCCCAAATTAACTTTCACTTCAAAAATCAAAAGTTGCGCAGATCAATAAAACCAGAAATCGTAAAAAGAAAAAAATCAATAAAATATTGAAAATCGATCGATCGTCAGATGTGAGCCTAAGTAAATAAAAGCCTATGGAATATATATGTTATTAATATGGCATCAAAATATGAGCGCATTATCAGCGACTGCCGATCGAGAAATATATTGTGGGAAGACGCTGATTTCCCAGCAATACAATCGTCGGTCTTCTACTACCAAACGCCCCCATTCACATTCCAATGGAAGCGCATCGCGGAGCTGAACAATGCCCAGGCCGCGTTTCTCAATGAGAATGCAGAGTTCGATGTGGTGCCTGGCAAGATGGGTGATCGTTGGCTTGTCTCCTGCCTGGGTGTGCTGCACTCGTTGCGGAATCTATTCTATCGCGTCGTGCCCGCCGATCAGAGTCTGGACAAATCAATGGGCATCTATCGCTTTCGCCTGTGGTGGTGCGGTGAGTGGGTGGAGGTGCTGGTCGATGATCGCCTGCCCACGATCAATGGACGACTGGCATTCATGCAGCCACAATCGTCCAACTGCTTCTGGGCATCGCTGCTGGAGAAGGCCATTGCCAAGCTGCACGGCTCCTATGAGGCGCTCAAGTATGGCACACGCTCCGATGGCCTGACCGATCTGCTGGGCGGTGTGGTCAAGTGCATGCCCATTCTGGCTGATACGATTAGGCCGCAGACCCTCAAGGATCATCTGGCCACCACATGCATTGTCACCTGCATTGCGGTCAAGAATGCCGCCGTGCAGAAGAAGAACACAACGGAGAGGCTCTCCAATGGGATTCTGCTCAATGCCAACTACAGGTGAGGACGGGGAAATATCTATACATATATCTATGTAACTCCCATAATATACATATATATTGATTTTAGACTCTCGTGCCTGGACAAGGTGGAGACGGTTATGGGTGATTCGGTGCAGCTGGTGCGCATCAAGGACACGTTTTCATCGAAACCCTTTGGGGAGAAGACCAACTTTACTGGAGATTGGTCGCCCACATCGAAGACCTGGGAGCGCGTCTCGTCCACGGAACGTGGACGTCTCTTGGCCCAACTGGAGCTGGGCGAATTTTGGATCTCGTTTTATGATTTTGTGCACACATTCACAACACTGGAAATTGTCTACCTGGACTCGGATACGGCGAATGGGGAGCAGATGCTGAAGGGACGTCCACTACATTGGAAGATGAAAATGTATCAGGGACAATGGAAGCGTGGCGTCACTGCCGGCGGTTGTCGCAATCACGAATCCTTTCATATCAATCCACAGCTGCTGGTCTCCATACAGGAGAAGCAGGACATTGTCATCGCACTGAATCAGCATACGGCCGTGGAGCCAAAGGTGATCGGCTTCACCATGTACATGTGGAATCGAGATTACAGCCTGAACGAGTGCCTGCAGAAGGACTTCTTCAAGAACCAGGTGAGCTTCCTCAACTCGGACTACGGCAATACACGGCACGTCAGCTACCACACGCAGCTGGATATCGGACACTATGTGCTCATGCCCACCACATATGAGCCGGCCGAGGAGGCACAGTTCACGGTGCGCATATTGGGCACATCGTCATTCCGGCTGTCGTGCCTCGAGACACAGACGATGATACTACTCGATCCGTTTCCGGCCCTCAAAACCGATGACAATGTGCAGAAGATCAAGAGCATCTGCCAATACGAGCCGGTCTATATGCAACTGGCCGACGAGAACAAGACCATCAATTGCTTCGAGCTGCACGAGCTGCTGGAGGCGTGCCTGCCCAACGATTACATCAAGGGCTGCGCCAACATCGACATTTGCCGCAAGGTGATCGCGCTGCAGGACAAGACCGGCAGCGGTCGCATCACCTTCCAGCAGTTCAAGACATTCATGGTGAATCTCAAGTCATGGCAGGGCGTCTTCAAGATCTATACAAAAGAGAAAGCGGGCATTCTGCGGGCCGAGCGACTGCGCGATGCTCTCTACGACATCGGGTTCCAGCTGAGCACCGACATCATGAACTGTCTGATACAGCGCTACATACGCAAGGATGGCACCCTGCGACTGAGCGACTTCGTCTCGGCGGTTATCCAGCTGACGACGGCCTTCAATCAGTTCCATTCGAAGAACTACAACCAGGTGAATGTGATTGAGGTGCATTTGCATGACTGGATCAAGAGCATATTGAGCTGCTAGGAGCTGCATCTATATATATACTATTATTAATTTCTTTTCTATAAATTATTTATTTTTAAAATGGGACACAAAACAGATTTATATATATTTATATATATATATACTTTCTATGTATTGGAACATACATAAGTTGTTGAGAGCGCAAAGTGTAAAATAAAATCAGAAATCAGTAACTTAATATATATATATATATTAGTTTTAGTTTGTATATTTATATACTTAAATTCATTATATATATATTTATAGATATATGATAGGACAATTTTTCTCTTCCCCTCTCCTCTCCGCTATATATCTATATTCGTTTTTAGCAGCTGAATTTGATTTGGATTAGTTAGCATATGTCTATAATATTTAGTTATTGCGCAATAATCATATTTAGCAGTAATACAACAAGTTGAGTTCTAAATTAGTTCGCTTAAGCTAGGATGGCATACATAACTGTATCTCCCTCTCTTTCTCTCTCTTGATATATGTATGATTAGTTGTGTTTAGTTGAGTTGATTTGAGTTGTGTTTAGTTGATTTGAGTTGAGTTTAGTTTAGTTGTGTTTATTGGACGACAGGCATTCCATCGAATCAGCTTTCTCCATGCTTTTAATCCATGCTTAATTTACAAAAAAACAAAAAACTTGATTGCGTTTTGATTAACATTATTGCCGTTTTGCTGCGAATTACATCGATGTGCCATTATGGGAGGAGGCATCACTGATGCGACGCGACAACGTTGTCTTGCGGCTGATGGAGAGTGAGTTGGGCACCGCTTGGCTGGGCGCCAGGCTGGCATTGTAGCTGGCCGAGGGGATATTGGAGATATCGTTTGTGGTCGGCGACGTGGCGAGGGCACGCATTGGGGAGCGACGCAACGAACCGGTCACTTCATGTGGCTCCTGATAGCCGGAGTCCATGTCATCATGGTAGGAGTCCATCAAGGGCGTGGGATCTTCGTAGTCGTAATCAACAAAGCCATTGTTATCGAAGGACTATGAATGAAGAGCAAACCAAATTTTATCTCTCAGCCTTCACATAAATCTGAACGCACTTGACGTACCTTGACAAAGGATTGGGATTGCTTGGCGTAGCCGCGGAACACTTGATTGTGCGCCTTGCTACGATAATCCACTGACTCGTAGTGACCATCCTGTGAGTTCTCGATTATGAAATGCCGAGTGCCATGCGGTGTTAAGGTGGCCCACAGCAGACGACTATCATTCACCAGCTGGCTCTGGAGCAAATCTCGACTGTTGGCCGTGGCGCAAGGATAGAGTATGCCGCCCGATGTGAATGCATTGGATTTGGTTGCTTCGCCCAAAGCATTAATTGCTGTTTGCTTGATATTTGCATCGTGATACGAGAAAAAGGTGCTGCATTTGAATAAAAAACGAATTTATGTTAACTTCAATCGGAATGTCAACAAATAATAACGTTAACCAGGGCTGCAAGCTCTACAAATCCGCGGCTTGCTGGTTCAATGAACAAGGCTTAAGAACAAAACAAAGTTCGCTTCATTCATAAAAACAGCCCTGCTTAATGTCATATTCAAATAAACTTACTCTTTGCATCGAATTACAATCAAGGCCAAAAAACAGCCCAGCACAAAGATGCCAATGCACGACGAGACGAAAAACCAAACATTTTCCATACTCTTCGTATCGCTGCGCACCAGCTCCATTAGCTCATTGCCGCTCTCATTATGTTGATTTTGGCCGCACATGAATGCCGCAAAGCAGGGCTGCGACTCATTCGCTGGCAAGAGTATATCAATGCTCTTCGGCTTCGAGATCAAAAACGATGGCAACGGCGGCGGCGGCATCGATAATATGAAATCGGGCGGCGGGCCGGCCAATTGATCACAGCTACCCACACAGTTGCCAAGTAATATATTCATGTTTAACTGCAATATGTAAATAATAAACATTTTCGATCATAACTTGATATCAACATACATATGTATATAAGCCTGCGACGCCATCATCAGACGAGCTTTATACAAATGCCTATGCGTGTGTATGAGTGTGTGTGTGTGTTCCCATGCACATACTTACACACATACACAGAGCTGCCATAACAAACCGTTAGGGTTGATTTCTTATTAGAAAATGCTTCAACAGCAAAAAAAAAATATTTACTTTGGCGAAAGTTTATTCCAATTTCTATTATTTCAACTGGTAACTCTATATGGCAGATATAAGCACATAGATATATACATATATATCTATTATTTATTTGAAGAGACCCAAATTCCAATATAATAAAATTATTTTTCTTTTCAATCAGAGCTTTGTTTGCAATTTTGCATGTATAAATATTTTTGTTAGCCTCTGTTTTATATTTCTATACAGTTTGCAAAACGTTTGACACCATTTCACTTGTAAATACAACATTTATTGCAACTTTGAACCAACCTTAATCCAATAAGCGTCCTTTACCGTTGAAATCTTACCTTGAACTAACTACCGAAAACAATTGCAACATTCAAAACTTCCCAGAGCCTCGATGCGCGCGCGCATCTCTCCCATCGAAAGTGGGTAACAAATAACCCCTGGCATCAGGCGTTAGCCACACCCAGACAATATACACACACTCTGGATGTATTCTTCAAAAAGCCAACAAAGAAATATATATATACATTCATTTTTGCTGCGCGAAAAGAAATCTGTAAATCTGTAAATATCAAGAAATTCCTTTAGAGCGCGGAGCTTCAATGGCAATATCGAAATACCTGTGTTTAAAGCTCAAATAGAATGGATTCAAGTCTAAAAGAAACAAATTAAATTAAAAAAAAAAAATACCAAAATATTTATAAGTATGCAAGAAAATCTATAGCAACAATTAAAAGCCACGCGACGTCGGTTAACGTGGAATATGCCACAGAAATGCGAACTCAAACTAAATCAAATTAGACAAATTTGCTACAGTTTATTCCAATTAGAGTCTAAGTGCTCTTTCTCTCTCCCTCTTCACCAAAACGTAATATTCCAGAGATTTGTTTGACTTTATTCAAAAATCTTTTATTAATAATATTTACAAGTCACACAAGTAAAATTAAAAAAAAAAAAAACAAATATATCAATATATCAATAATTAAAAGCCGCGCAACGCCATTTAACGTTTGCCAAATCTGATTAAATCAAATTGGACAATTAAGCGTAAACTTTATCTAATTAGAATCTGTCCACTACAGACGAGCTTAACTTCTCTTTCAATGAACAATTATGAAATTGAAACATTAAAAGAACTGTAAAAAAAAATGAATTTTTAGATAATAATATTTACATGACAAAGAATAATGCAAAGCTAAATCAACAATTTAAAGCCGCGCAACGCCGGCCAATGCTGATGAAATTAAATTGTAGCTTTGCAAAAATTTTATTCTAATTAGAGACCGTCCAATACATGCGAGCTCAACTGCTCGCGCTTTCTCCTTCTCTCTATGCCTAATTATAATTTTATATGTATGTACCTAATTCTCATTGTATGTGAACTCTATTATAATCGTTTAATTTATGCTACATATACGCGTATGCACATTTTAAAAGTAAGTAATTAGCAATGGAGCAATCCCAAATTATTTCTTATCGCCATAGGTCATCACGACGCCCATGATCAGAGCCAGGACGGTGAATCCTTGGGCGGCGATACGAGTGCGCATCATAAACTGCGACATTCGGCGATTGCCGGTGCGAAAGTTGTAGAGGCCAACTGAGAGAGCGGCTGTGGTCGCCAGGCAGCCTATGAAATTTAATGTTTATATAACAATGCTTCGGAGCAAGTCTAGTATATATGTATATATAGAGATGACATACCAATGGGAACCAATGGGTTTTCCTTGATTTTACGCACAAGTCGTTCCTTCGTCGTCTCAATTTCAACAACTGGGCCCAGATCCTGACGTAACTGTATCCAGTCGAGGTCTTCGTTTGGCAGCGGTATCTCCGATTTGTTGGCCATCTTTTCAATAATCTGAACGTAAGCTTCTCTGCAATTAAATAATATGTCAGATCTAATACCGACAGTTCATATTAACACAATTGCACACACTGCTATATCAACATATGATTATATACGTTCGCTCCGATGGACGATTGACAAGTGGAATGAAACAGGGCTGTATTTATACCCGGTTTCCGATTATAATAACTCACTGAACTAGCTCACATTTCACTCGAACTATATAATTATGATTCTTTTCTCAAATTATTGTATTTGTAGTTATATGACATGCAAAAAATTAATATACTAATTTTTCAAAGCATGTGATATAAATTTAAATTCATATCTTTATTTCGTTTAATTATTGTATGCTTTTTGTGAATAATCTTCCATCCCTAGACGGGCTAAATAAGCAACATAACAAGGGCTACCAAACTTGCATATCGTTTATCGAATCGGGATATTCTTTTTTTTTTCAAAACTTATGTATTTATATTTTATATTTATATAATGTAAATCTTATATAAATAAATATATATATTATTATATACAGATACAAATATATATAAATACATACATATAAATTTTAATACATATAAATATAAATAATACAATTTATATATTTATTTTATATATTTTGATATTTTCTATAAATATATTTTTTTAAATTTAATTTTAAATATTTTATTATACCTTATGTATACGATGAAAACTAATCACATACATACATATGTACATACATTAAAATATACATATGTATGTATGTACGTTAGTTTTATGTGTACATACATTTATTTAAAAACACCCTTGTGATGATCAAATAAAATCGAAGAAAATTTGTGTGTTGGGTATTTCTGACCTCACTAACACGTTCACACACAGCTGCATTATTCCAACAATGTTTCTCTCTTTTTAAAATGAGAGAGTTGGGAAGTACAGTCAGACGAGGAACGCAAAATGAAACATGTGTATGTAGCGAGAATATCATTGTGTGTGTATATCAAATAAAATACATGCATTTTTGTGTTTGTGTAAAGGCGAAAAACAAACGCACACACACAAAACAAATGTGAATGTATTGTTGGAATGGGCTGGGGATGTATACATGCATACATACATTCATGTATGTACATTTGAGCGTACGTGCATAAATAAATATGTATGCACAGGCACGTACATACATGCACACGTACATATGTACATAATTACTTACAAACGTGTATGCACGTTTATATGCATATATAAATATTTATATGTACATACATATGTATGTATATTTATTTGGCTTTATTTAATATACAAATGATTTATTGCGTTTGCCTTTTGTATGTTATTTGGAAAGCTTATAAACAATAATTATTGTAATTAAATAGTAAGGCAGAGGATGATCCACATGGATGTTCATACATACATATGTACATGTGTATGTATGTATGTATGTACATACATATGTACATATCAATATAAACAATATATAATAACTAAATACATATTATTAGGTTTATTTGTATGTACATTTAAAGTATGGAACATACATACATAAATATGTATGTATGTATGGTCACATGTATGTATGTACATAAATGCGTCGCTCGTAGGTACATTTGTCTTAAGACTCATACATACATACATACATATAGTGTACATATGTTTGCATGAACCTTAGTATAAAAAGTAGCAAGCCAAATATGTTAAAAGGCCTGTTTCCCTCCACCACGTGTATACACACACACATACACAAACACACATGCGCGCATACACACTCTCACACGCGCGTAGATATCCACACACTCAACACTCATTGGGCACCAGGAGAGAAAGTGTGCTCAGTAAACTGTACTCAGAGCAGAGCACGCCGCTGGTTGCTTGCCGTTTGCTGCCTGCTGCCTGTTCTCTCTCCCTCGTTCTCTCTCATTCGCACACACAGACAAGAGTTACTCACACAAACGCACACACTTGCGCACTCAACGCATACAGAAGTCTGGCGCTAGCCAGGCTGAGCTATGAAGCACAGTAAGGCAGAGACGGCTATTCAATTCAATAGCCTTTGCATTCGTTGTTGGTACTCTCTCTGTGTGTGTTTTCAATCAAGCGAGCGGCGCGCGAACCTCATCTTTTCCGCATTGATACCAACAAAAACACATTTACTGCAATAAAGCTGCGTTTGTGGCGTCGTTTGTTTATTTTTTACTAACTAAAAACAAACAATAACAACACAAGAAGCACCAAACTCCAAACTCGCGTTACGTTACGTTCCTCGTTCCGTTCGCTGTTACGCCGATTCACCGTAAGAATCGGTAACAAAAAATTTTCAAATTTTACCGTGTGGCGTCTGACGGCTCTGCTTCTGCTAGTTCCTTCGTCGTACATACATAAATCAGTATATATATACATATATTATATATATTTATATATATTCATAATAATCAATACAGCGTACATACATACATATGTACATGGAATAAACGAATGCGAGTTGCAATTGGCTTTCAACTTATTTTAGCCATTGAGTTTGTGTTGTGTGCAGTGCAAAAATTTTTAAGAGGAAGAACGCAGAAAAATACGTACATATATAAAACTATTGAAAATATATAAACTCCTCGCCACCCTCAACCCCCTCAGTACGAACCATTCGCATAGTAATCGGCCAAAATCATGGAACACTTTCATCAAATACAGGTAAGCTTTAGTGCACACGCATACACACATACATACGCCCATACATACATACATACACACACATACACAACCACAGCAATCGACATGTCTGTATATTTTTGTATGTATTTTCATACATACATATATTTTTCCCAAAACTATTCTGGCGTTCATCGTCTATTTTGCTCACATTGCGTCTACATCATTTACTGTCGCAAGTTAAAGATTTTTTTCCCGCCAACAACAAATTAAATTGGCAAACACGCACTACTTTTAATACACACACAAACATACGCTTCAGCATATACATATGTATGTGTTTGTGTGTATGGATGTATACATATAAAATGAGACGCATGAGAGAGTATGGAAATTTTACAATGGCCGAGTTGGAATCTCAATGCATACATATGTACATACATACATAAGTTTCGGTTAGTTTTTTCGTTTTTATGTACATCACAAGCAAATACACACTCACATACACGCACACACATACATGCACAGTTGAGAAGACACTAAATATATGTACGAACACTAAAAGCAGGCATCCATACGACGACGCTATGTGTACGTACATACATGCATACATACAATGAACATATAGACATACCAGAAACATTTTTATTTTGCGTGCGCATCTATGGCCGCCATTTTTTATTTTATTTTATTTTGTTGCTCGTTTGTCGTTAACTATGCATTTTGTTAATTTAGATCAGCCGAAATTGCATAGTACACGCGTACTTATGTATGTGCATACAAATGTAAAACATCTGTGTGTATATATGTCTGTATCTTTAATATAAAATTGGAAATGACATGTGCCTCGATTTTCGAATGCTGAACAGATACAAACAAGACAGTTTCTTGTATTTGTGCCTGTGTGGCTATATATGTATATTTATGTATGTACATATGTACAAACATATGTATGAAAACTTGAAATACATACATATGTATGCAACAACATCAAAGCTTGCGTAATCTAAAATTGGCTGTACATACATACATACATATGTGTGTATGCCTATGTACATACAAACATATGTATACGTGCCTGCTCCCCATGTGAATTCTTTTCTTTGTATAGTGTGTCTCTTGTTTTAAGACAACTACAACTGGTATGTCTATATGTGTTTCTGTGTATGTGTACAAAACTCGAAATGCTTTGTCAGTTCTCTGTACGCACATATGTACATACACACATATGTATATATGTACATACATATGTGTTAGTTTGTGCACAAACAACTTTACATTGTAAAGAGCATTATATTTTATTTTCTCACCGAGGCTCTCTCGCGTTCATACATACGTACATCAAATATGTACATGTGTTTGTATGTTTTGACAGTGTTGCCGTTTTTTGCATGAGTAGTTAAGACACCCCTGGCATTGAGAGAATAAAAGAAGCCCGATAAATTGGTTCATGAACCGAATGAACCTGCTCTTTATTAAAAACGTGCGGTTTTTTCAAAAACAATTCTGTTGCTGTATTTGAGCGACTGAAAAAAACACAAAAAAACAGCTGATTTATTTGACAATACAGTGCAATTTGTTATTGTTTATATACATGTGAATCAACTTGCTTTATGCCAAACATTCATACCTTATACGAAAAGAATCACAATTTGTTTACATTTTTTTACGCATTAATTGCCAATAAGAATCGTAGCGTTTGTATTACTTGACAAAAAGTGAATGGAATCATGGAGAATTGGAACATGCAACGCAGATGTTTGGTGCTCCAACCATTTGGAACTCATGCTCATGCGCGTTTCACCGTTTACTGTGTGAATGTACAAGCCTGCGTGTGAGCGTTCGTGTATGTGTATGCTTGCGTATGCATGTGTGTGCTGTTGAGCGTGAAACCCGCCAGCGACTAATGAGAGATCGTTTTTGGCGCCAAATGCCAACAAAAGCTGTGCAAGATCTACTATTACGATTCTCTTTAAAAATGTATTTTATTTTATTTTATTTTGTTGCGTGTGTGTGTGTGTGTGTGTGTTGTGCTCCCATTTATAATTTTAATTGCAAACACTCATTGAATAGTTGCGAATGAATGTACATATGTATGTGTGTATGTACGTTCTTACACACACATCAATAAATAAATGAATGTGAATGTATGTATGTATGCGTGTGCTTTGGGGCATGCTAGGTCAGTTATACACATGCTTAAATAATAACATTATAATTTAAATTTGAGTGTTGATTAATATATCGATTATTGCCATCCATTTGCAGTTTGATGCGGTTTTCGTGTAAATGAGAACTTATGATAATAAATTTGATATAAATATTCAACTATTCGAATGTAAATTTGTAATGTATTTGTTTATAAATATTTGATTGGGTGATAAGTGCGACGCCAATATTGTTCTTGACTTTGCCTTTGTCCTTGTTTGATGTGTGTTTTTTTTTTTTTATTTATTTATTTGTTTATTTTATTTTCATTTATTTTTTTTTGGAAATAACTTTTCCGTTTTGGCCTCGTACTTATTCACACACTCGCACACACACACCTACACCTACACTTACACCTAAACACATTCATAACCAAAAACAACAACCACAACAACAAACTATTGATTAGCAAACAATTCAACACTATCAGCAGCAACTGGCTGCGCAGCAACAACAACAAGCGGCTGCAGTACAACAGCAACAGTTGCAGCAACACCAAGTGGTTGTCCAGCAAAATCAACAGCAGGCACATCAGAATAGCTCCAACACCACCGCCGGCGTTGGCACCCAGCAGCTATTCACATACAAAATGGCCAGCAGTTTCCCTAATCCAGCCACAACAATGGCCCAGGTTGTTGCCACTTCGAATGCGGCAACCACTGGCTACGATTACCGTCTAAATATGGCACAGGCAGCGGCAGCTGCAGCGGTGCCCGGCTCCCAATGGTGGTATCCGGCCGCCAATCAGGGTCAGGTGGATGCCAACACAGCGGCACAGCTACAGCAGCAACAGCAGCAACAACAGCAGCAGCAACAACAGCAACAGCAGCAGCAACAGCAACAACAACAGATGCAACAACAGCAGCAGCAACAGAATGTCATCAATTCAGCTGGGGTATGTTGATAAGAATAACGAATAAAAATATCCATTTTATATTTATATTATTAATATTCATATTTGCATTTGCCTTTCAGAGTCCAATGGTTAGGGGCAAGGCTGATGCGAAACCCAGAGGTCGAATGACCGCATACGCATACTTTGTACAGACATGCAGAGAGGAGCACAAAAAGAAGCATCCAGATGAGACAGTGATCTTTGCTGAGTTCTCAAGGAAATGCGCTGAGCGCTGGAAGGTAAGCAATGACCCCATTAATTTCATAGTTGAAGTCTACCAGAGTTTTTGCCTTTCATCTAGACGATGGTTGACAAGGAAAAGAAACGCTTCCACGAAATGGCTGAAAAAGACAAGCAACGGTACGAGCAGGAGATGCAAAACTATGTGCCGCCCAAGGGTGCGGTCGTGGGACGTGGCAAGAAAAGAAAACAAATCAAGGATCCGAATGCGCCAAAACGTTCATTGTGAGTTCGTAGCAAAATTGATTATACTAATACTACATACTAATAATAATCGCCATTGATATGGACTATCAGAGAAGAACTAATTTCATTGTATGCCATTTGATTTTGCAGGTCTGCGTTCTTTTGGTTCTGCAACGATGAAAGAAATAAAGTGAAGGCTCTTAATCCCGAATACGGTGTTGGTGACATTGCCAAAGAGCTGGGCCGCAAATGGTCAGACGTTGATCCCGAAGTGAAGCAAAAGTACGAATCGATGGCAGAGAGGGACAAGGCACGATATGAGCGAGTAAGTATTAATTAAATTGAATACTATTTAAAATTGAATACTAATTAAAATTTGTGTTTAGGAAATGACCGAGTACAAGACAAGCGGGAAAATTGCCATGTCAGCACCCTCGATGCAAGCGTCGATCCAGGCGCAGGCACAAGCAGTACAGAAAGCCGCGTTACTCGCTGCAGCCGCTCAGCAGCAGCATCAGCAGCTGGATGAGCAGCACGACGACGACGATGGTGACGGTGATGATGACGAGAATCAATAGGTCTAGCAGTAAAATACTCTTCACTATTTATACACTATCCGTTGGTCATCACGAACAAGGAAATGGCGTCAGCTGATCGATAACCAGATTAACTGATGCGTGTTGAACATATATATATATATATATATATATATATATATATATATATACCAGTATATATTGATAATATATATACATAAATATATATATATATATATATAGAAATATAATATTAATTTTTTTTTTTTTAATAATAAGTAATCAAATTTCCATGAATTACTGAAGGAGAAAATCACAAAGAAACCTTTTATAAGTTTTATTTTTAAGAATATAATATATAAGTATATGGTTAGATTAAAATGACATTAATATGTGTCTGCAAATCTTAATTTTGTGCTTCAATGATAAGTTTCTCCTCTAAAATACTAAGTACGAATTATTTTATAACTCTGAAGAAATTCATCCATGTCATTCTCAGCAAACAAACACACACACACACACACATAGACATTTAGAGACATAGAGCCACATACATACACACGTTACCACTAAACATGCAAACATATGTATATACATATATTACGTACATTATTGGTACATATTTCCCCATTTATTAAAGTTAGATGATTCACACCAATAATGAAACTAAGAAAATGATAAAAAAAAACTAAAACTAAAACTAAAAGAAAAAAAAAAACAAAACAAAACAAAAAATAATGCGTTTACTCATTGCAGTTGCAGCTACTCAATGAAACGTGATAATTTGAAATACTTAACTCAGTGGCGGGTGATATCTCTCTACATATTTATGTATATATACATTATATATGTATATATATATATGTACGCATAAATTATCATACAGTTTCAGACATACTACTACTGAAAATTTATCGCAATGGATTTATACTGTCAGCATTTAAAAAGAATAACTTTTTATCAATATGAAATGAGACGAAAAGCATTCAAAATTTTATATTTTCATCGGTCCAAATCGGAAATTTCAACAACTATTTGAACTGCGTTCGCAAATGTGCTAACAACATTTCCAATTAAAAAATTGTTTATCCAAATTTTTAGCTTTTTTTTTTTTTTTTTTCTTAAACAAAAAATTTCGCTTCGAATTAAGTGAAACTCTGGCTGGAGTTGTTTTTCTGTGTAAATACATATGAACCTAATTTTAGATGTTAGATTTCCGATAGAATCCAGATGTATTATGAATATAAAACATTGTATGTTTTTAGGCTGTTATATACATATATATATATATATACAGAGTAAATTGTATTGCATTAAATGAAAGCAAGAAAGCGGAATGCAGAAGCAAAACACGTAAACGGACCACTTGACAACGCGCCCGTTGTCTTGGCCATGTACATACATATTGAAGTATTATTTAAACCATTGGGCTTATACCAATATCAGATTGTGTCTGTAAGAAGTATAATAGCTTTAACGACAAGACAAACAACATATATATGTAAACTAGGGGAAAGTATTGCCAATGCCTTAGAGGGAGATCATTGTATCTAATCCACAGAGATATATGATCCTTTGATGCAGGCCAATTAACTCAGTTAAAATACACACACACACTCACACACAACATACACACACATATATATGTATGTATATGTATATATATGTATATACTATATAGAGTAAATTATGCTTTTTTTTTTTTTTTTTTTTTTTTGATAAGACGCAATCGTGTAACTCTCTTACTTCGATGTGTGTGGCAATCTATCAATAAATAAATACAAGCAGATATCGAACAAGATCTGAATAATATCGAGAGACTTCCTAATTCATATATGTATGCATTAGACTAGTAGGGATACATATTAGTTAGAATATGGCGTGACAAATCGACAAACCGAAACAACAACATTGACAACTAATATATATGTCTATATATATATATATGATGCATATTTTGTAACATGATAGAGTTACTGCTTTATTAAGAATACCGTACACCTGATGGACGGGTCACATTATATACATATATATATATATATAATATACCTCAAAATGTATGTACAGATATTATTTTCATGAAAACAATTTAATTTTTGTTTAGTTTTTTTTTTTTTAAATTTTTGGTTTTTCCTTTTCGTTTTGTTTTGCCAGAGAACAACTCGCCACCGAGATGATATTCATAGCAGTGTAGATTATGACATATATATATATATATATTAATCGATATCATTTATATATATATGTTTTAATTTTCGATTAAACCGTAACTCCTTGACATCATTTACTATGACAATTCCAGTTCCCCGTGCTTGTTATATAAGAATGAAACTAAACTAATGCAAATAAACTTTTAGAAAAGTGATACTTTGTTTTTAGTGTATGCGATATGTATGATGTGTACGAACGTTCAGGCTCCCAACGTCGGTTCTCCATATTTTTTTTAAGTTGCCCCAAAATAAAAAAAAAAATAAATAAAAAAAAAAAAAACGAAAAAAAATGAAGAAAATAATTTTTGATTACACATTATTATTATTATTATTATTTTATGTACATGTAAGTGTGAAATACGTTAGCAATACTATGGTAGCTACTAAGGTATTTTTTTATTTCATTTTTTTCTATGAATTTACACAATCCTGTAAAAATAGTTAAAAATAAATATGATTTAGCTAGATGTACGCTTATGAAGGCAAAATGTTTAAAGGTTTTTCTTATGTTTCCGTTTGTTTCTGTTTATTTTTATTTATATTTTTTTATGCCAATTTCAGATGAAGAAGACATATGTCATATGCGATTTGCCAATTATGTTTTGTTTTTGTTTATTATTGCTTTTGATAGTGTTCTATACATATTGAGATATCGGACTACAAATATGTCTAATATATAGCTATCCATACAGCGCCCTAATCAATGCTAAAAATGTGGAGTCCAAATTTAGGAACTTTCAGATTTTTGACATATAATTTATATATATAGTGAGATATAGATGAAATCGACAATATATATGCATTATGAATCGCATCTTAAGAGTTTATATATGCATACGTTCTTCGGGAGTTCGGAGAGGTACTTTTTCACTTCTTAAATTGCTCGACATTGGAGAAGGGCCTACATATTATGCTATATAGCAAATGTCAAGAGTTTCAGACAGCAAACTGATATACTCTGCTCGCCCGCTGCATGAAAGAGTATGAGATTTATCAAGCAATCGATTAGAGCGAGACAGCAGCATTATGCGCCATCCTCTTCTTATCGTTACATACCCCGAAGAAACTTGAGCTGTACATTTACTAAATTAACTTTATTACATGTTGCTTTTAGATTAAAAAATTAAAAATAATTGTAAAAATAAATGTTGTGCGATCAAGGTAAGATATTTTACATAAGATATTAGCTCCGCAGGCTGAAAGGGATAGCACTAACATATAGTCAAAACTTAAAATTATACAGAACAGAAAATAATTTTGTATTTATATATTTGTTTAGCTAAAATCGTAAATTCCTCATTTCCATTTAAGAAATCGTGTGGAACTTTTAGATTTAGCAATAGATAAAAGACTAGCTTTAAGCTGTTTTTTTTTCAGAATTTTTTACATTTAATAGAATTTAAGTATTCTATGGGTAAGTATTTAAACGTAAGTAAAAAGAGATGGCTTACATTCCCTCTCTCTCTCTCTCTCTGCTTCACCCTGTCGCACAATATTTCGGGTGTTCTGTATAATCTTTATTGGATCTCCAACTACAACTCTCTCTCTCTCTCTCTCTCTCGAAAATTTAATTATTAAAAATAAAATTACAGCTCTATAGTCAGATTCGGCTTATATCTAATATAACTTCATTTGTGTTATAGTTCAAGAGTTCAGTAGAGTTATAGAGAGACATCTTTATACATACATAGATGCCAATTGAGTTGTTATTTCTAGTGTTTGATTAACTTTGTATTTTGATACATAGCTCTTAAAGTAACTTAATTGCTATAGCTGAAAGTAATTACAAATTGAGATAGCTCCATTGAATCAAACCCAATAATAGACATTGTCTTAATCGTGAATTAGTTTCCTCATTTTATTACACGATTTGCTTTTAGTATTCGTGTGTTATAATAATAGGAGTATTTTGTTTATTTGCCAGTTAAAACGTTTTCTCCTTCTGTTTGTGTTTTTTTGTTTCGTCGCCAGCTTTAGTGTGAAATTGAACTGAAATTTTTGATTTGCAATTGAAATCTACATTGTAATTGTAATTTTAATTTGTTTCGAGAACTGGATTTAGATTGTGTAGCTTTTTCTTTTGTCTGTTGATTGCTTCGAAAATAAAGAATAATAAGAAATTCAAAAGGTAACATTCGATTCTAAGGTCCTTGTGAAGAACGCTCCCGGCCGCTTATCATACACATTATTATCAATAATAAATAAATTATTTTAAATAAAGGTCTTGATGGAAACTAGCTTAATTAATGATAATGCTGGGTATTACTTGCTGGGCATCTATCTATCTATCTCTGACGCTCTTTACATCCAGAGCTCGCCGTCACAAATCTCAATGGCCATCTTCTTGCGGAAGTACTCCATGTGCTCCTGCGAGAAGGTGAGCGGCTTATTGCGTGTTATATACTCAGCGAACATGCAACTGAAGACACCGCAATCACTGCCATTTGTCTGATGGGGTACATTTTGGACATTCTCAATAGTAAAGTCGCTGGTATCAAACGGTTTCTTGCGCTTATCCAGCGACTCCTCGAGCAAGTAATTTTCCAGGGCGTTCAACACCTCCGAATTGGGTTTGCCCATCGAATCATAATACTTAATTGTTTTATTTTTCATGTGGATTATGGCCATGCACCAATGGACATTGCTGACATGCACTGGCACCGGAATTATGTCCTTGCTAAATATATCGACCTTGCGAGTCCAACGTTTCACATTGCCATAGCCGCCCTGCAACAGGCGCGGTATAAAGAAAGTATTCATAGCGTACACGCTGGGAAGTTTGCCCTCGCTGCGCTGGGAGCGATCAGTTAATAGATTCATATAGAAGTTAATAACTTCGTCATTCAGCCAGGAACTGCCAGATAATGTGCGAATATCGTTGCGAGTGATGCTGAGACTGAACTTGGAAATAAGTACCTAGAATGGGAGGGAGGAAGGTATTATTTAACATAAACATTTATATAAATATATTTTTATAGATAAGTTACCTGGTCGGGCTTGCCATATATCAGTTCATTATAGCGCTGCTGATGCGCCTCATTCCATGGAATAAATTCTGGCTCGCTATTCTCATCGAGTGGATATTTATCCAGCACAAATAATGTCTGGCCAACATAACGTCGCTTGGCCAAGCTCTCACGCAGTCCTTGCTCAAAAGCTCGACGTTCCTCAGTTGTCTTTTCAGCTCTGCAAACATATTATACATTTATATATATAGAGATTAGGATCGTTCATTAACTGTCTATATATTTTTACTTACTCCTGAAGAACTAGAGTCTTTGTATGATTCACTTCCTCTTGTGAACGCTCGCATTTCTCGCTAAACTTGTTAGTATAGTTATCATCGTAATAGATGGACTTATTGTTGCGCATCTGGAGCGCTTTAGTGCGTGACATTGGCAACGGCACCGTCACTTCTGATCTATAAAAACAATGTAAATATTATCAATTGACAACATTCAAATAGCCAATCAATTATTTCATACTCACTTATTCATTTCTTTGCCAAAATGCTCGTTTAAAGTTTCTATGCCCGACGGCTTCTCAGGTTTTTTGTCGGTGCCGGTGGTGGAGCATTTAAGGATGTTGTTGGTGCCGGGCGTCAAGGCTATGTTGACGGTATACGAGCACTGTTCCTTGCCCAATGTGCAGGGTGTACTTTGTAATGCTTGTTTTGACTGCTGCTGAGACTTAAAATTACTATTTATCAGCTTAGCGAAATCAGAGTGATCTACGTTGGGATCGGCCTTATGAACATAGCCACGCAACCATTCGGGGCCCGCAAAGGGAAGCCGGCGCAAAGTGGGCAGCGGTGGTGTTTTATCCTTATCACGCACAGCGGCGGTACGGCGTGCATAATCGCGGTCATGAAGAGTTAAATTATGGATCAGATTGATGTATTGATTGTGCTCATTGCGTTGATCCTCTAAATTTAAAATATTATCCTTCATGACGCTCGGATCAAAATGAATGCCGCTGTGTCCATTTAAGCGCACCTCCGATGACGAGAGGCTGCTAGAGGGACGCTGACTATTGATAGTGACTGGAAAGCCATTTGTACCGAAACGCACTGCCTCGGAGTACAACAAGTTGTGACGTCTTGTTGACGAGCTGCGTCCCAATTCTAGTGCTGTACGCGTCGTTGCTTGGCCGCTTGTGCCCAGACGATCGGCAAATGTTTGGTACAAGTTGCTCTCATTATGCTGCTGATCTTCAGAGTCGGATAAATCAATCGTTGTAGTGGGCTGTGTACTGCGCACATTCACTTGACGTGTCGGTGGTGTATTGAATATCGAGAGACGCTTCTGTGGCTGGGAGGCATTGCGATTACTGTTGTTCTCTTGCTCCTTGCGCTGCATTGTTGCGGTTGCCATTTTGGAACTAGTATCAACTGTGGAGCATACAAAATTTCAATAAATGACGGTCTCTCATAACTATCGAGATGTATAGTCTTACTTTATGTTATAGTAAATTCAAGAAATTTACAATTACTAGAAATTTTATATCAAATAATATTTGTATTGTTTCCAACAATATATACATTTTTGTCTAAATCATATTTAAATTGAGATGATGATGATGAGGCCGAAGGAAACTAAAATGCTTTGATATTAATAAAGATCATTTGTCAAATATAAACTTCAATTAACTGAATTTCTTAGATGAAACGAGATTGTCCTATTAAAATAATATTTCTATTGTATTAAGGTTCGCCGATTGTTTCTGACTGTCTAGATCATATATTCTTTATACATATATAAATTGAGATGATGATGAAGGAATCTGAGATGTTTTATGTGATATGGAAATAGCCTATTTCGATGCGAGTATTAATGACTGTCCGGAACTTACCGTCATTCGGCATAAATTTCGGAAATGTGTTATCTACGCGACGATATTTGATCGTCTGAGCTCCAGCGTCGTTGACCGAACTTTGATGGCTGCAATACAATAGGGTAGACGGTAAGTAATTATAATGTAGATATTTAGATCACATTGATTGCCTTACTTGCGCTTTTGAGCGGTTTTGGTCTCCTCTTTTGCAGTATTGGATGACTCCTTGTTGTTATTCTTGCGGCCGCCTCTCGGCAACCAGTGACGTATCCAGTTAATTATATCAAAGCCCATCGGATCGAAATTTGGATTCTGATTGCCTTTTATTTGTTCGATTCTAGTTGATAATGATGTTACTCTCAAATCGATTTCATCTAGCAATCCAGACGATTCGGATGCAGTCGACGGGTCACTTGTAATGGAATTCAAGAGATGATCACGAACATCGCTCAGTTTATTCTTTAACAGCAGAGCGGCCCATAAATAGCTCAGACGTCGAGTGTTGCAGACCTCTGCAATGAGGTCCAAAGAATCCTGCACGGCTTTTACGCGGCAATCCAATTCCTGCTTCGGCTTCGGATCCAAAACGTCCTTAGTCAGTTCCGATTCGTCTGCATCCAATTGAATTTCAGTATCCTTCGGAACTGCGTCTTCTTGCTGTTGTGTTAATGTGGAAGTGTTGTCTGTAGTAAGTATGGTGTTGTGAGTTGGTGTAAGTTCAGAGTCATTTGTCACAGATGCAGTATCCCATTCAATCGGGAGCTCAACGCCGTTGAATGACAGCGCCTGCTCTGGATTACAGTTGGCCCCGTCGGCCGCCACAGTTACTTGACTTGGCAGTATATTGAATAATTCGCGCACACTGACAACAGTGTGCACAGCTACAGATCGAATATGAAACGAATTAAAATACAAAACGTCAAACTGTCAGATGCACTAGTTCTCATCATGCATCCGACCATGGCCGCCGTGCGACGTTGTCAGCACCAGAGCCCTAGTGCATCAGCAAATTTTGCGCGCCGCTTGAGCACAAAAAAAGAATGAAATAAAAAAAAAGGAGTGAAAGAAAATGCAGCTACCACGAAATCCCGCACACGAAAACACACGAAATGCTTATGATTTAAATAAATGAACTTGCCCTAAAGCTATTGAATTGCATATTCATCGCGCACTTTTAACTAAACTGCAAACATTTTACAAGTAAAATTAATTCGATGCCGGTTGATGCTATTTTGAAGCCGCTCTTAAAATTTGCAGTCGCGATTTAAAACGTTCGCGTTCACTTATTTACAAATGCACTATATATTGTATTGTTGAATGCCAATGCACTTACCAGTTACTTTGATAGTAAAAAATCAGAAATTTACAAGAAAATAAAACTTCCTAGTTTTTTTCAGAATTAAAAACCTAATCGCCTTAAATTAAGCGTGCTGACAGACGGGTTGACATATTCACAAAGCAACCACATCAACTCAAAACAATAAATGACAAAAAATGTCAAAAAATACCAAACAAAAAATACTGAGCAGAAATGAATAATCGCTTTTATTTGCCCTTTTAAAGGTTTTAATTGAATACAATTAAATAGAAAAAAATAATTTTTGAAATATTATTTTCTTAATTGTATTCAATATTAATCAAAAATGGTACATAATTTATTGTAATTGTGATATGCTAATTGTACTTTGCAACACTAAATGGTTGTGCGAAGACTTATCGAATATCGATAGCTCGATTCTTTTACACACATGTGCCGCTTAAAATTGAAATTGTTTGCGCCATTTTGTTTTATTTATCTTTTTAGAATTTATGCTATAGCTTATATATTATATATATATATTTATATATATATATATATATTATTAGAAATCTCCAAATGTTAAGGCCAGACATGATGCAAAATAATGCATCGCACTGTTAATCCTTGCTTTGGCAACAGAAAAACAAAAAATTCCACACCAATGTTGTTGTTCCATACAGAGCGCCCGCAAGGCCCACCGTTGCCTGGAACGTGTAGTGGACGACGACCCAATGGGCGAGAGCGCCCCAGATGAGTATCAGTAAGCCATTGGTGAAGTGCACCGGCCGGCGAATGGCCGTCCAATTGGCGCGCGTCATGCCCAACTGGAAAACCATCTCCTGCAAAAAGGCTGTCACGACCTGGCCGAAGCCCAAGAGCACAGCCGACACGCTCAGCAGCAGCTTGGACGTTGAGAAGCTAATAACTACATAATTGTTTATGGTAAATAGTGAAAAGTGATGCCTCAACTCAAATGCTTACAGATGAGCGCCAGACACTTGCAGATGCTGCCAAATGTGAACCACTGCAGCTTCCTTTTGAACAGGCTCGATCCGAAGCGCGGCGTCATCAGCGAGAAGCACATCCAGGGAAAGGCCAGCAGCGAGAAGAGGAATGGTATTTCAGCATTCTTCAATGCATGATGGCTAACAGCTAGGCCCGGCAGCACCGTCAGGCACATCACATAGCTGAAGATGTCTGCCGAGATGAGCAGCGTGGTGGCATACAGCTGCGGCACCAGCAGCGCCTGCTGCAGCGGCATCACAATCTTATCCAACAGATTCCACCACAGATGCGATGTAACCGCCCGTGACATGCGTCGAATGCGATGCTGTCAGCAAACAACAAAAGATCAGATCACGTCAGATCGGATCGGATTGGAGATGCTCCAATGCTTACCAGATTCGCATAGGCCTCGGCCGATGGGGAGGAGCTGCCGGTGGCGCTTGGCGCATTCAGCGGATTCTGCGAATAGAGGCGACCATTCGATTGGGACTTGTGCAGCACTTGGGACTGTGATATGCTGTAGTTGTCGATGGTGGCATTGCTGGAGCGCATGATGGACACTGTCTCATCCTCTTCCGGTATTATCTCCATGATTTCGACGCCATTCGGATTTACATACGTGACATATGCCTCATCCGTGGCGAGCATATAGTTGCTGTGCGTATCGACGACGGCGGCGGCGACCGCTGATGCTGGCGCTGTGTTGGTCATCTCTGTGGCCGGATTGCGCCAGGACATGGGCGTGTCCAGGCCATCCATTTGATCGGCCACAAAGATGGCCGCCAGCGCGGCACGCAACGGCAACGCACCGAAACCCGTCTCCGCCTTGATAACTGAGATCCGTTTGGTTGTGAATGCATCCTGGCGATGCTTCGTGATGATCAGGCTAAGCGGTATGAGATTCACCAGCATTGCCGACATCAGCACAATGGACTGCGCGGTGCCGTACAGGGTGCGCAGGCTGGTGAAGACGAAGGACAGAAAGAGCTGGCAGAAGGCCTCGCCGCACAGATGAATTGTCTTCCGCACATACTTATCCTCACGCGGACGCACTGCCTCCAGTATGACATGCGTCTTCCACTGATACAGACTGGCGCCGATACCTAAGAGGCCGTTCGAGTATTTCAAATCGATGCTGGATGGAAAATAACTATGCGCTTACCCGCAAAGCAGCCGTAGAAGACAATGGCCACGGTCTGTGTGGTGGTAGTGACCACCACCCAGGCGGATGAGAAGAGGATGCCGCTGATCATGAGCGAGACGCAGGCAATGAGGGTGGCCAGCAGAAAGATGCGTCTGTATTGAACGGTTTCGCGTGCCCGTCCGCTATACTCTGTGTCCAGATGCTCCATAATGGAGCGACAGATCTCGCCGGTGGCCTGGTAGACGATTGCTGGCCAAATGCGCAGCACCAGATCCTTGTCCGATTCCACGACGTTGCCATACAAGTAGGCTGGTGTTGCCAGAAAGGCCTAGAAGAGTGGGAGAGAGCGAGAGAGAGAGAGAGAATTGAGAGGAAGCCGATGAGGAGAGAGAGAGAGAGAGTGAGAGAGAGAGAGAGAGTGAGAGAGAGAGAGAGTGAGAGAGAGAGAGAGACAGATTGAGTGAGAGAGAGGACGGGAGGTTGGGAGAGATATAGGAGAGAGTAAGGGAGACCTGAACTAAGTGCAAGTCAATAACAATAAAGAGAGAGTGACAGAGAGAGAGAGAGAGAGAGAGAGAGAAGGAAGGAAAGTGTGAGAGCGAGAGCGAGTTAGGTGATATTTACGTGTATGGCAAAGCCGCAGAGCATATACTTCTGTTGTATGTGCTTCTTGACCACCCGCCGCCGCTGCACTCCGGCGGTGGCTCGGGCAGCGGCACGACGTACGGGTGCTGCAGCCACTGGTGCCGCTGCTGCTGTAGTCAGTGGCATTGTGGTCATGCCCGCCGCTATTGACGTTCCCGTTTCCAGTCCTTTTTCCGTTGATTTTCCCGCTCCCGTTACCGTTCCCGTTTCCGTTCTCCTATCCTATCACTATGGCGTTATTTTGGAGTTCCTTTTGGAGTTGCAAACGTTTTCTGATGGATGATCCCGTACCGTTTGCTTTTCGTGTGGAATTTGTGTGCTGGTACTGTGTGAGGCGCGTCGTCTGGCCGTTAGCATTCATCATTTACCAAACCGAAACCCGTTTAGATAATAGCGAAAAAAAAACATAAAATAAAATAAAATTGTGATAATAATCGCGCTTATCACACTGAAGATATCTCCAGCGTACCAACACCCACACAGCCGTGTGTGCATGTCTGTCTCTGTCTCTCTGTATGGGTGTGTACATGGGAGTGTGTGTGTCTGGCCGAGATTAACGTCAGCTATATACATACATATGTAAAAAAGAAAGAAGAAAAAAAATGAGTAAATTAATCGTTTGTCTTTGTTGACGCGGTTGGCTTTCCTGCAGCTCCGGCCAGCTAAACGCCAGCAGAGGATTATGTTTATGACCACACGCCAGCTGATCAGACATTGCACTCTGATAACGCGCAGCATACGATCCGAGCCATTCCCGAGTGAAACAAGTTCCATCTACTATTTGAGTGCAACGTCGCCAGCAATTGTGTAATAACAGACATACGTACATATGTATATAGATAAATACATTCATCAGCAGTTTGAATGACAAAATATAGAACTCTTCATTCCATTAAATTTTTAGATCAGTTCAGAAGTCTTACTCCTGTGATTTTATTTTATTTATTTATTTTTTTTTTTTTCTTGAATACCAAAACTATGCTACCTTTAAATTTTATAAATAAATATATTTCTTTGAATATATATAAAAAATATGTATATTGTTTAAATTTTCTTAATTTATAAATATAATCCTTCGAATGCTAAGGCAGCCTAAACTCTTGTGATGCAATGGGCGTGCCTCATAGTATGAAATACAATATATGTATGAACTACGGTTGCTTGAAAAAATTTATATTTATTTTATATATTTTATTTTGTTTTATTTATATACATTTCTTCAATTGTGAGTTAATGAACATATAAAAAAAATAAACTATGAATTCTTGATACTCTTTGAAATCGTTTAATTTTTTTTTATACCCTGAGCCCATTGAAAATGGAAAATCAGGGTATAATGGTTTTGTTAAATGCATGTAACAGGCAGAAGGAGACGTGGCAGACCCCATAAAGTATATATATATATATTCTTGATCGAGAAAAGTTGATATAGCCACGTCCGTCCGTCCGTATACGCAGCATTCTTGGAATATGATTCGTTCGAAGAAGGGCTCAAGAGATTTCGTAGCAGTCTCGACTACAGCTTTCTTACTAGTTTTTATATATATTATTTTGTTTTATTTTATTCATATATATATTTCTTTAACTGTGCGGTAATAAACATTTTAAAAAATAAACTAAGAATTCTTGATACTCTTGGAAAATTTATAATTTATTTTATTTACTTATTTATTTTTTAATTTAATAATTTATTTTATTTATTTATTTAAAAAAAAAATCTAATACCGAATATTCAATCAGCCCAAACTGTTGTGAGGCATCAAGTCTTATAATATATATATATAAAAAAATTTATATACATATGCATTACTCATTTATTTATTCAGTTATTTAATTGATATATTTTGGAAATCGAATATCTAGCCTGAAATATTTAGTATGATTCTTTGAAAAAATATATATATCGCATTGGTGTGATATTATGACGTTGTGTTAGCTATGATGTTCTGATTGACAGTTGCGGTAGTATTAAAGAGATACTGACAACTAGCGCCAATCGAATGAGTTAGCATTTTAGTAACAATTAAAGGATGTATTGTCAATAGGAAAGAGATAACCATAGCTTTTGCTGAACGTCTGGTCTTGGATGTCGCAGAGTGAGAGAGAGAGAGAGGGCTACTTATGTCCTTCGCACAGAGTTGTTATGATATTGATAAACGAGATGATGAACAAACAAGAGGCAGTTTGACAGGAGAGGAACCTAATCAGAGACAGTTGAGTAAGAAAGACGTTTGGCCACTCCGAGAATTCCTTGCTAAGCAAACATAGAATGGAAGGCGAGAGTAATAATTCTAACGCAACGACATATATTTATTTAATTTCTATATTTTATAAATCCAAAATCGTATGCTAAATATATTAAAAAAACCTTGAAAACTTGTAATATGTTTATGTAATTATTTTTATGAATAATAATAAAAAAAAAAAAATAATAAAATATAATAATAATAAAAAATAATATATATAAAATATAATAATAACAAAAAATAATAATAATAAATAATAATAATAATAAAAAATAATAATAAAATTATCTCATTATTTTCTAATTTTTATATTTTATAAATCTAACATCTAATATATATCTAATCTAGATATTCTCATTATCTGCTAGCCACAATTTCATAAGGCCCAACTCTCGCCCTAACAAACTTATTTGAAGCGAAAAAATGTTATCAGTCCATGATGCCTACTGCATGATCCCTGCTCAATGATTCATGGGAAACGTATATTACTTTGAGCATACTTCAAATAGTTCTTTGGCTGGCTAATCTGGGGAATAAACTGAAACAAACAGATTCTAAAGCAGATAGTGAAATAAGCTAATCTAAATACATATGCATATACATATGAATATATATGAATATGTTTATGAGACATTAGGGAAAACTTTTCATGTGCAAATTGTTTTGAGATACGTTGAAAATAGTTATTAAATATAAAATTATGAAATTGCTGTGATTCAGACTTGTTGTTTTCATCACTTCGCTAGGCATGTGGCAATGTCAACACATGGCCATAAATAAGGGAGATAGGTGGTTGGGTAGGAGATAGGTGTGGGAGTGGGTTGGCGGGTTTAGCTGAGTGGGTTAGGGGACGGGCGTGTCCGATCGGTGCACAGCCGAATTCAGATGCATCGGAGAGTTGCTCAGGTTGACCTCCGATAGCGCTTATCACGACAATATCTTTACACACTTCCGTTTCACATCCGCGGACACTGGGCGTGGCGTGGCTGCCTCTATTCGCACAGCTGAGTCTTTATGGGTTTACAATTGTATTTTGCGATGGTTGGTGACGTTAAAGCAACACAGCTTTTATTTGCGCTATATACTAAAGACGGCCTGGAGCTGTGAGATAGGGCCGAATCGTAATTAGGCGCTAGGATTGATAAGCCCCAGCATCCGGCGACAAGATTCTGCTATAAAATAGAGTGTGGGTAAAACAGGTAGCTCATACAACGATCGACCGAAGTTAGCCATAGGCAACACGATGACGACGACAACCAGAACAACACTCAGAACAACGATGACAGCGAGACACGGATTGTTCTCGACAGCCAGCTCAGTGCTATTGCTCTGCGCAGCTCTGGTAAGTGCGATCTGGCTGAGAGTTTGCGATTCGCATGATTTGACTTTGCATTGATTGTAGCTATTGACCGAGTCCTGCGGCATTCATGCCGTCAGTGGCTCTGGCAGCGGCGACTTGGCCTGGAGCGAAACAACAACAGTTGCTGAGGGTAGCGGCTGGGAGGAGACAATCATTACCACACCACAACCTGACGATTCCACTGTGCAAGAGGAAGTGACAACCGCTGCCGTCGAGGAGGTAGACACAACAACAATTGCTGACGACAGCCCATCAGAAGGTGGAGTAGAAACAACGGCTGCTACTGTTGAGGATGGAAGCAACACACTCAATCCCAACGAGCCGGAGGCGGAGACCACAGTCGATCCCAATGCGGCGGAGCCATCCACTTCAGGTCCCAGCGAACAACAGCCCACTGATAGCCCCAGTGCAGAGCCCTCAACTTCGGCGCCCAGTGTGGAAGAGTCCTCTAGCAGTCCTAGCGAGCAGCAGACCACCGGCAGTCCTAGCCAAGAACCATCCACTGCTAGCCCCAGCGTTGAGGAATCCTCTGCCAGCCCCAGCGAACAACCGGCCACTTCCAGTCCCCTTGAGGGTTCATCCTCTGCCAGCCCCAGCGAACAGCCGTCCACTTCCAGTCCCAGCGAGGAGCAGCCAACAACAACTCCGGAAGCTGAGCCAATTGGTTCCACAATTGCACCAACGCCATCGGCACCGCCTGCATTCACATGCGAGTCGCCCGGTGTATTCCCCCATATCAGTGGTGACTGTCAACGCTTTCACAAATGCGTTCAGAATGCTCCTTTGGGTGAGCTGACCGAATACGATCTGGCATGCCCCCCGCTGATGGCTTTCTCGCCCACCTACGGCCGATGCGTGCGTGATGTGTCGGCATGCGAGACTGATGCATTCGTTTGCACAGCTCCCGGACGCTTTGCAGGCATTGATGCCAGCTACTACTATACCTGTATGGTTAGCCTACGTGGTGGCTATCATAAGTACATTGTGCGCTGCTCGCCGGGTCAGAGTTTTGATGCATTGGTGGGCCGTTGCTGGCGCTACGATTGGACAGTCTACCAGCCCGGACAGGCGTATGAATCTGAAGATTTGGCGGCCATCAAGCGTGAACAAAAATTGCTGAAGACCGAGGAGAAGCTGCGCAAGAAGGCCGAAAAGAACAAGGAGAAAGAACGACTGAAGCAGCAAAAACTGGAGGAGAAGCTGGCCAAAAAGGCAGCCAAGGAGAAGGCCAAGCAAGAGGCCAAGGCCAACAAGCCTGTGTCCATTGAGAGCGTCGAGTCCCCCGAGGTGCCCAGCATCGAAGCCTAATCCAGCCCAGTAACTCAGTCCACTAATCCCGTTCAAATCTATGTTGGTGTATAGCGTAGTCTCATTAAGTTATGGTTGTAAATTTCTTTTTTTTTTCCCCCCCGTTTCGCATTAATAAAGACAAAAGTTCTTTAATAAAAGTGTTTGAAATGCTTTTGGTCAACAAAGCGCGGCAGAGGCGCTGCGTTTATCAGCTAATCAGACGCAATCTTAACGATTGTCAAAAAGTTGTTTGTGGCCGACTATAAAAGAAGCGAGCCTAGTGCCCATCCAGTTAGTCTGTCGAAACAAATAACGAATCGCAAGAGATAATACCATCAGAGGAACTAATTGAACAATAAGCCCCGAATATGTTTAACATTCATTTGGCACTGAGCGCCACCTGCCTCGTGCTGCTTGGAGCAGTCCACGCCGACTACAGTCGTCCTTGCACGGGCACAGGCTTCATCGCTGACGAGGATAGTGATCACGAATTCTATGCCTGCGTTCCAACGCCAAATGGTGACTTCACACTAGTTCATATGAAGTGTCTGGATAATATGGTTTTCAATTCGGAAGTGGATAAATGTGTTGATTTGCAATCGGATGCAGTCCCCGCTGATGGCGGCGACATTGAGAACCCCACAATTCCACCAGGAAACTTAGATGAGAGTACTTCTGAGTCTCCTCCGAATCCAACGGATGCTCCCGTACCCAGCGGACCAACTGATGCTCCAAGCGTAACAACTGATGCTCCCGGACCAAGTGGACCAACTGACGTTCCCGGACCCAGCGGACCAACTGATGCTCCCGGACCCAGCGGACCAACTGATGCTCCCGGACCCAGCGGACCAACAGATGCTCCCGGACCCAGCGGTCCAACTGATGCTCCCGGACCCAGCGGACCAACAGATGCTCCCGGACCAAGTGGACCAACTGACGCTCCCGGACCCAGCGGACCAACAGATGCTCCCGGACCCAGCGGACCAACAGATGCTCCCGGACCCAGCGGTCCTACTGATGCTCCCGGACCCAGCGGACCAACAGATGCTCCCGGACCCAGCGGACCAACAGATGCTCCCGGACCCAGCGGACCAACAGATGCTCCCGGACCCAGCGGTCCAACTGATGCTCCCGGACCCAGCGGACCAACAGATGCTCCCGGACCCAGCGGTCCAACTGAAGCTCCCGGACCCAGCGGTCCAACTGATGCTCCCGGACCAAGTGGACCAACAGACGCTCCCGGACCCAGCGGACCAACTGACGCTCCCGGACCAAGTGGACCAACAGACGCTCCCGGACCCAGCGGTCCAACTGATGCTCCCGGACCAAGTGGACCAACAGACGCCCCCGGACCAAGTGGACCAACAGACGCTCCCGGACCCAGCGGACCAACTGACGCTCCCGGACCAAGTGGACCAACAGACGCTCCCGGACCCAGCGGACCAACTGATGCTCCCGGACCAAGTGGACCAACAGACGCTCCCGGACCCAGCGGACCAACTGACGCTCCCGGACCCAGTGGTCCAACAGACGCTCCTGGACCCAGTGGACCAACAGATGCTCCCGGACCCAGCGGTCCAACTGACGCACCCGGAACGGGATCGACCACTCCGGAGCCTGAAATATACTGCGCAACAACTGGATTTCTGCCCAAAAATGGAAATTGTCATCAATTCGTAATTTGCTATGAAGACGACGATGGCGATATACACCCGGTAGTCCAATCGTGCCCCAATGGTATGCAGTTCGATCCGAAAAACAGATTCTGTTCGCTTGCATACGACTGCTCCAAGCCTTCAGCATAATGGTGACTGCGCTCCAATCAGGGCAGTGAGAAATAACTGAAGAAGTTGAGAAATGAAATAAATTTCCCACTGTGTGTACTATTAAGCAATGCATAACTATAGCAATATTTTTTTCAATCCTTGTGGAATTTTTTTTTGTATTTTTTTTTCGAAATGAATAAACCTTAGTCTAATTGATGTTAATTGATTGGAGAAGAGATATGCCAAATCAGAAATCAATTCGGGTTTAATAGGAAATACTCAAGTGACAGCGATAAGAAGACGTTTTAATTTTGAAATTCCGCCCAACAGACTGTCCGCCATATCTTATCGATGACTCTCGATGAGGTCTTTCAATATTTAAGTGCCTAATTTGACAACGAAGTGTCGAGCTACTGCAATGCCACGTTGGTATTGAAACTTGATTCTGAGAACATGATTACATGATTTTATTGGCCCTACGATAAATCAAACAGTGTCACGTATGATCCGCTCTTATCTGCATAATAACAAATATCTGAGTAACTGGCAGCTGGCACTCAGTCTGCCTTAGTTCCATTTGGCTGTAATCTTTTGTAACATCTGTTTAATTATATAGCAAGCTATAGCCAATTCCGTTAAATAATACTGAAATCAACATCCTGTATTCAGCAAGTTGTGAATCGAAATAGTCAATAGCTACAATAGATTAGGAAATTACTTTTAAATGTGATCTATGCTATTTGTACACAGAACTCATTGAAAATGATAATATGGGCTAAAATGGATTTGATAAAATGTGTGTAAGCGACAAGAGCTTGGTCATGCCTATCAGAATGTCCGTCCAGCCATATGAATGTGGCAATGTCGCAGGGCACAATTGTTAAAGACTAGAAATATGAAATGCATTTATCATAATTTTTATAATATAATAATAATATATAATCGATAATAATCGATCATATGATTCAGCTTGAATGCCGTAGCAGCTGAAAGATTTCAAATCTATTGTGAATGTAAAGACTAGAGATATTGCTCCCATATTATTGATCAAGACATATTTCAATTGCTATAGACTTCAGCTTCATATATTTACATACATCTACGTGCCACTAAAATTTGTTGAAAATTTCATTAGCAATGTCCAATTGGAACAGAAGTTATTCAGCAATGTATGCAAGGTCAAGGCCGTGCAAGGTTCGGGCATTTTTGCAAATTTGAATGATGCTTAAGGAAGAAATGATTCTAAGGAAGGCGGATGATTACAGACTTGGTATTTGAGTATATATCCTATGAGATTTACTAAGATATGCTACAGATAGGTTGCTCAACTAAATAGTAATTTAAGCCAATCGATTCCAGTAGCCTCTCTTCTTCTCACTACTCAACCAGCTCAGATTCGAATATGCCTCGCTTTCAATAAATGCATATAACGATTCAGATAATTGCGCACAATAAAAATTCTAATCTTGACTGGGCAATGCCTTGCTGTTAAGTGTACGGGTTAGAGGCGTCGAGGTAACACATTATCTATTATATTTTTAGAAGAACCGTTAAAAAAAAGTACGTCTCACAGATTAAGTAAGAGTAAGCAGACCCAATGTGCCTGATTGAGAGTAACAGCAGGAGGATGGAGGGAGCGAGGTGGGCATCTGCAATGAGTATAATAAATATGCAAGTAAATCGCACGGCGGCCACAACTCGATGAATTCTCAAATGAGTGAAAGTCGTTGTCGGCGCTGTCTGACTATTGCATAAGGCAAGAGGCGAGAGAAGCGAGGAGTCGTAGTGGCCATAGAGGGAAGATGAAGACGTAGCGGGAACTGTCGCTTGGTTGGACAATTGCGCATGCGCGTAACTCGTTAAAATGATTTCCAACGCTGGCGACAATTAAAGCAGGCCGAGCTAGAGCTTTATCCACTTCAATCCCAGCCGGCAGTCGTCTGTTTGCCAAGTTGGCTGTTTACGTTTCAAATGCAAAAAACACACACACATACAAGCATACATTTTTTTTCCGGCACTTTTGCATTGGCCGCAGTCCAGGCACGTCGCTGTCGCCGGGCAGCCAAAGCTCATCATGATGATGATGATAATACGTTAGAGCAGAGCTGTTAGAGCCAACCAACGAACAAAATGAGACGAGCTACTGCTACGTGCAACACACACTGGCCGACACTGTGTGCCATTTGGCCCTAAACGATGCTCATATACGCTCATGGCGCAAATGTAACTCTTGGCCATTATTAACAACATTAACAGCGGCAATATCATCCTCAGCTAACTAACTGCTGCAGTTGCGGCTGATGCGACTTTGTGCCCAAACAGTGGATGAGACTTGTTTCTCGCTTTCTTCTGGGACGGTGTTGCGTCGCTGACCCAGCAAACAAGTAAACAACACTAAACAAATCACAAACATTTCGTGCGAACCTTTCTTTATGATTATCATATTTTTTTTTTGGGCACAGAAACTGCGCCCAAAACGCTGTTGCTGGGTGGGACAGTAAAGATAAATGGCAAGATACAATTGTATCTTTATTTGAATGTTGCTCATACTCGCACTTCTTATGTAATTTGCGCATTTACACATTATTTTGTTTCATCTTGTCGCTGCTGTCATTCATTGCCCAAGCATCAAAGTGAGGAGCAGAAATAGCTGCTAGCCCAGATCAGCATTCAAATGTTGTACGAAATTATGCGATTCGCATCAGGCAAATGAAATCGACAACAATCCCAAGCGTTTGTTTTAAAAGAAATTTACAACCCATTGCGTTGAAACTTTTCGATATTCGCAGTTTGGAGACAAATCGTGGCTAGCTGAGGTTCTCCATTCTCCAGGTGAGACAAGCTCAGTTGGGTGTCATCGACTGCACGTTCGGGCGTAATCAATTATAAAGTTGAATTACGTTTATGGTGAATCTAAAGAAGAAATCGGATTTAGTTCAGCGATGGTTTAACTTTGCTCTAGCTGCAAGACATGCCATGGCTGAGTGGGTAGAAAATGTTATCATCAGTTAAGTAGTGGAGAAAAAGGTGAACAATGCTTCACTTATTTGCAATAGGCCGACGATGCTGTAGTGGTAAATGTGACATGTCTTCAAGAGGTTGTGATATACGTATGTATATACCATATACTTTTGCTCTCGGGATGCCTATACGAATATATGTATATTACAAATACCAAATTTGTAGCTCAAATAACTGCAAATTTGTTTTGCGCTCATGCGGACAGACGGAGGGAGTGATGGACGGATGAATGGACGGATGGAAGGACGGATGGACGGACGGCCGGACGGCCGTACAGACTGACGGACAGACGGGCGGACAGACGAGCGGACTGACGGACAGACGAACAAACTTCCGGACAGACGGATGGAGGGGGCAATGGACGGATGTCTGGATGGATAAACGGACGGATAAGCGGGCAGATAAACGGACGGATAAGCGGACGAACAACCTGCCGGACAGACGGATGGAGGGGGGAATGGACAGATGTCTGCATGGATAAACGGACGGATAGGCGGGCGGATAAGCCGGCGTATAAACGGACGGATAAATAGACGGATAAACGGACGGAGGGAGGAATAGAGGGATGTCTGGACGGATAAGCGGACGGATAAGCGGGCGTATAAACGGACGGATAAACGGATGGATAAACGGACGGAGGGAGGAATAGAGGGATGTCTGGACGGATAAACGGACGGATAAACGGATGGATAAACGGACGGAGGGAGGAATAGAGGGATGTCTGGACGTATAGTCAGACGGACAAAGCACAAATCCAATATACTCCTTTCACTTCATCATTGGAAGTTGAGCCCATGAGGCAAGGCTGTGTAGCTCTATTTCTTATCTGCATGTCAACCAAAATCTGTTTGCAAAATTTGCTCTTATGATCTCACAGAGCTGCCAAATGCTGACAGATTGATTTGGATGCTGCGCAGCTGAAACCTAGTGCTGCATCAATGTGTTCTATATTTCTTGATTTTCTTTGCTAGTATCATTATGCAGCATTCTACTCTGTGAGTTCTACTTTAAGCATTTCAAAAACTCGTACTAATTTACAAGCATTCTTTAGTCTTATATATGTAATTAGCAAGCAATAGTAGGTAAGGCCGTAAAATGAAAGGAAGTCGAGCTGCTCTAGTCGGGTGTGTTCGACTGGCAGATACTTTGAACTCTGCACACACCTGTCACTGCCGGCGCTTGCAGCACTCAAACTGGAGCACAAATTTCCACAATCATCAATCATCGTTTATGAAGGCATATGGAGCAATGACTTCGCCAAACACTCATTTTCTGTGAATGTAATGCGGCTTCGATAAAAGCTTTTGGTTTAACTTCACTGCAGATGCAATAATTCTTTCTGCATACCAAAAAGTATTTGGTAATATTTTGAATTGGAATTCTATATAAATATAAATATTAATTTAAGCAAATTTGACTGAAATTATATCAACATCAGGTGGCTTCGGAAAGAGTAGTGCATTTGCTCCCTCTGTGTATTCCTTACTTAAGTCTGCTGAGCTATCGATCAATCTTCAAAATTTGGGCCTTTCTTTGCTGTGCGCTATTTTAAATATTGATTTCTTATCATTTTGATCATAAATTGCAATTTATTGATTTTAATTTTTAGTTTATTTTAATTTTCTGTGTATAAATTTCCAAAAATCAATTTTCTCGTCGCAATTTGAATTTCTAATTGCATTTTGCCAGCTCTGCATTTGTTTACAGCGCAATCGCGACAGCTTTGGACAAGGATGTCTCAGTGGCTCAGTGGCTCAGTTTCAGTTTCATTTGGAGTTTCGTTTTCAGTTTCTCGATCTCAATTCCAGTTTTTGTCTTGAAGTCCACGCGCGGCCGTTGTCACATTTATTTGCAACATTTTGCATGTTGCCTTTGAGCGAAAACCGCCCGCGAGCGCTCACGTAGCGCTAGAGCCAGACTAGAGAGACATACACAATGCGACTCCAGCTCGCTCTCTCTCTCTCTCTCTCTTTCACTCTGTCGCACTCTTTCTCTTGCGCTGTGCGCGTCGATGTGACGTTGCGAAGCGTCGCTTTGTTGCTTTACCTGCCGCATTTTCCACGAGCGCGGCTCAGTTTGTGGGCGCCTGCGCGCATGTGCAGTTAGTTTTTGTCTCTGGCATCGATCGCTTGGCTAGCGGTTAGCGAGATATAGCAACAAAAATAGATAAATAAACAAAAAATAATACAGAATACGATCAACGAGATACGAGATACGTGGGTGCACAGCAGCGAGCCTCAATCTGTGCCGAATTACCAAATAAAAACAAAATAGTGATAAAAATAAAATATAAATTGAAAACAAAAACAAAAATCGTGTGCAAAAAGTTTCTAAAATCGAATTATATATATAGTATATTTTCTTAATTTTTTTCAAGTGCTATTTCATTTGAAGCATCAAAGTGATCTTAACAGAAATAAGAGAAACAACGAGTGTTTTTTTTTTTTACCTGTCCTGCGTGCAGGATCAATCAATCAATCAGCGTCGACTGAGAGAGCGAGAGAGAAGAGTAAGAGCGAGAGAGACCCATCGGCACTGCAAGTTGTTGCGGCGAGGGCTCAAATACAGCTCCTCGCACTTGAGACTTTTCCTGGGAAATTTGCTGTGCCGACACTGAAAATGGTAAGTGTGAAAATGAAAACTGGAAATGGAAAGCAAATAGTAAAAACAAATGACGCATTGCGCAGCCCATTTACCAAGAATTTTCACATGGCTAACAAAAGTTTATGAGTGTGCCGAGTCTAGGGTTAGGTCAGGTTTTCTCTGCTCGCAAATGACTTGCTAGAATGTCAAGGGCTGGTTAATGTCCATTCCGAAATGCGTTTTATGGCAGCTGCTGGCTGCCTCAGGCCAGCTAATCACTTTCCACCTTTTCACACAAGGCGGCGATATATGTGGCGTAAAGTATAAAAAGTACAAAAAGTATAAAAATATAAAAATTCTTGCAGCTTTCATGTATTTGGTCTATGTGCAGTAAATATTCGAAATATACTATTTAGATATAGAGGCTGCACATTTGTCTTTGTAGCACATTCTAGATGTCTTGTGTGATCTCTACATATAACAGTTTGCAACATTTCTAGCATTTCCTTTTCAAACTGAAATTTTCTTGAAATTTCTAGAACTTCTTTATTTATAAGGCTATCAGCAGTCGAGCTGCAAGAATCGTAATATGGGAATGACTTGAAAAAACAAAATTTTTGCTTTCTTACAAATTTTTAAAAATTATTATACATTTTGTAAATATACGTGCCATTAATATAAAAAAAATTGTGATCAATAATAAATTTAAAAAATGTTTGGCACTTCATATTTATGATTTAATTTA
Source organism: Drosophila buzzatii (assembly GCA_035045845.1). Taxonomy (NCBI): domain Eukaryota; kingdom Metazoa; phylum Arthropoda; class Insecta; order Diptera; family Drosophilidae; genus Drosophila; species Drosophila buzzatii. Next base: position 5,910,016 of record JAWNOS010000596.1, on the reverse strand, counting down.
AATCCAATATTTAAAAATATTTATTATAAATTGCAAATATATGTACGTGCCATAAATATTTAAAAATAAAATTGTGATCTATAATAAATTTTTAAAAATTTTTACATGTCATATTTCTTATTTAATTTAAAAAAAAAATTTAAAGAAATTTTTACATTTCATATTTATTATTTAATTTATATCCAATATTTTTAAATATTTATTGAATATTTGAAAAAAGAAAAACTTTTTTTTCTGTTTCAAAAACAGAAATGAACACATTTCCATTTGAGGTTTAAGTTTTAAAAACCTTATTATTAGACATCTCAGAATTGTATATAGTGTACGTAGAAACGAGACAAATATTGTACTCACTCACGAAGTGTACTCACCTAGAGTGAGAACAGTAGAAATGTTTCACTCTCACTCTAGTTGACAACAGTAGAAATGCTGTACTCGATTCTTCTGCACACTGGACAAAACTGTACAGAAATGAGATGGCTGCAGTATTCTAAGAACACTCTACTACTGTACAGTGCTATGCTGTAAGAAATGAATGTATTCTTGCAGACCTGTAATGCATATTCAAAATAATTCAAATTCAAAATATTAGGAAAAGTATAATTTGCAGAAGCAAACTCTGTCTAATTGGAGTGTCTAAATATTAAAATAAATAAATAAATTTATTTTAATATATATTTTTATTTCGATTATTTTAGATAGATTTTATTTAGATATTTATATATGTATATGGTAACAGTTCTCTAGAAATTCCAAAGCAATTAACAGCTTTAAATCAAGGCTTTGATGCTAAGCTATACATGTGATTCCAATCAAATTATGAATATATACATAGCTAAATCCTGCTTGAAAATAGTTTTGCTGCAGTACTTTGGGTTGTATAGCTAAGCATCAAAGCCTTGATTTAAAGCTGTTAATGGGGCAACAGTGGGCAATATTATATTTATAAACATTTTTTTGCCGTTTTATATTAAAAATTGAAACTTTACTTAAACAAAACGTTTTTTATGTGTCAAACACAGCTCAAATATATTTGATAGTATAGCTATAGCTTTTTTTCTTCAATATATAGATATACATATATATACACATGCCACATATCTCTTGCCATATATATGTATGGAACAAGTAACTAGTTTAATTTACTCTAACTTCGAGTTGAATAAGTTCCATGTTCGATATCTTTTCTCATCTATGTATAATTAACTGCCAGTTAAAAAGCTAAATATAATTAACTAACAGTCAATATATTTGACTATGTCCATTAAGTAGTCTCAAATTTCAGTTACTGCATGACTCTTCTTCAGTTGCCACTTCGTTTCCAATTGGAAAACTTCCACTTGGAAATTTATATTCTCTCTTCACTTATGCAACTAGAACTTCCAGTTAGAATCGTGAACTCTTTAGCTAGTTTGGATACATTAGATATCGCGCTCTTTATAGCTTTCACGTTTAAGTATTATGACATGTGGTATATGCAATTTATCTTATCCACTGGCAGCCGTTCCTCTCGTGCCTGCCGCCCAACTTAAGTGGCTCGTTAGCTTGAGCGGGTTGCCTGACAACAAACTATTTGTTGCACTTGTAATTTGCAGTTGTGATCATGACAATCTATGAAAAAGCCAAAAAAAAAAGAAGGGTAAGGCAGTTGGCTAAATGCGAGCGCTTGCATTTGCTTTTCACTTCCCAATGAGCTTAGCAATTAAATGCATTATCACATCAACACGTTCATGCGTCGTCTGGCCAACTGCCAGTCGCTTTAGCTATCTGCTTCTTGTTGTTGTTGTTGTCAGCAGCTTAGCCAGATGAAATTAAGATGCCATCATCGTGCAATCGCATAATTGTGGCTCGTGTCAATGACATTGCGGCTTCTATTGGCTCGCAGAGTCCCTCGACTTAGCTGGAAATCGAAATCGAAATCGATTACACAATCGGCGCCATTTCAAGTGCTACAATTACGCGCAGACTACATACTATTCATTATTCATTATATGCATATATCGAACAAGCACTATATATCATGTGTTATGCATGTCGCGTATTCCCTAAAAACGAAAAAAAAAAAACAAAGGAAAAACACAGAAAAATAAATGAAAGATTTGGTGCTATATCGCATAGCTACACATGTGTGGTGGCAGCACTTCGCTTTGGTGCTCTTCCAATTTGGTGTTTCACTTTTCAATTGAAATGCATTGGCCGGTGCGCGCACCTGTTACGCACGCACAGGTAACCCCGCCGCGCCGCCTGCGAACCGCAACCGGGCAGAAACAATAACATTAAGTTTAACAATGGCAATACCCGAAATGTAATATATTTAAACATAATTTTTTTTTTGTGTATTTGGTTTTTTTTTTTTGTAAGTTTATTTTTCAGTATTTGGCTTTTATGTAACACACACCAAAACGCGCCCGTTGCGCTTTTCGCATGCCAAAAAGCCGAAGCGATCTTTCATTTCTCTACCAACTGCCAGTCCGTCCGTCCACCAGCATACGGCGTAATTGGCAGTTGAGCTGATCGCTAATGCCACTGATAAGCCTAAAGAGCGTCATGGGAATTGAAATTAGAGGCGTTATTTGAGTTCAATTAGTGATTGACGCTGACCCCGGGCCACTTACGTGGGGGTTCCACAGAGAGTCGGCATTGATTTCATCTCACGATGATCCCTATCAAATGAGATGTGCGTTCGCATGATTGACACTTTGATTTATATGTTAGATCTAGGCATTGTCTCGTCTCTATTAAAGTTCCAGTCAATTTGATTTAGCTGTCAATTGCCAATTGAATGTTGAATATATAAAAGAGAAATATTTTGTTTGCATTGTAATAAGAGTTGCCATAAAAGTTTATTGTGAAATTTGAAAAACTTTATAAAGCAAGTGAAATACGTTTGTAATGCTTAATCTTAGAGTTATCTTTGCAAACTGCATGTCAAATTTAGGAATATATCGTAGACGAAGCTACGCGACTTGCTATAAACTGCTATAAATCGCTATAAATTGCTATAAATTGCTATAAACTGCTATAAATTGCTTTAAACTGGCTCAACTGCTTACAATATATTTTAAGATGTTTTATGTATTTTTCTGAATTTAACATTTGGTTTGCAAGTTAATTTGAGTTTATCGATAACTTTTTCTATTGAAGTTATAATTTCTGACATTCGTAAATATATTAGCAGTAAAAATATGAAATAAATGCATTTCAATTGACTTGATCAATAGCAAAATATGAAGTTAAATATATTAATCTGGTTTGCTTTTACAATCTATATATTAAATTTACAAGTCACTTCGCATATTCAAGCTAACTTGCTATAAAAGTTTTCTATCAACTCAAATTATGGCAAAGCATTTAGTCAACACTTTTTGATTGCTTTTGCAAACTATATGTTAAATTTAACAGCAGCTTAACATATTTTAAATTTAACAGCAGCTTAACATATTTTGGGCAATATGATTTTCTATGAAAGTTTTACCAATAAGCATAAGTAGATAATCCATGTTGAGCCTTAATAATTTTGTTTTTTTATTTTTTTATTTATTTATTTTATTTAAATTTTATTATTATTATTTTATTTAAAGTTTAGTTCCTATAAACTGCATGTTAAAGATCAAATCAAATATCAAATTTATGTTGACAATGTTTGCTATAAATTGTATAAAATAAATTTGCTATAAATTTTTGTGAGAATACAAAAATAAAATAATAAATAAATAAAAATCAAAATAATAATAATAAAATATTTTATATAAAATATAATTTTTAAAATCTGCATGTTACATGATTACAGCAAACTGACTTGCTATAAATGTTTATCTGCATTCAATATACTTGAGAACCTAAGAATATGTTCGATTGAGCAGTCAGAACCCAAATGCTAATCTAGCTAGATTCGACTTGCTTGAAACGAAGCCCATCAATTGCATATTGAATATTTAATATCTCCAACTGCATGTTAAAATTTACCAGCTACATGGCATATGCAATGATATTTTCACCTTAGGCAATAAATCAGTCGAGTGAAATTTTGCTAAAAAATTTCGAACGATTTCCGTTTGACCAAAGTCTTCCGCTATGCCGATTAGAAAACTGATTAGGCTTAGCTAACTTTGATTTAAATTTAGCCGAGATTAATCAGCGAGATTTGCACATTGGCACGATGGACTATTGTTGACTGTCGAATGATTGTGATTATGCAAGCAATCGTCATACAGAAATTACGCATACGCCGAGTGTGTGTGTGTGTGTTACATATATGAAGTAAATTATATGAGCTTATTAATGCATTTAGTTGACACGCTTTTGATTCAAGACGCGGCCAATTAAGCCACTGGCTGAGCAGCTATCAAATTAACGACAGGCTGAGCAGCTGAGCAGCTGAGCAGATGCGAATGAAAACAATCAACAATAACTATAACAATGCCATCAGTGTCTGGTTTACATTATTTATAAGCACTCTAGCGTCGCGCCATTTAATTATAACTAAAATATATATATATATGATGCGGCTTTGCGGCCATTTGGCTTACCTCATTATGCCCACTTTTTTATGGCCCAAAATGGGGATAAAAGCAGACAGAGAGAGAGAGAGGGAGAAAAAAACCAACAATGAACAAAAAACAATTCAAATAATCAGTTGCAATTTCACTTCAATTTTAACAACTTACACAGAGTGTCAGTTATTTATGTGACTCTAACTCCGACTCCAACTCCGACTTCAACTTCAACTGCAATGGCGACTGCGACTCGTCTTGACTTGTCTCGTCCGGCCTCATAATTGAGGGTTGTCCAAGTTGCCAAGCTGTTCCCACAGTTCCAAAGAAAATGAACAACAAACATGCAACAATTTTCGGCATTTCCCCAGATAACGTGCAGAACTTGCATAACTGCAGTGCGCATTGAAGAGGAGCTGTAACTTAAATGTTAACTGACGCCCAGCTAGCTGACCATTTGGCCATTTGCCCAGCGGCCCATTAAAATATGGCTTAATTGGCATCACTTAGGCCGAGCAGCTAGATCTTAATTACCAAAGGGTAGCTGCTGGGCCATGCCACACATATGGGCTCCAATACACATGTACGCACGCACACACGCACACACATCTAGTGCGGTGCTCGCATTTGACCCCAAAAAGAAATGGCCACAAAAGAAAACCGAAAAAAGTTCAACAACAATAGAAAATGCTTAGAAACAACAACAACAACAACAACAGCAACAACAACTTTTACTTTTGTTTTAATTTACATTTTCAACACTCAAGTTCACAATGTGTCGCCTGGCACAGTGGGCCGAAATCAATTTGATAACTCTGCCTATTTAGAGCATTTTTTTTTTTATCAAATTTTGCATAATAAAGAAAGTTTCGTTGGAAGCGATCTATGATAATATATTACGAAATAATAATGAGAATAACAAGGACCATGGTAATAATGAGAATGGAAATCATAGTGAAAATGCTAGTGAGAATAGTAACGATAATGATAATAATAATAATAATAAACAAGTAAGAAGGCTCCAGTCGAGACGGCTCGACTACGAGATCCCCTGAACCCTGCAAAAAAGGTGATACTCTTCTTCTTTACGCACGCATAGGCGCTCGCTCTGCTAACCACGCAGTTGCTGCCTTGGCTTGGGGGTGGGTTGGGCTATACTTTGAACACGTATAACTCCATTTCTAGATGCATGATCTTGATGAAATTTTCAGAGTAGATTAAGAATATCTAAATGTATCTATGTGCCAAATTTCAAGTCTCTAGTATTTAAAATGCGTTTTTTGCAAATTGGGGGCGAAAGGGGCATGGCATCCAAAATCTGAAAATTACGTAATCTGCATATTCATAATACCTATCTAAATATACAAATTTGAAGTCCCTAGCTAAAACAATGTAGAAGTTATTCCCAAAAAACGTAAAAAATTGAAACGAATTTTCGATTTTTTATCGATAATTTGGAAATGGGATGAGTTATCGAAAAAACAAAATAAACTCGTACTGCGTAGCTAACATATGAGTGTTCATGTGAAATTTCAGCTCTCTAGCTCTTGTAGTTTCCGAAATCTCGACGTTCATACGGACGGACGGACGGACGGACGGACGGACGGACGGACGGACGGACGGACAGACGGACAGGGCTCAATCAACTTATTTTTTTATGCTGATCAAGAATATATATACTTTATGGGGTCTGCGACGTCTCCTTCTGCCTGTTACATACATTTTCACAAAACCATTATACCCTGAATTCCCATTTTCAATGGGTTCAGGGTATAAAAAAAATAAAAATAAAATAATAATAAAAATAATAATAATAATATTAATAATAATAATAATAATAATACTAATAATAATAATAATAATAATAATAATAGTAATAATAAAAATAATAATAATAATAATAATCATACAAGAAAATTTTAATGATAAAAAAATTATAATAAGAATAATGACAATGACAATAATGATCAACTTTTCAAAATGATTACGCTAATGGCATTATTGCCACAAAAAAAGGAATATAAAAAAAAAAATAATAATAAGAAAAATGTCAATGACAATGACAATGAGAATGAGAATGATAATAATAATGATAAACTTTTCAAAATGATAACGATATTTTCTTTATTTTATTTATTTATTTATTTTTTTTTTTGGGCTGAGGTAGGAAAAAATGCTTTATGCACCGTCAGTCAGGTCGTCACTCTGACCGGTGTGTCGGACTGCATGCCTGCTTACCGACTAAAAAATCCTCCTCTTCTGGGGCTCGAATCCACCTTGGAACCAGGAGTTATCCCGCATTAACCTTCAAGGTGGAGCCACATCGTGTGCTCTAAATGAGCGTTACCCTCTGTGTGTCTGCGTCCAGTCACAGACTTTTTTCCATGCATCTATGCTGCTGCACATGCGCTGAACTAATGTGATGATAAATGATAACGATATTAATCATCAAATAATAATAATAATAAAACGAACAATGACAATGACAATGATAATGATAATAATAATGAACATAGCTGCTGCTGAACTGGGACTACCTGGTGTTGTATAGAGAGAACAAGATGACGAGTAGGCTCTTGTAAAATGGCAGAGTGTAATTTCTGGATAAGCTGCGAGAAGAATTTTATAGACAGTAAATGAGAGAGCAACGCACGGATTCGATATATATTTCAATTTGAATATACATATATATTTTTATGAAGAGTCCAGTTGTTAGGTTTGTCAAATTATATATATTTTTTTAATTGTAATGTTTATTTTATTTTATTTTATTTTTTTTGTAAATTTGAATTTTTATTTTTATTTATTTATTTTTTTCCCATCTTGCCTCATCTTGTTTCACTGTGCCTCGTTTGAGCAGCTGCTTTCCGGCCGCCTCCACTGTCTTGGCCAATTGCCTGCCCCCTGCTGCACGTCTTCATCCGTCCATCCGTTCGTCTGTACGCCTCCTGCTCAGCAGCTACGTGAATTTCGCGAAACTAAAGCAATGCCAGAGAGCTGCACGAAACCGGGCGACCGGTTCTACACACACTAAACAACAAGCAGAAAAAAGAAGTTCATTTTCCAAGCCAGTGTGCGATGTGCACGTTGTCACACGTCTTGGGGGCTGGCAAAGACTACTCAGCGCCAATGCCAGCGCCCCTGCCCCACCCACTCCCCAGCGGGACAATGAGACGGGCAAGTGCTGCTGCTGCTGCTGCTGCGACTGAATCTGAAGCTGCGCGTGTGAAAAGCGCATAATTTTTGGACGCGGACAAATTTTCACTTTTTGTTTTTGTTGTTGTTGTTTTTTTACTGTTGTTTTTCCTGAGCGGCGGCAGCCTTTGCACGGCCTGACGTGCCGGCTGTAGTTATTTTAATTTTAATGTTTTTTTTTTTTTCGTTTTTGTTTTTATTTTCTTAACTATTAAATTTGCCGTTGTTGTTGCTTTTCGAACTGCCTTAGGTGGCGCTGCGGTTGCCGCCGTGGGCCAGGCTTGGCTAGTTAGCTGCGGCGGCTGCTGCTCGTCGTCGTCGTCGTCGTCGTCGTCGTCTTGTGGGTGACTGGAGCGCCATGCGACAATGGATATAACAATAAAAATCCACAATGCGCCGATTATGTTACCTATCTTGGGAGCTGTTATTATCATATATTATTACTATGCCGTCCCTCTCTCTCTCTCTCTCTCTGTGTATCTTCTTGCCATTTCAGTTGATGTGAGAGCTTCGCTCCGCCAGTCGCTGGGGTCTTGGCCGCATCACATTCGCTGGCTCATTGTGAACTGCAGCAACTCTCTTGTCCAACTGCTATAGTTAATTAATTTATTGTCTACAAGCCAATATCAGCTAATTAACTAATACATTTTATATATTCGAGTTGTGCTTCTTTCAAGAATTTCAAAGTTCTCAACTTTGGGAATAAAAGTCTTAGGATGGGAATATATGCTATATATACATAGGCTAAGATATTTTTGGAACAAATCTCGCATATATATACGAAAGTCTTACATACTATGCACAGTAGAATCCGGCTATAACGACTTCGCTTATAGCGCTTGGTTATTATGACGAAAACTTCTAGCGTCTCCCGGGTATAACGTTGATCGCTTGAGCGTCGTTATAACCGAATTCTATTGTGTTATGTACTATGTTACATGTTATATAAACTATGTATATTATATCAATTCCGATTTAGAGCTATTTATTTAAATCGTTGATTAATATCTTTACAATATGTTTATTAGAGCACAAACTTTCATCGATATATATCTAGAATCAACTCTGTGACATACAATTTTATGTCATATATATCCCTTGAATGTGCTATATACATAATCATATATATTGGATAAGTATATAGAAATATTTCATATCTTAAGTCTTACGTTGAAAATGATAATAGATATGATCATATAGATCAGCTAGCTCTCAAATCAGCAATTCGCTGGGATTAAAAAGGAAGAAGCAGTCCAATTGGAAGCTTTCCTGTTGGATATATGCGTCAGCTAGTCTAGAAGTGGCAAAATATATATATGTATATGTATATGCATATATTTGTATATATATTTAATTGTTGACCACCAATAGGAGTTGGTTAATTATTTAGTTAATCAACTTTATCTTCAGTTCAAGTCTTACAGCTAAAAAGCAACATTTCTCTCTAGGACCTTGTCCAAGTCTTGCATTTCATTTTGTTTTCCTAGTCTACCCTATAACCGTGGGATATGCACAATATTTACAGCATCTAGTATGCTCCTATATAAATGACAAGCATAAGCAATTGATACTCGCAATGAATGTGCCACCGCAACAGGCAGTGTTAAATGCGGTCTTCCGGGAGTGCTGAGTGCTGACTGGCTGACTAGCTGAATGAATGGTCTGGAATATGACAATTGAGCATCGATTGATGCGATTATGCAAAGACAATGCAAATTGTTGGTTACAGCGACACGTCAGACAGACACCTCAGCTCGGCTCAGCTCAGCTCAGTGCGCCAGATGGCGCCATCTTTTTGATGCTTTGCTAACTGTTCGATCTGTGGAGCATAATGCCACCATTGGGCCCCAGATGCGAGGCAATAATTTGTTTATAATGCGATTACGCGATAAATCACAGAAAAACTCGTTAATTACTCGCGTGCTGTCACAATTGTTGACTCTGCTAGAGAAATACCCGTCCACTCTTCCTCACCATCTCTCACTCGCCCTCTCACTCGCCGTATTTTTCTCTGTTTCTTTCTTTCCGCATTGCTACTTCAACTACGACTACCAATCCGCACAACATTCGCGCATTGCTCACAAATTATCTGCATGAAACAAATTGCGCAAAATGTCGTTTCTTATGGCCCGAATGGCACCTGACAAAGCGAACAGAGAAGCGCAACCAATCTAATTAACCAGCTTCACAAACTTATCACATTCGAGTGGTTTCACAGCTGGAGCTGCAGTTGAAGTTGGGGCAAGGCTATATAGTACTAGGGTCACTCGATTTCAAAGCTAACGCAATTATAATTAGGGCATATAAGACCATTAGAGTTGGAAGTGCAGAGCTATGTATATGTATATAGAAATAATAATGAGAATGATAATGTCACTGATAATATTAATGAAATTGGAAATGATGGTGAATAATGATAATCATAGTGAAAATGCTGAAATGGGTTAGTCATGTATCTATAGATATATATCAGTGTTGCCAAATCAGCTTTTTCCACGTCAAATCTGGCTTTTTTGAAAATGTTAGGATATACATTATATATCTATAACATCTATTTCCAAATCTATAAATTTGTGGTCATATATATACGTATTCAAATGAAATATTTCTAATAATCATCGAGAAATAAAAAAATATTGACAAAAATATAAATGTAATGATAATAATTCCTCAAAATAGTTCTCATATTCTTTGATTAGTGGATATAAATTGTATATCAAAATTCAAACAGTAGCAGATCTACGATAGATAGTCTTGATCAGCAGCAATATCCATGTTGGTCTAGCATTGTCTGCTCTCAAGCTTTGACTTATGAATTTGAAGAACTTAAGATTTAGAGAGTCTACAAATTTCTGTTTTAATGTATCGATAACTCTTTGTATTGTCGATAAACCTTCAGTTATTTCAAGTATTCATAAAAAGTAAGAAGCTCCAAGTTGTACCAATCTACTGCCCAGTCAAACCAAGAGACAGATTCATATATTGCTTGTTAGATAGTAATATGAGCTCAGGCTATGTTCTAAACGGGCGAGATTTCTGTCCTACTTTATGCATGTTTAATGTATTTTATAGTATTTTCTAGTATTTTTTAGTATTTTCTAGTATTTACTAGTATTTTCTAATATTTTCTAGTATTTTCTTTTATATGTGTAACGAGCTTATAAGATCATTCTTAAATCTCAAGATCTAAGTAGCAAAGTTTTCTCTCAATTATGTCCAATCAAATGAAGGGAGTGAAAGGCTCGCTCTCGCTCTCGCTCTCTCCCTCTCTCTCTCTCTCTCTCTCTCTCTCTCTCTCTCTCTCTCTCTCTCGCTCTCACTCACTATCTATTACTTTTTCCACTTATAAATATATACAGAAAATTTTATAATATATTATTACATATATATGTATATATAAATATATATTACCTAAACGAATTGGCAGCCAAAAAATTCCAATGCTATTTATTCTGATTAAAATACATAGATACAGACTAGGTAGGGATATCGTCAACTGCTTTTAATTATGCGTCAACAATTGTTGATTGGCTCTATTTGTGTATCATCGCCATCCAATACTAGGAATCGGTCATTCTGCTGGCAGTCATTGTTCATTTTTGGCTGTCTATCGGGCATAGTATCTGGAATGCCGGAGCTAGATAAGTGAGGCCCCAAATTATTTCTGTCACTCCACAACTGCTATTATCGGGTATATATATATTAGGGAATATATTAATATATATATGTATGTATTTTAATGGGAATTTCGCCAGAAGCTCGCTGTCACGTGATCTTCGCTTGTGGCCCAAATTCCGGTGCATAATATCGTCTCTTTGAGTATTGTTATTATTATTCTTTTTTTTTTTACGTTTTTGATATTTTGTGCAGCGTCATTTGGAAAAGTTTGCAAAATGATATGCAACATTGAGACAACAGAAATATCCGCCCAGATACTTGCCGTGAAATAGTTGAAAGACAGCAAAGAAAAGTAAAAGAAAAGTAAAGTCAAATGAAAGACTTTTGTTCTCATTATTGTTATCCAATTGCGGCTCATCGTTTGTAATTAAAATGAAAATTATTTGGCTAGAAATATCATTAAAAAAACGAAAGAAAATTGTATCTTTGACAGGTGACAGGCATATACTGTACTTGGTATACTTAGTATTTTTAGTATTTTTTCTGAGCTCAAATTGTATACTAGAAGAGATGACTTAAGGAAAAATCATTAAAAAACAAAAAACTAAAGAAAATTGTATCTTTGACAGGTGACAGACATTTACTGCGATCATATACTGTACTTGGTATTTTTAGTATTTTTTTAGTATTTTTTAGTATTTTTTTCTGAGCTCGAATTGTATACTAGAAGAGATGACTCAAATGAGCGCATGCTCGACTGGAATATGCCCTGATCAATGCGCCTAGCTGCTATTTGAAGCATTCTCTGCTGCTTTTACATATGTATATTTAGCTTATAATACACACACTCTATTACAGTTATTCCCACATACACACACACACGTGCGCATGCGCTCTGCTAGCTCTGCTTAGACGCAGCCGCTGCGCTTGGACTGCAGCTGGGCTTTGTCATGGGAATTTAATTATAAAAAAACGAATTAATTACTTAATTAAACTATAACTTTTTTTCTATTATTAATATTTTCACTTGACATACTATAAGTTATATATTTTTTTTTCAAAGAGAAAAGCTGCTGCTGTACATAGGCATCACAGTGGCTCCAATGCCAAATCGCACAAGCCTTTTAAATTATTTCAATGTGCTTTTTAGTTAGCAGTAAGTGACTTATATTAAGTTTTAACATTTTTCCTTAATTCTATGAAGTCTTAACTTAGTGAAACAAACAAAAAAATTCAGTTTCTAAGCGATAACGCTTTTTTTATTTTTAACAAGTAAGAAGGCTCTAGTCGAGACGGCTCGACTACGAGATCCCCTGAACCCTGCAAAAAAATGATACTCTTCTTCTTTACGATCGCATGAGCGCGAGCTCTGCTAACCGCGCAGTTGCTGCCGTGGCTTGGGGGTGGGTTGGGCTATACTTTGAACGCCTATAACTCCATTTCTAGATGGATGATCTTAATGAAATTTTCAGAGTAGATTAAGAATATCTAAATGTATCTATGTGCCAAATTTCAAGTCTCTAGTATTTGAAATGCGTTTTTTGCAAATTGTGGGCGAAGGGGGCGTGGCATCCAAAATCCAAAAATTACATAATCTGCGTATTAATAATATCTATCTAAATATACAAATTCGAAGTCTTTAGCTAAAACGGTGTAGAAGCTATGCTCAAAAAACCAATAAAATTGAAACGAATTTTCGATTTTTTATCGATAATTTGGAAATGGGATGAGTTATCGAAAAAACAAAATAAACTCGTACTGCGTAGCTAACATATGAGTGTTCATGTGAAATTTCAGCTCTCTAGCTCTTATAGTTTCCGAAATCTCGACGTTCATACGGACGGACGGACGGACGGACGGACGGACGGACGGACGGACGGACGGACGGACGGACGGACGGACGGACGGACGGACGGACGGACGGACGGACAGACGGACAGGGCTCAATAAACTTATTTTTTTCTGCTGATCAAGAATATATATACTTTATGGGGTCTGCGACGTCTCCTTCTGCCTGTTACATACATTTTCACAAAACCATTATACCCTGAATTCCCATTTTCAATGGGTTCAGGGTATAAAAACGAATAACAAGTTCATTTATGAGTTGTCACTCTTGTCTGTCCAGCACAACAGCTGGCTTAGCTCAGCTTCACTTGATGCAAAGCAGCTATAGCTGACCTATAATTGTCTGTAGATATATCAAATATTTTTTATATTTATTTTATATTTTTTTATTTATTTTTTATTTTTATTCAATATTTATGCCTTGCGCTTCTTTGTTTGACTGCTGCCTTTTTTTTATGGGTCACATTTTGCATTTCAATTATCATTTGCACTTCCACCTGACACATAAAAACTCATTTGCTGCTGTTGAATCTCTGGGCGTTGCTGGCCTTTTTTTCTTCTTCTTTCTTAATAATATTTATGGCCCATGCGCTGAGTATTTTCATAATTAATTTCTTTCAGCGGCGAGAAAGAGAAATATGCACGAGGCCTAATGTGAATTATTGCGAATGTTGTTGCAATTGCAATTGCAATTGTTGTTGTTTGGAAAACCCAATGCCGTTATATATATGCCCAGATGCATTTATACATATGTATATATATATATATATATAGGTATATAGTTGTGTGTGTTTGCCTGTGACAGTTTTTGTTGCTGCTTTTGCCGCCTCTTTTCACATTTTTGATCGACAATTTCACTTTTCGTTTGCCGCCACAAGCGAGGAGGAAGACCCAAGCTCATATAGCCAAACACACACACACATGCACACACATGCACACACATGCACATTCATAGCACTTATAGTACAGACATAATCCATGCAGAGAGCCATGCATATATAAGGTCGACAACAATTGCGGTCGCTGGCAGCGTCAACAGCTCAAAGATTCCCAGGCGCATTGTTGAATCGCGTGCAGTTTTTTTTTCTTTCTTTTTCTTTAGATTGAATATATATACATATGTATTTGTATATGCACATAGATTGTTTGCCCGCTGGGGTCGTTTGTCAAACCTTATGGCGTTTTCAAGTGCAAAGCCAAGGTTGCATGCGAAGGAGTTGAGTTAGTGCCAGCAGTTGGCTCTATTATCGACACGAAACGGGTTTACAGCAAACAGAGAGAGGGGAAGAGGGAGAGAGGCAGCGAGTGGGAGACTGAGTGAGAGAGAACGTATGAACCAGAGGCAGCTTGTTCGCGGCATCAGCTGTAGCTGTTGCTGATGCTGCCAACTGTTGCAGAATTTCACTTTCTTTCGAAATTGCGCTGACCCCGATTTATTACCAATGACAACAGCAACAGCAGCAACAACAGTGTTAGCTTGGCCATAAGCCTCATAGCACCCGCTGCTTTTGTTTTATTTCATTTTATATCGTGTCACAGCGCCTCTAATTGAATTACGTTGTCTGTCTCCGTCACTCCCTCTCTCCCACTCCCTCTCTCTCTCTCTCTCTCTCTCTCTCTGTCTCCCAAATCCATCCCTCGCCCAAAAATAATTATGAGAAAGTCCACGCCCATTGTTGTGCGCACATCAACTCGTTTTCGGCTGCTCACCCACTGCCATTGCCATTTCCACAGCCATTGATAAGTTTTCACATAATTAGCTCAGTTGGCTCCGGCTCCATAAAATAACCCAGCTACCGTTCAAAGTTGACCAGCGTCACGCGGAGTGGAAGCTGTGCCCGAATTTCTATGCACATATGAAAATTGGGTTATTAGGATCATCGTCAGCTGAGCAATTGGCCAATTCCACTTCAAAGAAAACTCAAAGAAAAACTGGGAGCTGCGCAAAAAAAAAACTGAGAAAATTACCAAATATCTCATTTAATTAGTTGCAGTCATACTTTGGTATACTTTTATTTAGTTCACTTTTCTGATCAATTGAAGTTTATTGTAAATACTGCAATTGGAGTTTTTCTTACTCGAATGTCCAATTGGAGTTTTAGTTCTTATGTGATTCTTACTAGTCATGAAATCATGTCTGTTTTTGCATTCTTTCACTCAATGGCTCTCATTGTCTCTCTTTATCTTTAGATGCTTCTCTATCTCTCTCTCTCTCTCTCTCTCTCTCTCTCTCTCTGTATCTCTCTCTCTCTCTCTCTCTCTCTCTCTCTCTCTCTGTCTGTATCTCTCTAGTTCTTACGTGACTCTTACTTGACATAAAATCCTGTCTGTTTTTGCATTCTTTCTCTCTGTTTCTCTCATTGTCCCTCTCTCTCTCTCTCTCTCTCTCTCTCTCTCTCTGTATCTCTCTAGTTCTTACGTGATTCTTACTAGACAAGAAATCATGTCTACATTCTTACTTTCTGTGTCTCTCATTGTCTCTCTTTCGATACTTATCTATCCCTCTCTCTCTCTCTCTCTAGCTCTCTCTCCCTCTGTATTTTTCTCTGTCTCTTTCTGTATTTCTGTATTTTTCTACCTCTTTGTGTCTCTTTCTCTCTCTATCTGTGTTTTTTTTTTTTTTGTTTCTCGTGGTTGCTCATTGTCATTGTCTCTATTTATTTCGCTTTGTCTCTCTTTGTATTTCTCTGCCTCTTTCTGTCTCCTCCTGTCACTCTCTGTCTCTCTATGTCTTTCTCTTTATCTCTTTCCGTCGTTCTCTGTATTTTTCTTTGTGTTTTCTTTGTGTCTTTTTGTGTGTTTCTCTGTGTTTCTCTCTCTGTCTTACTACGGTCTTCTAAATTTGTGTGCTGTTGTTTCTATTGCTTCCTCTCCTCTCTCTCTCTCTCTCTCTCTCTCGTTCATTTAAACTCTTGCTGTCTGATTATATCTGTTTATCTTTCTCTGTCTCTCTCCACTTCTCTCCCTATCTCTCGCGCTCTCTCTCTCTCTTTCTCTCACTCTCTCTCTCTCTCTTTCTCTCACTCTCTCTCTCTCTCCAGTCTTTCTCTATATTATTCATTCTCTGATCTTCCCTCACTCTTCTTTCTTTCTGCCTCTCTATCGTTCTCTATTCTATTCTCTATTCTTCCTGTGATCCATTCTCTCTCTCTCTCTCTCTCCTTCTCGCATAATGTAATATATCATCTTTGATTTTCATCTCGTCAAATTAGGTATGAGATCAATATGTTCACTTGAAAACATTTTAACTGGTTAGAGTTCCATTTGACAGCCAGCAAATTGACTTCAATTTGAAATGAAATTGAAATCCGAAAGAAAAATGCAATTAGTTTTGGGCTTGCTTACGTTTTAAGTGATTTTTAAGCAGCTGCTGGCGATCGAAATGCGGAATCGTTGCAGCTAATGAAAAGCCAACCACAATCCGAGAGAGAAGATGCCATGAGCTGGAGTCAACTAGCTGCTGCTGTGTGTGTGTGTGTGTGTGAGTTGGGATGTCAATGAGCGGGACGAATGCCGAAAGTAACCATAAATAATGGTAAATTGACATTTAGACGCACATGGAAGGAAGTTCAACATATTTGTGGGTATGAAGTTTTTTTTTTTATTGTGGTCTGGCGCCGTTGCATGGAAAGCACAAGCCAAAGCCAAAGCAAAAGCAAAAGCAAAAGCATTGCAAAAACTTTGTTGCTGTTAGTTGATGATAATGATGACGCCATCTGGCGGCCGGTAGCCATTGGCCATTGGCTTGGGTCAATTAACAATTTGGGCCACGACCCTGCCTCCTAGAGTCGAGTGAAAGCCGCAATGGGCCGAAAATTCATTCGTTATAGCCACAGTTACACATATTTCAAATCATATTCAAATTTTGCTAGCGCAAATTTTGTTGTTGTTATTAAATTAGGAAAAAGGAAAAGGTCAAAAATTATTTTCATTTTTAGGAAGTATTAAATTAAAATGCTATAAAATATTTGAAATTCAAACAAATATTTTCTCAAATAATCTGATGAATAATCAAACTAATTTTTTTTTTTAATACAGAAATAATGCTGAATTTAAATGCTATTTAAATATATATTTTATTAAATATATGCGCATATAATTTTTTTAAAAATACCTAATACAACTATGTATTCAATCTGTAACTTCAGATCAAGCAGAATACATTTTTTTCATATTATTATTATTATTATTTTTTTTAATATTTAAAGCAAATATGTAATTGAAATATTTTTTTTTTTAAATAATTATAGCAAATATGTAATTTATACATTTTTTTTAAGTTTAAATATAATATTTTTCAAGTTTTAAAATTAAATTTTATACATATGTAATATATAAGAATTATATAATTATACATATTTTAAATATGTATAAAATATAATTTCAAAACATACTTAAGAATACAATTTTAAAACTTTAAAAATATTAATTTGAAATAATTTTGTTTTTTTTTTTTTTTTTTTTTTTTTTTTTTTTTAATAAATTCAAAACTTTCAAAAAATATTTATTTAATTTTATAAAATATAATTTCAAAACATATTTCAAAATATAATTTTAAAACTTCAAAAATATTAATTTCAAATTTTTTTTTTTTGTAATAAATTCAAAACTTTCAAAAAATATTTCTTTAATTGTATAAAATATAATTTCAAAACATATTACAAAATACAATTTTAAAACTTTAAATATATTAATTTTAAATATTTTTTTTTTTATAAATTCAAAACTTTCACAAAATATTTAAGAAAATTTTAGAAGATATATACAACAAGACAAATATTTAGTAAAAAACATCCATAAAAAATTTATAAATTATAAAATTTTAATATATTTTTTTGTAAAAAATTTCAACACGTTTTAAATAAAAAAAAAAAAAAAAAAAAAAAATATATATATATATATATATATATATATATATATATATATATATAATAAATTTATTTATATGCATATATAACATAACCAACAAAATTGTTCTGAAAATAATTTAAAAAAAAAATTATTTTTATATTTATTCAAAATATAAAACTTTATTTTTGTCATGCTCAAAAATTGCATTCATAGAAATATAGCAGAAGCAAAACAATATAAAAGAAATAAAAACATTTTCTACATTATTTTGTGATATATTTTATGCTAAGGCTCCACAGTGCGTGTGTAGGCCAACATTTAATTGATTTACTTAGGCACTCTCAGTCATAAATATATATGTATATTTATAAATAAGTATATATGTATATATTCCGTCATTCAGTTTGATATCTGTTGTTATCAGTATGTGACATTGTTGTTACTTGGCTGTGCTTGGTTTTGACGTTAATTGGCTTTTAATCTAAGGAAGCCTCTTCAAGTTGTTAGTGAGACTGGCGCGAGATTAGCAGCGCGCCTCGAGTTATGTGCCAAGCCCAATGAATTGAGTGAATGCGTATTTTATGCTGGGCTGAGTTCTAGATTTGTATAGAGTATGTAGTACTATCAAGAGCTGATTCATTTATTTTGCAATTATGTCGTATCTATGTGAATCTGTCATTGGTCATCGTTTAGTCAGTTTCAGTTGCAAAGACGTCAAATGGGCGGGCATGGGCTGATAATCGATATCAATGGGCCCGTTATATAATTACATTGCTATCCTTGATCGTCACAATTGAGAAAGACTTCAGCTAGCGATGCGAACTGTTAATAGTCTTGGCAGGCTACTTCTCTAAGCTTCTCCTTATGCAGTTAATAACTTCATTTCGAGATATTTTTGCAGAGCTAAACAGGCAAGCCAGTGTTTACCCGTTACACTCACCTGTTGACTTTGTTTTTTGACGCCGGCCAGACCTTGGCCATGACAACGGACTAGCCTAACCGGCTCGACTCGGCGTTGGCTCGGTCTCGCTAACCGGATCAATAAGGCCAATCATTTATCGGCCCGCTCCAATATGGCCAAAATTAATGGTTGCCATCTCGCCGGTAGGCATTCAATATATGAGCCAAAAAGTGAAATGGAAAATTGATTGTAAATCAGAGTAGACTGCACTGAGCGAAAGTTTGTGTTGTTTCAATGGATTGTCAGATATTCTCTGAATGGGTATTTTATGCTGAGCTTAGACATTGGATTGCGATATATATTAGATATTGAAATGGAGCAGAATTATAAGTATTTTTTTTATTTATTTATTTATTTTTTTTTATTATAAATGTTTATTTACAGCTTAACGTTCCGTTACCTTTTAGGCAACGTAATCTAAACGGAAATTAAATAAATTAATAAATAAGGAGAAAATATATATATTTTTTATGGAAAGTATATGAATACTATGAAAAAATGTTCCTGTCAAGACACGATCCAGCAGGTCTTGCGGGTGATGGCGTTTTAGTCTTCTTCTAGTGGATGTACGTCTAAGGGCTGCTGTACCTAGAAGTATTTATCTTTAATTTGTTGCTCCCCCATCTCTTTACTTACTTTACTTTTCCTTCAGTGAGCTGGAGTAACTAACTGCCAGTCTCAATTTTACTGCTATTCTATGCGATTTTCAAATTCATAGAATTTATTCGTAGAGCTATTGAAGTGGAGCAGAAGTAGAAGGATTTTTAATGAATTTCTTTGTCTCGCATCTCATATTATTTTTCTTTCAATTTTATTGCTCTTCTATGCGATTTTCAAATTAACTAAAAATTAACTCAATTTAGATTCTGAAGTTGAAGCAGGAATGAAATGAATATTTAATTTTCTCTTCTCCCAGTGTATGTTGTATTTATGTGAAGCAAGATCTGGCATTCAGTTACGTTGCTCTCCTATGCGATTTTCAGAATAATAAGACTTATTCAGTAAAGATTTTCTTGTCGGCGGGGCTTCTTTGAAGTAGAGTAGAAGCAGCAGAACTTTCATTTTATTTGCATCTCGTGCTATTAGTCTGCATTTATTTTATATGGAACCAAGTCTCGTTTTCAATCTTGCTGCTCTTCTCTGCGATTTTCAAATCAATCAGACTCATACAACTTGGATTCTCTTGTGGACGGGACTTGTCTGAAGTTGGAGCACGAATTGGTTTAGCAATCTGAAAGACATTTTGGCATCATTAACATAATGATATACATTTTATTCATTATAATATTATATATTATATTCTTTTCTCTCAGTGTAACTCTATTTTCAATTACGTAGATCTTCTGTGCGATTTTCATATACATTGAACCTAATGAATTTGGATTCTCTTATAGGCGAGAAATGAATGAAGAAGGATTAGCAAATACAGATTTTTTTCTTTTCTCTCAGTGTATGCTGACTTTATGTGGAGCTAACTCTCGTTTTCAATGACGTGGGTCTTCTCTGCGATTTTCATTGAACTCAATCAATTTGGATTCTCTTATAGGCGAGACTTGCCTCCAGCAGAGAGAGATTATTCAGCGACTTGTCTGCAGCTGGATTAGGCATGGGCGTAGCATGAATTAATTTCTTCATTTCATTTATACCACATATGTTTCTCTCACTGCACACTCACCGTCAACCACTTGTCATCTCATTGCAGGCAACTTGCAGCCGGCTGACAACTGCTTTGGGCCTGGTGCTGACTGCGCTGCTGTGTGTGACAGCTGCCGTTGCGCTGTCACCGCCGCCGCAGCCAGCCGATCATTTGGTGCCACCGCCCGCGCCCGTTGCACTGCCCGCACCGCCATCGGCGGCGTTGCCCGTGCCGCAGCGGCTCACACATGCCGGCTACTCGGAGCCACAGCCACCCGAGGGTGGCTTCATGACGCGCGTCGCCCGTTGGTTTGGTCTGGGCGGTGCCGGCTCAGCGCCGCGCGATCAGCAGCTAAGCGCCAGCGCAGGACTAAGCTATGCCTATCCGAAGCCAGTGCAGCATTTCAGTGCGGATGGCAAACCGTGCGGCCTGTGCAACAAGTATCCCTGGGTGCCCATGTTCGGACAGCAGCAGCAGCCACAGCAGCCACAGCAGCCACCGCAGCTGCATCAACAGCAACTGCCTCAGCAGCACATCTCTGCCTGGCAGCAGCAGCAGCCACTGGCTCAAGCCTCGCAGCATCGCCAGCGCGCCGTGCAGTTCCAGGCGCCGCCACAGAGCGTCTTTCTGCCCATCTCGCTGCCAGTGCCCGGACTGAGTAATGTGGCCATGCCTCCACTCTACAACGCGCAGCCATTCCGACCGCTGCCACAGCAACACCAGCACCAGCAGCAGCAGCAGCAGCAACACCAGCACCAGCAGCACCAGCAGCACCAGCAGCACCAGCAGCAGCAGCAGCAGCTCTATCATCTGGAGAATGTTGGCGCTCACTCGGAGCTGCGACCTGTGCCCGCGGTGCCATCGACCACAGCTCAGCCGCCGGCACGGCAGTCGAGCAGCAGCAGCTTTGAGATTGTGCAAAGCCATCAGCTGACGGACTTTGTCACCTCCGTGGAGTATCCGGCCACCTATGTGCAGTCGCATGCCATTGATCTGGGTCAGACGGCAACGCCAACGGCCACGGCGCTGCCCAAGAATCACAGACCGCTGCAGCAACAGCAGCAGCCACTAGACATCAGCACCGTGCGCTATCAGCTGGAGGATCTGAGCAGCGGTGCAGTGCATCAGCATTTGCCGGCCTCGCAGCTGCTCACCGAAATTGGACAGTTTACGCCCATCACCGTTGAGACGCCAACGACGCAAATTCCGGCCGCAGACAACTATCCGGCCGCCTCGTCACAGCAGCAGCAGCAGCACGAGGAGGAGCAGGAGCAGCAGCATCTGTACTATGCCGAGCAATATCAAGATCTGGCCGAGACGAGCACCGTGACGCCCGCGTACGATTCTCTGGTCTATACCACGGAGCAGCCGGCGCCGTCGGCTGCTGTTGAGCTGAACAATCATCTGGTGTCGCAGGGGCGTGATGGGCGGCAGCGGGAGACGCCTAAGCGGCTGCTCGACTCGCCCATCAATCATGGCCAGGCGCGTCCTTTTACCCGTGATCCCGCCGAGCTGAGCATTCGTCTCGGGCAGCCGACGCAGGCGCCGACGCCGACATCCACGTACGGCGCCATCGATGCCAGCGGCCAATTTGCGGGCATGTCGCCGCCGGGGCCGGGGCCACAGCAGGTGATCATACCGTATACGACCAAGCAGAAGCCACGCCCCTTCGAGCCGGTCAACTGGACGCCCGGCTGGCGGCTGCGTCCCAGCCAGGAGAACGAGCTGCACGAGCAGCAGGAATCGAAGCTGGTGAGCACGTCCACGGTGACGGCAGCGCCGCCACCAAACACGCGTCGCACCACCAAATACCTAACCAAAATTCTGGCCTCCAATCTGCGCGAGCTGCTGAAGCGGGAGCGCGAGACGAAGCGACGGCCCGCCCACTTTGGCGTGGACATCTCGAAGCTGCAGCACAACATCGACGGCTGGACGGAGCAGGAATACAATTCGCTATCGCATCGCCCCAGCACGCCAACCATACGCGGTCGCTCCAAGCACATACCCACCGAGTATCTGACCACAACGACGCCAGCGACGCCGACGGCCACGTCGACGGCTCTGCGCCAGTCGAAGACGACGCGTGGCAGCGTCGGCGGCGGTGGCTTTGAGCTGGGCGGCGGCGCCACCTCAAGTCTGGGCAATGCGGGCGATCTCTCCACCTCGATTAACAATCTGGAGCAGCTGCATCTGCGTCGCTTCCAGCCTGTCGAGCACAATCATCTGCTGCCCGACTATTACGAGTCGGCGCATCGCCATGGCCCAGCGCTGCGCAGCACTACGCCCATGCCCACTGCCACGCCCACAACGACAACGCCAGCATCCACGGCTGAGCCCGATATGGTAACGCCTCTGTACATGCGCACCACGGCATCCACGCCAGCGCCCGTCGAGCTGTGGAAGCAGGCCAAGGTGGCCATTCTGCCACAGACCAATGAGAAGGTCTACGTCGTTACGCCACAGCCGCGTCATCAGCCACAGCAGCAGAGCGAGCTGTCCGCATCGGCCTCGGTGCCGTCTCCAGTCTATCAAACGCCAGCGCCCAGATTTCCACGTGTGCGACCCACACCAGCTGCAGCCACAGGTAAGATAGACACGTTTCCAAGCTGAACCCAAAGCAATCGCGTCTGGTTCCTCTGCTTGAGATCTCGCTTTTGAAGTTGGTTGGGTCTGATTCTCCTCCAGCTTGATATATTCTATATATTCTCACTTAACACTTGCTCATGAAGCGAAATCATGAATCCAATATACCCGCTTTTACTGGCATCTGTATAATAGCTATTGAAGCTGCTTGGATGATTAGCTAGCTGGAGTCTGCTGCTTCTGCTTGATGCTTTGATATATATGTTTCGATATATATAGATATATATAGACAGTTGGGTATATTGGCTTTCTACATGTGTCTATTGCTATTGGAGTCTGATATATTCGAGCTGCTCATGAAGTGAGCTGGGTATATTGGTTTTATACGTCTGTCTGTATATAGGGAGAGTCCGTTCGCCAATTTGCTATTGAAACTGCTTGGATCTTAGGTTATGTTCTCCAGTCTCTTCGCTGCTGAAGATATGGGGGTTACACATAGGGGGTTACACATAGCATATGGAAATTCTTTGAAAATATGTTGCCTCAGAAAATCCCGATATTGTACAGTTCTAAAGCTAGAACAACATTTGACTCTTGATTCATTCTACATGATCTGCTTATTAGGGGAAATGCATATATATGCCTATATAGCAGCCTTTTCAGCTATTTTTAGCCTTTTTCAGCTTCTTTTCAGCTATTTTTTAAGCAAAGAGTGCTATATATATATTCATATCATATCTAATATCCCTATCCCTCTCTACCCCTAATGCCCTCTCTCCAACTATAGTAACCAGCGAAATAATGAGCGCCACGCCCACACCCGCAACGGAGCAGTTGCGCAACTATACGCCGGACATATTTGGCTTGAAGGGTCTGTCCGCCTATGTGCCAGCGGAGCCTGTGGAGATCATTGATGGCAATTCCAAAGTAAATCGCAATCGCAGCAATCGTTGGCTTTGATACGTAATCATAATGTTTGCTTTGTCTCAAACACACACACACACACATCCATCCACCTATGCATATCACTCATAAATACATTATACAACACCACGCACATACGCATCCGCATCCGCACACACACACACACACTCAGGTAATCACAATTGTGACAGCGGCGCCGGCAGCGGCTGCGCTGCAGCGACAAACACCAAAGTCCACGATATCGCCAAGACCCAGATAGAGGCCAGGAGGCAGGACGCAGCCCAGGACACAATGGCGGCCGGAGTTGCAGCGCCAGGAGTTCCCAAAGCTTGACCAGTGCGGCGCATCTATTGTAATATATTTCCACAGGCCAATCGAATGGATGCACCTGACTTATCGTGTTGCGAACCTAATTTGTAAGCCTAAACCAATTTTAGAGTATTTTTGCATTTGGTAGCTTTACACGTACACTTAGTTTTATCCATATTGGTAATGTGTTTTACAGCTAAATAATTATATAATTTTTTTTTGGTTTTTTTTTTTCGTGACGTGAACTTTAATTTTACTTCAAATATAAAAATATAAATAAATATATATATAAATATATAGACATATATATGCATATATGTATGATCGTAGCAATATGGAAAGTCTAGTTTGGCCACGCCCCACAGTCACGTGCGCCTGTGGGCGGCGGCGCAGTGTGTGTACGTATGTTTCTAATTACTTAAGCGGCATAAAAATAAAAGAGAAAACAAAAATAAACTATTAAAAAAAAATCTATAATAAGACATATATAATGCGAATCAAAGTCACTTTTATGTAACTAAGCAGAGAAAATTGCAATTTATTCAATATATTAATTAAAATAAACGTTATATGTGTACGTTCCACGAGTTTTTCTTGCATTTAATATCAAAGCAGCCTAAAAGTATGCAGCAAAAATGGCGAACTTTTGTATGTGGGGAAATTTTGCGATGCGCGCAAAAGTATGCTACATTTTTTAAATGCAAAAGTGTCTTTACATTTGATATAGCTAGAAATAGTTATGGCCAGAAAATTGAGTACCAGGTCCATTAAAAATGATGTATAATTTAAAATCTATATCAATTAGAGTATAAATTATATTTTGCGAGAGCAACAAGACTGCATCGACTTTTAGGTAGTCTTTTACTACCATACGCTAGTATATAATATGTACACCTATGTGCATGATTTACAAAAGAGCTTAAGAACTAAAAAAAAAAAAAAGTAAAGATGTTATATATCTTATATATTTCGCTTAATCAACTGGCCAGCTTGCGTCTGTGTCGTCGCCACAACGCCTCAAAGGTCCACAAAGCAGCCGCCATGAAGGTCAATGCGTCCAGGCAATGCAGCGTTACTGAGTAGTTGAAGCGATCACGCACAAGACCTGCATGGATCGCATAGAGATTATTAGATCTAGATACACAGATATAGACAGATAATACCCACCCACAAAGGGACCACAGATGAGCGTAAACAAGCCCGAGATGAGCAGCTGCAGGCCAGAGGCTCCAGGGAGACGATTCAGCGGCACATAGCCGGGTATGATCAGTGGCCAGAAGATGGTGCGCACACCCTTGCACAGGCCAATCCACATGAAGCAGGCCAGTATGCCCATGTAGGATCGCGTGCAGGCCACTGCGGTGCGCCCGATGGCGATGCCAACGACGCCGATCAGAAAGAAGACGCGATTATCCCAGGGTATCTTCTCGGTGATGAATGGCACCAGGAATCTCATGGTGATGTCCAGGCCGGCCATCAGGGACATGGCCACTGTGATCTGTTTCGTATCGAATCCAAAGTCCGTCAATATGAACGGCGTCAGAATGGCAAAGTTCAGCTCCCCGAAGTTAATGACCGTCAGTCCGGCGACCAGATTCACGTACGTTATGTCCCGTAGCAGATCCAGGTCAAAGAACATCACAATCTTCTCTATGCAGCTCATCTTGGCCTTGCGCTGTGACTCGGTGTCATTGTTATTATTCTGCTCCACTTGCTCCATTTGCTGGGCGGCATAGAGCGCCCGCTGCTCGGCACAGCTGCAGCAGAGCTTCGACTCCAGTATGGATTCTTCGCGCTCTCGCCGAAAGTAATTTGGTCGCAGGAACTCATCGTCCTGCTGCTGTTGCTGGCGCTCCTCGCTGATGGGACTGTGCAGCCGCTGTGTATGCTCCAAGTCCTTCGAACTGGACACCGTGCGAAAGCGCATGCGTCCCGAGCTCAGCGAGAGCTTTGACCCATACCAGCCGTCATTGGCCCGCGACAACATGGGCGTGCCGGGCTCAATGATCTCGTAGCCCGGCCGCTGAGCATCATCATCCTGATACAGATACTGGCTGGAGAAGATGCCGCCCGGCTCGCGCTTGCGCTGCAGCGTACAATGGGCGCACAGTATCTCCGGCTGCTGCTCCACTGGCATAGCCGCCGCCGCTGCCGCTGCCGACTCCGTTGCATCTCCCCTCAGGTGATAGCGCACCGGTTGATAGATGAGCGCACTGAGAAAGCTGTGCAGCGCGATGGCGGCAAAGATCAGCACCGTGCCCTGGACATCGTAGATGCTCAGCAGAAACGTGACCAGATACGGGAAAAAGATCGGGCCCAGCCCAGTGATTGTCCAGGAGAAGCCAGCGGCACGGCGGCGCTTCTGCTGAAAGTACGTGTTGATGGCCAGCGAGGAGGCCGACACGCTGATGCCCATGCCAAAGCCTGAGAGAGCGGGAGCTTAGTGAGAGAGAGAGTCGAGAAAGGAACAATCAAGCTCGTACCATAAAGCACCGCATAGGCGACAATGTAGCCGGCGAAGGTCTCACAGAAGGCGGTCAGAGCAATGCCCGTAAAGCAGAGCAGCGCGCCCGTCATGGCCACCTGGCGGAAGGTGAAGCGCCGAAACATGGGCCCATTGAGCAGACCCGTGCAGGCCGAGACAGCGGGATTCGTATTGATTATGGCCGTCACCTGGGAGCTGCTCAGGCCCAGATCGATGAGGCGTTCGCGAAATATCAAGCCGAACTGCTGCAGGCAGGGATAAAGTGACATCTGCAAGTGCGTCGAATAATTGCTTGGAATATGATCAAGTGCTTGGATGTTTACCTACATTGGATAAGCCAGCGGCGACGCACACCAGCCACGCCCAGCCGCCATCGGGCGCCACAAAATGCTCGCCCAGATCACTCTTGTCCTTGCGATTGTAATAGCCATGCCCACGTTGGCCGCGTCGCGGCAATGGCTGTGTTGTATCGCCATAGACCTTCTGCTCCTGGGACACCATCTTGTCCAGCTGCAATCTGCACTCTGCAATCTGCAATCAATGCCAATGGAGATTCATCAGTGACGCAAGTCAAATGGAAATTCTCATCGAGCCAACGACGTCAATTCCCAAACAATTTAAGGCCAGTTCAATTGCCATAGAGCTCCAACGAGCACTTGTCACAATTAACTGCGCCGCTGCTGCACGAGCCAGCAATCAGGTATGAGATCGCATTTGTTGTCGGGTTCATGGCTGTGGCGTTTGGGATGAGATCTTGTGCCAGTCTTATCAGCAGACTTGGCGAAACCAACCTCAGCTTGAGCGATCTAAATGAATCATATTGTCGAAACTATAGCGCCAGAGACTATGACTAGAATATATACATAGACATAGACATATATATATATATCTGTTGTATAACTAGCTAAGCTATTGATCGACTCGTATCTCTGCCTCGCTGAACTCCTTTAGTTAACTGTGTAAACTGCAAGCCAAATAGCTCTATCAATAGCACTTTTGTTGATCTTATCTTTATCTGTCAACAGTAGAGCTTTGTCTACTACATAGCTACTATATAAATTGACTAGCAGAGAGAGAGAGAGGGAGAGAGAGAGAGAGATACAGTCAGGTGATAAGAATAGTTCTTTTGTTTGATCAGTTGGCTGTGATCAGTAACTGATTTGATTGATTAGATTGGCTTGTTGGTCCTTTAGTTCTTTGCGTTTGACAACAGCAACTGCCCAGAGCCACGCCCCTTGTGCACAGGTGTGGCGTGGGCGATTTGACACCAAGCTCATGAGCGGAATTCGTGATAAGAACGTGTTACAGAACCAATTTAATCGTATCATGTAATCAGCCATAGATTGATATATCTGCTATATGGTATACATATATATATATAGTATTTTTATATACGTATGTCTCACTAATTGCTTTGGCCAATGCGATTGCAATTTTGGCAGTCGATCTGCCTCTTGGCGCCTTTTGCCTGTGCAATTTTTATTTTTACTTCTGCACTCTCTCTCTCTCTCTCTCTCACATTTACAAAAAAATAATACAAAAAAATAAAATTTTGTTACATTTTATTTAGTGGCTTTGACTTTGGCAGCTCATCAAGTTCAAAGCCGCCGCACGCAACGCCGAAACCGAAATTCCAATTAGAATCTGCTTATATGCTGCACTGCAATTGCACTTGTCCAATTGGCATGCTGCTTCAATGCTTAACAATTGCTAACGGTTAGCGGGTTGGCGGGCAAACGGTTATCGACTCGCGACGATCTCGACGCTCTTAGCTGCTCAAACAAACTAAAAACCGATAATTGCCCGAGGACGGCAAATCAGCGCAAATGCCAATTCAATTGAGCGACATCGAACAGCGCGCTGTTAACTAACAGCAGCGTGCGCTGTTAAGCCCAAGGGATGCGACTGTTGGCGAGAGTTTCAATTTGTGCATAGATTTTATTTAATATATTATTTATTTAAATTCATGTTCAACTTTTTTTGCTACAGATTAACTGCTTATGCTATTATTTAATGCCAACTGTGCAATAGAAAAAAAACGACATTTATATTTCAGTGCTTATAACAGGCCAACTGGCCTTATGTAATCCAGTAAATATATATATATTTACTGAACAATATGTAATCTATAGTTAATGGTTAGTTTGCCTATAATTGAGCGATATGTATATGATTATGTATGAGTTTATTCGCATATTGATCCGAGATATCTGACACTGATCTAAAAATGTTGTTTAAATAAAAATATGTTAACTCAGTTCAGTTCACAATTAATCAAGTGAAACGTTTAAAATATATAATTCTTTTTTTTTTAATAAAAAAAATACAGTCCCATTAAAGCTAAGACACAAAAACTTATATCTGGACATGGTTTAAATTGCTAACTAAAAGTACTTAAGAGGTCGCTTACGCTAGATAATATCGCTTAAAGTTATAGAGTTATGCTACGAGCTAAGGTTAGTGCGAATTGCTTAAGATAATACTATAGACAGGGCAATTGAAATGGATGTCGAGTTGACCTGGGCCAAGCTTAGAGTGGTGGGCCGCATAAGTAGCTCAGTTGCTGCAGGGCTGCCCCAGCTGATCGCTACTGCTCCGGCGGACTGTACGGCTTGCCGAGAGCCCGTCGAATCGCCGACTCGCCGATCCACAGGAGCAGAGCGATGCCGGTGAGAAAGTTGATGCAGTGAATGGTGGCGCTGTAGCCATACGCATTGGTGATGACGCCTGTGCAAGTGAGAAGTCGAGATTAGAGAGCTGTCAATGTGCCGTTTCTACGGGTGTACTTACCCAGCAGGGGTCCCATGGCAAAGGAGAAGACGGTGTTGAAGATCAGCTGCAGGCCGGAGGCGGCGGGCAGGCGACGCAGCGGCACATAGCTGGGTATGATCAGTGGCGAGAAGATGGTGCGGAATCCCTTGCCAAAGCCGATGAGCAGAAAGACGGCCACGATCACATTGTACGACGAGGCCATGGTGACAATGACACGGCCCACGGCGATGCAAATGATGCCAAAGGCAAATAGCACCCGATTGTCCAGATTGACCTTCTCGAGGAAGAGCGGAGCCAGGAAGCGCACACAGATGTCCATGCAAGCCAGCAGCGACATGACCAGCGAGCACTGCTCATTTGTATAGCCGTAGCTGTCCAGGATGAACGGCGTTAGCACCGAGAAATTCATCTCGCCGAACATCATGATGCTCATGCCGATGACCAGATTGACAAAGGTCACGTTGCGCAGCAGATCCAGATCGAAGAATTTGGCCACCTTTTGGCGAAACTTCATTTTGCGCTTCGCCACCTCCTCGGCCTCGACGGCGGCCTGGAGTGCCTGCTCCTGCAGACGCAGTGCATCGGCCGACTTCTGCAGCAGAGCCTTGTCCTCGGCGCAGGTGCAGCTCAGCAGCTCCTCGGCGCCGGGCTTGGAGTAGATGCTGGTCTTGCTCGCATAGCGTCCGAGATCGCCGCGTTCGCGATTGAAGTAGTTGGGCTTGGACAGACCCATGGCCGACTCCTGCTGCCGCTGCAAGCGATCCGCCTCGTTGGCCTCCTCCAGTTTGTTTAGATTGTCGCGACTGAGTTTGGTGGCTGCTGCAGCTCCCACACCGATCGAGGCCTGGCGCAGCAGCACCTGTCGCCGCTCGGAGGCCAGCGACAATTTGGAGCCGAACCAGCCATCGTTGGCACGTGCGAGCATCGGTGTGCCCGGATCAGTGATCTCATAGCCGGGATGCTCCGGATCGTCGTCGTTGAAGAGATATTGCGACGAGAAGATGCCACGCTTGGCGCGCTTCTGCTGCTGACAGTACAAGCACTCGTAGTCGCTCCACGGATCGCTGCCCGTCGACAACAGATTGCCATTGGCCTCGATCAGCTCCGGTTGATCCTTTTGATCAACGCTATCCGGCTCGAGCTTCTCCGGCTTGCGCACATGCCGCATCACCGGCTGCAGCGTTAGGGCGCAGAGCACCGCATTGAACGCAATGCCGGCATAGACCAAAATCGTGCCCAGCGAGCCGTAGTAGCCCAGCAGAAAGGTGGACACATATGGAAAGATGATCGGACCCAGGCCCGTGATCGTCCAGGAGAAGCCAGTGGCGCGCCTGCGGCTCTGCTTAAAGTACGTGTTCACAGCCAGCGAGACGGCGGCCATGGCCATGCCCAGGCCCACGCCATAGATCAGCGACAGGCAGATAATATACTGCCAGAAGGTGGTGCAGAAGGCCGAGCCGAAGATGCCCAAGAAGCCAAGAGTTGTGCCCGCCAAGGCCACCTGACGGAAGGTAAAACGCCGAAACATTGCGCCATTGAAAATGCCTAAGGAAATGTAATTCCAATTAAATTTAGTAATACTATAATTGATAGTTGCTGCCAGTTGCTGCTCACCCACTAGCGAGGACAGAGTCATCACCACATTCACAATGATCGTCGTCTCCTTCGCATCAAAGCCCAACGTTGACATGCGCGCCCTGTAAATCAATCCGTATTGCTGCAGCGCCGGAAACATAAAGAACTATGCAAAGACGCGGGATTAGTTAGATTTGCACATATGCATTAGAGTTCTTGCCACTCACATTATTCAGACCCGCAGCCACACAGATGACCCAGCCCCAGCCGCCATCGGGCGCCACAAAATCTGGACCCAAATCGCTCTTGTCGCGACGCTTTGGCTTCTTTGGCTTTGTCGTCTCATTGTAGACGCTCGCATAATTCTTCTGTGTCAGCGTGGACTTGTCCATGATAGTTGATATCTGTAAGGAGGAAAAAGAGGAAAATTAATTGGCTGAATTAGATTGCATTGCATCGGGATATATTTTCGCCCTGCTCGCTGTCAAGCTGTCCCCAAGCCTTTTGGCGGGCATTGAAGGCGACGGTATACTCGGGGCGTAAAAAATCGGACATTCCTTTGTCTATAGTAAATGCTTCTAAAGCTGAAGCCTTGGAGGCTCCAGTTTTGCCTTGCTGGATATATCTCTAACTTTGTCCCTAGCAATGTAAATAATATTAGAATTGTAAATCTATACTATATAGATATATATTTATCCACAGAGTATATGCCGCTAATCAGCAGAGTTACTTAAGTGTGCGGCTGAGAAAAATTCCACTTGTCCAATATATTGTATGTGTGTAAGCGTCTTGCTGTCTCGCTGCCTCTCTTGCTGGGCCGCGTGGGTTTTGCTGCCATAACTTCTTTGATTCATAATTCTATACTATGCAAACGTTCAGATTATGATCATGTCATTCATATCTATATGTCAAACCAAACTGTATGTCTCTAGTATTTGAAATACATTTTTTACACATTTTGGGGTTTTGGGGGGAATTGGGGACCGAAATCCAAAATCTGACAAAAACCGAAATTGTAATAAATTAGTATCTATATATATGCAGAAGACTTGGAGACTTTAACTCTAAAGATGAATTAAATATAATTTTATAACTGAATCTCAATATATGCGTTTATCGATAACTTTGCAAATAAACAAGTTATTGAAGACTTTCTGAAATAAACTCGTACTGCGCGTGCAATATACGGAGTTAACACAAAAAGAATGAACTCTCTAGCTCTTGTATCTTCTGAAATCAACGCGTTCATACATACGGACGGACGGACAGACGGACGGACGGACAGACGGACAGACAGACGGACGGACGGATGGACGGACAGACGGACATGGCTATATCAACTTTTCTTGTCACCCTGATCAAGAATATATATACTTTGTGGTCCTGCCACGCCTCCTTTTGCCTGCTACATACTTTTAACAAAACCATTATACCCTGATTTCCCATTTTCATTGGGCTCAGGGTATAAAAATATTGTTCATATATAGGTATCTATAGGATATAACTATATTTTGAAAAACAAGAGAATAAGAATAATTATAATAAGAACAAGATTTGATCTGAAGCTGATCACTGCAGGCCTTCTTAGCAGAGACAGCGATCTAAATAAATTGCGATTCTAGGACGAGTCGTTTGCTTCTGTCTGTTAAAGCTCAGCTCAAAGTACGGAATATGGGATAAAGAATTCCTTTATTTTGGCTTTATATGATGAGCATTTGGCTTCATAAGATGGATGCTCTTTGGAAGATGAAGACATGAAAGCCAAGCTCTAACTATGCGAAATATTTGCTCACTCAAGCAAAATGATCTTCCCTATAGAATGTGCTTCCCATTTCTCGCTTGCCAGAGACGCATTTCTTGGATATATTTTGTCGATTAGATTAGATAAGCTTAAGTCAACTGCGCCACATGACATTGAATTCGCACTGTTGGCAACAGTCAAGGCTAAATGCTCAATATACCAGAAGTCAGTGAAGACTTTGCTGAGACAGCTCCAAGACTAATATTTGTGAAAGCTATTGAAGAGTCACAGTTTGGGCGCATGCCAAGACATGAGCTAACAGCTCGCTCCCTCTCTCTCTCTCTCTCTCTCTTTCTTGCCCACTCAACTCTAATTTCTAAGCTAATATACGTGCAGCCATGGCAGACGCTTCTATTGATCGATCAACGCTTTCTTGAAGGCGCGTTAATGTCTATGCAAAATTGTCGCCATTTGTAGCATAGATAATTGCGGTCTATCAATGCTTCTAGACTTTGACTCCTTGCCGCATGCCTTGGCACACCTCATCATTATTGTTATTGCCATTGCCTAATGCTAGATAATGCTCTAATTGCTTATTGGCATTGTCGCCATCAACAACGTGGCCAGACCGTCCCCTATGTGCCAGCTATGCTAGTGGAAACGGGTCTGGCTCTGGCTGTCTTAGACATGTGCTTTCTATATTGTGTTGATTTTGCCATATGGGCGCGACGTGACCAAAAACCGCGTCGATCTTTTTACCAATTCGTTGTTTTTTTTTTATGCAAAACACGATAGTGGCTCCAATCGCTGTTGCTCCTTTGCAGCAATTGAACGTGGCTTGGGAAATCACTTAGCGGGTGTGCCCGGTTCATTGAGATCAATGCGATGCCATGGAGCTGGCTTAATGGCTGTGGCTGCAGCCAGACAGGAATTGCTATGCTTCCAGGGCTTGGGGCAGGGGGCGCAGGCAGACTGTCGCCGTCAGTTGGGTCCTTCATAAAAATGAAGAGACAAAGCAAAAGAGAATCATTCGGATCGGTTGTAAAAATAATGAAGAGTCTATAAGGAAAAGAGCAGTTGGGCAAAGCCCCTATCTCCCTCGCATCCCCCTCGCTCCGTCTGTCGCCCTCATCCACACACAGTTCTATTTATGCAGCGATAATTCGGAGACAGACCAACCAAGCAACTGGTGCAGCCGGTGCATTTGGCTGCTGGCACTTGGATGTCTTCATCGGAGCTGCAGATAGCGAGTTGTTGCTGTTGTTGTCGTGGCTGCCGCCGTCTTGTTTGCCATTGAACTGCATCGAAGCGTGCCATAAATTGACGCCCGCTGTCAGAGATTCCGACAGACAGTGTCAGTGTCAGGGGCGTACTGAGTGAAAGAGTCTGTGAAGGAGAGCAGGCTGTGTGAGCGGGGCAGGGGCAAGGGCAGGGGGAGGGAGGCCAAACCATGACCAAGATCAAGTCTGAGAAAAGGGGAGCAGCACTTAACAGCCTCACGCACTCATGCCATCGATCAATGCCCGTGTAGGCTGACAAAATGAGACAAGAGTAATGTAGACAACTGTAGCCGGCTGCAAGATACCCTGTAGCATGCTAAAATATTAAAGGCAGTCATCAAATGTGTAGTGCAACAATAACTATGGAAGGTAACTATGTGCCAGCCTTATAAAACTACAGTTCGATAACTTTTGTTATCGATTATCTGAAGCAAATTTTACGAATATCAAGCAAATAATGCTGCAGAGTATCTAAATGCCAGAGTTTGTAGTTGTAGTAAGAAACTCATTTTCGATAATTTTTCATATCGATTATTTGATATAAATAAATGCCAGAGTTTGTAGTTATAGTAAAAAAGCGATTTTCGATAACTTTTCATATCGATTCTTTGATGTAAACTTGATCAGCATCAATCAGAAAATATGGATTATCTAAATGCCAGAGTTCGTAGTTGCAGTAAAAAAAGCGACTTTCGATAACTTTTCATATCGATTATTTGATGTAAACTCGATCAGCATCAATCAGAAAATATGGATTGCACAATGATTTAGAGATTCTATATATAGAGAGTTGGTAAATTTAGCTTAAATTGAAGTTCTATACCTTGGCCTAATCTATATACAACTGACATTCGATAACTTTCCTTATCGATTATTTTATATGAAATTAACTTTAACAAAAACTGGCATTTCTATAGCTTCCAATTCAAGTCTCTAGAGCATCGACTCTTTCATCCTGAGCCATATATACATATACATATATAATCGATAACTCAGCAGAAGAAATTTGTCATTTATGATATAGGTTCCAGGCCGGGTCTCTATAGAATCTTGTGTAACATTCCTATTAATTTGTATGCATACTTTATGGCATCTGCCACACCCACCTATGCCGCTCACATACATGTTAATGAAGAAACATTATACCCCGTTGACGTGATGTCAGGGTATACGCAAATAACTTTCGCTTAGCACACGCAACAAGTCCAAATATTTAGTTGGCCTGAAGACCAGACCTCGACTGACACCGCGCAGACTGACCAAGAGATAGACAGAGAGGGAGAGAGAGAGGGAGCGCCAGACAGAGAGAGAGACACTTAACAAGCGTTATCAACTCGACCGGTTTGCTGCTAGTTGTGATTTGTCGTCGCTTCGATCGGGGCTACTTAATGGTTTTACTTTTTGCAAGTCATGCGGCATGGACAATAATAAGTACGCCATTAGCATGACAAAACGCAAAGGCGTCATCATCATCATCATCATCATGATCATTATCAACACAAGCTAATGATTCTCGTTCCGCATACGTCAGAGTTCATGATCATCAAGGGAGACACTCGATTTCAAGCAAGCCACGATGACTGTTTGCAATTCCTCAATGCACTCGAAACTCTCTGCTCGGTAAGCTCTATTATATATTTTAAGTAATTCAAGACGATAAGATTCATTCATAAGATTCATTCATGCTGGCATTATATGATAGGTTTATAGTAATGGAGTGCAAAGAGCAACTCGGATTACAATGTATAAGAAAAATTCTATATTTTAATCAGGCTGATTGCATAAATTATAGCTACTCTAGCTATTATAATTGGATACTATTTATAGAGTCAGACTCTGGGCTAACTGGTTTCAGCTTGTGACTTTTTGGCTAACCTCTACGCGACTAACATATAATAATGCCTATTCAAATAGTTAATTATTTAATTATATATAATTTTTATAAGAAAAAAAAATTGTGATTAAATTCGAATTAAGTCAGATTTTAATTGGTGAAATAAATAAGAAAAAGATTATTTTTTGCTGGGTCTAGAGGCTTGACATATGGAACAATATAATGTATATATATGATTATATATTATCTATATGTATATATGACGTGCTATTGGGAAGTATATAGTTAAGAATGTTCTCCAAGTTTCCTAGTGCTGTCGTGATGACCTTCTACTGTTGCAGTAGTATTTGTATCAGTGTAAGGCTGCGAGTTTCTATAGAGTAGTTCTATGAGCAATTGCTATCCGAGTGGGGTTACGTCTTATCCTCTGTACCATAAGAGAGCAAGACAAATATAGCTGTTGTTGAATGTTATCCCAACTGTTGCTGCATTAGAGCGAAATGATTATTTAGACCATGTTAGGAACAGACTTGTTATGAGAGGAAGTTACTCATAGTTCTCATTCAGAATATATTAATGGATTAGAACTAGACCCAAATTGACATAAAACAAAAATATATGAATATATAAAAAGTAAATATATAATGAAAATTCATCATTCTTATAGACTACTTCTTCTTCTTCTTATAGTAAATATATAGTGAAAAAACTTTTTTCTTCGCGTTATGGACCTGTAGCTCATATTATATACAATTTCATATTTTGCTTTTAGATTCAAGTTGCCAAATCTATATCTATAATATCTATATAATAATAATATAATCTAATAATATAACCTAGCTGAGAAAGTTGAGCAGATGGGCTCAGATCGAATATTTAAGTAATACAAAAATATATATACTACATATAGCTGATATATTTGATATCTTTTGTACTACATCACTATATCAGATATATATATGATATCTTTTATATATGCTACATATATGTTACTTTCTATAATTTTTATACTTCGTACGCTTTGTGTACTTTATTTTGATATTTTATTTATATTTACTTTTAGCTAATTATTCTTCTAATCAAAATTCTGTTCTGCACACGCGAAAGGGCGGCTCTTATCAGACTAGCTCACTGCATTATTATTATCTGACAAATGCCGTTATATAATGTATCTATATCTATATCTACATATATATATGGTGGTTGTTTATTATGATTTTTTTCGTGTATTGATTATAGATGCATAAAAAAAAAACCCCGAGTGCTATAACATGTGGAAACACGCAGCAGCTAAGATACCGGCCGCGCCCTGCCGCATCGCTATCAAGCGGCCCGATGCGGCTTATCATGCGCCGTCCGCCGATGTTGGTAATTAGTCTATGCCGTTGACTCACTTGATAGATAAAAGACATAGACTATAGACATCGATATTGGCATCGAGGCTGTCGGCGCTATTGATTAGGTCATTGAAACTAGCCCTTTACGCTGTCTCGTGCACCCTCTCCCTCACGCTCTCTCCCACTCGCTTGTTAGCTTATCAGCAGGAGGCGCGGAGCCAGAAGATAAATAGTAAAAAATAAAACACTTGTTACTCAAGTTCACATATTTGTCTACTTAAGGGAACACCGTGCAACAACAGCAACAAGTTGTAGCCACAGGTGTAGTGCGCGTTGTATCTTATAGATACATTGCCTTGTATCTGTATCTTCTGCCGAGCGGAAGTTGCGAGCATGTTTTCTCTTTCCCCTTCTTTTTCTATTATTTCGCCAGCCAATTGGCAGCTTGTTCGCCATTTAATTGAGATTAATCGAACGGCGCAATTTTTCAATTATACTCGCAGGGCGCTCAATATGCACTGTGCGAAAAGTAAGAGCAAATATAACTATATATTATATATTATATAATAGAGCGTGCCTTGCACTCAAGCGCTAATAGATTTATGCAACTCTAATATATATATTTACTTGGATGTATTTTCGCTCAGTGTAGTCAATTGCGCTCAGCGTTGACTTTCGTTCACTTCGCATGCTAAACAATTAAATTGTGTCAATGAGCGTTAATTGAGGCCCATAGATATGGGTGCGAGTTACAGTTATGTGTAGTTATTGATTGCACTCTAATGGCTTTTATTTTTCGGCACGATCTCTGTCCCTGTCTCACTCTATATATATAGAAAATAGATAAGCGAACACTCAATCAGATCAAACAAAATGAGTTCAATCAATAGCTTGGAGTCGAGCTGCACTCTGTCTCTGTCTTTAGCCTGATTGAATCAAATATATAGATCTCTAGTCTTCGGGGGCTGCAAGGCTGGCATATAGCAATTCATTAGCTTAACTAAATTTATATTCTAATTATGCTTAGCATCTATGACTAGCTAATACTCGTTCCAGCAACATATGTTGATGTCAATCGCATCAGTGAAGTTTGGTAGGCAAGACTTGGCTAGACCTATAGCTAGTCCTGGCTAGACTTATAGCTGGGTTTATAGGATTACTAGCTGAAATTTGATTTGGCTAGAAAAGAAATGAAGAAAAGAAGAAAAAGAAGATATAGATACAGATAGTATTCAACTCTACTACAGAATAGTATAGCAAATGGACTAATGCCTAGGCTCGGAAGATGTCTATAATGGAGCTGGAGTAATATACAGGGTTTACTTATCTAAAAATACGAAATTCCAACTACAAGCTAATAAACTTAAGCCTAATTATTGTTAATGATATTCATTACTTAAGTTTTGTAAAGTCAGCTGACCTGCTCAGTTCACAACATTACATTCCTTGGACGAGTTGACTTTTCTAATATAAATTTATCTAAACAGTTTAGCTAGACTTAAAGAGCTGCAAAGGACTGGATTGGCCTTATAAAGATTATACAGATTTTTTCATTGAATTGATATGTTCAAAGTCAAAGCTGCAACTCTTTAGCTTCATTGAAGTCATAATAATTTATCTTTATGTTAAATTTCATATATTTACCTGCAACATTTTCAATGCTCTTTATAAACTATGAGATAATGCCGAGACGGTAAAATCTAGCGATAAAATTCCGCTGTCTCTAGCTACCATCTATATGGAGACAGAGGAATTTATAGTAAACTAATATACCCTGTACACGCAGTGAATGAGTAGATCAATGGCTATCTGACTGTAATTAACTAATTGTAGTTTTACTATTAATAGTTTTCCTAGTTAATTAGAGTTTTTCCATTGCTAGCTCAAATATGCAATTGATGCAGTTCAAAGTTTTAGTATTCAAGTAGATCTCAAAGTCGCATCAGCTGTCATTTGTTGAGTGAAATTTAAATGCAAACCTGACTTGAATTCGAAATGAATGTTCTGTGTTTTGATAACACAGCAATTGGACAGTGAGTGAGAGTTCAGCTCGACTGGGCTGGATTATGGATTAGCTCTGCCATCAGCTTAGATGTGCAGTGCAGCGCATTAAATATTTCGTGTCATTGATTACGGCACACGTGTTGTAGTCAAGGTTTCTGCTCTTGTTGTTGTTGCAATAGGAATTGCTATATTTAGGTGGATTTTGATTATTGTTATTGGGCTGCGTGCTAAGTCTGTGCAATGCAGTTGCCGTTGCCGTTGCCGTTGCCGTTGCCGTTGCCGTTGCCGTTGCCGTTGCCGTTGCCATTGTCGTACAGTCACGCCGCACATAGGCCGCAGAATAATCCCAGTACCCGACGCATTCTCACATGTGTCGACGAGCCGGCCCCTCCTTTGTCCCGCTTCGTGCCGACGACTTGGCAGAGCTGAGATTTTGGTTTTGGTTTGAGATTTTGGTTTCGGTATTGGTTTTCGGTTTTCGATTTTCAATTTTCGGCTGAGTGTCGCTTGTTTATGCATTTAATGCGCATTTCAAGTCATTTCTCTAGACTGAGTTTTGCTTGAGTTTGTCCAACAATCCAACAAATAAATTCACGTACTTCAATTTGACGCGGCTAATGTGTGTGCCCTAAGTGTTTCTGTGAAGGGAATGCGTTGGAAATTCAATACGTTCTGCAGTCAGACCCACTTGAGGAGCATCCAAAAGCGGGCTAAACCCAAAAAAAATGAAAGAAAATAAAACAACAACAAAAATCGTTGCCCCATTAGCTGATGGCAATTTCCCTGTCAAACATGATGAGCGAGCTCGTCACAAACGCACAACAATTCCCCAAGCTGCATATAGCTAATCTATGGCATCCCAGACATCTATAACGATCGACTTTTATCGCCTCTGCCTATCTTTATCGACGGCCGATCGCATTCGTTGCGATAACTGAGCCGCACATTCATTCGACAGTATTTGACCGATAATAATCAAAGTCTAAGATTCTAATCTTTATCATGTCCGCAAGTGTACTAAGACCTAGTGCCAACAGAGAGCAATACTTTAGAGAACTTTGAATCTTTGTGTTCAATCACTTAAATATTATATATAGATCGTATGGTTCGTATGGAATATGTTATAGTTCGCATAGATCGAATCGATCAAATTAAGCGTATAGAACGTAAAGATAGTATAATATATAGGTATAAGTATAATGAGTATGGATCGTGTTGACTGTATCATATAGAACATATAGATCATATAGAACATATAGATCATATAGATCATATAGAACATATAGAACATATAGATCATAAAGAACATATAGATCATACAGATCATATAGATCATATAGATCATATAGATCATATAGATCATATAGATCATATAGATGATATAGAACTTATAGAACATATATATCATATAGAACATATAGAACATATGTAACATATAGATCATATAGATCATATAGATCATATAGAACATATAGAACATATAGACAATATAGATCATATAGATCATATAGATCATATAGATCATATAGAACATATAGATCATATAGATCATATAGATCATATAGAACATATAGAACATATAGATCATATGAACCATTGAGATCACATAGATATCACAGTTCATATATGCAGATCACATCTCTAATAGATAATTCAGTGTTTTATTTTATCATTATTTAATGATAATGATAAACTAAACTTTGCTTAACTTTAACATCTAAAACACGACCAAAAAACTCAGGAATTGCTTTGATCGTATCACAACTTTTAAATGCTTCATGACTTTAACTTTAACTACTGCTAATTGCAGAGTAACAGGTTCTCAAAATGACTTGTCAAATGTTGTTGTTCCTCTTTCGATTCGAAATCCCTTTCTATTTGAAATAATACTCTGCAGGTTCTACAGTTGACTACGCTTATTGAGCCTCAAGGCGAAACGGTTTTATAAACGATAAAAAAAAGTACAGCTCAAACATTGATAATTTGATTTTGTACAGAGATTTTTTTTTTTTTTTTTTTTTTGCCCAGCTCTTGGCTAACTCAATTTGGCCAGGGCACACGGGAAGCGTCACTGGGGCAGACATGCAGGAAGGGCGCATGCTCCAGCCTAACTTCGTTCTAGTAGTATTAACACTTGTTGCAATAGCTGCTGGTTAACTTACGCGACAGTTTATCACTTCCGATGTCAGATTTCGCCTTTGCTTTCAATTTAATAACGTGTATATTTGTATTTTGTTTTTCTATACATTCATTAGTTGACTGATAAATGCAAACACACACGCACACACTTAAAATAAATTCACAGCAAAAAAAAAATAAAATAAAGATATGTTTGCTAATAGTTATTTGTTGATTTCACAGCACAGAGCACAAATACAATACGAAGAACACAAAGCCCGGCTTGAACAATGTAGATGTAAATGTTGCTGTTAATGCAAATGTTAATGTTAGCGCCAATTTTAATACACTTGTAATTATACGTAAACATACACACACACACACACACACTCGCTGCTCGGGCTCGGCCGAACGTGTTGTTAACTGTTACGCGTCCAGCACTCGACTTGCTTGCCAGCAGATATTGCTGTTGGTTTTATAGCGCGATACCCCGC
This sequence comes from Drosophila buzzatii, assembly GCA_035045845.1. Lineage (NCBI taxonomy): Eukaryota > Metazoa > Arthropoda > Insecta > Diptera > Drosophilidae > Drosophila > Drosophila buzzatii. The sequence goes on along the minus strand of JAWNOS010000596.1, from coordinate 5,867,958 downwards.
ACAAAAATGTGCTGCTGTGCCGCGGGTATGTCACACACACACGCACATGCACACAGAGTGTACACACTCAGGCTGACAGTGGGAATTCTTATGCATTGCAAATGTCGATAGGTTATCTTCAGTAAGTGAGTAACGCAAATCAATTTCTATTTCATATCTATGGCATATAATTAAATTCATTAAAGTATTAAAACAACAATTTATTTTGCTAAATTATATTGTATTATTATTTAATATTTAAATTACATTTTATCTACATCTATTAATTGAAATATCTATCTACATCTATATTTTAATACACATATACAATGTCTCTGCACATTGCTTACAGGGTATACAATCAATCGCGTTTCACTTGCTGATTAACAAACTCTTAGCGCATTGGTTGACAGCAGCATTCACTCACTCACTCACTCACACACGCGTAGACTATATTGGGCAGAGGAAAGAGAGCAATGCAATTGGCACATTAACAGTTAACCGTATGCGTAGGCTGCCGGCTGACAAACCGGGCAGCGCAGACAACAACAACACGACCGTGCACTTGACGACGACCATCAAACTCCACCAATCGGTGTTTCTTTTTGAGCGCCTGATTCGCACACTTGTTTTAGCAGCAAAAGCGGCGCAGCAGCAGCACACTTTGTATGTGAGATAATCAATGCGATCGTTGACGCTGGCAGCGAGACTGGACAGAGGCAGCTACAGTGACAGTGGTAGCGACAGTGGCAGCAGCAGCGGCAGCGGCAGCGGCAGCAGCAGCGGCAGCGGCAGCGGCAGCGGCAGCGGCACTTTGATTCCGTTGCTTGCCGTCTGTCGAAATCTTGAGGGTTTGAACTTTGACCAGCTGGCAGAACAGGCCACACACACAAGCATCAAAATGAAGAAGTTGCGAGAAATAGATAAAAATCAGGTAGTTTAACTCACAGATCGATTGATGGTTAATTAACTTTTAAAGAGCACCTAACGTTACCTCTCCCCAAGGCTGAGTGCGGCAGATTGCTCAATTGATTATTGATCCGACATTAATATATAATCGTCGGCAAATTTGCTTCAGGTGTATAAAGTGCCAATTGCAGCGAGCACTATGTACATACATCTATGTATGTATATACGTTTCGGTATATAAATAACGGTAGTATGAGTAGTATGAGCATTGCACAAATCTCTCGCCCACTCCACGACGCTCTGAGCGCGGCTTTGCTTAATGATGACGCGTCGTTAATAGCGCTACGCTCTCTCGTCTCTCTTGCTCTCTCTCTCACTTGCTTGTCTTACTACATATTCTCTCGTATTTTCATTCATACGCTAGCGCCATAGCTTCTAAACAGGTGCTACGGAATGCCGCATTAAGTCAATTATAGCACACACGAAAGGTACAAAGTAGATAATTAGCTACGTGTATATGTTGGTATGTATGTATGTATGTATGTATGTAGGCGTGTGTACATATGTCTTTCTATTTCTCTCGCTCGCTATACGGAAATTGTGCTCGACTATCGCAAAAAATATATATGTACATATATATATATAATACAAATACTTTGTGTGTGATTGAAGACTTGAAACACAACTATAAATATTCTAATTCACCATGAGAATTCATAATATACTATGTATATAATATATACACATATAAATATTTGTACGTATATTTGTCTAAGATAATAAAAACAATGATATAACAAACACAATTTTGTTTCATGTCTGTCATAGCGCCGTTTACCCAACTAACAATTACAGGCTCTGTTTATAGCTCTATAATAGAGCCAAAAAAAGATTAGAACTCGTATAATAATAATAATATAGTTTGAAATCGATTTGCACACTTGATTATATACACATTGTATAAGCTCAAGTTCAATAAGTTCAATTGTATTCAATTTCATAAACGCATGCATTATATAATATATAAGATAACTGTATAATGTTATCATTTAGTTATCTGTAATAGATTTTGCATGCCCTGGCGATATGGAATTTTTAAAAATTGTTAAACATATGAAATCCATGAGTAACACTTATAAAATATAGTCTTAAAGCAGGTAATCTTATCACATATTTTTTAAATGAATTTTAGACTAAAGATTCCTGAAATTTTATTAACAGACTTCGCTCCAGCTCTTTTAGTTCAACTCATGGGGAACTCCAAGGTTTTCGCTCTGCTCTTGCTAAGATCTAATCATCTGATTACATATTGATAATGGTTCTATTTCTGTCTGCACTTCAGCTGAAATATATTTACATATACATATGTATATGCCGTCTATGTACTTGATAATGACAATCGAAATTCAATTCAAATCGAAATACATAATACGCGCAGACTTAAGCACTTCGAAAATTCCATGGCTCTAATCCATCTAAACAATTTGTAACATGAAATTGTGACGATTTTTGAATGTCTGCTAACTGCTCATAAAGATATTTAGTTGAGCTCGGGGCGGCTTTCCCTACCTACCGAAAACATTAGCAAATATTTACACTGTTCTTATTATTTTATGGGTTATACTTAACTAGTATTAGTGGGTAGTTTGACGTCTGATTTGTTGACTTTCCACTTTGCACCGCACAGTTGACTCATAGCATGATTTGATTATTTAGTCTATCAAAAGCTTTTTACTTTTTGGATTTTTATAATCATTCAGGAAAGTGAAAATGATATGGGCATATTGAGTCAGTGGAGTGTATGTCTGGTTGTTCGCCTAACCCTATGTCTGCCCGTCCGGCTGTCCCTCTGTACGTCCATCACTCTGTACGTTCGTCCCTCTGTCTGTCCGTCTATCATTTCTTCGTCCATCTGTCCGTCCGTACCTGTATGAACAGAAACCATATCACCGTAATTGTAGCTAGAATCTGTAAATATCCTCATCTCATCTTAAGATTTAGCAGTTCCGCCCATTGGAGGCGTAACAAATCCGGCAACGGTCTTTCCGCTATCTCAGAAACCTTTTTAGCTAAGCTACTAGATACTTGAAATTTGGTAACTATAATAATGAAGATCAAAAAGATATGGCGAATATATGTAGTCTCGTCCATTTGAAGCGTAGAAAATTTTATAAAACTTTATTTTCTATAGTTTTGGAACTAGAACCACAAAAGTTGGGTAAACACACTGTATAGGTCGAAAAGACATATATGTATATATTAGCTATTAAAACAATTATTTAGTTAGCTATCGATGACAAAGAAATCATTATTGAACTTCGCTTTTTGACTTGCTAAAATTTACAGATATACAACAAATCGAAGAAGTCGCAATCTGACAATGTCTTGACATCTAGACCGTGAATACTGAAGAGTATTAAGCTGTCGGTAGCACTCGATTGTAATACTCTTATTTGTTGATTTATCTGTTCTGTCAAGTGCCCAAAAGTTATTAACAAATTCGAGTTGGCTGTTCGCTGATTAACTATCGTGACTTGTCGAACTCATATCAAATCTTATATCTTGGGCACAAATACATATTTTATTGATACAGTCAATGCGGCCATCGGGAATTTTATTGCTCGGCGAGTCCTGATTGCCTAGGCTCAGTTGCGACTCTCCGGTTCGCGTTAATGCATTTCATGTAAATTCCTAATTTAACTGCCAGACGCGTCGCAGCCCATCGGGATGCACATTTGTGCATTTAGTTTATTGGCCGAGTTGTGGCAGCCAGCCGGCAAAGACAACGGCTGATGACGATTGGCAACGGCCACAAACCGGTTTCCAAGCAAACCCAAGCAGAGATCAGCGACCCAGCTGATATTGATTTTGCCCACGGGCAGAGCTTTTTCATTCAATCTGTCTAATTCGAGCGAGCCAAAGGGCAACTTTATTCATATCAGTTCGGTTTCACTGCCAGCTTCAGACACATACAGACACACCTACACACACTAGCACACACCTACACGCACACGCACATGGCAACTATTTCGCAACATTGCCAGCTTCGACTTTGGCTTCAGCTTCGGCTTCGGCTGCGGCTTCGGCTCGACTTGCTATCCAATTACTGGCAATTGCATGACGCATCGCTCGCTGCTGCTGATGAGCAGCCAGCATGACTTGACATAAAAATGCTGTGGGCGAGAGTGGGGGACTTGGAAATACCCTGAAACGAGTGCTCTGGAGAGCTGCTATGCCAAGCATGCTCTGCTAGTTCTTCACAAACTTCACACAGGCCACTTCATTATAGAACCTAATTACTAATATTTAAAAGAATATAAAAACATAGAGATATCTGCATGTGCTAAAGCATTAGTCTCTAGTATTTATTTATTTTTTATTTCTCTATTTAATTATCTATTTATTTATTAATTAAGTAAGTCATTTATTTACTTATTTTTATTTTATTTATTTTTTATTTATTTATTTTTATTTACTTATTATTATTTATTTCTGTATTTTATTATCTATGTATTTATTAATAAATTATTTAAGTAATTTATTTGTTTATTGATTTACTTATTTTTCTTTATTTATTTTTAATTTCTGTATTTAATTATCTATGTATTTATTTATTCATTATTTAGGTAATTTATTTATTTATGTATTTTAAAATTTTTTATTTTTTTATTTTTGATTTATTTATTTATTTTTAATACATTTATTTTAATTTATTTATTTATTTCTGTATGTAATTATTTATTAATTAATTAAGTAATTTATTTATTTATTTATTATTATTTGTTTTTTTTTTATTTATTTATTTTTATTTATTCATCATTATTTGTTTATTTATTTATTTTTAATATAATTATTTATTTTTAATTTCTGTATTTAATTTTCTATTAATTAATTAAGTAAGTTATTTATTTATTTATTTATATATTTTTATTTTATTTATTTTTTCTTTAATTATTTTTATTTTATTTTTTATTTATTTATTAACTTTTTGATTTTGAGAATTTAAGGGAAGCTGGAAGAGAAATTTAGGTAGAGCCAACAAAAATCAAATATACCAATATACCCGACATTCATATTTTTCGTGGGTTCAAGTATACAAACAAATGTCAAGCCGAAGATTAGATATGCTTGCATACTGAGTAATAATATTTATAGCATCTGTGCGAATTATTTGTAATCAGAATTTCGGAGAAAATAAGCAACGAACCAAAATGTGATTTAGATAAAATAAACATGCATATATGTATGTATATACCCATATATACACATATATACATATGCACATATGTACATATGTTATGTATCTATACGAGGTCTGTTCAGAAACTTTCGCAAAAGTTTAATTTGCCTGGGTTAAGTATATTCTAGTATATATTTTTTTTTTTTTGAAAGGGCAAAGTTTGAATATATATTACCACAGATCTAAGACCCTACGACTCTTTCCTGTTCCCTGTAGAGATCCATGAAAATCTTGATCTCAGTTCTAAGAACATGATCGAAAAACTACATATTATATATTAAATTAAAGGAACTCCAATGGATCTATAATGGAATTTGAATGAAAACTCCTAAATTGACAACTAAATATGATTTCAAATCCATCTTTATACATTTACTCAACTCATCTGAACGCACACCAACAGCTCAAGCAGCTACTCTATCAGGCGTTACAAATTGCATTGAATCGTGTCATAGGCCCGATGGGCTTGGTCGTGTCTAGAGCCACAATTGAAATGCTGGTCAGTAAATCAATTGTTAATTGATTGGCGCACGCGTCGAATTTGTTTGTGATGCTAACAAATCAAAAATAATAATAAACATTATATAAACAAAATAAACACAATCGCGTTTTGTCAATTGTTCAGCTTAGGCATATTATTAACAGTTAAAAATAATTTGCTACATTCAATTATATACAAAATGTACAATGCATTTTTAAACTAAATCACAAAAACAAAAAAAAAAAAAAAACAAAAAAAAATTATATTATATATAAAACATATATACGAAGACAACAATCAACAAGAAAAAAAAAAATCTTGGCTAGACTAAGAGTTACATATGTGCATGGCTAAGGCGGGGAGGATGGTGAACGATGCATGATGGGGTTGGCATGGGGGGCGGGCAGGCATGCGTCCGGCTGGAGCTCACTTGAAGTCCGCATCGGCGACTGGCGGCGACTTGCGACGTCGGGAACGAATCCAGTCCTCAATGTACCACAGGCTAATGGCCGTAACGCAGAGCAGATTGAAACAGTTGAGCACGACCGGAGTGCTGCGTATCAGGCCTGGGGTAGTTGGGACAGGGCGAGTACAATGGGTTGATTAGAAAATACAATAGGAGTGTGCAAGGATCTGATTTCCAATAACTACTCACCGATCATCGGTCCGAAGACCATGGAGAATGTGCCCGACATCAGCAGCTGAAGTCCGGCAGCGGCTGGCAAACGCTTCAGCGGCACATAGCTGGGTATGATCAGGGACCAGAAGACGGTGCGGAAGGCCTTGTTCAGGCCCAGCCAGAGAAAGATGGAGATCATCACATAGAAGTTGGTGGTCATCGAGAGCAGAGCTCGGCCCAGGCACATGCCCAGGATGCCGACCACAAAGAACGTCCGATTGCTCCAACTGAACTTGGCCGTGATCAGCGGGATGAGGAAGCGAATGATCAGATCAAAGAAGCCTAGGAGCGACATAGCGAACGCTATCTGATTGCTATTGAATCCCAAATTGTTCAGGATGAAGGGCGTGAGGATGGCGAAATTGATCTCCACGAAATTGATCAACGTAATGCCCACGGCCAGGTTGACATAGGTGATGTCGCGCAGCAGATCCAGATCGAAGAATATGACGATCTTCTGGTAGAACGACAGCTTCTTGCGTCGCTCGCGCTCCTGTTCGTCCTCCAGCTGCTGTTGCTCCTTGGCCGTCAGCTGTGTCGTCGTCTTCAGCGGCTGCGTTTGCTCCCGACTCTCGATCTCGTACTCGTATTCGGGTTCGTCCTGATCGTGTGCCTCCTCCTTGATGCTGTGACTCACAGAGATGCTGCGATGCTGCCGGCCGCAGCCCGAGTCACGGCTGCTGAGTCGCCTCAGCTCCATGTGGCCATTCTCGCCCTGCTGCTTGTCCCACGTATTGACGCGATTCCGTGTGCCGCTGCTGTTTAGGGACGCCCGGGAGCCGAACCAGCCGTCGTTGGCACGTGGCAACACCGGCGTCTCGGGCTCCACCACATGCTTGATGATGTCGTCGTCCTCCTCCTCAGCCAGCGCCTGCGTCTTTTCCGGCTGCAGCGCCTCCGCATCCTTGTTCCGCTTCACCACATGCCACTTGACCGGCTGATAGATCAGCGAACAGGCGATCGTGTGCAGCGAGGCGCCCGCGAACAGCAGCGTCGTACTCACGACTCCAAACTCCCGCAGCAGGAACGTTGCAAAGTACGGGCACACGATGGGTCCTAGGCCGGCGACACCGAACTGGTAGGCCGTTGCCGTGCGACGCTTCAGCTTGAAGTACGTGTTGACTGCCAACGAGGAGGCTGACACGGTCAGGCCACGGCCAAAGCCATAGATGATCGAGAAGCTCAGCAGGTAAATGGTGAACGTGTTAGCGAACACCATCCAGAACAGACCCACAAAAGTCAGCACCGACCCGACCAGCGCCACGACACGGTACGTGAACCGACGGAACAATGGACCATTCAGCAGACCTAAATAGACGGGAAGAAGACTTTAGATAGAGATACACTGATCGCGAAGTTAGCTGGGAGAGACAGAGAGAGAGAGAGAATAGAGAGAGGCCGTAGAGTGCGCTATTGTGGGTAGTGTCGAACTGCGAGATACCCTGAGATTCCGGTGACTGACTGAGAATGCATTACAAAGTTATTGCTTCTATCATTCTGGAGCAGAGAGTGCTCTAGCTGGGAATGCACGACTGCTAGATACCATAGCAAGGCATTATTCTAATTATTGGCTAGTTAGATTGCTCTAGTAAGCAGTCACCGACCGCTTGATACTTTGTATTCTTCACAAAGCTTTTGTTTCCATCATTCTGAGCTAGTAAGAGTAGTAATTGGGAATACATGACTATGAGATGCCCTATGAAGTGCCCTAACCGGGGTTACCTGAGTAGGAGACGTCTGAAAATTTCAAATTTCTAGCTTATATAGTCAACAATATTACTATATGTTTGGATAGAGAGACATTTCTAGATCGACTTGGCACATCGTCCACTAAGAGTGTGTGCATAGACCCAATGAACACTGGCCATTTGTCTAAGCTAAAAGCATTCCAAATGCAATCAAGTCAATCATAGCTATCGCATAGCAAAACACACACAGTCAATATGCCCGCTCCAACATTTTTAACAGGGTATTTCTAATGGAATTTCAATACAAACTAATTGAAATATATTGATTTTTGCAACTACATTTAGATCTTCTGACTGCTAGTTAGCATATCCACAACTGATATACCCGTTGCTCATTTGCAAACAGAGTATAGTAAATGGAACTCAAGGCATTTACAGCACTTGCTAACTAATTGACTGGCTCTCACTGCTAATCCGTCAACTCACCTGTAAACGCCGAAACGGCAATTTGTGTGTTGATAATGGTGGTCAGCTCGGAGCTGGTGATGCCCAAATGCTCGAAGTGGACACGAAAGATGACGCCGAACTGTTGGGCCAGGGCAAACGTGACCAGCTATAGGGGGGGCAGAGAGACAGATGTGATGTGAATCTATATATATAGAGAGAGAGAGAGAGCGAGAGGCTGCTACTCACAATATTGATGCCGCTGGAGATGGCCACCAACCAGCCCCAGCCGCCATCGGGCGCCACAAAATCATCGCCCAGATCGCCCTTGTCCCGTCGCTTCTTCTTCTTCTTCTTATTGCTGGACTGCGTTGCTGTTGCTGTTGTTGCTGTCGCTGCCTGCTTGGGTGGCTGCTCGTCATACTTGGGCGGCTGCTCCTTGGCCACGTTTAGTCTTAGCGCATTGCCATTGCTGTTGTTGTTGTTGTTGTTGTTGCCGTTGGTTGTGTTGCTGCTTAGGTTGTTGTCGTTGCTGCTGCTAGGCGGGCTGCTGTTGCTGCCATTTTTGTAATCAGTCATCGTTAAATATTGGAGCCTTATGCTAGCATCACTGGGTGGTCACTCGTATCGGCTGCTGTTACCAAAGTCTGCAACAAGTTGTTGTTAGATTAAAGACAGCTGTGTGTGATGGAGAGAGAGAGATAGACAGAGAGAGAGGAAGGCAGAGAGCTGGCATACAATATTTGACTTGCCAGCTCATCTTGTCTACAGATCATGACCTCTGGCTCAGCAGTTGCCAGTTTCTGCGACGCTCTCTATAACAGCTGCTTGGTCTAGCATACAGCTCTCTCGCTCTCTGTCTCTCCCTCTCGACCTCCTCTATATATGCAATCAACCTCAACTTCGTATTTTCAGTGCAATTCGATTGAGAACATCATCATCATCATCATCGACACGTTATTAATTAAAAGCTCTTTCTTCGACGACGTTACGTTAATGCTCTCAATATAGTAGAGGGCATGAAAACAATAAAACTAGGCGAATATCGACCCAGATAAGATTAGATGTTAGTTAGCCCATGCGAAACATGTTATAAATAGAGCTCGCATATTTTGCCAAATGGAACGTGTTTATTCAACTGATTTTGCGCACAGACATGTTCATTAGGCCCTTGTGCAATAAACAATAATCAGCTGAAGCTAAGCAGTTGTCTGCAGTTAGTCAGATTAAGTATATCGTAAATTTTAGATCATATATCGTAGCTCTTAAATCGTATATTGATTAAATGCATTGGCAATCAGCATTAATGATTGCCAATCTATTATTTGTGTATATCGTATATCGTATATCGCATATCGCATATCATATAATCGAATATCGTATATTGAGCAAACGTATTGAGTCCCAATATCAATTACAATCACATTTGCCAGTTAATTTAAGTAATACGTTAAGCGATTATAAAGCGAATGTGAAATGTCGAATATCGTATATTGATCAAACACATATTTATAACATATTTCGCATGTCATGCATGGAACATCGTAGGTTAAGCAAATAGTCATCTAAAAAAATATTCGTCATGAATATCGTATATCGTATATCATAAATTGTCGTTTATCGTTTAACGTATGCTGGTCAAACGTATTGTCAATCGTCAACAATTACAATCACTACAGTCTCTGCATTACGAATAGCGCAAGTCGAATATCGTACATTGTACATCATAAAATATATATCGTATATTGGTTAAACGTATTGTCAAACAACAATTACAATCACTTCAGTCGTTTAGATACATATTTCGCATACCGTATGTGGAATATCGTAAAACGAATATCGTATATTGGGCAAACGTTTTGCTAACCAACAATAATTACAATCACTTAGGTCTCTTCGTAGTGAATAGCGCAAAAACGAATATCGTATACGGCCCAAGCGATTTGTCAACTGACATCAATTAGAACTGTTTGCAAAAAAAAAAAACCTAACATCGGCGTCGAACGGCCCGAACTCAATGTGCTTACTGAACGCACTGACCACAAATTATATTTCATTTGCTCTCTTTTCACATAATTAAACTGAACACACACACACGCACACACCAAGTAACAGGCATTATATAAAATTATTGGTGTCGTTCTTGTCCTTATCGTGGCACTGCAATATTTTAGAATTGATATCGAATTGGCTCTCATATCGACGCGGGCCCTTGACAAGCCGACGAATATCGCGTTGACCAACTCATAAATGCCAATGATGGCGATATCATGTCAGTCCATATCTTTAGCTTTACCACTGACAGTGTCAAACGTAGAAATTGGCACACGGCGATAAGCCAGGCCGCACAGTTCCACTTTTGAAGTCAGTCACTGTCACACCCTCCCCAGCTCCTTTACCGTAACCTCGATAAAATAGTATTAGCAATTCACGCTAGGTTTACCGAGGGCTCTATCAGAACTATCGCTGCTGTAGCTATGCGTTGTCGCGAAGCAACCGAGCTGAACTGTCAGACTCAGACTCAGAGTCAGAGCTGGACATTATCCAGATGATAAGCTAAACAGCGAGAATCGAGCTTTGGAACCGCTTACGATTAACAATAATAACAAAAACTATATATATGTATACAAAGAGAGAGAGAGAGCGAATGCATAGTAATAATACTGAATCACTTTGTCTGTCGTCTATATGGGAGGTCACTAAATATTGAAATTAAAATTGTTCGCTGGCGAACTGTAATTATTATTAGTTTTCCTACTCAAATAACGCTTTCAAATATAAATATATATTTGTATTTTCATGTTGCTTACAGGCAGCACTAAAAGTAAAGAACTAAGCAAGAGCTGAAAACAGAGGAAAAATATTTTTTGACTTTTTCTAAATAAACTCTATAAGGAAAATCATAGAATAGCAGATCTCATAAACAAAAAAAATAAAAATAAAATATAATTAAAATAAATATTAATAAATAAAATATAAATATAACATATTAAATATTTTAATTATTATTTATGTTTCCTTACTTGCTTTAAAGTTCTCATACTATAATATGAACAGCAGACTATATTCAAATATAAATTATATTTTATAAATATTTTTTTTCCAGATTTTCTCATCTATAGAGAACAGCATATATTAGAGCAGAATATAAGAATTATAGAGCGTGTATAATCTAACTTTATTTGACTTTTCTTTACTAGTATTTCAGCAAAAATCAAGGGAATTATCTATAATATAATATATATGCATTATAGTTTATTTTTCCTAGTTTTTCTTTGTAAAATTTGCTTGAAAATTCTATAAGAAATTCTTGCAGGGGAATCATATGTGGAATATATAAATAAAAATTTGTTCTGTGTTTTTCTTTTCGTCAAAAAGCTCATATAGGAGATCTGCTATAGAAAACTATCTAGAAAACTATATATAACTAGATTTTGTCTTATTTTTCTATTGTTAAGATTCTATAGATTCTATATAGCCCATAACTGCCATGAGTTATATCAAAACGTTATTCCACTTTATTAACGTTTCTTTAATTTCCGCCAGTTTCCGAACAATATTATGATTTATATTGAATGAACTCATTACGTCCAATTATGAGGCACAAATTGCGAAGCAATTTTTTAGTAAATCAATTAGAGCTCTGTAGATTAAATAAGTTATAAAACCGAAACGAAACTGACTTTCGTACAATTTATGATTGTTTATTTGGACTCGTTCGACTCTCTAGATAGCATGTGTATAGAACAGCTGATCTTTCAGTTGCTGACATAATTATAGTTTCAATTTTTTGTTGCATGTGTAAAACGTTGCCCAAGCAATCAATCATGAGTGACGAATACATATTGGCAGCCACTGTTGTGGCACTTGGGACTCAAGGCAAATGAAGTGATTGTGGCTGATATGCATATGCATATGACACTACTGGAGATATTAAGCCTAATGATGAAATGAACCACTCAATCATATACATATGTGTGTATGTAGTAAGCCACTGTGCGAAAATCAGCTGCGCGCCCAAACTCGCTTTTATTGACAGCGTAAATCAAGCATATACATATATATACATGTATATACATAAATATATATAGTATAGCTTATATGCCAGTTGCGAATGCCAGGAAGTCGTCAGCTTTGTGATTACGAAATACAGTTTTCGGTTCGAACATACAAAAGTTCATGTTCCAAGTGTAAAGATTTCCACACATCGCATGAAAATACGAGATTAGAGTGAATTATGCTAATATAAAATGTGTGAGACGCCACAAGTTGTCGGCCACTGTTCAAATTAACTGTTCAAGTAATCAACAAACGGAACGAGAGAGACGTAGAGCTGGAACTGGAGCTGTAGCTGAAGTTGTTGCTGTTGCTGTGGCGGGGGGCGTGGTGCGTGGTGCGGTGCCTTTTGGCAACAAGGTGTTAAGCCGCATGCGCGCCGACGCATAGAGCCCGTGCAAAGCTTTTGACGACTTGTGATTGATGGGCGGTTAAGTGTGCGCTGTTAGCGGAACGACACCTGAGGTCTGCACCGATAATATGCCAAATCACGCATTACACCTGACTAGATAAGGCGGCGCAGCGAGCGGTAGAGGATAACGCATGCACGTGCTTTTGCTTTCCCCGGGCTATGACAGACCCTGGCGACTGGCCAATGTCAAGCTCTTTCACCAAATACAAATCACACACACACACACGCACACGTGTTAGCCGGCATTCCATTGAAATGTCTCGCAAATAAAAAAAAATATATATATATTTTTAAATTGAACTTTTAACTAATTTCGAGACTAACCAACAACGAACGACAACTTTTCCGCAACGTTCTCCAGCGCGAACTGAACGGAACAAATTTGTAAATTATAGTATTAACAGCCGCAAGCAAACCACAAATACAAATGCAAACACCAACACCAACACCAATACGAATGCAAACAAACGCACACACAGACAGACACGCGCTCTCAAATAATATACAAATAACTTGCACTCTCTCTCTCCCTCGCTTTCTCTCTCTCCCTCTCGCTCCCTCTCTCTCTCTCTCTTTCTGCCGCACTCTCTTTTGTGTTTCATGTTATTTGGCATGTGGAGCAACATTTTCAAAATATATTTACTATGTATGTATGTATGTATATACTTTCGCTTATCGGCGTGTGCGTATTATTTTGGTATTCATTTGTTTTCGATTTTCGATATTTTCTATTCGCATTTTGGGCTCGACTATTTCAAAATACACAGAAATATACTATACATCATGGATATGAAACGATCATTTCATGCACTCCGATTAGCGAACACTCTTTAAAATGAAATTTAGGATCGTTCCACTTGAAGGTTTCTCTGCTTATGATAGTAGAAAATTGTTGATCTTATATATATGATCTTATTATATATGATATATGATGTATGATGTGTGATGTGTGATGTGTGATGTATGATGTGTGATGTATGATATATGATATAAGATATATTAAATACGATATATGATATATGATATAAGATATATGAAATATGATATATGTTATATGATATAAGATATATGAAATACGATATATGATATATGATGATGGTCAACAACAAATTTTCCATGTAAATGATGCAGGCGATATATATGACATATAATACACATATGATATGCATGATGTAAATTTGTGCCTATATTTATATTTTAGTATAATGCAAAGGAACCAAAGCAAAAATTTATTTATTTTTTTTTTTATTTATTTATTTATTTTTTTTTTAATATTATTATAATACATAATTTTAATAAATACCCTTTTTCATTTATTTATAGCTGTATTTAAAAAAAAAAGTTACAGCACATAGAAAATTTTTTTTTGATTTTTCAAGTGTGCCAATACTTTTTTGACTTACTGTATGTATGGTAATAGGCGATCTGTCAGCTCTGTCATAAGATATAAGACTTCCACATGAGTCAGTCAAATATGGACTTAAATGGACTCAAACATGGCTTACAGGACATACAGGAATATATGTCACTTAGATATACATATATGAAATATATTATATATGTCGTATCATAGTTAGTTGTTCTCGGTTACGAAATATATATATACATATATAAAACTGTATATAGAACTGGCAAATAAGTATGACATAAAAGACCTATCCGATATATCGGAATATATATGGCAAATATGTTACAGATGACATCTATGTAATATTTAAAAAATGCTATTTTTGTTATAAATGTTTAACATGTAAAACATCATGCAGAAAATGTTATAATTGTTATACATGTTATAAATTTTATAAATATATATTAATATCTATAATATCATAGTATCATAAGTCATACATGTTGTACTGTCATATGTGCTATACATGTTATAAATGATAAAAATAGGATATATGTGAACATGTTTTACATGTTATATGTATATGTTATACATAGTATATATTGCATGCATGTTGTTTATGTTATACATGGTACATTTTGTATATATGTATGTCTGACATGTTATATATGTTATACATATCATACATGTAATACATGTTATATGTGTTATACATATTACGCATGTTATATATGTTACACATATTACGCATGTTATATATGTTATACATATGTCAGTTATATGCATATGTTATATGTCTCACACATGTCATGTATTTAATACATGTTATACATTGAAAATATGTTACATATATGTGACATGTTATACATGTTCAATGTGTTCTACATAGTATATACATATGTTATACATATCATTCACGTAATACATGTTATATGTGTTACACATATTACACATGTTATATATGTTATACATATGTAAGTTATATGCATATGTTTCATATGTTAGATGTCTTACACATGTCATGTATTTAATACATTATAACTATGTTATATATACTTGACATGTTATACATGTTACATATGTTATATATAATAAAGATGCATACCCTTTTGCAAGAGTATAAAATCGAAAGAAAAAAAACTATTTATATTTATACATATATATATATATATATATATATATTTTTTTTTTCTGATAAGAATTTTTGCGCCTTTGCGACCACGATTATCAGTGAATAGACTCACATATACTCACACTCACACTCACACTCACATACATACACACACTTACTGGGCCACCTAAATACATATTCATAAATACATTACGATAGAAGCAACGATTACAGTTTGATTTGAACGCCATACGCACAGTGTGTCCAGCACGCAGCAAAAGTGCCAAGCGAAAGCAACGAAAATGACAAACTATCAAAGTCGAAGATTACAAATATAAATTATGGGAAATAACTGCGTTCTAAAAACAGCAAACGAATTTTGCATTTCAATTGAAATTTATCTATGATGGACTCTTCGCACCACTGTGACTCTGGCGTATTGTCTGGCAATAAGCCATTGCCAAGGGTAATGCTTTTAGCCAAATTGAATATCAGATGTGTATCTAAGATCTTTAGGCCCCAGCCAAGCCATGCCGCATATTGGTTCGATGGCAAATGGAATTTCGCATTCTCTCTCTCTCTCTCCCTGTCTATTTCTCTTTCCCTAGGTCTCTCTTTGAGAGCTCTGTTCGATATAGAAAAATACTCTGGTAGATATGATAATCAAAATATAATTTTATATAAATTAAAAACGTTAAAAAATTAAAAATGTTATCAGTACTTAAAAAGAACTTTTAGTAAAGAAAACATAAGTGGGAATAAAATTTAAATTTTAATTGGGAATTCCTTCAGAAACATATCTAGATTTAGCTTTAGATTTTGAATCGGATTCGGATATGATTCACATTCAGATTCAGAATTTTGAATCAAATTCAGATACAGATATAGACTCATATTCTTCAATGTATTCACATTCAGATTTTGAATCACAGATTCCGAATTTGAATATGATTTATATTTAGATTTAGAGTCATATTCATATACGCATTGAGAATCAGATTTTGATTCAGATTCACATACAAATTTATACTCATATTTGTATTAATATTCATAATCAGACTCTGATTCATATTTAGACTAAGAATCAGATTCAGATTTTAGGATTTAAATTTTTATTCAGATTTTGATCAGATTCAGATTAGAATTCTGATTTAGATTTAGATTCATATTCATATTTTTATTCACATTTTCATTCAGATCTTGATTCACAGTCAGATTCAGATTTTGACTGAAATTTGGATTCAGATATAAACACATGTATTCACATTCAGATTTTGAATCACATTCATAAACCTATATTGAATCACATTCGGATTCCGAATTTGAATCGGATTCATATTTAGATTTAGAGTCATATTCACATGCATATGTATTGAGAATCAGATTTTGATTCAGATTCACATTTTGAATCACATACAAATTCATATTCATATTTTTAATAATATTCATAGATTCTGATTCATAGTTAGACTAAGAATCAGATTCAGATTTTAGGATTTAGATTTTTATTCAGATTTTGATCGGATTCAGATTTGAATTTTGATTTAGATTTAGTTTAATATTCATATTTTTATTCACATTTACATTCAGATATTAATTCAGAGTCAAATTCAGATTTTGACTGAAATTTGGATTCATTAACGTATTTTGATTCAGATTCAAATTGAGTCTTAGCTGTTGTAGTTGCTCAGAGTCAATTTCAAATTTTGATTCATATTCAGATTTAGGACTCAGATTCGGATATAGTTTATTGTCTTAATAATTGCATGAGAAGTTTGGTTTCAATTCTTATATACTTATATATTCTTGAGACAATCGAATGCCAATTAACACCTGATATACACCTGTATATACCTATATATGACGATCTTTATCAGCACGCAAACACACATATTTTTTCATTTATATTTTATATTCTGTTTACAACTCTTTAGCATTGGACTTGTGGATGTTAGCTCGTTCAGTTAGATGGCCTTAGCTATAATTTATATCGTAATTGGGCGGCTTCCTCAGTGGTCCAAGAAATAGAAGTAAAACAAAAACATCCATTTAGCTGTGAACCTTTGGACATTCCGTTTGCATTTTACAATTGTTGCAGATAAGCTGAATTCGTATAATTGCTGTTTGGCGCTCGTTGGGGCGCGGTGCAAAGAGCAAAGTGGGTGTGTCTTCCGCTCAGTTCCCATTCAAATCGGGGCCTAACAAATGGAATACGTATATACACATATGTGTGTGGCTATATCAATAAAGACCTGCCCCCAAAAAAAATTCACGATTACCAAAATAGAAACACATTAATTGCAACAAGAAATTCACATTGACATATAGACATATATATTCATCTATAATATACATCTATATACATTTTTATATATATTTTTTACAAACTAAAAAAACTTTGAAAAAACATGAAAAGTATCGTCAGAGTTCATCATAGTTGGGAGGCCATATTTTCGTCATGTTCAACAGTTGTTGGGCCGTCTTTTTTTTACTTTATTTTTTTCCGATATCGGCAAAACGTACGATTGATTTTAGGGCAGCACAAAGTCCAAGGAGCCGAATTGCGCCTTGACTCAGCCCCGCAGCACGTTGTCGATAAGCTGATAATAGAGCGATAAAATTATAGACAAATTGTTAAAAAGGAAACGCCGCTTCCAGACTTAGTCGTTGCACCTTGATCGAGTAACTGAAATACGTTAATTGTTAAGACCTAATAGTCGTAATGCCCATTAGAATTGTGATCTGGAAGATAGCAAAAGTTGGTAGAGTAAAATATTTGAAAATATTACTTTTTTTACTTTAAAAGGTTTTGATACGAGATATGAACTGATGTGTTTCAATTAACATTCATTATTCAATCATATTATAGTACTCAAAGCTAGTGTATCCATGGCCAAGTATCCAAGTTCAAATCATTCGTAGTTCAATAGTTAAAAGTTTGAGCATTTAGTAAGCGTGCAATAGTTAGGGGTGCCTGGAGCTAGGAGGTGCCCTGAATCCTGTGTAGAGATGCTGTTATTCTAAACGTTCTGAAATGTACTCAAAAATCTATGAATTCATTAGAGCAAAATCCATCGTTAGTTTCCATCTTTTGTGGTACGCTGGAATGGGAGACTTGTAGAGAAAAAAAATAAAATAAATTTATGCTAAGAATACTGCCACAGGATACGTATAATACTTACTCAGCATAATATTATGTGCGTTCCGAGTAATATTCGCGCTCGCGATGCAATTACTAAGAGAGGCGATGCGGAGTTTTCTTTAAAATGGAAACTAAAGGCAGATGCAAAATTGAACAAAAGAATGTATTTTCTTTAAGGTATTTTCTCTATGCGATTATTCCTGCTAAAAAATGAGAGAATTGTGTTGCCTACTTTGCGGCGCAGCCATGAAATTGTCTTGGGTTACAGCAGACATATAAATTATTATATGTAGGAGCTATTGCAATTGAGACATGCCTTTCAGTAGATTTACTCGATAATGGTTTATGATATAACCAATATGTCTGGGCTGGACTTACAAACAAGAGATAAAAGATTGAGATAAAAGCTATTATTCAATGCAAGAGACTTGAATTTTGACAAACATATAAATTATATTGAAACACCTATATTTTTTTATATTGATAGAATCAGACTGCAAATAGATTCAATAGATATGTGCACGCCCATTGAGGGCATGGCAAATTTTATAATTTTGTAGAGCAAGATCTTCTATTGCGAAGCCGCACGATAAAATGATATGTTCGCGCCCATTGAGCACCTTCTCTGAATTACCTGTAAATAATATATTAGAAGAAACTTTATAATTATTATTATTATATTCTTATATATATTCCTGTTATATATGTATATATATGGCTTTCACAGTTACTTTTTCTCTTGATGAATTTGGTCATTTCATTTGCACATATTGCAAAAGCTTGACATTTAACAAATTTATGCTAAGACTTGCAATATATTCAAAGAAAAGAAATACATGCCCCGGGTGAGGCTCGAACTCACGACCTTAAGATTATGAGACTTACGCGCTGCCAACTGCGCCACCGAGGCTATGGGAGGCTGCAGCACTGCTGCATACACAAATCGTCTGTGTATTTGTATATATAGTACGCATAGTTCACGTTAGATTGATTATCTGTTTGCACCATTTTATGTTCATATTTGATGTGTTTGCGCTGCACTCACTTCGGCAATTGGTATTCAAGCAGTATATGGACAAAACTTCTTGAACACCAATTCGCCGCAGCCAGTACAGATAAATAGCTGACATAAAATTGTTAAATTGTATATCAAATATATAATTAATATATATAGACATCAATTTATGTGCATACTAAGCAATCAATATTCACACTTCACTTTATTTCGTATTCTATTTGATTTGAGCAACACACAAAAAGTATTGCATACTTCTAAGCGCACTCTTAAAATATATTATTGCCTACTCTTGGGCGCAATTTTAGTTATACTCCGAATAGTTGCATATATTTGTAGGATTGTTGAAATATTTATTTGTACATAGAATCAAATCATGAAATATAATTACGTAGCAAAGGGATAAATGACATCGCAGATATTCTACTCATTTATTTTGACACTACAGAACCCTAGAACATATCCGAACGATTCTAGGGTTGAATAATGTCATTACAAATTGAGAGATAACGCACTGGAAAACAATAATATTAAAAACACAACTTCACATTTTTTCGCATTGTCCGGATATCCTTGTTGTACATTAAACCATTTGTTCAATGAGTTGAAAAATAGAGTTAGCTGAAAGGTAAACCCTAGTTAACAACTCATAAACAAACAATTTAACCGAGATATGGACTAGAGTTCGATGTTATTTCAATGAATTTTAAATTGTTTCGTTCATCAGTTAATTGAATGAAGCACCATTGATATCTGTGACTCCGGAACTTGTGACTATTATAGAACCCGGCCGGGGGCATCGTACAAAGAGCACGTGAATATCACGAGAAATTCATAAGCAATTACTATATATGCTTCTACAGACGTAAGCATCACGCGAATCAATCAATATACACAGAGGCAATCAGTGATATTGATAATGTATATATGTACATATATATAATTATGGGAAGATTGCTTAAGTGAATATCGAATTCGCAAATTCTCTTTCTCTCACTCTGGCGAAACGAATCGCCATGAGCGAGGAACAGAAGTGCACACACTTAAGCATACTCCGCATTATTAAATAAATATGTTATATATTCTCCATATGCATGCTAGCAATGCTACATATATTTATTTGATTTTATTTATTTATATTATTTATTATTATATTTATTTATAGGACCGACAAATGACTTATATACGACACATAAACTGTATTAAAACGTTTATAGGTCTCATACATAAGGCATATATAAGCCCACACATTTATATAACACACATGTAGTTGTAGTATTTATAAGTATAAACAAGTTAAAGTATATACATACATATACAGATATGTCCCTTAATGCCGACGATTGTTGACCAGATATTTTCCACTCCATATGTATGTAGGACCGGCCCGGAAATATAGACAGCTAACTGTTGTTCTTGCATCCAATGCTAAACCAATTTGTTGTCGTTGTTTTGCTGTTGTTGTTGAATTTGCCGCTTCAGACAACGGAACTAAAAGTATATCACTCTGTCAATCACACACTTTATCAGTGCGTCTATGCGTCAGGCCGTCAGTCCGTCAGTTAGTTAATTTCCTTTTTCGTCCATTGCCTTGCACAGTTCATTGCATGGGGGCTATTTGTTAAGGCATGTGCTTAGCTAGCAACAACAACAACAAGAATCAAAGAATGATTCGTCTATCATCAAATATATGTAGGTATATAAAATTATGTGGGTATATGGAACAAGGCAATGTATGAAATATATGTACATATATACATACATACATAATACATACAGCTTAAAATAAATAATGAATGCAAATAGTGAGCGTAGTAAATAAATGAGTAACTTTTTAATCTGCGCTACTTTCCATGACGAAGATTTACTCATTTGCATTACACAATTCGTATTTGCCAAGTGAAAAGAAGCAAAGCAAAAAGGACAAAAAAGAATCTCAACTATACTTCAATTCATTTAGCTACGCCGTTAACTGCATACACTCCAGCTCTCTCTCTCCCTTTCTCTCACTATCCCATCATGCCTTACAATAGCAATTGTAGCGCATTGTGCAATTCGTATTTGCCAAATCAAATGAATTCGAAAAACAAAAAGGAAAAGAACAAAACAATGAAGAAATTACGTGAATACACTTTATTTGATTTAGCGACACCGATAACTGTACACACTCTTTCTCTCTTCCTCTCTCTCTCTCTCTCACGCTACCTGCCATCGGCCCTAGCTTTAGCTGGCTGTTCTTACATATGCCGCGATGGTTGTCAAAAATGTTAATTCTCAAAGAGCTTGCCTGTAAAACGATATACATACATATGTTAATTTGCACACACATACAGACATACATAAATACATTCGTATGCATTGGTATACATTTTACTGTTGTCCTCTTACAAGACAATACAACTATTTAAGCACAAGCTGTTCGCGAAACTTCTAAGCACCCATAGCTTAAGCCTCTTGTTCTCTCTCACTCTCTTTCACTCCATGAGATTATTTGCATGAACGCACACGCACACACACACACACACACGCACACTGATAGACACAAGCATAGGCACGTACATCTGTTTGCGCATATGCGTGTGTGTCAATATATGACGTCACCAGAGGAGGAGCAACAAGTAAAAGTAACAACACACATCAGGAAGCAAATGTAGCAAACAATCTGCCGGCTACATGGGTTTACTACATGTCCAAGAGACAGGCTTGTTTGCATTCTTTTTTTCCCTTGCTCTCATTATCGATTCTTTAAGCTCTTTTTTTTTTTGGGAGAGCACACACTGGGCGCCACCAGAGCAGCTTAACGTTGTTCACGCGGGTGGTCGGGCGGTCGGTCGGGTGGTTTGGTCGGTCACTGTTGGATTTGGTACTCATGTATTGACGTTATACATCTGCAGTGAGTTCCTTTACAATATACGCAACTACACATGTATAACGAATACATGGGCCCAAGCATGCGTGCGCTTTATGCGTAAGCGTATGTCGCCACAATAGACCGAAAAGCACGTAAAAGACACGAAACTGGGCGTTCGAGTAAACAAACATGCGAGTGAATCGCATGCGATTTTCATTTGAGATTTTAAGTTTTCAGCTTTTCAATGTTCATTTCCATTTCAGTCTCTCAATGTCGACAAATAGTTGGCGTTTTATTTATTTTTTTTTTTTATATATAAATTTGGATATTTTGTTTGTTTTCATTTGTCAATTTTCCGAGCATATTGTTAAGTGATGAACAATAGAGAAAATAAAAAAGCTTTGAAAAAATAATGAAAATAACAAGGAGCGTGAAATTTTCTAAGACTAAATATCTCAGAGATTTGAGATACATACATATGTATGTATATGAGTATTAACTGGTTAGAGATTAGCTACAGTGGACAGACAAAGGCAAAATAGTAGGACAGACGATAACGTAGTCTGCTGATGATAGAATCACGGAAGGTTCTTGAAATATGTAGTTGAACAGACAACCTGCATGACCTCGAGCCTGCAACATGTACAAAAGTATACACATACATGCATATCTACATATATATACATATATAGTACAGATTCCATGAATGTATATACATTTGTACACACTATAAGTATTCAGGTTTTACAACTATTATATTAATCCTAAAAATCCCTGTGGAAGTATATGCATACGTATACATACATACACATACATATCTTTATGTATATGTACATAGACAAACAAAAAAACTCTTCTGCACTCTTACACACACACACACGCACAACGAAGATCTGCAAGGCAAAAGCAACAAGTTATAAAACAGCGGGAGTGAGCGAATGGATTGCGTTAATGTTAAGCAGACAAAGAGAGCGGGAGCGCAAGTAACAGAGATAGAGAGAAAGAGAGAGAGAGAGAGAGAGGAAGAGGGAGAGGAAGACATGCACAAATTGGGAGCGCGTTTGCGTAACTGAGTCAATGGATAAGCGAACAATGTGTTGAATTCACAACACAGGCAACAACGGCAGAGTGCACCTTGCAACAAGGCGCTCAGCAAGAAATGTTACTCCAGCCATGGCCAAGACAAAGAACAAACAAATACATGCATACATACAAGCTTTCATACACGTGCACGCAAATATCCATGTGTATCGTAAGTGTGCATGAACCTCAACAAAGAAACAGACGAGGAGGAGCTGCTAAAAGTTAGCAGACGCGTAATTAGTCAGCGCAGCAAGAAAAAAAGAACAAAAACAAAGCTAAAAAAAGTCAACATTGTTTTGTAGGATTTGTTTTGTTTTGGGGTTGCGCTTTTGGCAGCGACAGCACAGAGAAGGGACCAGGAGGAGCAGCAGCAGAAACAGAGGCAACAGCAGCAGACAATGCTCTCTCTGGCATTAGGCGCGATCTTGACATACACTGACTGACTCAGCAGCGCAGCTGTCCCACACACACTCGTTCTCTCCAATAGAGTCCACTTCACGCTCTCTTCCGCTCACGCTCTGACTTGTTCTCGCTTTCTCTCTCTCTCTCTCTCACTCACAGTTTACGGCTAGGCAGACAGCCAGGCAGGCAGTCAGGCGGCGACGTCGACGGCCAGTCAGTATCGATTGAACAGTCGCGCGTAACACATCGAACCGATGCGGAGAGCCCGGCTAGGCCCCCACACCCCCGTTTGTAATAAATAGCGTTGCACGAAGCGACCACGCTAGCAAACGGCAAGAATACGCTGAGAACGACGGAGGCGGCACAACGAGCCAGCAGCGCGAGAGAGGCAATAGAACACACAAAATAAAAAAAATAACTAAATAAAAATAAAATACAAAAACTAAAGCAAAGAAACAACAAAAACAGACAGTTGGAACAGCTGGAAACTAAGTCGAAATTTGACGAAACGTGGACGAGCCTAAAAGAGAAAACAAATATTACCATTCAATATTTTACATATTCTTCTTTTTTTTTTTTTTGTTACGTTCGTTCGTTCCAAATTCAATTTGTATAAATTTTGCGCGTTTTCGTCT
The DNA here is from genome assembly GCA_035045845.1 of Drosophila buzzatii. Taxonomy (NCBI): domain Eukaryota; kingdom Metazoa; phylum Arthropoda; class Insecta; order Diptera; family Drosophilidae; genus Drosophila; species Drosophila buzzatii. The sequence goes on along the minus strand of JAWNOS010000596.1, from coordinate 5,843,483 downwards.
TTAGACTAATGTTTTATTATAGTTCCGTTTAAAACGTGCCTTGTAACATAATATATATATTACTATATATTCAGAGGTATATACATATGTACGTATATTTGAAAATCATTTTCGCATTCGCTTCTGTGGCAGTTTTAAGTTATAATAAATCATTATACTGCAAATTGTAAATTGCGTATGGAAAAAACGTCGCTCAGATAAGAAATGGAATTAAATGGCACCAAGCAAAGCGCGAGATATTTGATAAAATAAAAATATATATCTTAAAAAAAATAAAATAAAATAAAATAAAAAACAAGTTACATGAACAAGTTATAATCGGTAAAGAAAAGAAACAAAAACAACTAGGTAATGCTACAGATTTGACATCATTAACATAACACACACACACACACACACACATACACATACACACACCAACACACACACATAAGCAGCCAAGTAAATAAAAATAAATTAGCAACTACAACAAAAATAACCTTGGCACTATGTTAGAAAACAAAAAAAGGAGCAAAGTAAAAAGTAAAAAGTAAAAAATACAAAAAAAAAAAAAAAAACAAGTCAAATACACAATAAGAAAAAAAAAAACATTGTTTTCACAACTTTGACAAAATACATTTTATCCCCTACATTTTTTTCAATTTTTTTTTTTGTGCTGACAAATATCGAAATACGAGCAAATTCTAAAAAAAAGAAACAACAAAAACAAATAAAAACCCAACGCGACGCTCCATAAAAATACAAAAGAAAGCAACGAACAACGGAGAGCAACGCGCGAAAATATTAAAAGAAAACACAAGAACGGAACGAAGCAGACGCAAAGAATACAAAAAATAAAATAAAATAAAATAATATTCATGATTCTTTAGATACGTCGATGCACGGCTACATAGACGAAGGACGGCCATAACAACAACAACAACAACAACAACAACAACAACCATTGTACACCTGATACACCCTAAAGCAGTGAAAAGAATAGAAACAGAAAGACAACAAAGACAAGATAAATCAGTCGAGCAACTAACAACAATGACAACAAAACCACCAAGAAAAGTAGCACCTGATGGCGGCTGGGGCTGGGTAGCCTGTTTCGGCGTCAGTCTGGTCAACGTAAGTCTCATTTCAGCTCATCAAAAAAAAAAAAGAAAAGATCGTTAACAGTTAGGCTAGGTTAGTTTTTTTTTTTTGCAGCGTGCGTCACTTACGATAAGATTTGGTCTATTACTTTTATTAGTGTTATATCTACAGGCCTGGTTCAGTTGAACGATTCACTAGTTCACACGATATTTTAGCTTAAAAAGTTCAGGAATGGCACTTGATGGCTGCAAAGCTTTAACGAGTTCAATTGAATCATTCACTAGTTCGTACGGTATTTTAGGCACTCAACAAAGTTCCACTTTTCACTATTCACGATTCTCGATTAAAATATTCACATTTTGAATAATTTTCACTTAATGGAGACATTGTTAATTATATATGTATCTATGTCTAGTTCAGTAGAACCATTTACTAGTTCCGGCGATATATCACACATTCATGTTTATATTTTATTCTCGATTGTTTTTAAACTATTATTCTTGGCTTTTATCATTATTATTTGAATTAATCTCATTTTTAATAAATTTCACGTAAATAAATGCAATTGCCAATTGTTATGATGTTTCGGTAATGTCATCAAATATGTCATTAATCATCATTACCATTATAAAACAGAAAGATAATTGATGACAATGACAAATTTGATGCATTATTAGATGAAAGAACTTTGTAGGGCGCATATGCAGGCACATCTATTAAATTAAAAAAAAAAAAAACATCTCTTATGTAAAAATGAAAGAAGCTTTTTTTGGTTTTACTCTATATTGGCAGTATCTATATGGATATATTTATACATACATATATACAATGTCAATATAGAGCTATATTGTGAACTCTCGATGGTACCTGACATATTTAAGCAGCTCAACGAGTTGCAAACAATTGCGCTTGACATTCAGGCAAATAATATATTAACAAACAAGTAAACAAGTGCCATGTAGACGATGGGCATGCTCGACTGGTAAATACTCTGCTTTCTACGCGCACTGCTATTGCTCAGTTCACTTTTCACTTTTAGTTCACGCAATCGATTGATGGCCAATAAGACACATGATTTTCGCCGAGCGTGTCTTCCGACGGTTTTCTAAATCACGTCGACAAAGGCACGCATCACGAATATCATATGACTCATGTAATACTTTTCTTTTATCTCATATGACTAAATCACTTTAACACATAAAAAGAATATCTTCACATGTAAGAATTTCAGCACCGTGGAGCAATTGTCTTTGTATTTACACTGAATTTCTGTAATATATCCAGTAGCAAAACCAAAGACAAAAGCCCGCCGGGACAATTCTTGATATAGATACACACTCATATATATATATATATAAACGTTGCTTAATTAGAATAATGAATGTTGCTTGACAGCGATCCAACGATCATGTATATTAAAAACACGCTGGAAGGCTGCTATGCAAAATCCATAGGTCTAATCCAAATTTATATTAATCACACCATGGAAATTCCTTGCTATATCAAGGAACTGATTTGAACTTCACGGACACAACACTTCACAATCATTCAAGAAAATCTCCATTTGTAGTAATTGAAGTGCCGTGAGTGCAATATATTGGTTTTGTACTCGAGAACTTAAAACTGACGAGTATCAAAACTAATATAATGAAACTTCCGGAACTCAGTCAAGTCTTGATTCACTGTATTAGATTATTAGATATGGGATTGCAGTAATTGAAGTGCCGTGCGTGCAATACCTTGGGGTCGCTCTCGATTCTTGGATATAGACGAGTAGCAAAGCCAAGGTATCGGACTCACGTGACTTATGTCTTGATTCACTGAAGTAACAGATATAGGAACGATCTTCCGGAACTCACTCAAGTCTTTATTCACTGAAATAGATTATTAGATATGGGATTGCAGTAATTGAAGTGCCGTGCGTGCAATACCTTGGGGTCGCTCTCGATTCTTGGATATAGACGAGTAGCGAAGCCAAGGTATCGGACTCACGTGACTTATGTCTTGATTCACTGAAGGAACGATATAGGAATGATCTTCCGGAACTCAGTCAAGTGTTGATTCACTGAAATAGATTATTAGATATGGGATTGCAGTAATTGAAGTGCCGTGAGTGCAATACCTTGGGGTCGCTCTCGATTCTTGGATATAGACGAGTAGCGAAGCCAAGGTATTGGACTCTCGGGACTTATGTCTTGATTCACTGAAGTAACAGATATAGGAACGATCTTCCGGAACTCACTCAAGTCTTGATTCACTGAAATAGATTTTTAGATATGGGATTGCAGTAATTGAAGTGCCGTGAGTGCAATACCTTGGGGTCGCTCTCGATTCTTGGATATAGACGAGTAGCGAAGCCAAGGCATTGGACTCTCGGGACTTATGTCTTGATTCACTGAAGTAACAGATATAGGAACGATCTTCCGGAACTCACTCAAGTCTTGATTCACTGAAATAGATTTTTAGATATGGGATTGCAGTAATTGAAGTGCCGTGAGTGCAATACCTTGGGGTCGCTCTCGATTCTTGGATATAGACGAGTAGCGAAGCCAAGGCATTGGACTCTCGGGACTTATGTCTTGATTCACTGAAGTAACAGATATAGGAACGATCTTCCGGAACTCACTCAAGTCTTGATTCACTGAAATAGATTATTAGATATGGGATTGCAGTAATTGAAGTACCGTGAGTGCAATACCTTGAAGTTGCTCTCGATTCTTGGATATAGACGAGTAGCAAAGCCAATGTATTGGACTCGCGGGACTTATGTCTTGATTCACTGAAGTAACAGATATAGGAACGATCTTCCGGAACTTACTCAAGTCTTGATTCACTGAATTAGATTATTAGATATGGGATTGCAGTAATTGAAGTACCGTGAGTGCAATACCTTGAAGTTGCTCTCGATTCTTGGATATAGACGAGTAGCAAAGCCAAGGTATTGGACTCGCGGGACTTATGTCTTGATTCACGGAAATAATCCAAATTTATCTTGATTTCTCGATAAGAATTCCTTGCTGTATTTGAATTTTTTGAATTAAGCACTTTTCAATAAAAAAAATAAATAAATAAAAAAAAATAAATATATATATATAATAATATAAGGCCCGTGAGTCCAATACATTGGTTTAACTATCGATTTCTGAAAATACGGGTAGCAAAGCCAATGTAAAGTAACTCCCGGGACTCACTCAAGTTTAGATTCACTGATATGGCATTGATATATATGATTGATTGATAGTGTTCACTGCTTACGTAGAACCATGAGTTTAACGTAACGACACTGTAAACGATCTACATTAAAAGCACGCTTAAAGGTCGATACGCATAACCCATAGGACAAATCCAAATTTGTCTTATAGCAAGGAACTGATTTGATTTCATTTGAGCTTTATGGATTCAACACTTCATAAAAATAAAAGAAAATCTCCTTTTGTAATAATGTAAGGTCCGTGAGTCCAATACATTGGTTCTACTCTCGATTTTTGAATACTGGCGAGTAGCAAAGCCAATGTACTGAAGTTCCCGGGACTCGAAGCTGATTCACTGAAGTTACAGATATAGGAACGGTATATGCAAAGAGATACGTAGACACTGCACGCTGTTTACTTAGATCCATGAACTTTGCGCTGCGCTCCTGTGAGCATCTATAGTTGACATGCGTTAAAAGAGCGCTGCGCAAAGCCCATAGAAATAAAGGAAATTTATATTGATCTTCCTATATCAGGGAACTGATTTGATGTCATTGGAACACTTTAAAATAATAAACGTCTTTATATGTAGTGATGTAAGCGCCGTGAATGCAATACATTGGAATTACTCTCGATTCTTTAATACGAGCAGCAATAGCAATGTATTGAAACCCGCGGGACTCAGTCAGTAGTATTAGATATAGGATTGGTATATGATACATACGAAGATATTGTATGATGAACGGTGTATACTTAGATCCATGAACTTTGCGCTGCGCCCCTGTGAGCATCTATAGTTGACATGCATTAAAAGAGCGCTGCGCAAAGCCCATAGAAATAACACAAATTTATATTGATCTTGCTATATCAGGGAACTGATTTGATATCATTGAACTTTATGAAACACTTTAAAATAATAAACGTCTTTATATGCTGTAATGTAAGCGCCGTGAATGCAATACATTGGAATTACTCTCGATTCTTTAATACGAGCAGCAATAGCAATGTATTGAAACCCGCGGGACTCAGTCAGTAGTATTAGATATAGGATTGGTATATGATACATACGAAGATATTGTATGATGAACGCTGTTTACTTAGATCCATGAACTTTGCGCTGCGCCCCTGTGATCATCTATAGTTGACATGTGTTACAAGAGCGTTGCGCAAAGCCCATAGAAATAAAGGAAATTTATATTGATCTTCCTATATCAGGGAACTGATTTGATGTCATTGGAACACTTTAAAATAATAAACGTCTTTATATGTAGTGATGTAAGCGCCGTGAATGCAATACATTGGAATCACTCTCGATTCTTTGATACGAGCAGCAATAGCAATGTATTGAAACCCGCGGGACTCAGTCAGTAGTATTAGATATAGGATTGGTATATGATACATACGAAGATATTGTATGATGAACGCTGTTTACTTAGATCCATGAACTTTGCGCTGCGCCCCTGTGAGCATCTATAGTTGACATGCGTTAAAAGAGCGCTGCGCAAAGCCCATAGAAATAACACAAATTTATATTGATCTGAACACTTTAAAATAATAAACGTCTTCATATGTAGTCGCGTAAGCGCCGTGAATGCAATACATTGGAGTTACTCTCGATTCTTTAATACGAGCAGCAAAATCAATGTATTGAAACTCGCGGAACTCAGTCAGTAGTATTAGATATAGAGGATTGGCACATGATCTATACGATGATATTTTACGCTGATTTCTGCGAAATATGAACTTAGAGCAACAGAACTTTATACAATCTATTAAAATGATGTTTAAAGTCTGCTGCTCAAAGTCCATAGATGCAAATTTATCTTGAACTCTCACAGGAATTTCTCACTTTATCAATGAATTCTTTAATAGCACAAGAAAATGTTAATTTGTGAAGATGTAAGCGCCGTAAGACTGATACTCAGGTGTTGTACACGATTTCTATAAACTAACGAGTACACCAACTGAGTATTCAGTCCCCCCGGGCTCTACCAAGTCTTGATTCACTAAATAAAAAAATAAATATTTTAGATAAAAAATAAATATTAAATATAAATATTTTAGACGTAATATAATAATAAATAAATATAAATAATATAGACGTAAGAACTTAACTATTTCCATAAGCACCCATGAAAGACTGAGGGACAAAGTCTAGTTATGATGAATCGACCGAAAATCTAATTAAATTTGAAATTATATTCGATTTTATACAAATTAGAGATTATATATGGATTCTACTAGAGATGCATATATGAAAAGATTTTGGGGTATGCAACCCAAATAAAAGAGGATTTGAAAGAGAGAAAAACAACCCATCGATTTTCGACAGAAAAGACAATTTCTAATGTTCAAACCAAAGTTATAAAACCAGCAAAACAACTTCGGACATTTAATTCTTTGCTAATTGCCTAGTAACCCATGCAACGATATAATAATAAAAATCTAACTTTGATAAGATTATCAACTCTCACAGACTCAAATATTGGCACAAACAAAGTCTGTGTTTTGGTGGTCGCACGACAATTTCCCCAAAACCAAGGAAACACTCTACATTTTTTGGGCACACTTTGACATTTTAATGCGCAAATTAAAATTTAAAGCACTCTCGTAAAACTTAATTGATGTCAAGTTCTAGCACTAAATAAGAAAAAAAAGTAATGAGAAAATAAGAAAATAAACCCAAACAGTACGTATCAATAATATGCAGTTTTATGGGCGTAAACCGAAAACAAGCAAGTAAAAGTGCTCCTGAATAGGCGACTAGCAAATACTCTACCCGATCTTATGAGAGTTAAATTTCGCAATGAATTTTGTCGAAAAAGATTTTAAATAAGTTTTCTGAATCAATCAAGAATCGAAAGATTATATAGAGATTATAACGATATAAAAGTTATCGAAAAAAAATTACGGTATATAAAAATTTCTAACCTCTAACTTGACGCTCACTCGTCCTATATATACTAAATGAAATAAAATATTAATACCTCCTGTCACTTCTTCTGTGACATACTTCTAACCTAAACTAATATACCCCGAGTTCCCATTCTGAATGGGTTTTAGCGTATAAAAAAAAATCGAAAACAAACCAAAACGTTTAGGACTTTATTGGCATCGTCATCATAATCAACTTTAACGTATAGTTGCTTAGTTTTTGATAACGCAAATCAGTCGATTATATGACCACATCCAGTGGCTGTTTAATCAGTTCGCTTTACGTTATCATTCGCAACACGTCTAATCGCACTTAAATCATTGACGATGCAAATAGCCCTATTTGAATTGATTCTTATACAATAATTGAATCAGCTAAACTAAATAGATAATTATAAAGCAATCTCTCAGATAGCTCTTTAAAAAAACTTAATGATCTCATAAAAGTTATTGTCAAATAGTGTGTGCCTCTAATTTGTGCGTTATTTGTTTATAGATCACGTGAGATGTGTCTATAGCAAAGATAAGAAAAAATTAGAATAGAATTCTGATTAAAAAGTGTTGTTTGCATTGACTTTAGAAAATTTGATAAGACAATATCGAAGCACGAATGCTCTGATCGAATATATATAAATATTTGAAAACGTTTTCGAACTTATTTCAGCTCTCGTTGAGCCTTTAGAAATGTAATTACGAAACATAGCAAAAGACTCATTAAATGAATAAGATGAATATAAATCGAATAAGAATATTCAAAATTAAAATTCTGTGCAGAGGAGTAGTGGTTGAATCAGGAAGTCCATACCTGTAAGAACTTAAAAAAAAGAAAAAATTATAATTATTAAAAAATGTTTATAAATTGCAATTCAAAGTAAAGTCAAATTCTAGTATTCAAGTACTACTAAAATTAGTATCTACGACTAAAAGTATTATTCACTACTAAAAGTACCATTTACTACTTAAATAACTAAAGTGCAAACTACTACTATAGTATCTACTACTAAAAGCACCAAGAATTTTAGTGCTATTTAATCATTTAAAGTAACATTTATCTTTGGCAAACTTTTCTTAATTAACTCAAAGACCTCTATCAACAAATACAATAAACACTTACGAAATTATATAGAAATAACAAATATGAATACTATAGAAAATTAGATATTTATTATACACTGAACCCATTGAAAATGGGAAATCAGGGTGTAATGGTTCTGTTAAATGTATGTAACAGGCAGAAGGAGACGTCGCAGACCCCACAAAGTATATATATTCTTGATCAGCACAAAAAAATAAGTTGATTGAGCCCTGTTCGTCTGTCCGTCCGTTCGTCCGTCTGTCCGTGCGTCCGTCGAGATTTCGGAAACCACAAAGCTAGATGCTGAAATTTCTCATAATTGTTTCACTCGTATGTTAGTTACGCAGTATGAGTTTATTTTGTTTTTTTTTTTCGATAACTCATCCCATTTCCAAATTGTCAATAAAATTCGAAAATTCGTTTCCATTTTTAAAGTATTTTGAACATAACTTCTACACCGTTTTAGCTGGAGACTTCAAATTTGTATATTTATAGGTACGCAGATTATGTAATTTTTGGATTTTGGGTTATCGATTTTTATCGATAATTTGGAAATGGGATGAGTTATCGAAAAAAACAAAATAAACTCGTACTGCGTAGCTAACATACGAGTGTTCATGTGTTCAATTTCAGCTCTCTAGCTTTATGGTTTACGAAATCTCGACGGACGGACAGACAGACGGACGAACGGACGGACAGACGGACAGGGCTAGATCAACTTATTTATTTGTGCTAATCAAGAATATGTATACTTTATGGGGTCTACCACGCCTCCTTCTGCCTGTTACATACTTTTAACAAAACCATTACACCCGGAATTCCCATTTTCAATGGGCTCAGGATATAATAAAATAAACACTTACGAAATTATATAGAAATGACAAATATGAATACTATACGACATTCACATTCAATATTTATATGGACTAATATGATATTCTAATTAAATATCTACTTAGATAGACTTGGGATACGAATGTATTACTTGCACAGTTCCAACAGATTTCTAAGTCTTATATTTATAGAGTTAAATTAAAAATTTATTTAAACCCCAAAACAATCTAATGAAAAAGAAACGCGTATATAATAATAGTAGAGACCTAACCTAACCTACAAACACGTGCGAATTTGCGCTTTTTTTCAAAACTTTTATTACATTTGGAATCGAAGCCAAAAATGCATTGCATCATTACTCTGCAAGCCAAAGATTGTCGTACACCTATATATAAATTTATATAGCTAGATCTACATTTTTGTGTGTGAGCTCATCGTATAATTGCCGCATTCAGCCGGAACCAAGCTAATCGCGTCGATTTTCATATAATCAGCACTAGATATATATACTATCTGATGTTAGCTTTAGTAAAATACAAAACAAATTCATTTTCCAGCCGTCGATGCTAAACGCTGCCAAGAGTTAAATAAATAAACGTCAAAGCATAAATATTGAATTCAATTGATGAGCTATGTATATATATATATGAATATATGAAAATATTTTGCAATGATATTGCATTGTGATAAATCTTACACACATTGTGTAGGATCCAAACAACTGAGTAATGCTCATTAGAGCTCTTAAGATATATATGTTATATGTCTATAGAGGTAGTTCGTAAGATATATATGTTATAAGTCTATACATGTCTTTAACTTAAGAGTAGTTGTTTATCTTAATCTGGAATTTTCAAACTTGCTCAAAGTCTTTAAAATCTAGGGTTATTTTGATATCTCCTAGAGTTGCTTGAGTCTACAATAAAAAGAGTTTCTCATATAAAAAACTCTCAGCTGTTACACAGTCAAAGAACCCTATTTAGTAGTACCCAAAGAACTGAGTAATACTCATTAGAGTTCTTAAGATATATATGTTATATGTCTATACATATCTTTAACTTAAGAGTAGGTAGAGGTAGTTCTTTATCTTAATCTGGAATTTTCAAACTTGCTCAAAGTCTCTAAAATCTAGGGTTATTTTGATATCTCCTAGAATCGCTTGAGTCTACAGTGCAGAGTTTCTCATATAAAAAACTCTCAACTGCTGAATAGTTAAGGAACCTATATACTCTCTTGCCTTCTACTTTCTGAGCGGGCATGCAAATTTAAATTGCAAAATCTTTGCGTGGACTTTGTACACACATTTAGCTGTTGTCTGGCGTTTTTTTTTTTTTGTTCACCTCACAACGCAAAACGCCCACAAACTCGGAACTTTCTTTCACTTGTCTCTATAGATAGTTGTCATACACATCTATCTGCGTGTACGTGTGTCTGTGTAACAGTGTTTACCCATAAATTATATCGATGCGGGGTTGTTTGACTGTTCCGTTTGCATTTGCCTTTGTCGATTCTCAGTGTAAATACTCAAATTGAAGCTTTGCTATTGACAATTTGCTGGCTGTCGTTACTATTTGTGATAACGTCCCATCGCCACACTATAAGAGCAGAGGAAGAAGAAGACGTCCAGTGGTTTTTATGTCGTTGCGCCAATTTAGCGAAATCCAAGCGATATAACAAATATCGTCATTGATTTGGGTTTTATTTTTGTTGCTTTTGCTTTTTTAGCTTTTGCTTTCAGTCTTAGTTGCTCAATTTGTTGATAGGAGTGTATTGGTTTGGTAGAGTTAAGCATTGAGTGTAACAAATAGGGAATATATCTGAAATAACTGAAGGATTATGCATTTTATTTAAGGTACTGGGAACAATACCATAAATATCTAATAGATATATTCTCCAAGCGAAGTAACTTGAAAATAAGCTCCAGTTAAGGAGCATTGGGATTAATATTTTTGTAACTAGATCTCGAAAACTTGACAGTTCAAGCAGTTTCTTTGCTTGAGTTTAAGTCCAAAATGATTGAAGGGGATTTTCGTAATAGTGAACGCGTATTATGCAGTCGTTGCTGCCCAACTCACTTATTTGTTTTCATTCGCTTTTGGTATACTTTTTTTTTCTTATCGACAGTCGAGCGATTAGCACCTCGGCACGTTGTCGCTAAAGTTCTCAGAAACCCGAACTCAACTGCAGACCAAATATCGTATATCGAAACGCCATTTAAATCAAATATTAGCAAAAACATTTCGTATTTCGTATATGAATAAATGTAAATATATGTTTTTATATATACATTTATTTATATAGCTTCATATTATTTATAGACCTCTTGTGTCCCCAAAAGCCGGTTTCAATCCGCTGCCCTCGACGATGAAGTCACAGCGAAAACAAACAATAGCCCAAGGAACGATATATGTCATTTATTATAATGCTAATTATAGCAGACTAATCCATAAAAATAGTTTATATAGCAGACATACTATATATAAATATGTATGCGTCTAAGATATACGATATTTACACTCTTGTTTATGATCGAAATTTAATTAGATTTGCATTATTAATTAAGGCTTTACATACGCTGGAATAATTATCTTCTGAATATTCAGCTCGCATTTGTCAAGTGAAGTGAAGTGAAGCGAAGCAGAAGATGAAGGAACTGAACTTTTAGTGTGCATTGAACTCGAATCACATTGCAAATAAGATAATCTCGCAAGGGTTTGCATTTTTCGAGTGCTCGATAAACAGGCAAAGCTTTTGCAATAAATCCCCCATACTTATGAAATATAGTGAACTAAATTCAGATAATTTCTAAATAATGAAATACATATATATAATATATATACTTCATATATATACATATATTAAATTTAATTGTTTTTAATCATTTGACAAATCGATTTTTATCGAAAATTGTACGAATTTATCGTTCATTCTAAGGAAACTCAATCTGAGTACAATATCTAAAGATATCTAACTCCCTAGTTAACTAAACTGCGCCTTATCAATAGGAAATACTTGTACATATGCTCATACATATCTAACATATCTAACTCAAAATAAACATTTATTTAAAGAGCTATCATAGCAAATACCAATATGTGAATGAGTAATACAGAGGTCATATTCCCTGCTAAGCACATTCACCTAACTCTAAAGACTTCCGTAATTGAGAACAGATTGCACAGATTCCAGAACTGTCATAATTATATATGCAAGAGCCAAGTGCTTAAAGAGCTGAACTAACATTTCGCCGCAATTATTTTGTGTAAATGAGTCAAAGTCCAATTTACACAAATATTGTCTAATTGCTGAAAGCTTTAATTATGTATGAACCTAAGAAACAGGCACAACAATGGATATGAATGCTCCCTAGCTCTAGTAGGTGACTGGGTGGGGAGTGCATGACTAGCAGATACTGGAACTGTTCAAAAACTTGAATAATATTTATGTAATTTGAAATGAATCAAATGGAATGAATGGAAATGAAAATGAATGAGTTATCCAAAGAAAAGAAATTATCGATTATCGAATTATCGATAGAAAAGGAATGAGTTAACAAAGGAATTCGCATATGTCATATAGGAATATTTGTGATGTATATGTATAATTTTTATATAATAAATAACATGTAATAATTAATATATAATTTACAACATAATAAATAGTATTTAGTACATCAACAATAATAAATATTATCTATATATAATGGATAGGTTGACATATGTCTAGAGACTTATCGAGGCTCTGCCAGACATTCTTCTGATACACTTAACTAATATACCCGAAATTCGCATACTCAATGGGTATAAAAAATAATCTAGTCTAGTCTAAAACATGAACGAATACAGCGAAGAAGTTTAAATATTCGAGAGTAAGAATGCTTCCATTGAATGGCAAACTAAAATCAGTTAAGCAAACATGATTTGGCTTTAACGAAAGAATCAAGTAAAGTAGTGAAAATGCCAAACATTGGCAGGTAAATGCGAAATGAAATGATTGCAGAAGTGGATGGATTCGCGCTAATTGTTTCGAAGACATGGCCAACGGCAAATGGTCATAATTTGTTTTGGCTATTTGATATGAGATTGATGCTAATGCCTAAGTCACGAAGCAGACGTTCAATAAACTGAAAGAAGAGGACATGCAAACGCTTTACACTACTCTATGCTACGATCTGGGATTCCGCTAAGACAGCAGCACGTGCATAGCAAATCGTTTCTGGCGTTGTGGTTCCCTTGAGCCATCAGCGTAACGGCCGCTAGCCGTTGACCAACTGCATTCCCAGCAGCTTTCAATGTCAATATGTGAACAATGCCCGCTCGCTGATGCTGCTGGCCATGACGACAACTGTTGCACATGGGGCGTTTAGTTACAGGAACTGCAAATTCAACAACAACTACAACAAAGCCAACTATGAGCGTGCAGCTGATGCTGCCGATCACGTGACTCTGTTGCAACTTGTGTCTTGATGCGACCTGCAGCGGCCGCGGCTGTTTCCTCTGCTGCTACTGCTGCTGCTTGCAACAAAAAAAGAAAAACCAAAAGAAAAAAAAAAACTTGTTTGCAGTCCATTCACTCACAATCGTCTCTAGACGTTTGTGTAATTATATATATAGAGAAGAGAGAGAGAGGGAGAGAGAGAGAGAGAGAAATATATGTATATCTGTATATATACGTCTTTGGATAAATCACATGATTGCGATCATGCGAAGCGCGAGTGAGCCGCCAGCCGGGCCAAACACCCGCTACGCTGGCCAGCCTTCAATGCGTCAAGCGCTCAAGCGTTCAATTCAACTCGAGAGTTCAGTTTGCCATATATATATATATATATGTGGCTGTAAAACTGCTCGACATTTTAATTGAAATGTTTGACAGTGGAAAGCAGCGGCCCAGTCACAAGTCACATTCACAGTGACTGGTGTGTCCACATAGTGAAATGTACTTCACAATTAATTGCTTCAATTGCCAACACACACACACACAGACAATCGTACATACAACAAATTCAATTCAAATTTATTTAACATCGATCTTTGAAACGCACAGCCTCTAACCGCCCTACACTCTTCCGCTGAAGCTTTAGCAACCAGTTCGTTCCCGAAGCCATTGCCCATTAAACAAAACGCATTTTTCAATTAACGCAAATGAATATGAGCAACAAATGAGAAACGATATATAGTACATATATATATATATGTATATATTTGGGGCAGCGGATCTCGCTCAAGTTGAAGGCGATATTGTTAACAGTCTCGAGTCGTAAAAGTACACAAAGTGTAAATTTGCCTTTAATTATGAGCGAGTCAACGAAACAAAACATCAAATACTGAACGGCAAAAAATGCCATTGAACTTAGCCATAACTCAGCGCACAGCTAAGTGGATATACTACATAGTATCTAACTAAATATAAATACTAGATATCTACATATACATATATAGTTTAGTTAGTAGCAACGAGCATAGGGAAATTCCTATTTACAAAAGGCCAATCAACTTGATATGCTTGACTTGGCTAGCTCAGATATGCAAATGAAGATATTTTATATTTATAATATAATATATAAGAGATATTATATATTTACAAACAGAATTTATAGGATAATTTTCTAACTTATACATAACTTTTAAAGATACATTAAAAAGTATTTTAATTCTTATATATGCACTAACCCTTTGAAAGAAGCAGGCGTGGCAGAGCACGTAATATATATTCAAGATAAGAAGAAGTAATATGTTCTGTCACTCGATATAAACTTAATTACATACAATTATAAATATATAAAACTTATTTATACTCAGAACTTAAAGATACATAAAATTGTAAACATATATTCCTATACGAACTTATCATTCATTCCATTTCATTACACTCATTCCATTTGCCTTTTATCAATAATAATCAATCATTTCATTTGGTTGAATACCACAAAAGCTGAAGACATTAAATTTAATGCCTCAGCTCATGTGATGAAAGCTAAGATTTTCTATATTTCTTGATTATGGATATAGAAATGGGAATCAAATAAAAACATATGGGCATTTCTCCAGAAAAGTCAACTTCGACTAAGATACTCAACTAAGATACTCGAAATGTACTATATTTGCTAAAGACGATATTCTTCTATGTTATTAGTTATTTACGATATTCATTAAAACATTAGATATTTACGATATCGTACATCTACGATATCGAATATCTACAATATCTCCTATATCCATCTACGATATTATTTATATACGATATTTGTTATTTATGAAATTATTTATTTAGAATATTAGTTATCGCATATCTACAATATCCGATATATTCGTTATTCATTATTCCGATATCTCCGATATGCATCTATGATATGAGTTATGTACAATATTATAATATTAGCTTAATTAGTTATTATTTAATATATTATATTATTATATATATTATATTATATATATATATATATATATATATATATATATATATATATATATATATATATATATATATTATTTGTTATTTACGATATTAGTTGATTTTCTATATTTCTTGATTATGGATATAGAAATGGGAATATAATAAAAACTTATGGACATTTCCCCAGAAAAGTCAACTTCGACCCCTTGGTCCCTTGTAATTATCTTGAAAACGCATCAATCAAAGTGCTACAAATAGTTTATCCTATAGCTCTTCATGAGCACTAAAATTGGTGCGCTTTCAAAACCAAAGGGTCGAACGCTACAAAAAGTTGACTTTTCTGGAGAAATGCTCATATTTCGATCATCTGGATAATGAGAATCATATCTAAAACAAAAGTTATTCAATAAATAGTTGCAATAGTTGCTTGTAATATATCAATAGAAGTCTAGAGTGATTCAGAAATATCTCCTATTCCAAAATCACTCCACACTAGATTACTCTTATCGGATCGGTATCTTCTAGTCAGGCACTCCCAACACCCGCTCCCAAAACTGCAATAATACAAAATATTCAACTCGAACTGCATCCTTTAATGAATGCTCAATTTTTCGTATCACTCTCTGCTGAACTTTGCTGTGCGTTTTATAAATAGTACCCCCAAAGGGTAATACAATTATTGCTGCTAGCACAGCTTCAGTGGACCGCAAGTTGACTGGAGAGGATGGACGCTAACATCCAAACTCAATTACGCCCAGCAGCAGAGTTTTGAATGATGGATACGTTGGCAAATTAAATTCCATGCATTGAGTGGCAAGAGTAGAGCAGAGCAGAGCGGAGCAGCGCGGTGCTACTAGGTGTGCCAGCTTTACTGCTTTTACTCGGAACGAAGCCCACTCTAAAATTAAAATAAAATATAAATATAAAACAAGAACAAAAACGGAAAACATCCCAAGTTAAAAAGCACAAAAAATGTCACGCAAAAGTTAATGGGAAATCAATAGAACAAAAGCAAAAGCAAAAGCAAAAGCAATGGTAATGACAATGACAATGACGATGATGACGACGATGACGACGTCGAGGACACGAACAGCCAAATGGCTATGGTTCATTGAAGCTTGATTTACGGCCACCACAACGCGGCAAAAGCTAGAAAAGAACCTAAAACTGTCGAACCGAAACGACTCGAGATGAGTCGAGTCGAGTCGAGTCGAATCGAGTCAAGTTGAGCTGGCTACGTCATTTTCTGTCTGTAGTTCTTCCCCATGCCCAGACTCAAATAGCTGACGACGTCATCAAGCCCAAAAAAAAGTAATACAAATAAATAAATAAATTGATAACGACAATTGTCACGCAATTATCAAAGTGTCTGCGGCGTAAACGACAAATGCTCATATCTTCAACGAAGACACAAGCCAATAATAATTAGAAAAAAATAAATAAAATGTCTATATATATATATGTGGTATATGAAGCTTAACATTCCGTCAGGCACGACGCTGGCTCGTGCGCTTAACTGAACTTTGACCCAACGTTAACTGACCTGCCAGACGCGGGCACGTGATAAGTATTCCCATTCCTAAACTTATTTTCATACTAAAGATTTCGTTGGAAAGCAATTCAAATAGCATATACAATTACGATATCCGCTATCTACGATATTGTGTATTTACTATATTCATCTAGAACATTCAACGCACATAACTGTTATCTATGACATTCCATATCTACGATGTTGGCATACATACATACTACACTCATCCAAGATACTCGAAATGTACTATAGTTGCTAAATACGATATTCTATGCTATTAGTTATTTACGATATTCATTACAAAATTAGATATTTACGATGTCGTACATCTACGATTTAAAATATCTATAATATCCATTATCTTAAATATTCATCTACGATATTAGTTATATACGATATTTGTTATTTATGAAATTATTTATCTATAATGTTAGTTATCGCATATCTACAATATCCAATACATTCTCTATTCAGTATTCCCGATATCTTCGATATACATCTATGATATGAGTTAGTTATTACTATATTATTAGGTATTATTATTATATTGCTAGGTATTATTATTATAGTATTACTCATTAACAATATAATATGTTAGTTCATTTTATAATTAGCTATTATTAGTTATTATTATTTGTTACTTACAATATTTGTTATTTATATTTATTAGTTATATACGACATTATTCACGAAATTAGTTATTTACGATATTAAATGTCTACGATATTCATCTTCTTTTATAAAAATCATCTAAATAAACATGTAAAATGCTTTAAAAAGAAATCTGAGGACTAAGATTTAGCTTAAACCAAAACCCAAAACTTTATCAATATTATATATATATATGGGAAACTAAATGGAATTGTGGACCTCCTTCAGTAACTCACTTCGCTGTCAATCACAGCGAATACAACAGTCGAAAGCATCGGCAGATCGGCAATAATAATAGAAATATTTTAGTTATACACATATATAATATATAGTATAACAATGCACTGCTACATACTCTATATAAGTTTGCAATTTGTAAGTTTATGGTTTAATATTATATATTCAGCTTAGGTCTAATGCCAGAGTTAAATATGAAAACAAATATGTCATATATGTATATAGCTTGCTTGCTTAGCTCCTATTTTTTTATTTTTTTTTTAGTCGATTTGAGCGAGCGAACATCCAAATATCACGTTAATTTCACGCAAGTGCTCACGGCGACTACTTGTAAATTAGATTTGAAAATATTGCACATATGTTTACGAATAATAAAAAGTCTAGTAGTCTATATATATATATACACAATATATATATGTATGCTCTATAGTCGCACCCTTTTGAAAAGCTTTGACAAAGATGGGGGCGTTCAGGGGCGTGTTTGTTGGTCAATAAATATAAATCTAAAGCTGATTTAGAGCATTTGCGGCTCAACGATTAACGAACCGATTTTTGTTTGAATTTTGCTGTTTTGCGCGAAAAAAAATAAATATATATATATATATAAGAATATATTTAGCAGTATATATGTATGCATATATAGCAAGTGTGAATCGAATGAGTCAATGTTTTGAAGAAAAAACAAAAATCAACAACAACAGCACTTCAAACATTTGAAATGCAAAAGTCGAATGCTGATAATGATAAGCTTATACCAATTATATAGTAGTAATGATTCGCTGGCGCAGATAAGAAAACTATATAAACTATCTCTCAATGTGGAGCTCTGTACAAGCAAATGTTCATAAATCTACATCGAAACAGTTCTAATCAAACATTGTATAGTGATTATAATGTTAATAGCCACAGCAACGAAATCGAATCATATATTATTGCATTATACAGATGCATAAATTGGTTAACAGACACAGCTGTAGACTAGGATATATACTATTTACTATGGGCTATACTAAAGACTTTAGATGGCGCATTATATGTGTGCTTGAACACTCAATCTAAGATCATTGCAATTCCTACTATGAGGAGCTATCTACGTACAAAGATATAGACAAACTACTATATCATATACTCTACTCTAGACTAGTATATATAGATAATGATATGTATATACTCAACTGTCTATTTCAGTAGTACCACTGCCTGAACACTTGCAAGCGAAGATAATTAAAATTACTACTCTAACAATTTATCTGCGTACAAACTCCTATAATATATACCTACAACTGTAGACAAGGATATAGATAATCTATACAGCTAGAGGTAGTCTAAACTCTGATTATTGGATATAACTGTAGGCAAGGATATAGATAATCCCAAACTGTAGACAAGAATATATATATATCATATACATATATATCATATCAAACTGTAGACAAGGATATATATATATATCATATGCTCAACTATCTATCTCAAAAGTCTCCAATCTCCAATCTCAGCTCATTAAAATTCTTGACATATAGATTTTAATGCGATATTATCCAAACACTACATACATACACACATACATGAAGATCGACTATATACATTTACGCATGTATGTGGTGCGATAAGCAAACCGAGCTGATGCGAATCGATCGATAACATGTCGCGATCACATGCGATTTGACAAAATCAAAGTGCGGCCAATTATAGAAACCCCTTAAACGCGATCGCTAGGCAACAAACTAGTTGCTATTCGAGCCATTATAGCAATGGCTGGCATTATGACTATTGGCTATTGGCTATTGGCTGTTGGCCATATCTATTGCTATTTAAGGAGCGTGTGTTTATTCTGACATTACGCGAGCGCGTGTTGCTTTCTAGTTTCAATTATGATTGGTGATAATTCAATTATCGAGCAATTAACGTTTTGAATGAAGCGCCCATAAACATCTAACACTAATTTTACACTAATTTCGGGACGGGACTCGCTCGCTGCAGCCAGGGGTGGGTAGGCGGAGTGAAGGAGTGTAATGAAAAGCGATACACGCGAATGCCAAAATCAATAACAGTCCTAATCAATAAATAATCGTTGCAAAGTCACAAATAAAGCACTTCACGAATCATTATTATCGTCATCATTATCATTATCATTATCGTAGTCGTCGTCGTTAATAAAAACAAGTGAAATATTTGAAGCGTCTGTTTTAACAAATTGAATATGGTTTATAGTAGTTTATATATCCTACTCTCTAAGATCTAAGAAGAAATAGCTACAAATCAATTAATAAAAGCAAAGCAGCAAGCTTATATAACCATCCACTTAATATAGGGCTTCCCTATGGAGAAGTCTTATAATAGATAATATGCGTGAGAGAGATGCGCAATTAAATCTCTCTCACGCATATTATCTAAGTTCTTAGAATTTATGAAATCCTTAACTTATCTAATAAATATGCCAAATCTTGATCTGATTGCATATTGAATTCAAAGAGAGAATATCTTATCGGCAGATAAATAAAATATTTATTCATTCAAGCGAGTTTCAATGTTAGTGTGAAAACGAAGCGTGTGAATATAAAGTAGAAAATATCCAGTTGAATACAAATGAAGCTACTGTCTGTGGAGGGGGATGAGGCATGGCCAGGGGCATGGAGTTAGCTGGTGTGCTTGAAGGTTTCTCGCCTAGAGATATTGTTGCCCTCATTTTTTATATTTTTTGGGACTGTCGAATCATTAGCCTGTTGCATGATACAGTGAAGGGCATTCAAGTTGAGGGTTTGACAAATGACTCAACGTTAAGTGCATTGATATATACATATATATATCGCATTGATACTAGGGAAACATTGACATTAGTTAGCAATACGTGAGGTATATACATAGGTATAGCTATAGATAGATTCTGTCTACTTACCTGGCCTTATCGCAATTACTGCGCTACTGCTGATAGTAGGTCGAAATATGATGACGTTGCCCTCGATCGCATTGAATTCACATTCCCGTTGATTATCATTTGTTTGGCCGATAAATCACGCGGCTCTGCGCACCCGATTAGCTTCAATAAATTGGCCAATATAAAAAGCGGGCTAAGGTCGTATATTATGATCTCCTGTCGGTTGTACGGCTCCATAGCCATCCATGGCTTCCTTAATCCAATGCATCTATCAGAAAGTATGTAATTAGTAATATGTTCATAATATTTTACAGTTACGATTGCACTCACTCACCCAAGTAATGTAATTCTCCTAAAGCTAAAATGCTAAAATCATTATGGTTATGCATAAGGTAATGGGAGAGATCATAAAGAGCGGGAGGAGCATTATGGGCAGATATATTATAGCAAAGGCATTGGGTAGTGGGTAGATCGGGATATCGTTATATTGACTTACACGCATGATGAGATATCATTTAATATGATAATCATTCAATCAATATATGCTGTCTTTTATGTTCCACTCAGTTAATAAGTTCAGTCTATCAATGAATCAATAAAACAATAAATTCAGTTACAAACTGAGAGACTTACAAGTCAGTCAATCAATATATTATTACCAGCTATCTTACAAATACTGCTCAATCAATCAGTTAATAAATCTGTTAATCACTCAGTCTATCAATCAATAAATGAATCTATATATCATTGTTTTATATACACTGTTTAACCAGTCTGTCATCAAATCTTTCAATCAATCAATCAACTAATCTGCCTACATTGTTTAATTACCAATCAATCAATAGCCAGCCAGCTATTCAATCAGTCTGTCAATCAATGCATCACTAAAATGATCTGTCTTATATATATTCTTCTATAAGTTGATGTCAATCGCTTAATGAGTCAGTCAATCATTATAAATAGCTTATTCATTCAGTCAATCAGCCAATCAATCAATGAAGAAATCAATGTGCTTATATACATGTGTATATTGCTTAGTCTTTCTCAATTACTCAATCATTCAATCAATCAATCAACTAATCTGCCTAATATACATTGTTTAATTACGCAATAAGCCCATCAATCAATAGTCTGCCAGCTATTCAATCAGTCTGTCAATCAATGCATCAATCAATTAATGATCTGTCTTATATATATTCTTCTATAAGTTGATGTCAATCGTTTAATGAGTCAGTCAATCATTATAAATAGCTTATTCATTCGGTCAATCAGCCAACGAGCCATTCAATCAATCATTGAAGAAATCAATGTGTTTATATACATATGTATATTGCTTAGTCTTCCTCAATTACTCAATCATTCAGTCAGTTGAACAGTCAGTAAATCCATAGACTAGTCAATCAATCATTATCCTAACTGCATATATATATACCTATCTATACCTAGATATTCATAATCGGAGAGCTCTTTTATCACGTATTTATTTCTGGTATAGAGAGTATCTCACTCACCTGTGAATCTCCCTATCTCCCATATATGCATGAAGTTCAGTTGCTTAGACGCAGGTGCTCTATCAATTTGAGACCGGAACCTTCCAATAACTGTTTAGATAACACCATTCGAGCCTTTCTGTGTGTGCTTCTGTGCTCTTATTATATAAGAGCTTAGTGCACGTCACTCACTCACTTAGCCTCAAGGTTGTGTAACCTCTTGTCAGTTAGTTAATACCTATAAAGAGATAACATTTATATCATATGCTCTTCTCTTACTTACAGTTGGCGACCCGCTCGATTGAGCCGTCGTTTGGCCTGCTGTTTGGGGATACGTTGCGTGATCTCAATGTGGGCACCACTGGGGCAGCCGTCATCATTAGCACGATGGATGTGTGCATGAACTTCTCGGGCCTGTTCGTTGGGCCGTTGCTGAAGGAGTTCTCCTATCGCAAGGTGGCCATAGCTGGCTCCATACTATGCGGCCTGGGCCTGGCCCTGACCTCGCCGGCAACGACAATGGCACACATATTGAGTACGTATAGTGTTATCAACGGCATCGGCGTCGGGCTGTCCACGTCGGCGGCCTTTGTGGCGCTGAATCATTACTTCAAGCATAAGCGCGGCCAGGCGGTGGGTCTCTCCATGGCGGGCACGGCGATGGGCATGCTGATAATGCCGCAACTGGTGCGAATTCTGCTGGAGGCTTATGGTTTTCGTGGTGCGGTCCTTTTGCTGGCGGGCGTGGCGCTGAATGCAATCGTTGGCTCGGTGCTGCTGCAGCCCGTCAAGTGGCACATGAAGGAGGAGTTTGATGATGAGGAATTGATGTGTATCTCGGCGCTGCCGACGCCGCAGCCACAGCTGCAGGCTGGCACTGGGGCAGCGGCCAATCCGGCGCCCACTTTCAATGTGATCAAAGAGGATGGCAATGAGGAGGATGCGCTGCCAGAGCTAAATACGTTGCTCTTCAACAAGCATCATCATCAGCATGGTCATCCCTCGATACGCAAGAACTACTCGGAAATGGCCATGAATACGATGAACGGCTCCAGGCTGACCAAGCGGCCAACCTTTCCACGCATCATGTCCCTGGCTGGTGTACAATCCGCGGATGTGGGCAGCGGCAGCGGTGGCTATCCCTCACAGGCGGAGATCAATACGACGCAGTTGCGCTGCCGCAAAGCGTCCGTCACCTCGAATCTATCCTACATGGACTTCACTGGCTCCATACTTCAGGTCCATTTGAATACCGGCGACGATGAGTTCGAGCGCAATGATCTGGAGCTGCGACGTATCGGCACTGCGACGGGCAGCATCATGGGCGGACATCGTGATAGCTTCATCAAAATGAAGCCCACCGAGCTGGAGAAACAGCAGACCGAACTGGCCGACGAGGAGGCCAAGAAGAGTGCTAAGAAGCCAGGCTTCTGGCGTCGCTTTGCCGATCTGCTCGACATTGCCATGCTCAAGGATAAAATGTTTCTCAATCTGCTGTTCGGCCTGTCCATCTTCTACGTGGCCGAGATGAACTTCAAAATGGTGACGCCCTTCTTCTTTGCCAACCTGGGCTACTCCAAGGCAGATGTGGCCTACTGTCTATCGATTACAGCCATCACGGATATTGCAGCGCGTATTGTATTGCCGCCCATCTTCGACAGGACCACGATCAAGAAACGCACCATCTTTCTGGTCTCCATCATCTTTGTGGGCATCACGCGCTCCAGTAAGTTGAGCTTGGAGTAGACGCCAATGAATGCATATATAAGACTTATACTTTCTTTGTAGTTATGGCTGAGCAGAGGGATTGGACGCAGCTCATGATCTGGCTATCCATATGCGGCTTCTTCCGCGGCTCGGCGCTGAGCAACTTCACGCTGACCGTCTCCGAGTATTGTTCGCTGGAAAAGCTGCCCTCGGCCTTTGGCTGGCATCTGGTGGGCAAGGCATTGTTTGTCATCAGCTTTGGCCCACTGATTGGTAAGAACTACATACATATATGATTATATAAAGAGTTTTTCATATAATATATTGTGATTGCTTACAGGTCTCATTCGTGATGTTACCGATAGCTATCCCATTTGCATACACGCGCAGACCGTTTGCATTATGATCTGTGCCGTGGCCTGGGGCATTGAGTATCTGGTGGAGTTTATACAATCGCGTCGTCGCACCGCCGATGCGGCTAACTTGCCCACACAGGAGGGAGCAGCTGGCGCAACTGGAGCAGCGTCAGCGCCAGCCGGACAGGATGTCAAGCTGTAATCAAAAGGCCAAAGATCAAGAGAGAATTAACAGAGATGCATAATAAAGGCAGAAAAAACTCATCAAATGCAAACTACTTAATACTTAATTAACATTATAGATACTTAATGTATGTCTTTTGTGGGCTATTTCCCGATGTGTGCTGATCAAGGCAACCAAATACGAAATAGCCCAGAAAATCAACAAAATAATAATTATAGTAATATAGCAACTGTGTAACCCCTCTCTCCCCCCCCCCCCTCTAACTGTATTAAACTCTCATATGCCAGTCGTATATATATATACATATATATATACATATTTGTATGTGTATGTAAAGGGCGTTCCACTTAAGATCTGTTAATGGAACAGCCTTTAATATCATTCATACCTATTAGTCTCTATTATTATTTTATCTACTTTTTTTTTGTTTACTTATTATATGAACTTGTATGTGATAGTTCAAAGATAGTTTCTAAGTTAGAAATAAATCGAGCATATTTTACAATGTACACAAAAACAAGCATAACTGTACAATTTGAATATGAACAAAAGGCATTAAAAAAACAACAACAACAACAAAACAAAAAACAATAAATACAAAACTGGCTTTCAAATTTATACACACATATATAAATGAGATGTATTTTAAGAATTGATGACCATGGAATATCCCAACATGAACTACCTACATATATACATATATTTCAGTATATACAAGCAAACATAGATATATATGTATATACCTTAACTAACTATGCAAACACTATAACTGGAAATGGAATTGTTTTACCAATTTACACCAAATTCATTTTGTCTATTTATAGAAACATTTACAAACATTTACATGAAACAGAAGCCAAGTGAACTGAGTTTAAAAAAAATTTTAATTGAAACACGATTTATACATATATATATAAACATACCTATAAATATATACATCCCAGAAAAAATTGCTGATTGCCAAGAGGATGATCGAGAAGCATTGTATACTTTTAGCCAATGCCAATAGGCAATACACTATAGAGAGAGAGGGAGAAAGAGAGAGAGAGAGAGAGAAAGAGAGAGAGAAAGAGAGGGAGAGAAGAAAAGTGAGGCAGAAAGAGAGAGGGAGAAAGAGAGAGAGAGAGAGAGTAGAAAAGTTGATGGGATTGAGATGGAGCTGTAAAGGTGCAGAGGAATGGAAAAATATATGAAAGTTGAAACAGAAAGCTAGAAAGAGAAAGTAAGATAGGAGATAGAAAGAGGATAGGAGATGGAAATGACAAGGAAAAATATAAATCTATGTTGTAGCTGTGCAGACATAGATCGAATAGATAATATGGCAAAGAGTAAAAATAAAGACAAAGAGGAAGGATAAAACAGACTACTAGAAAGAGAGACAGAGAGAAAAAACGAGTAGGAGAGAGTCAGGATAAGCAGCGAACGAGTATGCGATGTAGAGAAAGGAAGTGATATATAGAAATGGGGAAAAAGGAGATATAGAAAGAGACAAAGATAAGAGGGGGAGAAAAACGAGAGAAATGACGATATATATGTATACACAGAGTAAGGGAGTGCTGCAGAGGCAGAGAGGGAAATACCGATATATATTTATATATAGAGAAAGACGAAAAAAATATATAGAAAGAGAAAGAAAGAGAGAAAAAGATAGAGAGAGATATAGAAAGAGAGAGATATATATAGAGAGAGATATATATATATATAGAGAGAGATATATATAGAGAGAGAGATAGAGAGAGAGAGATAGATAGCGAGAGAGAGAGATAGATAGAGAGAGATATATATAGAGAGAGAAAGAGATATATATAGAGAGAGATATATAGAGAGAGAGATATATATAGAGAGAGAGATATATATAGAGAGATATATATATAGAGAGAGATATATATAGAGAGAAAGATATATATAGAGAGAGAGAGATAGATAGAGAGAGAGATATATAGAGAGAGAGATATATAGAGAGAGATATATAGAGAGAGAGAGATATATATAGAGAGAGAGATATATATAGAGAGAGATATATATAGAGAGAGATATATATAGAGAGAAAGATATATATAGAGAGAGAGAGAGATATAGATAGAGAGAGATATATATAGAGAGAGAGATATATAGAGAGAGATATATAGAGAGAGAGCAAGAGAGAGAGATATAGAGAGAGAGCAAGAGAGAGAGATATAGAGAGAGAGCAAGAGAGAGAGATATAGAGAGAGAGCAAGATAGAGAGATATAGAGAGAGAGCAAGATAGAGAGATATAGAGAGAGAGCAAGATAGATTTATATAGAGAGAGAAATGAACATATGAAACAGCAAAAAGAGAGAGGATAACAAATAGAGAATTATATAGATAATGAAAGAGGGAGGCAGCAATAGAGAGAGAGAGAGAGACAGAGAGAGAGAGAGAGAGAGAGAGAGAGAGAGAGAGAGAGATAGATAGAGAGGGATATATAGTGAGCGATAGAGTAACAGAAACTGGAGTAGGGGAATACTCTATTCGAATCAAAGTGGAGATATAGAGAAAGAAAAATATGAAAAAAAAAGGATACAGTTAATGAAATGGAAAGTAACAATGTATTACATATGCATGAATATTCAATTGAATGCAAATAACCCACCCAAAGCGAGCAACAAAATGTTAACTACAAAGATAATGCATATGCATTAGGTTCTCCATTTAGCCAAGAAAATGCCAGACAACTAACAAGAAACACAATATCTATCAATCTATGTATACCTAGGCGACATGGAAAATAATGCCTTATTGTAAGATATATATATATAGAGATCGAAAATGACAAGAACTTTATAATAAACTGAATGAAAAGAAGAACGGTAAGCAATAAGCGTTGCTAAACTATATAGAAGATGACATGACCAAAAAGCATACTGTTAAGCTTGGGCCACAACCTTTATATGGCAGCTATATGTGCCACGCCCACACAATAATGCAAAGTTATGAAATGATTTAGTGCATTATGAAACTCACAAAACAGTATGTACTTAAAAACGTGAAAGGAATATGTTGTGTGTAGCATATAAAACTCGATTTTTTTTAATGGAAATATATCTAGATATATGCTAATATATATGAGATATGTATTACTGTATACTTGTGTAGTAATATAATTATATTTAGAGAAACAGTGTTATCTTTTGGATATGCATTGACGATATTGCCTTATACATAACATATATAAATATATATATATATATTTAGATGTTTATATGTATATACGATAGATTATAAATTTAAATAAAGTGATATAATAACAGAGCAGAGTTTCAATTGCAGCAGCAGACATCTCATATATATAATGCATGATTTCATATGGAAGCCGATGTCGGTGCAGGTATATAGCCTAGTCGAGCAGCGCCCTATTAGAGTAAACAACTGAAGGCCGTTTGAGGTAAAAACAAATTGTCGAGCGATAGTGTTAGTTCCGTAAACTGAACACGATTGTAAAGCAATAACTGTCTCTTTCCATATGGCAAATACTGTGACGAAATTGATAATGACAATGTTAATGATCATTATTACAGAGCACAGATCTTGGGCACAGTTGCTTGCCGGCCATAAAATTGGCGAGGAAACCAAACAAACGAGCCTGGGTAATAATGCGTGAAGAATAAATTTAATTTGTTGTAAATTATACGTCCCAGCGACACTTCCACTGAGGACAGAGGCTGGCTTCGGGCACTCGGGCACTCGCTATAAATCTCACGGGGATTTCAGAGAGATGGCACCTTATCTAAACAACCAGAGCATACGTTGTTCGCACTGTAAATAGTTAGCTGATAACGAGAAATATTCTAAATGATAGCTGATGATTGTTGATATCAAGAATTCTTGGGTCTCTAATTGCATGTTTTGTCAGAAAGAAAAATAAGCGGAAGAGGACAAGCTTTCGACTAGGAAATACCCTGAAATATAGTAGGGAGAGCTGTCAGTTTGG
This sequence comes from Drosophila buzzatii, assembly GCA_035045845.1. NCBI lineage: Eukaryota > Metazoa > Arthropoda > Insecta > Diptera > Drosophilidae > Drosophila > Drosophila buzzatii. The sequence continues at coordinate 5,814,986 of JAWNOS010000596.1, read as the reverse complement.
AGTGCAGCAGAGGCATAGGAAAAGTTCCAATTGAATCGTCGATTTATCAATGAGTTATCGAAAAGATCTGATAGACTCCTACAACCCAGAATACATTGGAATATGCATTGCAGATTTCAAGTTTACAAGATCTTTCCGAGTTCTCTGCGAACAGATTGAGCATGGCTAGAATGCCTCGGGCTCAGCATCCTCTTCATCAAGAATATATACTCCCTATGGGCTTTACTATGGGCAATGAGTATAGATGGTAAATGAAAAGGTTGATGCCATCTGAACGAGAATACTGTGTGAATGGGGCTTGACACGAAAGTTTTGATACGGCCATCATCAGAGTGGAAGGTGCTGTCCATGCATCCATAGAGGCACACTTTTAGCTGACTCTAATCTAATCTATCTACAGATTTTATGGCTTTAATGAGCATCACAATTCAAACTAATTGCTACTGTCAGCAGTCAGATGCTGATGATTAATAGGCAAAGCGGATGATGAGATCTTCAATTTAGTTTCGGCGCGATTCACTTACCGGACGACTTCCGAGCAGCTAAGATGACAGCAACAGCAGCAGGAGCAGGAGCAGAAGCAGCAGGAGGAGCACCGGCCAAAGCCAAGTCCTATCAATGGGTGGCGCCCGATGGCGGCTGGGGCATACTCGTCTGCATTGGCATGGCGTTGCCCTTTGTAAGTATGCGCTGAAAAGAACAGGAAAAATATGACTAAATATATGTATATCTATATCTGAAAATATATATTTATATATATGTATCTGGCAGATCAGCGGCTTGGCAGCGCTGCCCTCGTTTGGCTTAATCTTTGGCGATTTCCTGAAGAGCATCGGCGCTGAGACGAGCGCCATTGCCATCATTACCAGCTCGTTCTTTTGCTCGACAAGCTTTGCTGGGCTCTTCTCGGGCTCGCTGTTTCGCAAGTTCGGCATGCGACCCGTGGGCCTGGCCGGTGGCATCCTTTATTTCCTGGGCACGGGCATGCAGGTGTTTGCCAAGACAACGCTGCAGCTGACGTTCGCTTTTAGCTTGTTGCAGGGCACAGGATTTGGCCTGATCATTCCCACCAGCTATACGTCGTTTAACAATTACTTTGTGAAGAATCGCGTCATGTGGATGAGCTTTGCCCAGTCGCTGATTGGCCTCGGCTCGATGGTATATCCCATACTGATGCAGTTGCTGTTGCAGACGTATGGCTTCCGTGGCTGCCTGCTGGTGCTAACGGGCATCAATGCGCACGCCGTGCTGGGCATGTTGCTCATGCATCCCGTCGAGTGGCATATGCGACGCGTGCCTGTCGAGGAGGAGGCACAGCAATTGCAGCCCGTGGAGCCGACGGTCATGGTGCATATACAGCCAGAGACGCCATTGATGCCAATACCAGAGCTGCAGTTCGGACCAGGCGCGGACAATGGAACTGCTGCACTCGAATCACTGCCAGTCTCACGCTTGGGCTCACGCCGTGTCTCGCACGTCGATGAGCACATGCTGAAGCTAATCTCTAGTCGCTCCTCGAGCATCACCAGCCTGGGCAACTGGTCCGGCCCGATGGTGGTCACCGATGCATCTCCCCAAATGCATCACAGCCTGCAGGCATCGCGACGCCATTCCGTGATCAGCAGCCCCATTGCCAATGCTCCAGCTGCCGTTGCCAATGGCAACGCCGATGATAGTGCTGTGGCCAAGCGCAGCTGCTGCGGCACCATTGCCGATTTCCTCGACCTAACGCTCTTCAAGCAGCCCATCTACGTTAACATCGTTCTGGGCATCACATTCGCCCTATACTCGGACATTGCTTTCTTCACCATTCATCCCTCTTATCTGTTCGAACTGGGCTACAGCAAGGTAAGTTACGAAAGTTTTATAAATGTAAACTCGAATTATTTCTGTCATTGTAAACGTGCTCTAACAAGGCCTTGCAGTGCTGGCCGCCATTTTGAAGCTACGCCATATTTTTTTCTCTCTCCATCTCTCTCTCTCTCTTTTCATATTCTTTTCTTAGCAAATGTGTTGAAGCACGTGGTCTTTATAAATATGTATGTATGTATATTTGACGTTAGCTTATGTATGTGTGTGTGTAAATGCACTTTTTGAGCATTTTATTCTTTCACAACTTTAGCTAACCTGCAGGCGTGCACAATTTTAATTAGTATTTTGTTTTAAATTCACATTTAGAGCTGGTAAAGCTGCTCACAATTTAAAATTTTAGCTGCCACGCGTTCTGCTTTTTCATTATGCTTTATAATTCCACCTAACCTCAAATATATATAGAAGTCTTTAAGCAATTTACCGCATTAAATTGCACTTTTATAAACGCACAAATTTTCGCTTCTTTCGACCGTTTTTTATCGCCACTTTTACGCATGCTCTTTATACACTTTTCATTTGCTTTATGCATGCTCCTTATACATACATACATACATCAAAAATTTCTTTAAAGATTTAATTGTATTTCATTCACTTTCTATTTTCACTAATGTGTAGAGCAATTTATTTATTTATTTATTTATTTATTATTTTTATTATTTATTTATTTGAGCTGCACTTTTATTTAAGCAATTTGAAATCTTTGCTGTCACACGTGCTGCTCTTTCATGCTGCTTTTTCGTTCTGCTTTATAATTCTACTTAACCTCAAATATATAGAACTGCTTTCGAGCATTTTGTATCGCCGCTTTTACGCATGCTCTTTATATACTTTTCATTTGCTTTAGGCATGCTCCTTATACATACATACATACATACATACATACATACATACATACATATGTACATGTATACTTTTCATTTGCTTTAGCATGTGCCCTATTTGCAGCAACGCCATATTGTTTTCACATTTTCAATTTCAGCTAAAATCGAACATCAAGAATTTCTTTAATGATTTAATTGTATTTCATTCACTTTTCTATTTTCACTAATGTGTAGAGCAATTTATTTATTTATTTATTTATTATTTCTATTATTTATTTATTTAAGCTGCACTTTTATTTAAGCAATTTGAAATCTTTGCTGTCACACGTGCTGCTCTTTCATGCTGCTTTTTCGTTCTGCTTTATAATTCTACTTAACCTCAAATATATAGAACTGCTTTCGAGCATTTTGTATCGCCGCTTTTACGCCTGCTCTTTATATACTTTTCATTTGCTTTACGCATGCTCCTTATACATACATACATACATACATACATACATGTATAGTTTTCATTTGTTTTTGCATGTGCACTATTTGCAGCAACGCCATATTGTTTTCACATTCTCAATTTCAGCTAAAATTGAACATCAAGAATTTCTTTAATGATTTAATTCACTTTTCTATTTTCACTAATGTGTAGAGCAATTTATTTATTTATTTATTATTTTTATTATTTATTTATTTATTTATTTAAGCTGCACTTTTATTTAAGCAATTTGAAATCTTTGCTGTCACACGTGCTGCTTCCTTTTACATTCTGCTTTATAATTCCACTTAACCTCAAATATATAGAACTGCTTTCGAGCATTTTGTATCGCCGCTTTTACGCCTGCTCTTTATACACTTTTCATTTGCTTTACGCATGCTCCTTATATATACATACATACATACATACATACATGTATAGTTTTCATTTGTTTTTGCATGTGCACTATTTGCAGCAACGCCATATTGTTTTCACATTCTCAATTTCAGCTAAAATTGAACATCAAGAATTTCTTTAATGATTTAATTCACTTTTCTATTTTCACTAATGTGTAGAGCAATTTATTTATTTATTTATTATTTTTATTATTTATTTATTTATTTATTTAAGCTGCACTTTTATTTAAGCAATTTGAAATCTTTGCTGTCACACGTGCTGCTCTTTCATGCTGCTTTTTCGTTCTGCTTTATAATTCTACTTAACCTCAAATATATAGAACTGCTTTCGAGCATTTTGTATCGCCGCTTTTACGCCTGCTCTTTATACACTTTTCATTTGCTTTACGCATGCTCCTTATACATACATACATACATACATACATACATACATACATATGTACATGTATACTTTTCATTTGCTTTAGCATGTGCCCTATTTGCAGCAACGCCATATTGTTTTCACATTTTCAATTTCAGCTAAAATTGATCATCAAGAATTTCTTTAATGATTTAATTGTATTTCATTCACTTTTCTATTTTCACTAATGTGTAGAGCAATTTATTTATTTATTTATTTATTATTTCTATTATTTATTTATTTAAGCTGCACTTTTATTTAAGCAATTTGAAATCTTTGCTGTCACACGTGCTGCTCTTTCATGCTGCTTTTTCGTTCTGCTTTATAATTCTACTTAACCTCAAATATATAGAACTGCTTTCGAGCATTTTGTATCGCCGCTTTTACGCCTGCTCTTTATATACTTTTCATTTGCTTTAGGCATGCTCCTTATACATACATACATACATACATACATACATACATACATACATACATATGTACATGTATACTTTTCATTTGCTTTAGCATGTGCCCTATTTGCAGCAACGCCATATTGTTTTCACATTTTCAATTTCAGCTAAAATTGATCATCAAGAATTTCTTTAATGATTTAATTGTATTTCATTCACTTTTCTATTTTCACTAATGTGTAGAGCAATTTATTTATTTATTTATTTATTATTTATATTATTTATTTATTTAAGCTGCACTTTTATTTAAGCAATTTGAAATCTTTGCTGTCACACGTGCTGCTCTTTCATGCTGCTTTTTCGTTCTGCTTTATAATTCTACTTAACCTCAAATATATAGAACTGCTTTCGAGCATTTTGTATCGCCGCTTTTACGCCTGCTCTTTATACACTTTTCATTTGCTTTACGCATGCTCCTTATACATACATACATACATACATACATACATGTATAGTTTTCATTTGTTTTTGCATGTGCACTATTTGCAGCAACGCCATATTGTTTTCACATTCTCAATTTCAGCTAAAATTGAACATCAAAAATTTCTTTAAAGATTTAATTGTATTTCATTCACTTTTCTATTTTCACGAATGTGTAGAACAATTTATTTATTATTTTTGTTATTTATTTATTTGAGCTGCACTTTTATTTAAGGCAATTTGAAATCTTTGCTGTCACACGTGCTGCTCTTTCATGCTGCTTTTTCGTTCTGCTTTATAATTCTACTTAACCTCAAATATATAGAACTGCTTTCGAGCATTTTGTATCGCCGCTTTTACGCATGCTCTTATATACTTTTCATTTGCTTTATGCATGCTCCTTATACATACATACATACATGTATACTTTTCATTTGCTTTCGCATGTGCACTATTTGCAGCAACGCCATATTGTTTTCACATTCTCAGTTTCAGCTAAAATCGAACATCAAGAATTTCTTTAATGATTTAATTCACTTTTCTATTTTCACTAATGTGTAGAGCAATTTATTTATTTATTTATTATTTTTATTATTTATTTATTTATTTATTTAAGCTGCACTTTTATTTAAGCAATTTGAAATCTTTGCTGTCACACGTGCTGCTTTTTCGTTCTGCTTTATAATTCTACTTAACCTCAAATATATAGAACTGCTTTCGAGCATTTTGTATCGCCGCTTTTACGCCTGCTCTTTATACACTTTTCATTTGCTTTATGCATGCTCCTTATACATACATACATACATATGTACATGTATACTTTTCATTTGCTTTCGCATGTGCCCTATTTGCAGCAACGCCATATTTTTTTCATATTCTCAATTTCAGCTAAAATTGAACATCAAGAATTTCTTTAATGATTTAATTGTATTTCATTCACTTTTCTATTTTCACGAATGTGTAGAACAATTTATTTATTATTTTTGTTATTTATTTATTTGAGCTGCACTTTTATTTAAGGCAATTTGAAATCTTTGCTGTCACACGTGCTGCTTCCTTTTACATTCTGCTTTACAACTTCACCTAACCACACTGATGTGCTCAGCCGCCATCTTGATTCTTTGCTGTCACAACGGCTATTTAATTATGCAAGCTTCTTTATAATTTCATCTAGCCGCAAACATCAAGAAATCCGTTAAAGATTTTTAAATTTAAATTTCACCTTCGTATGTTCTCGAATGTGTAGAACACGTTGGCGCTATAATTTTTTGCTTTCAGCTGCGCGTTTCCTATATTTTCATAGCTAACATCGAATCTGAATCAAGAAATACGTTACAAATTTAAACGCATATTCAATTCACTTTTTTACAATTTTAATACTCGAATGCCATGCGTGCCCTTATGTACTTTTCATGTATGTATGTATGTATGTATGTATGTATGTACGAAAACGTTTCTGCTACCTGCTCTTCTTCTACATATTTGCCTTTATTCTATTTGCATGCATACACACACACACATATGCATGTGCTTGCTCATGCCACAAAAGTCTCAACTTGCCACCCGCCATTTTTGAATCGCCGCACGTTTTTAATTCTCTCAATTTTTGCGCAGGCCCAGCGCGCTTTTTAATTTTTGTTGCGCTTGCGCTTGCGTTTGCGTTTTCTGCTAAATAAAACTGCGCCAACGCATTCAATTTAACATTTGCGGAATTCAAAGAAAAAAATTTTATGCAAAAAAATAAAAATTTGATTTCTTTTTCTAGCTCACTTCACTCAATGTTTTTAGCAATGCATTTTAATTTATAAATTTCTATGAATATATTTATGTACTTACATATTCTCAGCAAAAATTTTAAGTCTTTATATTTCACTGTGAATTTTTTTTTTCTTTCTTTTTTTTTTTTTTTTTGGAGAAGTAGTCACAAGTGTAGTCTGCGTGGCGCCGTTCAAACGTAAAGTGACGAAAATTCTCTGGACTTCTGTGAAGTCGACGAGATTCCTCTGCCGGCAGAATAGTGCGCCATTTTCATTATTGCTGAAGCTCAGCCGTTGTCTCGTTCGCTCACCGTTGCAACAAGCTACAACGGCTCACAAAAAAAGAGAGAGCAATAGCTTTTAGTATTTCGAAAAAGAACCGTTGCTTTTTGGCGTTGCCAGCAGTTCACACGGTCTTCGCGAAATTTAAAAATTGTATTTTTCATATTATTTATCGGTTTGATATATTTTTATTTGCAGCTCGATACCGCAAATATCATAGCCATCGGCGCAGCTGCAGATCTGCTATCACGTATATTTCTGGCAATCACTGCGATTTTCATACAAGTTCCCGCACGTTACATTTACTTGGCCGGCTCACTTTTCACAGTTTTTACCAGATTTGGTATGTGGCATACGAATTGAATGATTGTTTACCCACATATTAAACTACATACCTATTTATTGATAATTGCAGCTTTCAACGGAATCACAGATTTCGTAGGCATGGCCTGCATTACAGCTGTGCTTGGCTTCTTGCGCACTTGGATACATGTCCCTCTGCCATTGGTGTTTGCCGATTATTTGCCAAAAGATCGGTGCGTTTTCAGTGGAACAATGTCAAATTCCCAGAACTAATGAGTGTGTTTTCTTTTTGTTCACAGATTTGCCAGCGGCTACGGCCTGTTTATGTTTACGCAGGGCAACGCAATGTTTATCATTGGCCCAATCGTCGGTTATATACGGGATCGCACACAAAACTATCTATTGGTTTTTCACATTTTGAACGTATTCATGGCCCTATGCGCTGTGCCATGGATCATTGAAGTGCTGCTCGTTAAATTCCGTCGGCGTAACAAAATCGAGCAGAATAATGTCGGCGAGCACGACAGCACCAGGATTGCGCAGTAAAAAGTGTTTTGCTGTTGTAATTTTATGAATATGTAGAATTAAACAATGCTAATTTTTGTAGATGTAATCAAATAAATAAATAAATATATAAAGAAGCGATAACAATTTTCATTTTGAATTTCGCTGGAAAAGCTTTGCCAGATACTTAAAATATCGAGCAGTTATCGAATATTCATTCGAATTCAAATCTAGTATTTTTTCGGCAGCTGAAAATATTCTCACAAAATGTATATATTTTGTTTATATATTTATTTATTTATAATTTGGTAAGTTTATTTAATTTTCCAATCCGCGCAAGCCAATTCGAACTTGAGAACACACACAATTAATACTAATATTCGCGTTATCGATTCAAAGCTTTCGTAGCTAGCAGCTTTTGCTTGTTAGCAAACAGCTGACAGCTACGCCATGCCTGGTCACACTCACACGACACATCATATTTGTTTTGCTTGTTTCTCTTTTGTGCCCCATTTACTTTTGCTGAACCCCATTCCCCCCCACACTAAATAAAAAAAAAACTCAATTAAGCTCTGAACAAATGGTACTGCAACAAATCAAAATGCTCCTGCTGGGCATCGTTACGCTATTCCGGCGCGCCCTCTGCTGCTTCTCGCGACGCCGCAAGCTCAGTCACAGCGCCGCCGACCAGCTCCAAGCCGTCACAATTGGCGACTTTCCAGCAACAGCTAAGCCGGTAATGTCGGGTGGCGGGAGCGCTGGCGGTGGCAAGGAACGCGACTGGAACTCATGGGACGACAGTCCACGCACCGTCGAGGAGCACATCGAACAGTATCGCCAGCGCATGGCCCAGCCGCCGACGCCGCCCAAAGAGGAGCCGGAGCCAGACTTTTTCAGCGTAAGTAAAATCCCCAGGTGACCCAATTAACACGTTCTCACTTCTATCCTTGTACATGTGCAGGAATTGACGCCGGTGATCAAACCGCAGCTGAAATACTATCTGGAGGAAGAAGCGTCAACGCCAGCGCCGACAGACTTCTCCAGATTGAAGGCACAGGATATTGTGCCTATTAGTATTAATGTAAGTAGAAGGCGAGTGAGTGCTCCATCAAGTGCTCCGTCAACTGAATCGATTCGTTTTGCTTTGCAGGCCGATCTCGAGGACTGGGTAGATGACAATGCCGGCGGCTGGGAGGAGCTGGATACCTCCCAAACGAAACAGATTATGCGCGAGAAGCGGCGCGAGCTGCGACACCAGCGCCAGCCCCCGCCCAAAGCGCCGCAGCCGAGCATCGGCGCCCAGCGCATCAGCGATGTGTCGCGCATCGCGTAGTCCAATGGCATCCACTGACAGCCACTGGCATCTGTTCTAATCCATTCCTCGGTCCATGGGCCAACAATTGATCGACAAGCAGACAAACTTTTTAGCTACCAATTGGCCTTAGTTTAATGAACCCCATCTTGAGTTCTCTTTTTTTTTTTCCTTTTTTTTTTTTTTTTCTTCTTTTCGCCATGGTTGGGCACAATAAAACGCCAGCCACGAATCTATGCCTTTCACTCGCACTTCCTGCAGTCTACGCCGCCGTCGTTGATTGCATTTCCTGACGCGCTGCGGTTTGCCATTGCCCAATCATCGGTGTCCAATTGGTTTGGACACGCATCACTGGATCAGCCGCTGGCATATATAGGCAGCCGGTGCTGGAGGCAGCGCTTCCAAACGCAATCGCAATGTTGTTGTTGATGCTGGTGATGCTGGTCGGTGCGGTCGCTGGCGGTGGCTACGATCACCGAGTCAACTATTGGCAGGCCTTTGCGCCGGGCAAGCTGCTGCAGCGCCTGGATGCGCTCACCAGCGACGATGTGCAGCCGGGACGGGCTGTGGCTCTAGCGGCGCAGCTGCCTGTGGTGCAGGCCCAGGCACAGGCCAAGCTGGACGAGGATGCGAGCGCTGGCGAAGTGGATGAACTGGAGACGGAAACAGATGCCAGCGATGTTGATGATGTGGACGAACTGGAGGCGAGCAGCAGCATCGAGGGCCACTCTGGCGAGGATTATGAGCGCAATTATGAGCAGTTTGTGCGCCAGTATTTCGATCGCCTGCCCGACGACAGTGACGAGGATGCGGCCGAGCAGGAGGAGAGCGTCGAATCACAGGCGGAGGCTAGCAATCTGCAGCAGCAGCAGAAGCCCAAGCAGAGGCAGCAGCACTGCCGCCACGTCCGACGCAATGGGCAGCTATGCGAAATCTGTCGGGAGCCGCGCAACAACGAGGTCTCCGAGACGTGCAGCTACTCGCACGAGGAGCAGCCAGAGCAGTATGCCTACGGCAGTGGCAGCCAGTATAGGCGCTATCGGGACATCAAACCCGAGGAGGAGGAGGAACAGCCAATGCAACCGCCGCCACGTCAGCGTCGCAACGAGCAGCGGCACACGACAATTGTGCAGCCCGCCGATGGAGGCACCACTAGCTCCAGCGCCAGCAGCAGCCTCTGCGAGCGTCGCCTGCTGGGCAAGAGCGTCTGCTACGAGTGCAAGGATGGCGGCGGACAGCAGCTGCGCCGCTGCTACGATGCGGAGCTGAACAAGCTGAGCAAGAGCAAGAGCAGCGCCAAGCCGCACGCCAGGCAAACGCAGCAGCAGCGGATCTACAAGCGAACCATTAGCTACAGCTATGCTCAAGGCAAACGGCAGGCTGATGGCGATGTCGATGGCGGCACTACGTTGGCTCCAGAGGTGCTGGCCATGAATTGTACCGTTATGCCAGCGCTGTCAACTGTCGCCTCCTTGCCTCCTGCTCGCCGCTTGACCAGAATCGTGCGTCGACGTCGGCCAGCTCCTGTTCCTGCTGTTTAGTGGACGTGGCGCCGGCAATGATATACAAATCTATAAATGTTTTTTTTTTTTATGTATAATCTAATCTTTATCTAATCTATATATATAAATATATTACTGCTTGGCAAGCGCTTCTGCTCCAGGCAGCTACGAATTTCTCCTCCTTTGAGCTTGAATAAAACAATTTAAAAATACTTCAAAAAAATATATATGTATTTTTAAAAATTTCACATAGTCCATCAAATTAGTGTAAAAGTTTGCCGATAATTCAAAATAATTCAAAAGTTTTATTTTTGCAAATTCTTAAAAAAAAGTTTTAGATATTATCAAATACAAAATTTTAAATCCTAGAATTGAATTATACAAAAATAAATAAAAACAAATAGGAATATTTTATAAAACTCCAATTTGAACTCGAAAATATAGTATATAAGAATATAGTATATAAGGCTATAAAAAAAAATTATAATAATTACAATTAAAAAAAAAAAATATTACAAGAATTAAAAAAAAAAATAACAAATTTTGTTATTTTTTCTAGATAGCGTTTTAAAATTTTGAAAATATATTTTTAAAATTAAGGCCTATATCAAAAATAACTCTAGCGAAATTCTGAAATTAATATTAAAATTCTAGAGTTATAAAATAAAAAATAATATTTTCTACTCTAGCATTACAACATTGAAATAAAGTGAAAAAAAATAAGAATATTCCACCTGTTATTATTTTCTGAATGAAAGTGAAATAAATTATCTCTCTCTCTCTCTCTCTCTCTCTTGCTATATCACTCTCCCTCTATCTCCTTCTCTCTACTTTCTCTATCTCTCTCTTCCTACCTCTGCATCTCGATCCCTCTCTCTCTGCTGATTTCTCTTACTATCTCTATCTCTCTATCCCTCCCTCTCTATCTCTCTTATATCACTCTCCCTCTATCTCCTGCTCTCTTTCCTCATATGTCGCTACCTCGCTCTCTCCCCTTCTCTCTCTCTCTCTCATTCTCTCGCTGTCTTTCTCCCCTTCTCTCACTCTCATTCCCTCACTGTCTCTCTTCCTATATCACTCTTCCTCTATCTCCATCTCACTCTCATCATCTGTCGCTACCTCTCTCTCTCTCTCTCCCCTTCTCTCTCTCTGTCTCTCATTCTCTCGCTGTCTCTCTCCCGTTATCTCTCTTTCATTTTCTCACGGTCTCTCTCCCCTTCTCTATATCTCATTCTCTCACTGTCTCTCTCTAACTAACTCTAACTTTATCTCTCTCTTCTGCATCTCGATCCCTCTCTCTCTCCTGATCTCTCCCACTATCACTATCTCTCTATTCCTCCCTCTCTCTCTTTCTCTCTCTCTCCCTCTTTATTGGCACATGGACTTTGCTCAAAAAAAAACAAAAAAACAAATAAAAAATCGAAAATCAATAACTGAGATCACATTAGTTAGATAAGCCTTTGGGTCCACGTGAGCACGCTTATCAGAGCCGGCGCAAAGCGATTGGCAACTATAATTGATTTCAGATTGTGTGACAATATATGTATAAATATATACACGTATAGAGGTGAGCGGGTGAACGGGTTGCGACACCGACACCGACACCTGCCCCCTTGGAGCAGCTGGCAAAAGTGCTTACGACTTGAGATTGCATTCCACATTTAATTGCTGCGCTAACAGAACACGGCGATTCGCTTCAAATAATTTCAGTTTCAGAATAATGCAAAAAGTGGGAAATTTTGAAATTAGCAATTAAATTTGTTTGTTGTGCAATCTCGACAATGAAATGTTACACAGTTGATGTTTGTTTCTGTTTGTTTCTTTCTTCTTGTTGTGTTCTTTATTATATATTACTCTTTACTTTCATAATACATATGTTATTATTATTTTCTGTTTGCTTGCTCAATATATCTGATCTATCCGCTGGCCTCATTGCACTAAGTTAAACAAAAAAAAAAAAAACATATATTAAAAAAAAATAAGCTCAATTGCGACGGCGCGCTTCAAGCTCTATTGCGCTCTCGCTCGCTCGCTGTGTATGCAAGTTTGTCTGCCATCTCGCTCTAATGCGAGGCAGCAGGCATAAGTATATATATATTTATATAAATATGCATAAATGAAAACATAAACAAAGCGCAAGCTTGCAATTAGAGCAACAGCAGAAAGAAGTTTGCTTTCGACTCGGGCAAACTCTGGATGCAAAAATAGATTTCTATTTATATAAATATATATTAGGTATTTGTATAGGCGCACATATATATATATATTATTATATATATATATATTACAATATATTTAGTTATTGCTATTGCAAATGTTTCTTGCACGCTCAACTCGGCGCCAAATCGCAAACGTAAACAGAAGAGGCCAAACCTTTATTTATAAAATAAGGTTTTGTTGTTGTTTTTTTTTTTGTTTTTAGTTTATATAATTAAACAATACATTTTTGTTAAAAAAAAGTAGATATATATATATATAGGTATATATATAGTTATATATAAATTAACAACACAAAAGGTGTTGTGTGGGTATGTTGTTGTTGTTGTTGTTGTTGTTTCTTTTTTTTTTAGGTTTTCTCTCTTTTTTTTTTTTTGTTTGTTAACTTTTTACGCTTAATTACAATAGCAAAAAAAATAATACAATAATAATAATAATAAAAAAAATTCTAAAAGAACGTTACAAGAACAATTTGCAGCTCGTTGATAGTTGTTGTTGTTGTTGTTGCTGGTGTTGCTGTTGTTGCGCCACTTGTTTCAGTTAGTTTCAGGTTGATTTCGACAAAGACACATGCATCCGTATTGCTTACACTTCGATTGTTTTTGCTTTTTTTTTACAATTTGTTGTTATTCCCTTTCATGTTGTTGTTGTTGTTGTTTAGTTGTAGTTGTATAATTGAGTTGTTGCTGCGCAATTCAATTGCTGTTGTTGCTGTTGTTGTGGTTGTTCTGATCAACACTGTCCATGTTGGGCACATAGTCCAGCGCCATCATGCAGGCAAACACGGTCATCACCATCTTGGGCTTGACCTCGGTTATGTCCTCGGGCAGGGCATAGACACGGGCGCCAATCTTGCGCGCCATGGATATGGCATACTTGGCATTGGCCAGGTTGTCCTAAAAAAAAAGAAGAAATGGAAAATTATAAATTTAATTCAATATAATTTCGATAATTTCACGTACCTCCTGTGTGCCGCTGGTGCGCACGAGCTCATAGTTGATGCTGCCCTCCTTGATGGCATCGATCAGATCGATCACGATCTTGCCATCGGCAATCGCTGGATCATTGAAGTTCTTCAGCTGCGACTGCTTGCCGGCATCGGAGAGACGTGTGTTCACCCACTGCACAATCTCCTTCTCAATGATGGGATTGCCCGTATTGGCCAGTCGCGAGAGAATGGACAGAGTGTACGCGCGCATCAGCTGCCAGATCAGAGCTGCAAATGAACGAGAACGGGTTAGACTAGTGTGAACTCTCAGTAATTTCAATATGTTTATATTATATTTTAGCTTAATAGCAGTCAGAGAGTCAAGTAATGAATTGAGTGAGTTTCTGTTTTGTAAATATTTGAATTGTTTTAGAAGATAAAGCCTCAGGCTCTTGGGGACTATGTATAAAGCTGTCTAGGTCTTAAAGGTACAAATTCTAGAATTTTATTAACCAATTTTAGATCATGCAAAAATAAGATGAGATTTCAAACTAATATATGATGAGCTTCATTCTACTCAACTCTTTAGGTTGCGTAGTTTAAGAGAAGTAGTTTACGGAGGTTAGAAGATGGAATATCATCGAAGGAAGTATGTACTTCATATTCCCTCTCTCGACTTCCCCATTCTAGGAGATTTGATTGGAAGAACATGATCATATCTTAGACGTATCTCGTTCTGAATATACATATGTAGAGTTTATACTAAGCCAAGACTAAGCTCTCATTTGCCCTCCCTTAGCTTCACATCTCAGAAGACATTATTGGGAGGACATCATTTTATCATAGTCTGTTCTTTCAGCAATATATATGCATTGGTCTAAGCTTTCATTTGCCTTGACCTAACTTCTCATCTTCATATGATATCTTCATAACATACTTATGTATATATATATTATAAACTCAGCTTATACCCTGAACATAATAGTCTCTAGGTTCCTCAACAGTGTCTATGTCGTAATACTTGTGTCTAAAGTTCCCTAAGAGAATTCATTTATATGTTGGTCGAAAGGGAGTAAAGATGTGTGACGAATGTCGATCTATCAAATGATCTCCAGTAAAGTTAATTTCTATAGGTATCGTTAACCCTCTCTCCCTTACTCTGACTCGCTACTTTTCATCATCTCTCTGTCTCTCTTTCTAGGAAACTCTTCCAAGCTTTGTTGCCGCTTCAGTTATGTAAAGATCTATAGTTGACTCTATCTGTGTGTCTCTCTCCTCGTCTCTGCCTTTCTTCAGCTCTCTCTCTCTCTCTCTTTCAAGGAACCTGTCCCTAGCTTTGCTGCCTCTGCATTTATAGCTCTGCTGTTGAGCTGCTTGATTATCTCTCTCTCTCCCTCTCTATCTCTCGCTCAAACGTACCCAGCGTGAGCGTTGCATTGCCATCATTCAGATCCTGTCCAGCAATGCCAACCAGCGAGAATTTCAATTGTTTGCCCAGGTCAACGGCATAGTTGCAGTTCTCCAGCTTCTCCATGAACTTGCGCAGCGGCGTGAAGCGTTTGTGGACGCGACTCCAGTTGACAATGCCCGGCTTGATGACATCGAACAGCTGGAAGATGACCAGGCCATCGGCCAAATCCGAATACAGCCAGTTCACATATGGCGCCACGCCCATCGAGTTCATCCAGTTGCGATACGCTGCCAAAGAAGGAGGAGATTAAACCAGGAATGCCAACATCGTTATCGATTCACACTTACTCTTCTCCTCGCGCGTCTCCTCAATAGACTCGAGACCCTCGATCTGTTCGGGCTTGTCCAGGCCGGGATGGTTGTTGAACAGATTGGCCACAAAGGCCAAGTTCAGCTTGTAGACACCGTTGACAACATCCTGCGCGGTGAGGAAACTGCGGCAGTTCAGCTTGGCCGCCTGCTGCAGCATGATCTCGGCACGCTGCTGCAGATCGGACTCGCGCAGCGCATCCAGATTGACATCGGCCTCGTTGCCGGCAATCTGCTTCAGCAGATGCGAGTAGATCTCCGAGTCGACAATGTCCGACTGGAAGTTGGTGCAGCGGCGTGAGATGCCGGCACGCTCCAAATGATGATTCACCCAGCGCAACAGTATGGCCTCTGGCGACATTTTCATCAGATCCTCCAGACGCTCATTGTCGAAGAGCAAACCAGCCAGGCCGGGACAGCTGTCCAGGGTAATGTGACTGAACAGGCCAATGCGAATGATCTGCCAGAGCAGACCGAGCACCAAATGCGGTTTGCCCTTGGCCAGATCGTGGGCATCGATGTTCACGATGTTGCAGCCAATGGCCTGCGAGGAGACGAGCGCCAGAGTCAGATTCTCGAACTCCCGATAGACGGTGAGGTTCTTCTTGTTGATGGCGCGCTCGTCGATTGTGTCGGGGCAGGAGTGATTGATGATCTTGCACAGCAAGATGCCGTCGTTGATCGACTGATAGAGGCGTTTGCCCTCGGGATCGATGGGCAGCAGATGCTGCAGATCCTTGTCGTGGCCCAGATTTGAGTTGATCCAGTCGGAGAAGGCCAGCTGCTCCTCGAGCCGCACCGAATGTGTGGTGCCCTCGGACGATATGCTGGACATGCCGCCTAACGTCTCCAGATTCTCCTTCTTGGACACAACCGTTTTGAATGTGCTGGCCACATCCTTGGACTTGAGGTCCAGGCACAGTGTCTCGAACTCATCCAGATTCAGTTTGCCCTGATGCGCCGTGCGCTGTTTGCCTTTGAACTCATCGATCATCTCGCGCACCTGATAGCCGGCCAGCTTGAAGCCCACCTGATTGAGTGCATCCTTCAGCTCGTTCAGATCAATGAAGCCATCGTTGTTCGCATCCAGCTGCAATCGAACCAAACATATATAGATAGGGTTAATACGATTTTGTCTCAACAGCCCCATTTCGCACACATTACAACGACGCTAACGATGACTAAGACCATCTTACTCATTGGCACATTTCTAGTTTCGCCGCCCCTGCTGCTGCTGCTGCTGCTGCTGCTGACTCAGCGCCTCGAATTTGCCTGTATTGACTAATGGCAATGCTAAGCAGATGCCAAGCACTCATCGATCGATCTACAATAGTGCCGATGGCGCATGTTTCTTTTGAATACTCAGTTACCTTAGCTCACCTCGCCTCGCATATCTAAAGAGAGCAGCGATCACATTGCCATTGCCATTTCCATTTCCATGCCCATGCCCATCTCCCGCCCCCCACATTGTGTGATGGCTTCTCTACTATCTTTAGCGCGCTTATCAGCTGCTGCGCCGTCTTGATTAATTACCTGCCCCCCCTCTAGCCCTGGCACCTGCCATCACAGCAATTAGATCATTGGTAAATAGCTTGCCAAGGCTTTCCCGAAGCCATTCCCCTCCCGAGGCGCTTGCATATCATTTCATAGTCTCTGGAAGTGATTATCGGACAGCTCAACTGACGTATGCGTCCATATATATATATAGAGCGAGCGATATCTATATACATATTTCTATGTGTATGCGTAATTGAACTATCATTGTGACAGCTTAAGTTAGCAAATCGTGCGCAATCGTTATCGATATCGAAATGTTGCGATCATCAGCATTGAAGTGGCATGCGTAATGCCGGAATGTCGAATAGCGAATGTGACAAGGTTTTTCCCTGCTGCGTGTATATTCATCATACATGTGGATATATGTATATGTATATATATCATATATACATATATATATTTATACATACATTTTATTTTTTCATTACGTTTTTTGTTTATATTTCATTTTATATTGTTTTTAATGTACTTTTTTGTTGCATAATTTTCAATATATTTTTTATTATTTATTTTATTATTATTTTATTTATACAAATTTATTTTGCACAACCAAAATTGTTAAGGAATGTGTTAAGCTTGGAGTATTCAATATAGAAAGAATATTATTTAATTGTATTCAATTTATGAAATAAATACATTTAAGTAAATAATAAAAAAATTCAAAAATAATTCATAAAAAAATATATTATTAAAATTTGCCATCATTTTTATTTAATTTACATTTTTTAAATAATAATAAATTATTTTGATTATTATTCTTCTTTTTATTTATAATTTTATATATTCAAACAGAAAAATCACTTTATTATATTTATATTATATCAATTTATATTTATATTTATTTGAAAAATATTTTTATTTTTATTTATTTTTTTTGTATATTTATATTATATCAATTTATATTTATGTTTATATTTATATTTATATTTATATTTATATTGATATTTATATTTATTTCAAAAATATATATGTATATATTTTTTTTTACTTTTCATACATATATGTATTTTATATATCTTGTAATATATACATATATATATATATATATTTTAAAACTAATTTTTATTTTTATTTTTTTTTTTTTTTATTTATTTATTTATTTATTTATTTATTTATTTTTATTTTTTTTTGTATTGACTGATTTTTGTTGTTTATAAATTAAATTCAATTAAATATTTGTTGTTTATTGAAGGCTTAAAATTACCCATATTTTCACTTTTTTTTTATTTATTTTTTTTTTTATATTTGAATCGTTACTAAATTAAATTTTGAATATATATATGAATATATAAGATATATATATACATATAAGTATTTACAATAGTAAATCCGTTCGATGTCCCTAAATAACCTTGCAGGTTAGTGTTAATGTGTATTAACAGTAATCTTCAATTTCTTAAGAATTCAGCTATATAAAATATTGCCAGATAAGAAACTCAAACTTGGAAACCATCTGAACTTAACCATGTTCAGAGATTGAAGAAATTTCATTCAGGGAAAATATATGATACGAAATGTAATATTATTAAAATCGCTAAGATTGGCAAAATTTCCAATAGGAAAATATCAAATCAAAGCCAATCCCCGTTCCGCCCAGCCCCACTGAGCTTTTATGGTATCTGTCGAGTGGGTGATTGATATTAGAGAGAATATATTTTCGTTTCTCTTCTATTCCACTATTGGGGAAGTGCAAACATTTCGATATGGGCTAAGGAACCGCAAGCGTTTCTGACTCTGGTGTGAAATTCTCATCATGGCCAGATATAGGCATGTATAAATGGTATGGCTTGTATGCCTTTGTATATGGTATTTGTGCCGTTTGGCTCGATGGTGATGATAATGATAATGATAATGATGACGATGACGACGATGATGATGATGAAGTTGGCGGTTTCGTTGGTTTGTTTCGCGTTGCCCCGATAAGATAAAGTTTTGCCACAAAATCGAAAATAGCACCAGTTCAGTTATATGGTAATGCTTACGACCACACAAATATATATATATATGCATATATAAGGGGAGAAAGAATGTAAATGAATGACTGATGTGGTACCTGCACGGGTGGCCTAAATGGTCTAGGCCAAATAGTTTCGCTGTGATAAGCCACGCACAGGCCAAATAGCCAACATGGAATGACTGACATGAAACGGAAGTTCGATTTGGGCCCTCTTCTGGTCAGTTGATTGTGATTTTGAGGCGCGTGAACTTTATCAAAGGTGTTCACTGTAACTGTCTATAAAACACAACAACAATAGAACGCATAATTGTTGTCGTTGTCGCTGCTTGTCTGCGTTATCGATTCTGAAACGACCATAAAGTGTTCCCGACAACAATGGCAAACGGCAAGAAGCACACAACCACTATGTAGAGCAAACAGCTCTTGATTACGTGAGTTGTTAGTAATAAAATAAAAATTCTGCATGAAAAGGTTCAGAAAATATTGGAAAAATGCAATTTAAATGAGTTGGTGGCGCCATCTAGATGTCGCATGCATATCTAAATGGCAGAGAACATGCAGACAATGCGTTTTGCATGAATTTGTGGCGCCATCTAGATGTCGCCACTATATATATATACACACACACATAGCTACTTATATACATACATTGGGCAGCATCTCCTCTAGATTCTGTCTGAACTCCTCGACAGCCTGGTGGTGCTCAATGTTTAAGATATCAGACATTTTTGTATATTATTTATTTCGTTCGACTTTACTTTTGTATATTCGATTTTTGAATGTTCTCTTAAATTCTTGCGTTTAGCCACTTAATTGCTGGGCAAAATAAACAAAAACAAAACAAAAAAAATTATGCGTGAATTAAGTAAATTGACTGAAGACAAATATACACGCACACACACATATATACACACTCACGCCGAAACAAAAACAAAATGCACAGTTCAAGGAAAGGAAAGAGAAAAAGGCAAAGATCACGCACACACACACACACACGCACACAGGCACGAGCAAATTGAGAGCGCGGCACGAGTACGACAGGCGACAGAACTGAAACACCGTTATATGCGGAACCAATGAGAAGAGTTCGCGAACCGTAAATGCAGCGAGAGCGCGTTGGAACTTTGGCACAGGTCGCGACCGAGCGAGTGAGTGAGACGAAGAGACAGAGAGAGAGTGAGAGTGGGTGAGAGCGGAAGCGAGAGCGCACTAAGGATTTATGGGAAATACACTTGAATTACAATTGGAATATTCTCTGCGTTCCGGCGTTTTGCTGTGGGCGCCTCTGGACGAGCTGTACTACTAATTGAGCGCCTGACGCAGTGCGCACTATTTATGCCTTTTCTTTTATCAGAAGGTAGGCGGCAAGTATTGCCGGCAGAAGCAGAACCAGCAGGCCCACTCACGCTCATGCGCCCACCTCTCCCACAAATCGAACGCACAGCAGTTTTTTTTTTTTTAACATTCACTTCCCTCTATCTCTTCTTATTTCACAGTTGATAACGGCTGAGCGAGCAGCCGGCGGCAAATCGATCGGTGAGAGAACAAACCATATTGAAGAGCGGCTGTTTTTCTGCCCTGAATCATGCATACATATGGATTGCGTTGCTCTTGCAGCAATGTTATTGTTGTTGCTTTTATAGTTTAAATGCTCATTATTGACAAGTGGTAGTTAGTCACATTGCTTATTTATATTAATCAGGATGGGTACACTTACTCTCGCGGAGTTAGTCATTCCCATTTAATTTGCATATTTCAATACGATTGTGTTTCAATTTAATTAGCCAGACACTTGATTTCATTAAAAAAGAAAAAGAAGAAACTAAAAAACCAAGTCATATGAGCTCACAATTAGCGCGTGTGTGTGTGTGTGTGTGTGTGTGTGTGTGTGTGTGTGTATTGGTATTTTGGTCATTCGCTCTGATAACAGATAGCCAAGTCAAGCAGCCAGCCAGCCAGCCAGCCAATCAACTCAACCAAGCGAACGCTCGATACCTTGCTCTACATTGAATTCCAAAATGTCAGCTAGCCAATCAGTCAGTCAGTCAGTCAGTCATTCAATCAGTCAACAAGAATTGTAGCGATATCGATTAAGCATATCAGATTACATTCGATTATCGCCAGTTGTTGTAATAGGGTTGTCACGACATTCAATCAGTTAAGCTGCACTTGTCAAAGATTCCATTTAGTGTTCAGCACCCATAACAGCACAGCCTTATCAAAATATACTCCAAATTAAACTGATTTCGCTTAATCTGTTTTCAGATTCCAGATCTGAGATTATATATATATATATATATATTTATATATACTTTAATTACCAGCAAAGAGTATAGAAGCACAGTGCTAAATCTTTAAACTGTTATTGATATCACATCGAGCTGTTATTGTCATGTTAGTGTTCTGTTATTGAGCTAACTGGGCGGAGAGTTGTTTCGACTAGATACAAACACTTTTTCAACAAACTTTGCATATTTTGCTTATGTGTTTAGAGCATTCGCCGCTTGCTCGATTGTCATGTAAATGGCCCAAAAATGTCTTTCTCTTTTTTGTTTATTAAACAATCTGAATATGCTTCAACTTCTTTCTATGGCAACTGTGGCAACCCTTTATTGAGTGCCAAAAAAAAATAAAAATAAAAAGAACCTTTAGCAAATTGCTTACGCATCGAAATTGTATCTCTGCCCCGAATACCTTACGTAAGTCAATGTATTTGAAGCATGTATGTAAGCGCTTATAACTTATATTCAAGTACTCCACGATTCGAGAGAGCTCCACCAGTACGACGGGCATAGAGAGCGTACTGTGGCACTAACATTGCCGTTTAAACGTAATTGGTTTTTTAATAGCCATGGTATCAGCCAGGGAATTATGTGCCAATTGCCGTACGCCAACTCTGATGTGTTGTTAAACATAAATTTAAAAGCATTTTGCCCACAGATAAGCAACAAATTTGTCGATAAGACGGCAGTTGGTTATTTATTAAAACTCCAGCCTCGCCTCATATAGAATAATATATATGATGCCTATTCGAAATATGTATGTTTCCTTCAGATATGCTTAGTTTAGCTGATGACGCGTCCCCAGTTCCTCACACAAAGAGCAAGCATTGTTCTAGACACAATTCTGTGGCAAGAGCCCAGCTGTTTAAATTATTTCTTTTGATGGACTACTTTTTACTGTGACTGTGACTGCGACTGCATTTATATCATTCTATTCTCTTCATTGTTCTGCAGCACTTTCCATTCCATTCCACTCCATTCATTTCAGCTGACAACAGGTTAACGTTTCATAAATGAATTTATACTCGCATCGCGTACAATTGTATTTAAACAGCTTTCCCGCTAGCTGCAATGCAATTCATAAATATGCTTGCGCTTCAAAATAATCGATAACTCTTACGAGTTTCAAATATATAATGTAATATCATATCTACTAAATAATATACAATATATTCATCAATCTGAAACATGATTTCCATTTGCATAAATATAATAGAAAAATCAAGTAAAAAGCAATAAAAACTAATAATACTTTTGACATTGCAAGTGTTGAATCTATTTTGAATACTCTGAACTCATTGAAAATGCAAAGTCAGGGTAGTTTGGCCTTGATGAAAGAAAGCTTAAATATATATAGTCTAGATCAAAGCATGAGCTGAATCGATCCAGACATGATTTAGCTTTAGTGATCTATGATTGCATACTTGAGACATCTCATAAGACACGTATGAGCCTAGAGGCCAGACGAATATGCCTAGATTGACTCAGCTTGCCATAGAGTCCTAAAGCTGGCGCTTGAGCTAGCTCAAGAACTCGAGCCAGCTCAAGAGTTAGAGCTCTAAAACTCTATTCGAGCTCTAATAGAAATTCGAAATATTGTTTTAAATTATTAAAATATAATAGTAATTTTAAATAGTGCTTTGACAAATATTTGATACACATCTATCTACAAGTCATTATTATGATTCGAAATTGAATGTCGAAACTTCATGTAAATGAAAATGTATTCAACAATGAAGTTCCCATAGTTTAGGAATGCTTAAAGTAATAAATGTGCCCATGGGTTCAGGGTATTTCCCACTGAAGCACGCCCACTAAATAAAAACACCACCCAATTAGTATTTTTCTAAATTAATAACATATTCTAACAGTCTACACTGAACTGAGACAAATATGAGTCAAATATGAATCAAATAGTCATATGTGTGTCTCTCTCTCTCTTCGCCAGCTCTCTCTCTCTCTCGCTCTCTCTCTCTGGCATATGAAAGGTACTTGATGGTTTTTTTTCGCATTCACCTTTAGCTTTGGCAAGTTCAAGTACGTTTCTTGGCCTTTCCACTGTCATTGCATAGCACAGCAATGTTGGTGGCTCTGTCAACGTAGTAGAACGAAGTAGAGAGCAGACAGCAGACACACAGAAATACCAAGAAGACGGTAAGCTAGGTAAAAAGGTCAGAATGGAACGGCATACTGCGAACACTTACACACACACACGAACAGTAATTATGATGCTTCTTGACAAAGAGACGACACGCGAAAGTTTTGTTAATGAACTTTTGCTGTGATTGTCATTTGGAGTCAATTTACGGCAAATGAAGTTCATTAGCGGGCCAAAGATGCTAAACGCTGTTTGCTGACTTTACCACTACCCCTGCCTCTACCCTAGTCACTACCTCTTTCATTCTGCTTTTGACACTGGCTTTTAGTGTCTTAGTTATTACCTGTTTGAGCGTGCGTTCGGGTCGCGTCTAATGACATGTCGCAGCTTTAATGGCTGCCCTCTGTGACGCAAGCAACTCGTTTTTTTTTTTGCTCCCCCACCCACCAGGTGGAAACTACGAAATTGCCCTCAATATAATGCACAGTTATGTATTCACACACACACACCTGGATCTATATATATATATATATATATATATATATATGCATTGTATTTATCGCATTTGTACTTTGTTATGGTTTTATTTGTTGTCGTTGTTGTTGCTATTTTTCGCTTTCGTTGAACCGGTTTTGTGGCCTGGAACCAGTTCACTAGACAAATTCCAATTGCTCATGCCAGGCACGAACCTTTATCGTAGCGAAGCGGGCGGCTTTAATGTTGGCCCAAAACTGCATGCAGCTACAGCGCCAACTTCAGCTTCAACTCGAACTCCAACTGAAGCCCGACCTCGACAACAAAGGCGGCATTACATCAGCGTTTGACGTTGATTGAATCGACAACATCAGCGCAACATCGCCAACATCGCTGACTAACTCGTACAGCATTGAAAACATGTTAATCAACACCGTGCGCTGTCACAGTCACAGTCAGAGTCGGAGTCAGAGTCAAAGTGTGTAGTTGTTGAGTATCTAGCGAACATATCTATGCATGCCGCAGAGCTCATTGGCAGTCGATCGTAAATAGTCAAAGGAAATCAATTGAACAAAAATTAATAATGAGCCCAGCCCATGCTTATGCATATGCCAATGTGTTTACAGTTCTCGCTGTCTCAGCCAACTAAAAGCCGCCAAGGAAAGACTGTCATAAAGAAGTCGTTGCCACCCGACAAAAGTGAACAGTTGCTCAATTGTGCACAGAACATGTTGTTGGGCCTGCAGAAATGCGACATGTTTTAGCAATATTGTTTAGCTACATGTTTGCTATATACATGGAGTGGGTAGTTCCATAAGTTTGGCGAATTTTTCATGTCAGCGAATTATTTGATAATAGATGAGCCCATTGAATATGGGAAATCAGGATATAATGGTTTTGTTAAAAGTGTATAACAGGCAGGTGTGGTAGACCGCATAAACTATATATAATCTTGATCAGGGTGACGAGCAAAGTTGATACAGCCATGTCCGTCTGTCCGTCGGAAACTATAAGAGCTAAAGACTTCATTCTTTTTTTGTTAGGTCCGTGTATTGCACGCGATATACGAGTTTATTGCAGAAAATCGATAACAATTTCCGTTTAAGAGTTATCGATTATTATCGAATAAGTTATTAAATTATATCTCATTCATCTTTACAGTTATACCGGCATATATATATAGATACTAATTTAATACATCATGTTGATGCTCATATTTCCAACAAAACTCGTTTCAATCCATTGAATGTTTCATTCATTCCTTTGCCCATTTCTAAGAGAGGAAATCAAACTTCTCAATCAAAAACAACAGACAAATAAGTTTGGAGTCACAGTAACAAACCCCAAAATGTGTGAATACTTCTTGCACTCAAAAACTGAAGCGGTCTATGATATGATTTGACAGAGCGAGCAGCGAAGGAGCAACTGGCACAAGATTACAAAAACAATTGAATTATTGAAGTGCTACGAGCATGGGAAAAAAACATTGCCATGAGCCCCCAATACTCGATGGGTGTTAGTTTAAAAGGCACCAAATAGATATATAGAATAAATCAATCACTTCTGAAGCGGATTGGAAAATTTAATGAAGAACTTGTATATATTCTATATTCTTATTAATCGCATTATTATTTATAAAATATAAATAAATATTTATATAAAATTATTTTTATGCATTTTTTTATTTATACTCATAATTAAATTATTTTTATTCAGTACAATGGCTATTAATAAAATAAAAATAAATAAATAAAAATAAAAATAAAATAATAAAAAAATATAAATAAATATGTATGCAAAATATATATATTTTTTTTAATTTTAAAATTTTTTTTTATATTTTTGTATTCATGATTAAATGATTATTATTCAGTATTTAATAACTATTAATTGAATTATTTTTGCCATTAATCATAATAAATTACAAATGATTTTTGTTTTTATTTATTTAATAATAATAATTTCATTAATTAGAAAAATAATAAAAATAATTAATAATTATTTCACTTGATCAAATTATGAGCAAAACTAATTAAAACGATTGTCATAGATAAACATGAATTTATTTAATATTCTAATTATATATTTAATATTAAACAAAAATAATTAGATTAATAATAATTTTTGGAATTATCAATAAATTAATATATCAATAATATTAAAAATAATGCAATTAATATACTAATAATTAATTAGCAATACTCATTTATAATTAAATGTATTAATTTATATTCAATTAATAATAATACTAATTTATTATTAATAATACTACTTTATTTTTAATAATAATAGTCATTAGTAATAAATTAGTCGTGACAGTTATTTTTAAATAATTATGTACTGCATTATAGTAAAAAAAACTCTCTCTGTAATTTATTTATTGACAATTTTGTCACCTGCGTCAGCAGCGTCCAGTGCGTTGTCAATTCGTGTTGTTGTCTTCATCAACTTTATTGTTGTTGCTGTCATTGTTGCTACTGTTGTTGTTGTTATCGTGAAGTCAATTGAAATTTGTAACACGTACAGCAAATTTGACTCTGTGCGCTTGTCGAATCGAGTCGAGTCAACTCGAGTCGCGCTTGCATGTAATAAATTTTTATGTAGAAATTGGCAATGCGACCAACACGATAAAGAGTCGAGCATTATGCGCACATACACAGAGGCAGATGGAAAGAGACAAACACAAAGAGAGAGAGAGAGAGAGAGACACTACTTACGCTGCAAACTAAGTGAATTGTATAATCAGTAGTGACACATATCCGCCGCATAGACAAGCCCAATGACCACTTGGCCCTGCTGCGACTCAACTTTTCTAGGTTTTATTTTTTAGTTCATTTCATATTTCGTGCAAGGCGTGGTCGTTGGACTGATTGCAATTTGTTGTTTGTGTGTGTGTTTGTGTGTGTGAAACATAATACAGCATGTATATTAGTCATAAGGATAAATGATATGTATGCCGCGACTAAATGACTCAGCCAATTGGGGAAACTACGCGCAGACGGAACTCATAATACAGTCGAGACTTACAATTTCTGGGGGGGTTGGGAGAGAAGTTTAGGGGGGCGGCGGTCAGCACACACACACACACACACCCACGCACCCTGAGGGCGTGTGTTAATTAGCGTAAACGCCGCTTGGCTATATGACAAATTAACAGTTAGCCTAGCTGCGTTGCTGCCAACCCCAACAAATATTGGTAATGAGGCAGTAAATCGTTCGTTGTCTCCGCCCTGACACCTCCCTCTCCGTCTCCTCCACATCCCCTTGCTCTCGCGTGCTTTGTGCAAAGTGAAAACTCGCCAGGCAAATAAACTGATCAAAATATATATATGTACGTATGTGTATATATACTTTGCGAATGCAACAACATATTTCTGTGCACACACACATACATATGTATATAGATATGTACATTTATAAACGTTGTTATCGTCGCCATAAAGTAACTGGTAATCCGAGTTCAAGGAACTCTGCACGCAAAAAATCCAAAACAAACCAAAAGAAAGCTTAAATAAAAACTTTTGCATAAGGACAAACGACAAGTGACAGCTCCAAAAACAGAAAAAACACAGAGAGAGAGAGAGAGGGAGAGAGACGGACAGAGTTGCCACACAGCTGGCATGCGATGCAATAAACGCATTAAAAATTACTTTCGCTGCATTTAGTGCACAGTGGAGCCAGGGCCGTTATGACCATACTGAAATCGTATATTAGGCAGGGATATGTTGCCGAAAACAAACTATATAGATAAAGATATAAAAGAGGTCAACATTTAAACTAAATACCAATCATATTAAGAGAGCTGACTACATACATGCAAAAATAAATGTAAACAAAAAAGTATATATAAAATTTATTTAATAATAAAAAACAAAGAAAAATAAATAAATCAATAAAAAATAAATTAATTAATTAAAGTATGTACATATATATAAAATATATATAACAAAAATAATAAAATTAAAATCAAAATAATAAAAAATAGTTTAAACAAAAAATATATATGTACATACATACATATATAAAAGTGTAAAAAGATTTTTATATTAACATTCCTTTTAAATGATTTTCAAAATACTACGTTCAGTAGTAAATTTTATTGTTCAACATTTAATGCGCAGTCGCACGACTTTTCATTTTTCATATGATTTGGAAATTATATTACAATTATATAACGTAAAGCCTTCGGGATTAAATCTTGCGCTTGATTTTTAGGTAGAAAAAAAGGTAAGTTTTAATACAAATTGTTATTGTATAAATTGTATAATTGCATAATAAATAAACATTTATGCATATATTATTGTTATTGATTTCTTTATGCTTATCACGTATTTTACAGTTAGCACACATGCACACACAGTGTGCACAGTAAATATGTAAATTTGCTTTCTTCGTTTTGTTGCATATCAAATTCCAATAGCACTGATGTCATATGTCATATGCACATGCATACATACACACATTTGTATGCCTGCATTCAGTGTTATCTACATGACAATCACATAGGCGAAATCGTTTGTCAATTTGAATGCAACACGAACCACTGTGCTGCTCGTGTTGCACGACTTTTGAATGACACTGTAAAGCGTTTTGCATATGCATTAATAAAACGACGGAACGTCATATGGGCTTTGTCTAAATGCAAAGAATGCTTAAGTGGATATGCATAAGTAGCATTCTCCTTAAATGCGCTTCCCCTCCCTCCCGCACTTATTCCCTCGCCTACGCCATCGCCATCGCCCTCTCTCCATCTCTCATTCGCTCACTTGGCTGTGCCCTTTGCACTTAAAGTGCACTTGATAAAAGCCATGCCCACAGCTACGCAAACAATAACAAGCGCAATTGTTGTTGTTGCTGCGAATGGGCACAGAAGAGAAGAAAATAAAAACAACAATAACTGAGCAGACCTAATAAACGCTGCTCGATGAATTATGTGCTGCCCGCCTCTCTCTCTGCAACTTAAGACATGCAAGCAGTAAGCGGGCTGATAAACCATAAAAATATGTATGCATATATGTAGCATGAACACACACACACATACACATATACGATTACAGATGTCTCTCACTCCCTCGCCCTCGCCCTCGCCCTCTCTCTCTTTCTCATTCTTTGAAAATGCAAGACTTTGCAGCAATTACTGCTGACACTCCCACACACACGCGCGCACATGGGCCGCCGCAAAGACAAACAACAGCTAAATGCTTTGTGCGCGAGTGTGGCAACTCTGTCTCTGATTGACATAAACAAAAGCAGAGTCAAAAAAATAAAGCGGCGGCCACTTAAATGCGGAACAAGTCCCGGCCTCGCGCGCTCTCTGTCACTCTGCTGTCGGGTTGCTTGCATTAGTCATTCCGTCGCAGCAGCAAAAGCTCTGATTAATAAAATCAACAACAACAACAACAAAATCCACATTTAAGTGTCAATCAGCGCGAGAGCCAGTATAATTTAGCCTGCCACCGCCTACGCTGCATTCATTGTTATTTCAAGCAGCGCTCCTCTCTCTCTCGCCTCTCTTCACATGCTCCTCTCTCAGTGTTAGTTTCATTTGTCCTTTTTATCGTTTCGCTTGCGACGCATATTTATGAGTACGCGCGCGAGCGCTCTCGTCTTAACAATGCCACATTGTGTTTTGATTAACGCTACGCGCGTGCGCTCCCGCACCGCTTGCTTAACTGTTAACAAACGCAAATGCATTAAGCGGCGAGTGGGCGGCCGAAGACGAAGCAATAACAATTACAGTTGGCAAATCGAAAAGCTACACCTGAAAGCTATTAAATGTGTGAGACACTCTCTACCTATGTGTGTGTGCTTGTATGTGTGTGGGTGTAAGTACTCTAAAGAAATTGTACACAATTACTGTTGCCCCTTGAACCAGACAGCGGGGCCAAAGCAGCGACGCTGTTAATGTACAGTGATCGTTCGCTTAGTCAGATAGCTCCACGGCTGCGACTAGGTCAGGCAATATGTAAATTTAAAGAAAATAAATAATATTGTGTCTGTAAATATGTATGTACGTATTTGATTGTTTAATCTCCATAACACTGCAACATAGCCTAGACTATGCATGTTCGCCTAGCAGAGTTTTTACTGTAGTTGCTCTTCGGCTTAGGCTTGCTATTGCTTGCTTGCTGCTGAGTCGTAGTTTTTCACGCTCTCCCATCTTTGCCAAAGCCTCCGTTGCTGTCTCCCTCTCCCTCTGACATTGCTTGTGTCTTTGCATGTGTGTGTGTATGTTTTTATTTTAAGCTGAAACTGGTTTTTTTGTTTGCCTTCTTTGCGCTCTGTCGTGTTGTCATACTATGAAAATACTTTAGCCCCTGCATACCCACATACAAACACAACTCTGTGTATGTGTGTGTGTGTTATTCAAATGTTATTTTCGCGAAATTCATATGGAATTCCAAGTAAAGTGAAAGAAGCATGCGTTGTTGTCTTGCCCGTTGCCTAGTTTGACGAGGATTAGTCATGTGGGTGTCGAAGGTGGCATCGGGGGGTTACGCAGACATTGAACTTGTGCGTCAGCACGGGGCAAGCAGCGCATGCGCTGTTGCTGCCGCGCTGCTGCTGCGGCTGTGTCTCTGATTTTTTGCACTCTAGCTAGCTCTTCTGCATGCCACGGCCAGAGCCCAAGACATGGCGCGGCCACCACCCAAGGAAACTCGTTTTTCGTTTTTCCCCCATGCACGGCGCTGCGCTCCCCCACGCACACACACATACACAGGCATCTATGTATGTATATGTATGTATATTTATATGTGTTTAAGTGTATGCATGCGCTGGCTGGCGCATTACCGTTAGTTGTTGTTGATGTCGCTCTCTTCATGGGGGGTTGTTGAAGGCCATTGTCGCAGTCGACGCTAACGCTGACGTTGACGTCGACGCCCACATGCACCGGTTAACGGTTTTGCGACGCAGCCTTTAAGTGACTCATGCAATTGGGATACGAATTTAAGCCCAGCCCCAAAGCCTTTTACACTGAAGCCCAAAAGCTATCCTACACTTGCATATAACGATCTAACATAAGATATTATTTAAATAGACATACATATGTCTATGTATACATACATATATATATTTTAATATTTAATTACATAGTTGTATATGCAAGTTATGCTAAATGCCGTTTAGATTCTTAACTCACCTCTGTAAATTTCTCTTTTATCTCGGCCTTTTCATCATTGGATAAAGTTTTTGTAAATTTGTTTAATGTTGCCATTTTGTTGCTTTTGTTGTCGTTGTTGGTGCTGCTGGTTGGTTGGTTGTTCTCGTTGGTGTTGCTTTTTCTTAATTGTTATATTGGCTATTATTTAAATAAATTATAGTTAATTTCACTTTATCGCTACAGTCGCGTTGCCTCTGCCACTGCCTCTGTCGCTGTCGCAGTCGCCGTTTTGCCGCTCTCTTATTGTTTTTGTTGTGCGAAAAACTGCGCTTGCTGTGTCGCTGCGTCGCTGCCGTCGTCTTCAGTGTTGTGTTGTTGTGTTGGTGGTGGGTTTGTATGCCCGCTGGAGAAGAAGGAGCTGAAGATGGGCTTGGGGGGAGCGCAGCAGAGTGACACTTTCTTTTGGGTGGCGTTGGCGGCGGCGGCGGCTTTTATTTATGGCTGTTATTGTTGTTAATTCTTTTACACGCTACTGCGTTGGATAATTGCTATTTTGCTATTTCGCTATTTATTTTCCAATTTCTGTGTTCTCCTCTTTCTCTCGATCTATGTTTTGGCACACGATGCACGACTTTTTTTTGCACTTAACAAAATATATATATCTATATAGAAGCCCAACAAATCTGGTCCCACTCTCCTCCACTTGTATTTACACGACGCTGAAAGCTCAGCTTATTGCTTATTTTGGTTATTATTCGGCTGCAGCGGGTTTGCCGGCTTTTGTTTGCGTACACTTTGTTATTTAGCAATCAATAACAATAACTCGACAACTTTGTATATTGCTGGCGGGGCACATCAACCATGCGCAAGAAAGTCTGAATTAAAACTGATATGGCGTTTAGCAGTGTGCCCGCTAGTCACTGAGATGAAGATATACATAAAATACTAAAATTTACATTTTACAAAAAAATACCCTACGAAATTTGAAAATTTGATAAACGGTTACAATAATTGTGTAATGGCTTGGTCAGAAACGAAAGCTAGCAATTCGGCTGTATATTGAAAATAACTTAACAACTAGAGTTAAGAAACAATCTTGATATCGCCAATAATATATGATATTAATATTAAATTGATTGCTTCATTAAAGATTTAACATGGGAACAGTTATTGGCGCTAATTTAAGTTAGCATAATGCTGTTAACGCAAATTTGAGCTGCCAAGACGGGTATAAAGACTTTAATTTTAAGTTTGATTATTTAACTTAGAAAGCAAAACGTGAACAGTTAAGTGTTACAATGTTCTGCTTTTATTTAGCATATTTTTATTTTAAGGCCATGATCTAATTTGAAAATTGTTATGGGAACAGTTAATGGCGCTAAGTGTGGTTAACATTATACTGTTAGTGTAGCAGCTGACGCGCGAATAAGTCTAGGAGAGTTTTCGTCGTATACAAACGACATAGGAAAAACGAGTGGCAACCCTGTACTGGCGCAAATAACAATATTGTGGTGTAGCTGACAATTTATGTGTGTTTGTGTCAAAATAAAATGCACATTAAGCAGGTGATTAATTCATGGCTTACTATGTGCCCCTCCTCAGCTAACTGTTTAATATTTCCAGATTATTATACAAGGCTTCAAAAGTTACAAGGACCAGACGGTGGTAGAACCATTCGATAAGCGTCACAACGTCGTCGTCGGACGCAATGGCTCTGGCAAAAGTAATTTCTTCTATGGTGAGTGCAATCCTAAATACACACATATGGTAGTTCGCCCTTGATTGTGCCATCTAATCGACAACAGCTATACAATTCGTGCTGAGCGATGAGTTCACGCATTTGCGTCCGGAGCAGCGCCAAGCCTTGCTGCACGAGGGAACTGGCGCTCGCGTCATCTCGGCCTATGTGGAGATTATATTCGACAACTCGGACAATCGAGTGCCGGTAAGTGGAATGCGATACATTCAATGAAATATCTATTTACATTTCTCAATTGATTGCAGATCGACAAGGAGGAGATTTACTTGAGGCGCGTCATTGGCGCCAAGAAGGATCAGTATTTTTTGAACAAAAAAGTGGTGCCGCGCAATGAGGTTGTCAATCTGCTGGAATCGGCTGGATTTTCCAGCTCCAATCCCTACTATATTGTCAAGCAGGGTAAGATTAATCAAATGGCCACCGCCGCGGATTCCTATCGGCTGAAGCTGCTGCGCGAGGTGGCCGGCACACGTGTCTATGACGAGCGCAAGGAGGAGTCCCTGAATCTGCTCCGCGAAACCGATGGCAAAGTGGAGAAGATCAGCGAATATCTAAAAACAATTGAGGACAGGCTGCAGACACTTGAGGAGGAGAAGGAGGAGCTCAAGGAGTACCAGAAGTGGGACAAGACGCGACGCACACTCGAGTACATACGCTACGAGACGGAGCTCAAGGACACACGGCGCGCTCTCGAGGAGCTGCAGCTGCAGCGCAAATCCTCTTCGGACAAAAAGAAGAACTACAATATCGAGATACAGAAGGCACAGGAGAAGATCAAGGAGGTGCAGAAGAACCTAAAGGAGGCCAAGAAAAAGGTGCTCAGCACAAAGGAGGAGCGCTCCGTCCTGATGACCGAACAGCAGCAGTTGCTGCGCGAAAAGACCAAACTGGACCTGACCATTGTGGATCTCAATGACGAGGTACAGGGCGACAACAAGTCCAAAGAGCGCGCCGATCAGGAGCTCAAGAATCTCAAGGTGACCATAGCGGAGCGTGAGAACGAGCTGGACGACGTGAAGCCCAAGTACGAGGCAATGAAGCGCAAGGAGGAGGATTGCTCGCGCGAGCTGCAGCTGAAAGAGCAGAAGCGCAAGGAGCTCTACGCCAAACAGGGACGCGGCTCGCAGTTCTCGTCGCGTGAGGATCGCGACAAGTGGATACACAACGAGCTCAAATCGATCAGTAAACAGACCAAGGACAAAATCAATCATCACGCTAAACTGGTGGAGGATCTCAAGAAGGATGCCACGTCCGAGAAGGATCTGGGCACCAAGATCGAGGAGCATTCCTCCGAGCTGGAACAGCTGCGCCTCCAGATCGACGAGCACAACAAGAAGTACTACGAACTGAAGAAGACCAAGGATCAGTATCAGTCCATGCGCAACGAACTGTGGCGCAAGGAGACCCAGATGACCCAGCAGCTACAGACGCAAAAGGAGGAGCTCTCACGTGCAGATCAAGCGCTGCGCAGTATGGCCGGCAAACCCATCCTCAATGGCTGCGATTCGGTGCGCAAGGTGCTCGATAGCTTCGTGGAGCGTGGCGGTCAGTCGGCGGCCATTGCGCGGGCATATTACGGCCCGGTAATTGAGAATTTCAGCTGCGACAAGACCATCTATACGGCCGTGGAGGTGACTGCAGCAAATCGTCTGTTCCATCACATTGTCGAATCGGAATACGAGGGCACACAGATCCTGAAGGAGATGAACAAACTGAAGCTGCCCGGCGAGGTGACGTTCATGCCGCTGAATCGCCTCCAGGTGAAGGTGCACGACTATCCAGACGATCCCGACTCGATTCCAATGATATCGAAGCTAAAGTACGACGAGCAGCACGACAAGGCGCTGCGCTATATATTTGGCAAGACGTTGATCTGTCGTAATCTGGAGCGTGCCACGGAGCTGGCCAAGAGCACGGGCCTCGACTGTGTCACGCTTGATGGCGATCAGGTATCGTCGAAGGGTTCGCTCACCGGCGGCTACTTCAATACGTCGCGTTCACGCCTGGAGATGCAGAAGAAGCGCACGGAGTACACACAACAGATCGCCGAATTCGAGAAGAAGCTGAGCAAGCTGCGCAATGAGCTGAAGTCGACGGAGAACAACATCAACTCGATTGTGTCCGAGATGCAAAAGACGGAGACCAAGCAGGGCAAGTCGAAGGATGTGTTCGAGAAGGTGCAGGGCGAGATCCGGCTGATGAAGGAGGAGCTGGTGCGCATCGAGAAGTATCGGGCGCCCAAGGAGCGCTCACTGGCACAGTGCAAGGCCTCGCTGGAGGCGATGAACAGTACCAAGGCCAGTCTGGAAGCTGAGCTGAAGCAGGAGCTCATGTCCACGCTCTCTGTGCAGGATCAGCGTGAGATTGATCAGCTGAACGATGATATCCGACGTCTCAACCAGGAGAACAAGGAGGCTTTTACCCAGCGCATGCAGCTGGAGGTGCGCAAGAATAAGCTGGATAATCTATTGATTAACAATCTGTTTAGGCGACGGGACGAGTTGATACAGGCGCTGCAGGAGATCTCTGTGGAGGATCGCAAGCGCAAGCTTAACAATTGCAAGACGGAGCTGGTGTCCACGGAGAAGCGCATCAAGAAGGTCAATGCGGATCTGGAGGAGATTGAGAAGCGTGTCAACGAGGCCGTCCAATTGCAGAAGGAACTGCAGCAGGAGCTGGAGACACATGTGCGCAAGGAGAAGGAGGCCGAGGAGAACATCAACAAGGATAGCAAACAATTGGAGAAGTGGACGACCAAAGAGAACATGCTGAACCAGAAGATCGACGAATGTACCGAGAAGATAGCCAGCCTGGGTGCACTGCCTCAGGTGGATGCCGCCTACACACGCATCTCGCTGAAGAACATCTTCAAGGAGCTGGAGAAGGCCAATCAGCATCTGAAGAAGTACAATCACGTGAACAAGAAGGCCCTGGATCAGTTCCTGAGCTTCTCGGAGCAGAAGGAAAAGCTATACAGGCGCAAAGAGGAGCTGGACGTGGGCGATCAGAAGATTCACATGCTCATCCAATCGCTGGAGATGCAGAAGGTGGAGGCCATACAGTTCACCTTCCGGCAGGTTGCCCAGAATTTCACGAAGGTGTTCAAGAAACTGGTGCCCCAAGGCGCCGGCTATTTGATACTCAAGACGAAGGACAACGAGGGCGAGGAAATGGAGAAGGAGGTGGCCAATTCGGATGCCTTCACGGGCATTGGCATACGGGTCTCCTTTACGGGCGTCGATGCCGAAATGCGTGAAATGAATCAGCTATCCGGTGGCCAGAAATCTCTGGTTGCGCTCGCCCTCATCTTCTCCATACAGAAATGCGATCCGGCACCCTTCTATCTATTCGATGAGATCGATCAGGTGAGTCCCGCTGCCCGTTGGCCGTTGGCCTGTTGCTTGTGCATATGCTAATCTGCTTCTCCTTCTGCTTCTCTGACAGGCCCTGGACGCCATGCATCGCAAGGCTGTGGCTGACATGATACACGAGCTGAGCGACACAGCCCAATTTATTACCACAACATTTAGGCCCGAATTGCTGGAGAATGCCCACAAGTTCTATGGCGTACGGTTTCGGAATAAGGTTAGCCACATTGACTGCGTGACCCGTGAGCAGGCCAAGGACTTTGTCGAGGATGACAATACGCACGCCTAGACGCCTCTGCAGCTCTCTCTCTCTCTCTCTCTCCCTCTCTGTCATCTACCCTCTGCCCTCTCCCCCTCTTTCTACACACATTCAAGCATTTCTTAGTGATTAGGCGTATACAGTTTTTTTGTCCCCCAATTACTTGTACTACAATTAGAAATTTGACTTTAAACTTGATTTTCCTTAATAACTACATTTGCAAAGCCTTAAGTTTGTCTATATTGTAATAATGCAAGCCAAGTCTCGCGATCATCTTCACAGTATATACATATATGTAATCCTAATAAATGGTATAGATATATATATATACATCATGTATTTCAATTGCAAATTGCCAACTATTTCATTCCACACAGATATAGAGCATATAAAAACGTTCGTTTATTGACTAAATATATTCATTCAAATGAATTGCATATTAACAAGTATATATGTATGTAAAAAAAAAAAAAAACATCAAAAACATCAACTCTTAATTAGTCTAAATATGTCTCAATGGGTTGTGCTAAATGCAGCATCAATCAAACAATTGCCTGGTCCCGACGTCCTCATCCTCTATTCGTTCATCAGTCATCCTCCATTCTCTATTTTCCATTATCGTTCTTTCCTCCTCCACTCTCCATCTTCTATTCTCGTTATTCTCTTTTCCATCCTTCTCATCATCTTCTGCTCTCGCTCATCTCCTGGGTTGCATTAATGGCAAATATGACGGAGAAGCACATGCCAACCGTTTCCACCTCTAGTGGCGAGATGTTGTATCTCAGCGTGAGTCGCCAGAGTACACAGTGATTGAGCAGCACCAACAGTGCCAAGCCCAATGACCACCAGAACTCATCCGCAATGGCAATGTGCCACAGGCAGAAGACATTCCATAGCACACAGATTGCGAGATTATACCGTTCGAGCCGGGCTAAGACAGTGGCCACTGTCGACTTCTCGTTAAGGCAGCTGCGCACGCTGGCGAGTATCAATAGGCTTATGTACAAACTGAGTACAATGGGACGCCAGCTGGAGCTGCCAGCGAAGATTAGAAGCGTGCTGCCACCAAAGATGCTCTGTAGATGGCCAACAATCAGTGTAACAAAGATGACCGGTGCATAGCGTAGCGATAGCTCACTAATGCGTCGCTGCACCTGGCCGGGATTGGGATGCGTGCAGTACAGAATAGAGAAGACGCTGTGGGCGAGGAATAATCCATATGCGGCCAGAGCGTAGCGGCCAATGCTATAGTGCTTCAATGCCCAGCCGGAACTGACGGCCAGCACGAAATTAAGCAGGCCCAGGGTTAACTTGGAAGACAGGGAGCCGATGGCGCTGACAGCCATTGCGACAGGTGCTCAAAACAAATAAGCAAATGAAATTAAAACTGTTTTTGTTATTGTCTTTGACCGAGGTGCCGCCGCAACGTATCGATGTTTGGTCGAAGTATTCGATAAAAAATAAACGATATTTAGTGCTGGGTAATGATATAGCGACCGTTGAGCAGTCAAAATGAGTTTGCCCAGACTAACAATTAATATATATGTATATTTATTTATATTTTTATAAAGCTATAATTAATTGAAAGTTCAAAAATAATCTTAATCAACTTGCGCCATAAGGAAAGTGCAACAACACGAAGCAATTTCAATAAGAAATTCAAATAGCTCACTGGTTCACGAACTGCTTTTCCAACACTAGTTAAGCCGGATGCAGTTTGTTTGGACGCCCGCGATAGATTTGTATTTTTATTTGTGTTACATTTTGCTTTGCTCTTCTTTCTGCTGAACTTTTACAGTTAGTTAGTTCAAATAACGCCAACAAAATGGCGGATCCGAATGGATTCAAGCTTTTCAGAACAGTCGATCCGACGACCGTCAACGTGCCGATCAAAGAGAAATTCGCCAAGCTGACGCTCTCCTCGAACAAAAAACAACAGTTAGCAAGCAAAACGCCGCAACAGAAGCCCCAATCAGAGCCGCAGTCAACTAGAAGCAACAGCAACGTGAGCCGCCAACTGTTGGGCGAATTAAATGATCTTGCGGCAGTCAAGTCGTATGAGCATCCACTGCTGCGCAGCGATTCCTCATCGTCCCACACAATGGGTCTGGAGCAAACCCCGAAAGCAGAAGACGTCAGGTCGCAACTCGATGTCTCCGAATACATGGAAGCACTCCAGATGAGCGCCGATGGCTGCACTCAGCAAACAGTCGACGTGGACGTGGAAGCCCTATCCACGCAGGTATCCAATTTGACAATGCAGCCCGAAGAGAGGGTGCCGCAAGAGCAATCCATATGCATATCATCGACCACTGCAGAGAGCGACGACGACGACGACGACGACGACGGTAGTGCCTCGTGCATTACCATATCGGATAGCAGTGAAAGTGAGCATGAGCGGCAGGAAGCGACTCAAAACGAGCCGGAGCCGACGAGCATGACGGTCAGTGAGCAGTTGCCTCCGACCTCAATTCTTGACATGTCGAATGTGAAGGTGCAGCGCATGGAAGCGTTTCTACGTGACGTCTCCTTCGAGCGCCGTGAGATCATACGCCGTGGGGGCGTGGATATGTTAGGCGACGTCACACGATTGGCCAGTGCGGACACGGAGTCCATGAGTCTTGGCGAGATTGACTGTACAGAATTACTCTCTGTGTCCCAGGAGCAGCCTGATAGTAGCAAACGCTTGGCGGACAATGAGACGGAAATCAATACGATGTGCTCCGAGGAGCAACTGGATATCAGCAAACATTTGGTGGACATGGAGGTGAACACAATCTGCTCCGAGAAACAAGTGGATAGCAGCAAACGCTTGGCGGACAATGACACGGAGGTCAACACAGTGTGCTCCGTAGACAGCAGCAAGCGGCTGGCGAATGACGATACAGAGGTAAACACACCCGATTTGGAGGAGCCGCTCTCCGATGTATCTGGCCAACATACGACTCTGGATGAAACTATACCGGAGACCAGCAGCGAGCTGGAGCAGACGCCGCCTAGGCCCACCTCGGCCTTATCGGCGGAGCCAGAGGAACTGGAACATACGCCTGCCATACAAGTGAGCAGCATTAATATATCGGCCAAGATTAATATTAAAATACACATACCCACAATGGACTCGAGCTCGGAGGTGGAACAGAGCATTGTAGAAACTGCGGCCACGTCAGAGGAAGGCGTAGAGTCTTGCCGGCAACAAGAGCACCAGACTAAGCGTGATAGGGAGCAGGATGGGGAGAAAGAGGAGGAGCTGGAGGGTGAGCAGGAGAGGGAGTGCTCTGTGCTGGGCAGCGATGCTTCGGAGGATGAGCAATTTCTGACAAAAGCTGAAAAGCTATTGAATCAACTGTATGGCAAATCCTGGCAAACGCCGGATGTCATACGCACGCTTAAGCGCTCTAGCGGCAGCGGTGGCAAAACTGCATCCGTTGGGACGGGTAGGCGTGCTCCGCTCACCGAGATCAAACGACAGCCCAGGCAGCCCAAAGCGACGCCAGCTGAGAGGGCAGCCTCTCGGACAACTGCCCAGGCCAACGACAGTGCTGTGGACGATTTTAGCATATGTAAATATACAGCATTAAATAAATATAATAATTATATTATATTAATTGATATATTTTCGATTCTCTAGTCAGACGCGCTCTGAACTCTAATAAATTCAACTCCACGCACCTGCCCACGGCCACCTGCAGTGAGCGACGGCCGAATAGGCCGCGCGTGCGGACCAAACACATTGACGAGGAACGCTGGCGAGCGCTGATCGATACGGACAGCGGCACGGATGCCTCGGATGATGACGATGCCAATGCCACGGAGAGCAGTGGCGACAGTGAGGCTGAGAACGACGATGAGGCAAAGTCAGATGGACCTGTCATCTATTTGGATCTGACCAAGAACGAGGCCGAGGCCTTTGGCAACCCGGATGAGCTGAGCACTAAATGTGAGTGTGCTTTGCGAGGGATTGGAATTTGGGGTTGAGCTAGTGAGCCATGGGTATGAGTATAAGCATTTGAAATTGAAGCTGTGAGAGTAGGCATTCTAGGCTAGGACATATATATATATATTGGGCATACGTCTAATTTTCCAAAAAAGTTAGTTGAAAAATTTAGTCGATTTCAATGCAAATAAACCCGTAGATGACTCTTCACACTAACCATTATATTATACTAATTCACAGCACCATCATCTCCCAAGCCTTTGGGAACACTGGAGGATATATTGCGGACGTGCCGAGCTACTAGTAAATCGAAGCTGCCAGCAACACCCACAACCACGACCACGACGACACCAGTGAATCCTATAAGACGACAGCTTTTTACGCCAAATACAGGTTACGAGGATCCCACAGAAGCTAAACGAATTGTGGATCAAGCGCTCGACTTAAACAGTCTAGATCAATTGGAAATTGTCTATTTGCCGGGTTCGAATGTGCACAAGCGTATCCAGGAAGTGAAGAAGCAGCTTGGCATTGGGGTGCAGACACCTAAAGCGAAACCCATATTCAATTTACCAACACCAAAGACAGCGCCGCCAATCAAGACTATGGGTCGTGCTAAGAAAGTTGTGGAAAAGAAAAATATCAAAAAGACCCCGCCAAGGGGCCCATATAGCTTTCTGAAGTCGCTGGAGTCGGAGGTCGACCGTAAGCTCTCTGACAAGTCAGCCTTATTTTACCGTGAGAACTTCGCCAAGAATAAGGAGCACCTGACCCTCGTACTCTATAAAATGTACAATAAAGAGATATTCGACAATCAACTAGATGTGTGCGTCACCTGGTCGAACAGTCTGCGCAACACAGCAGGAAGGT
Organism: Drosophila buzzatii; assembly: GCA_035045845.1. Lineage (NCBI taxonomy): Eukaryota > Metazoa > Arthropoda > Insecta > Diptera > Drosophilidae > Drosophila > Drosophila buzzatii. The sequence continues at coordinate 5,773,895 of JAWNOS010000596.1, read as the reverse complement.
GCAAAAATATTCAAAAGTAAGTAAAGAGCAGAAAGACAAGTAGAAGTGCTTCAATCGAGACTGCTCGACAAGTTGATGTCCTGGGGAAACCAATGGGTTATGGGTTATAGAAGAAGATCTTCTGCCATACTATAGTCTCTTATTTACTTGACAGGCGGCAGGAACGCTACTCCGTGATTGAGCTGAGCACCAAGGTGCTGACCAGTGCCGATCGGCTTCGTTGTACTCTAGTACATGAGCTATGCCATGCTGCTGCATGGATATTCAACGAGGCCGGCGGCCACGGCACTGTCTGGAGGAGCTGGGCAGATCGTGCTCTTAGCAAATTTCCGGATTTGCCACCGATCTCAGTGTGTCATCAGTATGCAATCGAATATAAATTCGCATACAAGTGCAACGCCTGTAATATATCGTAAGTTACTGTAAAAATAGTCTGAAGAGATTCACTTACAATCTGACGTACGTCTCCAATTGCAGATTAAACGCCCACTCCAAGTCGCGTAAGGTTGGCCAATACTGTTGTCAATACTGCCGTGGACCCATTGTTCTATATCGCAACAAAAAGACCAAGTGGGGCGGCATTGTGCAGACACCGGTGCGTGAAGCTACGGGATTTGCCAAATACGTAAAGGATAACTTTAATAAACACAAAGGTGAAAATCTAACTGCTGCCCAGGTGATGCGCATTCTAAGTGCCGAGTATGCTAATGAGAAGAATGGTGCTAAGGACAACGCGGCATCGAATGACGTCGCTGAGCAAATGGACTCTTTGATATTAGATAGCGATTAGAAAGTAACGAATCTGAACTATCTAAATTAAAAAAAAAAAAAGAGCAACGGTTAGGAGTAGGATAGAATGCGAGTCAAATTCACAGGTGTTTGTATTGATTTACAAGCACATATCTATTTTTATATATTTTATTGTACGTTTAGTATTAGATTTTAAATAAATTAAAATCTGCTCCAGTTAGTTATCACTTTGTTTGTTGTTGGTGTTGTGTTATCATTTTCAGTGTTGCTCGACTATTCGGCAGCATCGATAGGCGCTCGATACTATCGATAGTCTGCAGAACCGGCAACAATGACGACAAAATCGATTTTAGTTTTCGAAGCTCTTGAGTTTGATGAATTAAAAAGTACAATATTAAATGCACATATCTGAGTGAGCATGTTAGTAATTTATTCGTGTAAAGTAAACGCGTTATTATCGCTCTTTCTCGACTTTGCCGCATACTCAAACGAGGCAATTGTGACATCAACAAACGATTGTCAGTGCGCTTTGCGCTGTCATCGCTAACACACATACGCACGCAATCGTAAACATTTAGTTGCAGAACCGAACACGTCAGCTACGCGGATGCGGATTGATTAATAGCGATTTGTTTTGATCATTCCAAATCAGTAAATTTACTGCTCGAACTACACTTATTACAGCCAGGTGTTTTTAGGAATTCGATAGCCGACTCAATTACCGCTGCATTAAAATGGTGAGCTCGCACACATACGCACACACTCGCACACACTTGCACATACGTCTACGTCGGCTGTTTTGCTTATTTCATTTGTATTTGATTAATCCCAGGTACTCATCGCTGCAGGTGTCTGCACAAGAAATGGCAAAGGTAAGTCACTATTAATATTATTTACTTAAACTGCTTATAACTCTAACCTCACACTCTTTACACTCCAACTCGAACCCATGCATATGCACACACACATGCTTGCAATACGTAGTCATATTGTCACGTCAGTTCGTTGAGATGACGAAGGCGCGCATCGAGGGGCTGCTGGCAGCATTCCCCAAGCTGATGACAGCCGGCAAGCAGCACACGTATGTGGAGACGGACTCGGTGCGCTACGTCTACCAGCCGATGGAGAAGCTTTATATGCTGCTCATAACCACAAAGGCTAGCAATATATTGGAGGACTTGGAAACATTGCGTCTCTTCTCCAAAGTGGTTCGTGCAGCCGAATATAGAATTGTTATATCAGATTCAATTTTACATATATATTTTACGCATAGATTCCAGAGTACAGCCACTCGCTGGACGAGAAGGAGATCTTGGAGAATGCCTTCAATTTGATATTTGCTTTTGACGAGATTGTGGCCCTTGGCTATAGAGAGAGCGTGAATTTGGCGCAAATCAAGACATTCGTTGAGATGGATTCGCATGAGGAGAAGGTCTACCAGGCTGTGCGTCAGACACAGGAGCGCGAGGCCCGTCAGAAGATGCGCGAGAAGGCTAAGGAGCTGCAGCGTCAGCGCATGGAGGCCACCAAACGCGGCGGGCCCTCGATGGGCGGCATGGGTGGACGCAGTGGCGGCTTCAGCTCCGACAGCTTTGGCAGCAGCGGCATCAGCAGTGGCGGCGGTGGCAGCGGAAGTGGAGCACCATCCATTGAGATGGACACCAAGCATATGTCCTCTTCTAGCAAGGCGCCTATGTAAGTGGAAATTGATATAAGCTCTAGAAGTGATATATCAATTAAATTTACATTGTTTCTCTCTCTCTCTCTCTCTCGCCTTCTCTTTCGCGCTTGCAGCAAGCCCGTTTCGCGCAATGCGCTCAAATTGGGCGGCAAGTCCAAGGATGTGGACAGCTTTGTTGATCAGCTGAAAAGCGAGGGCGAGAAGATTGCCAACCTGGCACCCGTTGTTGCTGCGGGCAGCTCTGGCGCAGTGGCCAGCGCCAGTGCAGCGGCAAAAGCTAAAATCTCAGCGGATATTCATACAGAAAGGTGAGTCAATAAATATCTTCTACTTTACCACTTCTCAATACAAACTATATATATATTTTTCTTGCGCAGTGTCCATCTTAAAATGGAGGATAAGCTGGTGGTGCGTCTGGGCCGTGATGGCGGCATACAACAGTTTGAGCTTAGCGGCTTGCTAACGCTGCGCATAACCGATGAGAATCTGGGACGGATCAAGGTGAAGCTGGCCAACAACGATACACACGGCATACAGCTGCAGACACATCCAAATGTAGACAAGGAATTGTTCAAGACACACGCCATGATCGGACTCAAGAATCCAGCCAAGCCGTTTCCCCTCAACACCGATGTGGGCGTGCTCAAGTGGCGCTTCATTTCACAGGACGAATCGGCCATTCCATTGACCAGTGAGCTCATCTGTCTAGACTACCTTATGTATTCGTAACTAAATATCTATGTATATCTGTCTTTCTCTTATCCATTCCCATGCAGTCAACTGTTGGCCATCGGACAACGGCGAAGGCGGCTGCTATGTGAACATTGAATACGAACTGGAGCAACAGCATCTGGAGTTGCAGGGCGTCGTCATAGTTATACCATTACCGTAAATATAATCACATCTGCTAGCCCTGATTAGATTAATTCAACTCCCTTTTGGTATTGATGCAGGTTGAATGTCCAGCCATATGTGGCCGAATACGATGGCACCTACAACTATGATGCTCGCAAGCATGTGCTGGAGTGGCACATTCCCATCATCGATGCCGAGAATAAGTCGGGATCAATGGAATTCAGCTGCAATGCCTCCATACCGAGCGACTTCTTTCCCTTGCAAGTGTCGTTTGTCTCAAAGACGCCATATGCGGCAATTAGTGCACTGGATGTCGTACAGGTTGACAATGATGCATCTGTGAAGTATTCAAGCGAAACGATTTTGTTCGTGGAGAAATATGAAATCGTTTAAACAACACACACACACACTGGCATATACACTGGAGAAATACACATACACACACACACACACACGTACACGATGAAACACACATGAAATACACTATCGGCAGTAGTAGTATACCTAGTATCAATACATACCTTTATATTTTTGAGCGATATTTCGCAATATGTACGATTATATAAATGTTAAAGCTACATACATACATATATATATTTCGATCCAAAACACGCATTCGGCCGCAAAATGGCTAACAGTAATTCCAAATGGGCGTGCTCCACAACCATCATCATAGAGTACATAACACATAAGATAAAATACATAAATATTTTATGAAATACGCGGAACGCAGCTTATAATTTGATTTCAAACAACAAAAATTGTTATATTTGGCATTGTAAACGTGAATATGATTTAATGCAGTCGCCTGCATGCAAATTGCAATAAAATATATGTCAATAACACCTCGTTTATTTTTATTTTTTGTTTTTTGAATTTTAAATTTATTGGCAAAATTTAAATTAGCTTTTTGAAACTGAACACAAGTGTTGCAAGTGCTGGACTTAACGTATTTTGCAACACTTGAAGTCAATATGTGGCCACCCACATTTATCGATAGCCAGCACTATCGATAGTCCAGTTCGGAATTAGCATTGTTTTGGTTTATTCTTTGTTTTCGTTTTGTAAAATTGTTGGCAAGTTGAAACTAAACAAATGGAGCAGCAGCTGGAAAAAGTGTTGAGCGAAATGTACGTCCTGCATAATAATCCACTCTTCCAGACCATTATTAACTTGCTCCTTTTGCAGCTTAACACAACAAGACACCGTGGGTGCCTTACTGGCGAATCGGCAGGGTCTCTGCTTGGGCGGTGAGTAAAGTAAAAAAAAAATCCACTATCTATGTACATACAAGCGTGTGTGTGTGTGCACGCCCATATATGTATGGTTTTAATCTGTCGTAAACCAGCTTGTTTCTTATTTTTATATTGTTGATTGTTTTTGCCGTTTCGTTCAACTTTTGCAATGCGCTGCAGCCAAGGGCAACATTAATCCCAACGTCTCTGGCATTGGAATGGCCATATCCGAGCAGGTGGCCAAACTGGAGCCAAACAGCACTGTTCCGGCCACTGTTTGCCTGTACAGTGGCAATAAGTTAGTCCAGTCCAGTTAATTAATTCGCTGGCCAATTTTTAATCATTGTTTCTCTCACCTTGCAGGCGCTGTGTCATACAAAAGGATAACGAAATAACTGGCATCATTTACAAACAAACAACACCAGCAGGAGCAACAGCAGCATCGACATCGGCCAGCAATTAGCAATGGGATGCGAGTAGAGCTCGTATCTTAGGCCAAAGTGGGACAAATTTCTTCCAAATGCGCTCGAGTATTGATTGCAGTAATAGCCGGCGACATTCGTAGCGTTTTAGCCTTTAAGAGCTGGCCGCGTTTCGTGCACTTTTTGTTGATTTGTTTTATAATTCTTTCTCTATATATTTACCTCTATATATTTTATGTATATTTAATGAATACAATTATGATGAACCCGCATCGTAGCCAGAGTTAAGCAACCATCAATTATGTGCTCGACAAACTTAAAAAGCTTTATTCAAAACATTTTAGCTAGCATTTGTGTATATAGAAACATTTTGTACGCTTAAGCCTGAACAGTGATCAAATTGAACAGATATAAATTACAAATACAAAACATGAAAATCGCAATAATATTATATATCGGAATAATATAACGTGTTATGTGCGAAATGAATAGAATATTCTCTTTTCCAAGCTTTCGAATTGCGCTGTGTTGTTTGCAGTTGTATTAGTGTTAGGCTCTTATCCGTGTGAGTTTGCAGACTGCCTTTGCAGTTGTATTAGTGTTAGGCTCTTATCCGTGTGAGTTTGCGTCTTGACTGCTGCCTCTCATTTTGCGCACGCATCCTTCGTGTGAGATAGAGTGAGGCAACGATAGCTGTTGCTGAGTCACGACACTGTTGCTGAGAGCAAGATGGCGGCTTAGGTCATTCGAACAGGGTTGTTATGATTGGTCAGTGGACGAAGAGAGTTGACAAGAAATTGCCATTCATATAATACAAGTCGGCGGCGCACTGGAAATTAAAAAAAAAAGAAGATAATTATCAATTAAGATGACCAAACTTGATAAACACATTTACATAAATACATATATAAACTCAATTCTAAGCAAAACGAATGCTTCATTAAATATTTTTAGTGAAAGTCATTGAACAGTGATCAAAGGCCAAGTAACTGCAAGCGCCAAAGACTCCTTGGCTTGAGCAAATCTCTGCAAGCTATTTGCTTGGTCTTCCAGCTAACTTACCTGCCTGTCTTATAATTACTATTTACTCATCTGTGTGCGCCTCTGTATCTGCTCGTAATTACTCAATCATAACGATGCCTGTTCGTGCTGCCTACGAGCGTCTTTGAATTTTCCGGATTGAGCAACATTGAGGAAATGCAGCTACGCCTACATCATAAAAAAGAGAGAAATAATAAAAAAATGATATATTGTCGTCATGCAATATGCAACATGCAACTTGCAACAAGCATAACAGACTCCCCAACAAATTGCCGTTAATTTCAGCTCACAAGTTTTTCAGCATTTTCACATTACTTCTTGTATTTTATCTTTTTTATATATATGTATTTTGAAAGTCGTGTGACAACCTAGCCAACCGCCCATCACACACATTAAACATCGAGCTGATGCACAAATTTAGTTTTACTGGTAATTTTCGGCAATATGTTTGGAGTTGGCGTCGGAGTTTGGGTTGACGGCGCCATCCCATTACCCGGCGCCGCCAAGGGTGTTGGCGTCGAAACGAAACAAGTTTCTTTATTGCCTCTGCCAATTGCCACACACTGCAGTCAGCAGACAGCAGCTACAGAGACCACAGTCATGATTGCCTATGTTAGCCAGCGACGAAGAGGAGTTGGAATTGATTTGACTTGAGAATATATTTAGCTGCTAAAGGAATAATGCAATATACTCGTTTAGCTTAATGAATAAATGGAGAAAGAAAGAGTGAGGTAGAAGTAGGGAGGGAGAGAGAGAGAGACAGAGAGAGAGAGATAGCTATAGAAAGTTGAGCAGATATTAGACGGTGGGAGGGAGGGAGACAAAGATAAAGATAGAGCGGGATAGAGATTAGAAGGTACCAAGAGTATATTAAAGAAAGACAGAATGTGAAAGAGAGTGGGAGGGAACTAACGCAGGGAGAAAAAGTGACAGCAAGAAAGATAGAGCGCTCGAAAAGAGCAACAATGAAGAATAGGGACAAATGGAATCGGAACAGAAAGAAATCGAAAAAAGAAGATAAAGAAGAGTCGCTAAAAGTATTGTTAGTATTGTATTTGCATTAAATGGAAATTAGTTAGGCGACTTGACTAGTTGCGTCAAGGAAACATATAGAAATTTCAGTCATCAAATTGATTCAGATAGACTGAAGCCGCAGCAGCTCAACCGACTGCTGTTGGGGGTGTTTGGACTCAGTTCAAGATCTGCTCAGCCGACATTGTGCCCCAAAAGTTCAATGGAAACAGATGTAAGCCATGAGCAAATAATCACAAGTGAATGCAATTGTTGGGCAAAGGACAATACGCGGGCTGGTGTATTTGTCGAGTTCCAATAAAACACATTGGCAAATATATGTTAATTCATATGTATAAATATGCAAACTTAACGAAGAGAGAGAGAGAGGGAGAGGGAGAGAGGTAGGGTGGGCGGCAGTGAGAGAGATATACGAAAATGTTCTTTATCAAACAGTTCAAGTTTAAACAAGCTTTGTGCGAATTTATTTGCCTGCCTACTATGTACATAATTATAGAAAAATGCAGGTAAGCTATTGTTTCATTGTGTGTGTGAGAGTGTGTGTGTGTGTGTGTGTGTGTGTGTGTGTGTGTGTGTTGCAGCCTTGAACTTTCACTAACAACGGCGACGCCAGTGGCAATACAGCGTGGGGCGTTCCACTTGACTGTGGCCCCGAAACTCTCTCCCTCTCTCTCTCTCTCTCTCACTCACTCACTCTCACTCTCACTCTCACTCCCTGCGTGTGGGTGTGTAAGGTAAATACGCATCGAACGCTCACGCATCAGCATGTAAAACTCGTTGTATTCGAATTGAAGCGACAAACAGCAGTTGCTGCTGATAAACACAAAATGAAATTGGCCGCCACGGCGGGTTTATTTAGTCGGCCAAAGCCACCGAAAGCCTTCAACTTGACTAAGCGCGTTCAATCGAGTTCAGCGGACGACAGGCAGCGAGCGGCACAGCAGGTTGTCTCACTTTCGCTTTCAAGAAGTTGCGTGCGAGGCAGCAGGGAGAAGCCATGGCAGACGATTAAATAAGTTAAGCTAGACAGTGCAGCGCTTAGCTAAGATTGGAAATTTGTTTGAGCTCAGACTTTGCTGAGTTAGTTAGCTATGAAAGAAGTCAATCTGTGACTGCTTGAAGTGGGAAGTGTAGTCATGGGACTAGATAAGTAAAGATCAAATGCCTAATAGCTAACAGCTCGCCTAAACATAGAGAACTTTAGATTGAAGAGAGAAGCGTATTCACTTTAGATCAGTTTTTCTCAGAGATTGCCTTACTTTCGTTTCTAAAAAGTCGCGTACGACAGCAGATAGAAGCCATGCCAATAGATTAGATAAGTTTATTAAAATAGAAATGAAAATGAAAAGATATAGTATTTACGATGGGCTTACAAGAAGAGCCAAAGTGTATAAGAATAAGCATCATCTATGTCTGACTGCAAAGAGAAGAGCATTGGATTAGATAAGTTTGTCTCAGAGAGCAAACTCATCGAAGAGCTGTGGGCTAACGAGCATCTACATCTTCATCAATTAGATAAGTTTGTTGGACTAAAGCGAGAAGCGTGTTCACAAATTTAGATAAGTTTGTCTCAGAGGCAAACTCATCGAACAACGAAGAGCTATGGGCTAACAAGCATCTACAACAGAGAGAAGCCATTTTCATCAATTGTTGTACTAAAGCGAGAAGCGTGTCCACAAATTTAGATAAGTTTGTCTCAGAGAGCAAACTCATCAAACAGCTAACAGCTAATGGTTTGCCTTAACAGAGAGAAGCCATTTCCATCGCTTAGATTTAAGCGAGAAGCGTATTCATTCGTTTAGATAAGTTTGTCTAGCTGTGAAAACCTGTCAGCGCTAACTGGCTGCCTAACTTTCGCTTTCGAGAAGTGGCTTAGCTCAGCGAGGGCAGCTGGGCAAAAGAAAGAAGTCGATTAGATAAGTGGCCCAAGGCGAAAAGCAAAGCCAAACAATTGCCACTTCTCTATGCGGCTAGCCGCAGAAAGAAGCGAACAAATCAATTAGATAAGTGAGCAACAGCAACAAAAAAAACATGTAAGAAGACTCTAGTCGAGACTGCTCGACTACGAGATACCCTGAACCCTGCAGAAAACTAGAATCTAACTCTAAAGATAAACGAGATATAATTTTAGAACTGATGCGCGATAAATGTTAAAATCGATCAATCTGACGGAAATAATTATCGATTTTGTGAAAGAAATGCAGTCTCTAGACGATAGACGAACAAAGCTATATCAACTTTTCACGTCACCCTGATCAAGAATATATATATACCTCATGTGGTCTGCCACGCCTCCTTCTGCCCGTTACATACTTTCAACAAAACCATTATACCCTGAGTTCCCTTTCTCAATGGGTTCAGTGCATAAGAAGAGAGCGAAAGATCGAGCGGCTTTCGATGCCTTTCCCTTTTGGTAAAAGCGACAGCGAAAGCGAGCCAAATGGCCCAAGCTGGGAGCAACAGAGACGCATTGCAGAAGCTGTATATGTGTGTATATATATATCATATATATCTCTATATATATGGCGCCTTTTGCCTCTGCCAAAAATAAAGCAGTCTTGCAACATTTCATTAGATTTGTAGCTGGAAATTGTTGACTCTTGACCACATGCTCATTTACACAGCATTGCCAAGCGGACAGATATACAGATATATCACGCAACTATATGTATGTATATATTCATTTGAAGAATTATGTGACCACAGTTGCCCCTAGACGACTTATGCTTGAGTTATGCCGCGCATAAACATTTTTTCTTCATGGCAATATTTTTTTCAACGACATGATAAATCTGTTGGTCTTTTTTTTCTTTATTGATATATATATATCCATGATCAAGCTGTGTGACAGCAATATAAAATTTATTAGTCAAAATTGCATAGATAAGAAATTGATAAGAACTTCTCTCAATGGCAATTCACTGACATTGGCAAATTCTGTTTGGCTGGATTGCATGCAAATTGCATTATTCAGAATCTCATGTATGGAGAATTATGTCATGTGGGGGCCGTCGAGGCACCAAACTTAGCTAGAGCTACAGTGCGAGCCAGCGTCGAAAAATAATCACGTCACCAAAGACGACAAAATGACGACATTTGGCCGGCGACGCGACGTTCGCATCGGATTTCAAATATGTACAAACTGCCGCACACACACACACACACATTTGGTATTGTTTACAATTGATTTTTGTTTTATTTATGTTTGTTGTACGTTTCGGTTTCAATGTTGTATAATGGACAGCATCGGCGCCAACAATTGCATTGGCTGTGCGCTTCGCTTCCATAACAAATCACGTTCTGTTTGGCAGGCACGAGCTATCACCTCAGCTGGCATACATCTGCTACTATTAGTATTATTATTATTTATATTTATAAACACAATAAATTCGCTTATAAAATGCTGTCACTGATATCAACTAAACATACTTCTATTTATGTTTATATTACGACACATTCGAAGAAAGAAACAAATAAGTATATAAAAAAATACTCACACGTATGATTCACGCCGAACTCGTCTTGGCCATATTTGGCTAAATCGAAAATTTATTGAATTTTTACACGCATTTACAATACAGACAAACAAGCATGATTCACGATTTTAGTCATCAAAAATGTTTGTTTTTTTCTTAATCTCAATCTGCTCATTAAATTTCTTAATACTAACTGCCCATTTAAGGCCACTTTCTAACGTTCGAAATTGCGCGCCAAATGCGCTGCAGCCGCGCGGCCATTGCCCAACACTGCCAGTTAGCTAACGCTGTAATCAAACATTGCAATTTACTATCGATAGGCCGATAAGTGTGCGAAATATTGCTCTTATGCTATTTGAATTTGTTTGTACACAATGCACACATTTATATATCCAATATAGATAAATTGTGTATAAATAGATAATGGATAGCAAACAGTTTGTAATTTATTTGCAACGCAGTTAGATTAAAGCACTCAAAACTGTTTTGCTAAGGTCGCCTGCACCTGCCACCCGGCGCACTATTGAACATCATTTATCTAGATAGTTGATAAAGCATCTCTTATCTACCAATATCGTTGTCTATTTTCGAATTTTCAATTGCATAAGAAACACACACGCACATACACATATATACATATATATATATATATGTAGTATATACAAGTTTGTATTCAGTTTATCATCGCTTATTTATTTACATGTTTTATTCAATTTTATTTTATTTCATTTTTGCTTATTCGCTCGCGTGTATATAGTCCATTAGGGCGAGGGTGTAGATCATGCCACACACACTCGCACACTCACACACACACACTCACACACATACACTCTGAATATCTACATTGTTGTAAAAATTTTGCAGTCAGTATATATCGCTAGTTGTCTAAATACATCTCGACAATGTCTATTCGACAATTTAAAACAATCGATGCGATTTTTAGCACAAATGTGCCAAACACGAACATTCAATTTATATTTAGTCGATCGCCTTCATACGTCAAATGATAGCACAGTTCGACCCCACCGACTGCCTCTCCATCACCCGCTCCCCGCACCAACCCTCTCACGCTTCCGTCTTTATATGGGAGGTTTAGAGCGAGCTGCACGTTTCTAACACCAACGAAAACACAAAACCAAATAAAAATTGAGCAAAATTGAATTAAATAAATAAAAAATAAAGCTGCAAAAGTTGATATTCGGCAAAAGTTTGTCAAGTTGCATTGCCAGTTGGCAATTCAGCGAACTTGCCCCAAGTGGCACAGCCACTGACTGCGTGGCTGGCTAGCTGACTGCTGCAGAAGTCATCTGCACACAATTTGGTATTTCATCATCTCGAGAAACGCTTTCTACTTTCACTGCAACACACACACACACACACACATGCAGTGACCCAAATTGCAGCGCTGAGCAAAGGGCCAACGGTACACAGCGCACAGCTTCTGGCCAGCTGTTGAAAATCGAGTTTACCTTGAACTCAATTGAATTGGGAATTGGGTAATGGAAGTCCCGGCAGAGTTTATAAAGTGCTTTAAGTGCTTGCCCAACAAGCTGCATTGTTCTAGCCAGTTCCCGTTTGTTGGATGGCTTGAATTTTTGACTCTCTGTCCGCTCGTACCGTTGTCCTTTTATCTGTCTGCCTTTCTGTCTGTCTGTCTGTCTATCCTCTGTGCCCATGTCCGTAGGTGCTTTGTGTATTTCTGTTCCCCCGTTTGCTCGTCCTTCTGTGGCTTTGCCTGTCCACCCACCTGCTCATCTATCCGTCCGTGCGTCTCTCTGATCGCCTGTCCGCTCGTACCGTCGTCCTTTTATGCGTCTGTTCTCTGTACCTATGTTCGTAGCTCCTTTGTGTCTGTCCATTCCTCAGTTTGTTCGTCCTTCTCTCCCTCTACACGTCCGTCCAACTGCCCATCTCGTCCCATTCGTTCCCATTCGTCCGTTCACCTGGTCAGCTCTCCGTCCATCCGTCCGCCTGTTCTGCTGTCCATCTCTCCACCCGCTGTTCTATTCATCCATCTGCTTCTTCGCCTGTCTATCTGCCCATCCAAAAGCTAGAATATTCAATATTTGATATATGTATGTCCCTAGATTCTTCTATTGATATATTTGATTGTTATCGATAGATATAGACGTTTTAATCAGATTTGTAAGGCATCATTAAATATTTTTCAACCCCGAATTCAGCATATCTCAATTATTTATGGATACTTTTCCAATATAAATTCATGTAATCATACTCACTCAGTTCAATCACTTTTTATCGATAACTCAGCTCATGCTCTTATTGTCGATAATAAGCAATCCTTTGATTTCGTTTGTTAGGCTTAGCTTAGAAGCCATAATAGCTGGAGATTGACTATGCCGGCTGCTGCAATGAGTACACTGACTTGCTATATTTTGGTTTGCTGAGTCTGCCACTTCCACTACCTCTGAAAGGCACAAGATATACTAGAGGCTTGGCATACACACACATCTGTTTGCTATTATCACGCTCTAAAAATTTGCTCAAGAAAGCCAAACTGGAAGAAAAGTTATTCAACGATTAAGTTCACATAGCAAACCCCACATACAGGCGCACCTCAAGCTAGCAGCGCGCGTGCTTAAACCTGCGCGTGTGTGAGTGTGTATGTGTGTGTGTGTGTGAGTGTGTGCATATGTTGTTTGCTATGCGTTGTTTGCTATACACGCTGTTTGCTATAGAAGAAGCGTAGTATGATTGGCATGGCACGCAGTGTTCAGGGTATCAGCTAGTCGTCTAGAGCAGCGCTTACTATGCTGCTGCTATACTATATACTATATAGTTCTATTGGCTGCTAATTATTTTCGTTTTTTGCGATAGATTGTAAACGCTTTAACACTTCCTGGTTACTTAGTTGGGCAAATATCACTCGATGGCACGCACCCGCTCAGCTGAGCACACAGTCGTAGTCGTAGTCGGGTCGGAGTCGTAGCAGAGACAGCCTGTGCACAGCTGACATGGCTATACAGCAACAGATGTTTATTGCTATTAATATCATTATTATTATTTTTATCATTATTAATTTCATTACTATTACCATAATGACGATTTTCATTATCTGCGAGCGATGGCTGGCTTTGGTGAGCTTTCATCTTGCATTGACCTCAAAAACTCGTGTCGTGTGGCCCAGATACGTACATACATACATGTAGGTGGCATGGGCGCACTACGGATGATGGCTATGAAGGTGACACGCGCATGGCCATGTAACAGCTGTTAATCAAAAATAATTGAAATAGATTATTGTTATTATTATGCCTACGTTGGTGGCTGTGAGAAATACTCGATTCTCTATTATCTCTGCGCTGCAAGCGCTGGCCAGCCCTATATAAATAGCTAACTAGTTCGCTCGGGCTCAAAGGTCAACGGCGGCTACCTCAAATCAATTGTATTCAATTAATGCCCATCTTGAGTGCTAAAAGGAAAAGAAAAGAAAAGTATCTCAAAACTTAATTTGAACCGTAAACAAATTGTCGTTTCATAGAGATTATGCAAAATATCATTTCTAGAGAAATTCCTTTAATGCCCAGAGCGCAGTTCTCTAGCTACGAGGTCTGCTCGAATAGTAATACAAAATATGTGCATTTTTATTATCTTACATTTTTAGATTCCGAGTAACAACACTTCAAACCGAACTGATCGTCTCTCCCATTATTTCCAATTCTTATCTTATGGGAAAATTTCTAACCTGCTGAAGCATGAACAGATCTGCCTGCATTAAGGCACTTAAGACCATCCCCATCTATCTATCTATCTAGTATAGGATTGTACATTGAATTAATACTATATTGTAAATTAAATTATGCGCCGTGGGAACCCTGGACAATTGACATAAGTGGTTACATATGAAGGCAAGGCAAATTACGTCGTTGTCTTTTGCGGGGACAGACTGAAGTACTCTTATTGTTTTTCATTTTCATCATCTGTGGAAAACATTATATGAATCTTTGCTCGATGCTCGAAGTGCTTGTAAATTCCATGCTGAAGCTTGTTGCATCCGAATCTAAATCAGATTTCTATAAAAACAAACGTTTTTAGTACTGCACAGCCGTCCACATATTCATGCTTGATTACAAATCACATGGATGGCGGTGTGCAGAAGAGAATCCATCAAGTGATGTCTTATATAAAAGTATCTCGATCTCGATCTTCTTCTCCATTTATGCCTTAATCTTAATCTCGCGGTCGATATGCCCCGCGATCTCAATCTTAATCTCCCATTGATCTATCAATTCATTTTCATTTCGATCTGCCATCAATCTCAATCTGCATCAGGATCTCCCATCGATCTCCTCATGAATCTGCATCTTGATCTCCTTCTCAATCCCCAAATTGATCTCGATTTCGATCTCCCATCTTCATCATCATCTCAAATCGATCTTTGCTTCGATCTCCTCATGAATCTGCATCTTGATCTGCTTCTCAATCCCCAACATGATCTCGATTTCGATCTCCCATCTTCATCATCATCTCAAATCGATCTTTGCTTCGATCTTCTCATGAATCTGCATCTTGATCTGCTTCTCAATCCCCAACTTGATCTCGATTTCGATCTCCCATCGATGTCAATCTTCATCATCATCTCAAATCGATCTCCAATTCGATCATCGTCTCAATTGCCACCTGCTTGTCCTTTGAAATGCCCTTATTGTTCTCGATCTCAATCTCCCCTTAAAATTTAAATCTCCATCACCATCTCAAATCGAACTCCCCTACGATCTCCATTTCGATCACCATTTCAATTCCCATCTTGATGTTTCACTCGATCTCCATCTCGATATCTCATCGATCTCGATCTTGATTTACCAATCGATCTCCATCTCCAGCTCAACCCGATATCGATTCCGATCTCAATCCCCAGCTCAATCCATAGTAGATCCCTAACCCCAATACCATTCTTTAAATAAAAACGAAAAGTGCATGTTTTTTCTGTAAATGTCGTTTGAAAACAATTTAATGTTTCATTTATTTTCTTCATCGTTCTCATTTCATTTTTTTTTGTTTTTTTTTTTTTTAAATTTTGTTTTGATTACGCTTTTTTGTATGTATTTCAATCAAGAATTGCATTTTTGCATTTTCGCATTTTACATTTTGATTTTCAATATAAAAATACATTCGCTTCCGCCGCACATCTCTCGCTTGGCTGCTGCTGCTGCTGCTAGGAACATCAATTCTACAGTAAATATGCGTGTAATTGTTGTTGTTGTTGTCGTTGTTGTTGGAGAATCTTGCGTGAAACATAATCGTATATATATACGCGTATATATATAGTGTTTGCAGCAGTTTTGTCTTGGAAACAATCATTACAAAATAGTAGTAAAAATCTACGAACTACTACAAAAAAAAATTATATATATATATGTATGTATACATATATATATCTATTACAATATTTGATAATGTGTTCTTAAATTGTAGATCTTTAAACTAATTAATATTATTGTTGTAGTAGTTGTAGCTTGATGTTGTTGTTGTTGTTGTTCTTGTTCTATGTAAAAATTATACACTTGAAGAAATTTTTAATGAACTTTTTGCATATACTATGTGTATATGCTCTCTCTATATATATATATTTATAAATTGGCATGAATTTCAATCAAAATAAATAGGCATATGCTAAGAAAAAAAAAAAAAAAAAACATTTACTTTGTATTCAGAGTATAAACCTAACATAATATTTAATATATAAAATTGTTTGCTCTTTTTACTTTGACTTTGATTATTTTTCACTTTTGTTTATGAGATGCTTCATTCGTATTAAGGGTCGAACAAAAATTTGCGAAAATTGTAAATTTTATTTTTTTTTTCTAAATTAACTTAAAACAATTTATATTTAATTTAGCCAAAATTATAAAAAAAAAAATAGTGGAGTGATTTTTGTCAGTATTTTTGTTGTTACATTTTTGCGCGCAGTGTATTTATATATATATAGTAATTTATATATATTTTAATAATTGTTTATTTTCCTATGCATTTTTTGTTGTTTTTGTTTTTTGCTTTTTTTTTGTAAATATGTGAGAAAGTGAAAAAAACATCACAGCTAAAACTTCAGTACATTTTTCTTGTGGTTACTTCGAAAATAATATATAATTACTATTATTATTTAAAAAAATTTTGTTGTATATATCGAAATTAGAGAATAGTTAGCGGAACTAAAGAATGATATTAAAAAAAAAAAAACAAAGAACAAACAACAAAATGTGTGTGTTCGTTATATATATATATAAATATATATATATGCTTACAATTTATAGTTGTGCGTATATATAAGTATATACATATATATGTATAGATGGGATCTATGTACATATACATATATGTATGTGTGTCTGCCATTATATATATCGTATAACTAAAAATAGACTTCGCTCTATATAAACGACATTTTGTCAATTTTGTTTGTTTTGTGCTTTGTTTGTTTTGTTTTCGCTTTGCTATTCCATTATTGTTTGCTTGTTGTTTTTTTTTATTCTTTCCTTTATTTTTATTTATTTATTTTTTTTTTTGGTTGATTTTCTTTTCGTTTTTATTTCCTTTTTGTGTCTGTGTGTGTGTGTGTGTGATTTTCGTGTTGGGTTTTCATATCTAAGTTCGCATTTGCGTTTCCCAGACTGGGACGTCAAGGCTTATGAGTTTAGTCGTATATTAAGTGCGGGGGAGAGTGTGGAAGGCCTGGGATTGGGATTGGGATATGGAATTTAGATGAGGCGGGGCTCATAAAAAAAACGATCAAGTTCTATTAAGACGGAATTGAGAGAATTTTGCAGGGGTAGAGAGACGTTGGGCGAGGGTATGGTAGCTAGGGTGAGAGGGAGGAAGTTCGGTATAAATGGAGTGTGTTATGTTTGTTTGTGTTTGTTTGCGCGTGTGTGATGCCGGCCAGGAGGACAAAGCAAACAGAGGCTGAGATTAAATACAAGAAGCGATCGCCCGTTGATGATCGCCCCAAAATGAACTAAAACTAGCAACGTCTTAAAAACTAAAAGTACTTGGGTTGCCCCGCCCACAGGTGAACACGGACATTATCTTCTTCTTCTTCTTCTTCATGGCTGACTAATCCTCCCAGACAATGCCGGCAGCCAGCTCACGGCGTACACGCCACAGCATCAGTTCCATGCAGGCGCGCGAGTCCTCGAAGCTGCTGTGTCCGGTGGAGCCGTCACCGCTCTGGATCTCACGATTCAGATGTGTCTTGGTC
Organism: Drosophila buzzatii; assembly: GCA_035045845.1. Taxonomy (NCBI): domain Eukaryota; kingdom Metazoa; phylum Arthropoda; class Insecta; order Diptera; family Drosophilidae; genus Drosophila; species Drosophila buzzatii. The sequence goes on along the minus strand of JAWNOS010000596.1, from coordinate 5,756,187 downwards.
AGATGGCGCAGTGCCCGACGATAGGGGAATCCGCTGGTGTGCGGGAACGCAATGGATGTGTCGATTAGCGTATGGTGCACGATGCGCAGGGCGCGCAAATCATTGTCCAGTCCATGTCCGATCAGTATGGTGTCGGCATCGATCAGCTCCAGCAAATCGCGCTGCACCTCGGCCAGCGACTTGCAGCCGTTCACTTTGAGATCCTTGGCGGTGACGCCCGAGAAGCGTGTATTATAGTCAACAATATCGACATCGGGACGCACATAGTGCTCGTACACCAGCTGCCCGTTGAGGGCCACCAGCGAGACTTTGGTTACGTCTAGGCCGCGGCCCGTATAGCTCATCTCACAGTCAAGCGCATAGACAGCGGGCGGCTCACGGGCGCGCGCTGTGTTGCGGTTGCGCGGACGTGTACGAACGAAATCATGATATGGCCCATTCACGCCCACCACCGAGCCGGTCCAGACATGCAGATCATGATACGTGCAGCCGGGTTCGGTCTCGTCAATGCCATTGCAGCAGGTCCAGCGACTCACCCAGACATTGCCGTCGTAGCAGCGATGATACTTGCCCCAATGGTACGTGCACTCCTCGCGCGTCAAATACTGTCCGCTGACATCGTCGACCAGGAATTCGCGCTTGCAGCGCACGCACTGCTTGGCCAAGGTGCGCTCCACTGTGGGATAGTTGCAATATAGCTCCAGGCCATAGGTGCTCTCGGCGCTTGGCGCCGACTCACATTCACTGCCGCTCCATTCGCCTACCGATTCGGAGTCGAGCGAACGGGGCGATATATTGCCAGAGTCTGTGGATATTGCTGCCGGGCTGTCGCTGCTGCTGTCGTTGTTGCTGCCGCCATTACCGCTGCTATCGCTGCTCTCGCCGCTGCTGCTGCTGCTGCTGCTGCTGTGATGGCCAGTGCCGCCGCCGCCGCCAGTGATGATCTCCTCGTGCACTTCGCCGCCAATCGCCTGGCCATTAGCATATTCGAAATTGCTCGTATTCAAGCCATCGTGACAATTGATAACAGTCAAACTGCTATCCGCCACGGCCATGACATGGGCGGCCGCAAAGCTCATGTGCGGCAAGCACTTGAAGATCTCGATGGCGCCCTCGTGCACCACACTGGGCACCGGAAAGCCATAGACACGCAACAGACTGCGATCGATCAGATAGCGACGCAGCTGACGCATCAGCGCTCCATCATCAATTTCCAGGCGCTCGTATTGCCGCAGCGGCGGCACCAGAAAATTCACATTCTGACGCTGAGCCTTGTGCAGTTGGCGTTCCTCGCGTTGCCAGCTGGTTATGGATTTGACGCCAGGTCTATTGATGCGCCCATTGTTGTAGCCATTGTAGTTATAGTTGTTGTGGCTGTTGTAGCTGTTGTTCTGGTTGCGCATGCTGCTGTAGCTGCTGCCAGTCGGTGAGCCGCCTGGTGAGCTAACGGCCGACGAGGAATTCGAGCTGTTGCCTTTCATGTTGTTGTTATTGCCGTTGCCGTTGCCGGTATTGTTGTAGCTATTGTTGTTGTGTGACTTGTTGTTGTGCTGGTTGTTGTTGTTATGGTTGTTGTTGCTGTTGTTGTTATTGTTGTTGTTGCACTTGTTTTGCTTTGCTTTGCCACGCTTTGAATTGCAATTGTTGGCGTTGTTGTTATTATTATTATTAATGTTGTTGTTGTTGTTGTTGTTATTGTTGTTACGCCACTTGCCCTTGCACTTGCCGTTGGCTTTATTGGTCTGTTGCTGCTGCTGTTGCTGTTGCTGCTGCTGCTCTTGTGGCAACTGCACCTGTCCAGACGTCGATCCTTGTTGCACTGTCTGCCTGGCCAGAGCCTGTTTGATGGCCAGCTGTGCCTTCTGTTGACGTTTCTGCTGACGCTTGCCAACTGTATTACCGTTATTAGGCTTGGGCTTGTTCAGCTGCTCGTCGCTGGAGTTGATGTCCTCGCTGGTTGCCTCGCTGCTGGTGCTGTTTCGATGGCCAGGATTATGCTGGCCCAGGAATTTCTCTGCAAAGAGCAAACACAGAAAAGAGAAAAGACCAAAATTAGACCAAGTTTTTGTATGAATTTTGTTATCTTGCGATAGTTACTTAACGTTGTTTAGCAAGCGTGCAATTAGATATTTGCAATTGTTTAAACTATTGCAAATAGTATTAATTTTGATCTAGTTCAGAATTTCGAATTCATATATGCTCTGACCTCACACTGATGAAATTGTAAACTGAAAGTTTTTTACTTGTTAAAACGAACTGATTTCTCCTAGCTGCCTGCATATGAATTTTGTTCTCATGGCTTACTCATTTCAACTTATTTTTTCATATCTGAACATTTAAGGTAGTTCATTAGTGAACTCTTCTTTTTTAGATGCTGAGCTGAATTAATTTCTTTGTTTATAAATCATTAAGTGTGGCTCACGAATGAACTAGTTCTAGTTCTTTGTTTATAAATCATTAAATGTGGCTCGCGAACGAACTAGTTCCAGTTCATTATACGTAACGCACAATTTTTTCTGCTTTGTTGAGCAAGTCTTAGAAGCTGTTCTATGCCAATATTAGATGTAGTGTTCTAATGAACTAGTTCCAGTTCATTGTACGTAAGTCACTATTTTGTCTGCTTTGTTGAGCAAGTCTTAGAAGCTGTTCTATGCCAATATTAAATGTAGTGTTCAAATGAACTAGTTCCAGTTCATTTTTCGTAAGTCACTATTTTGTCTGCTTCGTTGAGCAAGTCTGAGAAGCTGTTCTATGCCAATATTAAATGTAGTGTTCTAATGAACTAGTTCCAGTTCTTTTTACATATTTTTCGACATTAACTTAACCTATGAATTAGCTCGTTCACAAATGAGCTAGTTCTGGTTAATTTCATGTGTTGTAGATATAAAATTTAGATATATTTAGCACCACTATTAAACGCAGTTCTTCCTGGAACTAGTTCATGTGCTAGTTCTTTGCGTAGTGATGATTTTATTTCTTAAAACTATTTAACTTATATATTATTAATATGTTTGCGAAATAAATTGTGTTCACGCCGGAACTAGTTCTAGTTCCATGTTCATTCGTTCTCTTAATTCGAATTATTTACCTTGTTCTGCATTTAAGTATAAATAGCTTCTGCCGTTTTTATAATTACGCTCACTCTTGTGATAATTATGAACTAGTTCGCATCAGCTAACATAACACAACATACTGCTGCAGCGTGTTAGCTCCTCTTTCATATTCCACATAAATTAAGACACATTAAAGCTAAACAGATTTCCATTTTATACGCTCTGTTACGCTCATGAACTAGTTCGCTCGCTGCTGCGTTACCAGCAGCTAGTTAAGTGCCACGCCCACAATGCCTATTCCGCTGACAATCTGTGCACAAATTTCGCATGTGAATGCCCAAACATCCATATGCTATATATATATAATTATTTTGGCTCTTTTCAGGTATAGTAAATTTGCTTGACGTCAATTTACGTTTGCTAATTGCTGAGCTGATAACAATTTCATGTGCGTGTGTGTGTGTGTGCGTAAGCATGCGTATGCGTCTATGTGTGTGTGCGTTTGTTCATGAATCGTTGTTATCAGCCGGTCGGCATCATTGCGCGCGCCACGTGCTTCACATTTTGTGACTTTGCTCAGCATTCATAAAAAAAAAGAATAGAAATAGAAACGTGCTCAGCTATGAATACCCTGTAATGTAGCGAGGGCAAACAGAACTATAGTAATTATATAAAAACAGCTTCAAGGCGTATCTATGCGTTGAGAAAGCTCTATGCAAAGCTTAGGGAGAGAAAGAGTGAGAGAGAGAGAGATGGTGAGTGCGAGAGGGGTAGAGCCATATGTTTGCTTTTGTCTCATGGAGGAAACATGCCAGAGAGGGGCGTGACCGCCAGCTGCTGTTACACACTCACACAAGATGACGATGACGATGACGATGACGATGATGATGATGATGATGTTGAGCTATTACTCATGATCAACATCATTATTACGAGCCGAAAAACGACTTCCGCATTTTGGGGCAGTTCATTCAAGCCGAAAGAGGGGAGGCGGGGCAGCACGCTGTTGCCAAGCGCTGGCAGGCTGGGCAAGGGAGGGGGTGGGGGGTGTGAGGTGACTGTGCTAAAAGTTAAAGCTTAGCGCGGACAACGTGTTTTTATTGTTGTTAGCGACACGTGGCTAAGCATCAATCGGAGCTAAACGCATTTATAGTTAGAGGCCAGCTGTTGTTGCTTATCCAAGTGCCAGCGGCGACAAGTTTGCTAGTGCTTAAAGCAGATTCAAAAAACAATAATAACAACAAACAAATTGTTATCTATTTATGCATTGCATTTGCTGCTTCCTATTTGCACAGCCAATTTGTTAAGTTTTTGTTTGCAAATTAGATTCCCACGACAATTTGATGCTCGATAAATTGACAGAGAGAGTGAGAGAGAGAGAGAGAGAGAGAGAGGGGGCAGTGCAGCGCAGCAACTTCAGTTGAAGCAAGTCATAAGATATATGTACATCAATATATATTATAGTCACACATATCATATCACAGTTTGTTGACTCTGCGTACAGCCGAAGGACATATCGGATATCCAATATGTAGCCGACTATATGTGGAGCTCCATTTAGCATCATAGCTGGCTCGCTGGCTGGCTGGCTGGTTGGGCGCGTGACTTGCGTGGGCAATTGGCCAATAAGCCAAGCCAATCGCTGGCTTTGCATGTCAAGCAAATTTCTCCGCATCAACTCATAAATCACGCATACGCAGCGTTCGTTGCCAAGCGAGCTCCCAGCAGCAGCTGGTAGCTGCCAATTATTGTTTACATATGTGCAACACGTACTTTAACACGCATTGAGAACTGTTTGGGGCCCAGCGATTAGATAAACGAACTTCCCGAACACACTCGCACACGCACACACACACTCACACACACACTCTGCTCTTTATCGCGCACAAACACACGCGCCAAAATCTTCAACAACCTTGAAAATCATATAAATATTCATGTGTGTGCGCATAACAAGTGTAGATATGCGATTAAAACGTAAACATAACATAATTATGCGAGGTGCGTTTCAAACATATTCGCCGATGAGTGACTGAGCGGTAGAGGGACAGACAGTCAGAGAGAGAGAGAGAGAGAGAGAGAGTGAGGGAAGTAAGTAAAAATCTAGCTATCTCTGTTGCACATGTGAGCAAACAAAAGTGTTCTAATGGCGAGTGCTCGACTCGAAGATACCTGGAGTACGAAGTCAAAGGAAGCATTCAAATATCAAATAGAGAGATAGAGATAGAGAGATAGAGATAGAGATAGAGAGCTAGAGCTAGAGCTAGATATAGAGATAGAGATAGAGATAGGGATAGAGCTAGAGCTAGAGATAGAGATAGAGATAGAGATAGAGATAGAGATAGAGATAGAGATAGAGCTAGAGATAGAGATAGAGATAGAGATAGAGATAGAGATAGAGATAGAGATAGAGATAGAGATAGAGATAGAGATAGAGATAGAGATAGAGATAGAGATAGAGATAGAGATAGAGATAGAGATAGAGATAGAGATAGAGATAGAGATAGAGATAGAGATAGAGATAGAGATAGAGATAGAGATAGAGATAGAGATAGAGATAGAGATAGAGATAGAGATAGAGATAGAGATAGAGATAGAGATAGAGATAGAGATAGAGATGGAGATGGAGATGGAGATGGAGATACAGATACAGGTACAGATAGAGATACAGATAGAGATACAGATACAGATACAGATACAGATACAGATACAGATACAGATACAGATACAGATCTCTATCTGAGATACAGATAGAGATAGAGAGATAGAGCTAGAGAGATAGAAAGTTTATATAATCACAACTGCGTATACCTTGAGAGGAAACGAAGAACAAATGATGAGGATAGGATCTACATATATGTATGTATATACAGAGAGGTGAACAAGACTAAATGGAATTGGCTATGAATTCCAAAAATCTATGTAGATACTTTATATACTAAATATAGATACTTGAAAAAAAAAAAAACTATTATCTAAATGATATAAGCTGCAAATAGACTTTAAACTTCAGGTTAATATAATGTCCTATATACTATGAAAATATCTACCTATATTCTATAACTTTATAAGTTAGTTAGTTGCAATAGTATTATAAAAATACCAAACTATTGCATATTTCTATTTAATTATATGTATTTATAATTATATACAATCAATCAGCAAATTTATAAAAACAAAAAATAGTAAAAAAACGCACGAAAAAGAGTTTTGAGAATATTAAAAGAGAGGAAAAAAATTGTATACAACAAAAATGGGAAATTGTAATCTGAGATATGGTTAGAATGCTATAGATCACTGGCTAAGTGCGATGGGAATCTTAAGTGGAGATTAATGAATGCGATACGTTGAATGTCATTGGTTGAAGGCCCGCCAGACATTTGACAAGCTATTAAGCTAGCGCAGATTTGCCTTGTTCTCAAAGATCTGATTAATGTCATTCTAGATGAATGCGACGACTGAGACACGGGCCCAAAGTCATTTAAATGAGCTTACAATTGACTCATGTTTTATTTTCCTTTCTTTTTTTTTTTTGCATGCATGCATAACTTGACGACTGTTACAAAACCAACAGAAACAACAATACGAATATTAATATTACTAATAATAATAATAATAATAATGATGATGAACTATTAAAAAGTTCCTGATAAGATTGCAAAGCGTATAAAAATGTGGCTACTGTGACGAGCTTTACGATCCGTTTACTGATAATCTATGCACAAGCATAGTTTTTGTATTAAATAGTATTTGTTTAGTAACAGTAGAGGTATATGTAGTATGAATGTATATGTATAGCATGTTTGGTATATGCAGTCTATGCAGTATATATAGTATATGTAGTATACATGTGGTATATGAACTATATGTGGTATATATGGTATATGTAGTATATTTTGAATATGAAGTATGTGTGATATATGTAGTATATGTGGTATATATAGTATATTTTGTATATGTCATAGATGCAGTATATACAGTATATGTAATATTTAGTATAAATGTGGTAAATGTAGTATATTTTGTATACTTAGAAAATACTGTATAGACAGTACATAGTATGTGGTATAAATATAGTATATGCAGTATATACAGTATATGTGGTATATGAGTATATGTGGTATATGAGTATAATTGAATATGCAGTATACACAGTGTGTAGTATATGTGGTATATTTAGTTTATTTTGTCTATGTAGTAGATGAACTATATAAAGTATATGCAGTATACAGTATATGGAGTATATATGGTGTGTGAAGTATATGCAGTATATTTAGTATATTTAGTATAGACAATGTGCACAGTATATGCATTTTATTATGTATATATCTTAAATGCATTAGATTTAGTATATATTAGTATATATTTAGTATATTTAATATATGTAGTATATTTAGTATTTTTACTAGATATACAGCTTTCTTTATAAAGTTGATCGCCATTAATAGAGATCAATATGTAACATTTTCACTTAGATCATTATCAATGCTGTTCAGTGGACGTATATATGTATCTGAACCAATTGCCCAGGTATGTAAGTCTTTAATTTAGTGACACAATTCGAGTCGTGCTAGTTGCCAAGGCGATAAGATGTTTAGTTTCGACTGTCTAGCTGGTTGTCAAGTGGACCTGACGTTACCAAGCACCTAATCAGCGGCGGCTATCCCCAAAAATAAAAACCTAATTTAATATATGCTATAAGGCTATACTATATATATATTAAATATAATATAGAATAGAAAAAACTACAAAAATTTGCTGTGACCCAGCGTGAGCTCATTGCTGCAATTGGAAGCACTTGGGCATGGAAAGCTGCAATCGACTTGCAGTCGATTATTTCATTTCATTTCATTGTTTTTTTTTTTCACTCATGATAACGTGACCTAGATTTTGTGTGAACGATGAAATTCAGCATGCTGCGAGCGCTATGCACATATGTAGCATACATATATGACAATCCATAGCGCTCGCCACTGATAATTCCCAGGCAAAGCCAAACGCAGCTGGCGATGGCCTTCGAGCCGAGTTCGCATTGCCAAATGGCGTACCATTTCCTGTCCCTATGGCCGACAGCCTAGAGACCAGGCCAAAAACTAAGCAACAATAAAACAAGCTCAATTCAAGTCAACACGCGCACACACAAAGGGAGGCTTAATTGCCGGTCACATGAAAATATTGGGCTGAACATGTATGTTTATGCGAGAACACTTTATGCTGCTTAGTTGGTTTTATGGCTATGCTAATGCGCTAGTTGTTATTGTTGTTGTTGCCATGCGAGCTACGAACGTGACGATAAGTCGCACTTGAGCAAGATTTAGGCGCGTTTTACAATTTCAACTAATATGCATTTTTTTTTTTATAGCGCGCATTACGAAACCAGTGAGAGCTGAAGCTCGACGTGGCAGATACTCTGTAAGCTGAGGAGCGACTTGGAGAAATATTTCATTTACAGATATTTCATTACATTTACAATTAATCAAAGAGAAAATCTCAATTTTAATATTCTTTAAATACTTTTCTAGTTTTCTTATAAAATATGAGCACCTTTTGCATGTAAATACAGGGTATGTGAAATTAAGCATGCCAAATAGCCATTGAGGTCAAGACACCATAAGACGACGACGACGGCGACGGCGAAGATGTCGTGTTTGTTGTACATAGTCGTTTCGCATAAGTGAGAGTTGTAAAAATATGATAAGTATATAACGTAGATATATATATACATATACTCGATATATACATATATACGCATATAGTATGTAAATGCATATTGTTGTTACATGTTTATGAGCCACGGCACGCAATCTTGAGCGATTGCAGTTAACAATAGCCATTATCTTGCTTTAGATAATGTGCGCTGCACGCTGATCTTATGAATTATTGCAATCAAATTGCACGAGATAATCATAGAAATGCATTTCTGTATAGATAAGAACAGGTTACAGATAATGCCAGTCAGTTTATAGCGATAATTGCACAGATAAATGGAATGGACTATAGACATATGTGAATATCCGATCGAAATGTAAATGAAGCAAATACAGATATGGATATAGATATAGATACAGATTACGATAAAGATTAAGTTCAAATGAGTTAAATATAAATTTGCATTTATATGAAGATGCATATATGCATATACAAATACGAACCTATAGATACATGTGAAACTATAGATACATTTCTAGTAAAAAACTATATATACTTATGAATATATAGCTAGGAATTGTTGCTGAGGCAGATGCATAGACAGATACACTTGCCGATAGAAAAATATAGATACAAATGCATATAGATACATATGAAGATACAGTTAGAGATACTTTTGTAGCAGATACACCTGCTGATGGAAAGATATAGATACAAATGTATCTACATATGAAGGTACAGTTAGATATAGATACTTTTGTAGCAGATACCCTTGCTGATGGAAAGATAAAGATACAAATGTATCTACATATGAAGATACAGTTAGATATAGATACTTTTGTAGCAGATACACTTGCTGATGGAAAGATAAAGATACAAATGTATCTACATATGAAGATACAGTTAGATATAGATACTTTTGTAGTTGATGTACTTGCTGATAGAAATATGTAGATACAGATATAGATACATGTGAAGATACACAGATACACTTGCTGATAGAAAAATATAGATACAAATGCATATAGATACAAATGAAGGTACAGTTCGATATAGATACTGTTGTAGCAGATACACTTGCTGATGGAAATATGTATATAGAGATATAATGATAGATACTAATGCATATAGATACATGTGAAGATACACATATACACTTGCTGATAGAAAGATTTAGATACGAATGCATATAGATACATGTGAAGGTACAGTTATAGATACTTTTGTAGCAGATACTCTTGCTGATAGAAAGATACATATGTAGATCAATATATGAAAACAGATACAGATCTAGATGCATATGCAGACAGAGATACAAAAAATACATATGTAGATGCAGTTGAGGCTGCAGATACATAAATAGATAAAGATTCTCTCGATAAAGGTTTAGATACAAATACACGCATATGAAAACTATGTATGATAAGCATACACCTCTAGATACCTAGTTGATGAATAGCTAATGCCTTCGAGATAAATACACTTTGGCATATCTTAGAAACACGAAAACATTTTCAAACCAGATAAAGATACGTTCGGCGAGTATCTGGCAGATCAGTGAGCTATTGCCGAAAGGCGAACTTGTTAACCTTGGCCATTGAAGCTAACGTGTGCTGTGCGTATCTCAACTGGAAAAATCTCAACAGAAGCAGTGGCGCAGGGGGGGGGGGGGATTGAGAGGGAGAAGCTGTGTAGCCAGCCGGCATCAAAAGGAATTGAGCATGCTGACGGGCCGCAAACAATCAAAAGAATTTTTGTGCGCCTTCTTTGCTGCGTCTGCTTCTTCTTAATAGCGCAAGATTTCTGTGCCAGAGCATTTAATAGGTTAATAATGCGAAGACTCGGCGCAACTTCATTGTGTTGCCGCCTCAGCTGAGTGTGAGTGTGTGTGTGTGTGAGTGTGTCTATGCCACACCGTTAGACGCTCCACTCTGCACATTCCACAGTCAACATTTGTCTGAAGTCTGCGCGCTGCCACTTAAAAAGGCAACGAAATGAGTTCAAGTTTTTTGCGCCATCTTCGGATTACTTACCCAGCGGTACCCCTACCTGCTCCCCCATCCTCTATACCACCCCTCCCTTAGCTTCGCATTAACCTTAAAGCGATGCAGCGAGCCGTGAAGTGTGCAGCAGCTGCAGCAATTTCTTGGCCATATCGCAATAAGTTAATAACGCGCAACCTAAGCTCAAATTTTTTTTTTTCAACAGAATTTTTGATTTAATATCGGAAGCTGAGAAGGCCTCCGTTTTATGTAGCAGAGGAACTGATTTTTCGTATTCTCCCTCCTCCATCTGCTGTAAATTACGGAAGAGCTGAGACGCACAGAACACTTAGCAGATAATTATCTATGTAGTTAAATTTAACACCTTAACTGTATAGCTTGCTGCGAGGCAAGATGTTAACTGCTAGAAGATGTGGTATGTGAGATTTGAGATATGATAATATGTAGCTCATATGGTATTATGTGTTCTATTAGCTGACCATCTAATGCCAGATTGCATAAGAGAAAGTTGGCTTCAGCCAGCTGGCAAGACTTGAGCTTGCAACGGAAATACATGGCTTACGAAAGATATTTGGAAATTTTAACAGCTAACGGTTCTTTTTGTAATATGTTGTCTATATTTATACAAATTTAAATAATATTTAATAGGAATTTATTCTTAACAATCTGGCAACGCTTAGGCACCTCGCACAAGAAGCTTTAGCTATAGACATTATATGAACTAATTGTCGATATAAATTTAAAAACTTCCAACAAGAAATAGCTGCGCTTAAAATTGTTTCCAGCATCTCGTTAGGATATATTTCAGTAATCTGGCAACGCTCAGTTTCAGTTAAGTTGTTGCCTCTTTTGGTATACAATAAGAATTAATTCCTAATAAGAATTTCTTCTTAATAATCTGGCAACGCTTAGGTATACATATATCACTCTCAATTCTCAAGTTTTTCCCAACTTCCAGATATCATCGGCACAGTCTGGCAACGCTCAAGCGGCAAGCCCTTCTGGCTTCTCAGCTATTGCAATATTTTCAAAACTATTCATCAATATTTCTACTAAAAAATCAAATGAGAGACGCACTAGGTTCAGCTGGATTCGAACTAGTTCTAGTTCGCTTATCAGGCAATGCTTTTCATAGAGCATGCATTGGCTGACGCCATAAATGCTTTGCGAATGACAAATGACATTTTAAACGCTTTTCAAACAGACTATAATGTATATTATATATACATGTATAACATTTTAGATTTGAGACGAAGTAGAGCTGCGGCTGCGGCTGCTCCAAGTGCTAATCAATGACAAAAATAAAATAAAAATTAAAAAAAAAAAAGAAAAGAAAACGAACTAAAACTTATGTAATGCCCGAGTGTAGCAAATGAAATCAAACTGATTGTTGACTTGGCTATCAGTTCAGGGCGTTTAAGCGGTATTTATTCCAGATATGAACGGAAAATCGTGTGGGTGGAAGGCAGGTCGTGGGTGCGAAGGGTGGGCGGGCGTTGGGTAGGGGAAACCGCAGCGAGTGGCGCCAGCTTTTTTGCTAGTGTCAAAATCTGAAAGATCGAAACGCTAATCAGACGATTCTACGATTCTACAAGTATTGCGTCTTAAATTGTTGTTGGCATTGCTATAAATAAATGCCATAACAGCGCTTTACAAGCGACAGCAAATGGAAAAAAAAATAGAAAACGAAAACAAAAACAAAGGCAAAAGCTAAAACAACAAAAATTTACTGGAAAGTTTTGGTAAGACACAAAAAAAAAAAACAGCAACATTTTCATATAAATAAATGAAGTAAACAAATAAAAATAATTGAACGTCTGCTTGAATATAGTTTGGAATGGATTTCAAACATTGCAGCTATATATACAATATGTATTTGTATATATCTGATTTTGATAAATATAAATTCGAAACGCTTTTGTTGATATCATTGGCTTAATAATATCACAAGTCTTATCATAACTTTGCTATGGCTGAACGTGTTGACAAATGCGAATTCCCAGCTAAATATTTTGCTTTTTTTTTTTGTAAATATTATTTATGAATTGCAATTAATATTATTGGAATATATGACAAATTCATTTTTAGAATAGAAACATTTAAAACATAATTCTCATGCTGCTCAAGCTTTATTGCTAATAAATATATTTAGTGCATGATATTATATAATTATTACTTTATTTATTTTTATTTTTTTTTATTAAATTTTATATTGTCATTTCTTTTATAAGAAAAATAATAAAAATTCAAATTAATAATGTTTAGTTATTTTTTTGATTATTTTTATTTTTAAAAATTAGTTTTAAATTATTAATTTTTTTAAATTGACTTTTAAATTATTTAATTTTAATTTTAATTTATTTTATTATACGTTTATTTATTTTTAATTACTTTTAAATTATTTAATTATAAGTTTTTTTTTTTTTGTAAATTACTTCAAAATATTTAATTATTTGCTTATTATTATTTTTTTTTTAAACTATTAAATTTAATAACTTTTTTGGAAATTACTTTTAAATTATTTAATCTTAAAATATATTTCTTTAATTATATGTTTATTTTTTAAAATTACATTTAAATTATTTATTTATGTTTTATTTTTTATTTATTTATTTATTTATTATTTAATATTTAATTATTTGCTTATTATTTTAATTTATTTTTAAAAATTCGTTTTAAATTATTTACTTCTTTTTCTTATTATTTTAATTTTTTATTTTAATTAATTAATTTATTTTGAAAAAGTTATTACTTTCATAAAAAATATAATATTTATTTTTTATTTAAATTTTAAATTTCTTTTTACTTAAAATTTTTTATTTGATTTATTCCTTCATTTCTTTGTTTGTTTATTTATATTTGGACGATTCTTAGCTCAAGCATTATTATGTCAATTTACGTGCCGAATCATTATCATGATCATCATCAACATAGCTGACAACCAAAAAAACTATCTATCATATTTCACCCTGCACATCTCACGGTCAGGGTATTTTATAGCTGATACTTTTTTTATTTTTTATTTTTTATTATTATTCTAGCCTTGTCCGCAGCTTCCTAAACTAACTAACTAGATTAAATGCTATACTTTCTCAGCGCGCTTTAAGCTTTTTGTTTGTTTAGCTAATGAAGTTCTCTTTTATTTTGTAATTTTTTCTGCTTCTTCTTAATCCACTTTTAGCATTAAATTATTTTTGCCGGTCTCAAGTTTAATTGATTTTTTTTCCTTACTGAAAGCGAAAGTCGAGCTAGAGGAAGATTGAAGTGAATATATATAAATACTATAAATATATATATATACATATACATATATATTCATGTGCGTGTGTGTTTTGGCAACGACTTTCATTAAGGTTGCTGCGGTTACGCTTAAGCGAAGATTTCCTGCAATTTTCTTATTTATGATTCTACATTTCAATTGCTAAGTGGCATACCGCGGCAAGGTCTGGAAATAGTTTTTGCTAATCAAGAGAGCGACAGAAGTCCGCATGCTAAACCTCAAAATATTTTATATAAAGATCCTTGCAACTTCCGCTCGCTTGGTTAGAGATTAGAAATCGTTTCTTTCATTACATAAAGAAATCACAAACTATATATTGAAATCTAGTTTAATTAGGTAGGGTAGTTAGCCTGGAGAGCCCTTCATAAAAGCAATGTTATTATTGCTTAGATAGCCAGCTCGCTGGCCCCGATATAGATAAGTGCGCGAATAAATAATACGAAATTGATTGAGTGAGGTTGAAAAAATTGCGTTTTACAATTTCTGTTTGTTTTTCTTTTGGCTGTATTTCTTTTTCTTTTTCTTCTGTTTTTTTTATCATTTTATTGTCTTGCGGTTTTTCCAGCTGTGATTTTCCCACAGCCAATTGCTATTGAGTACATGGCCATGCAAGCTGTTGTTGTAGCCCGACAGTCAATGGCAATGGCAGGGTTTTGGGGTTTCGAAATAGATCAGTGTTCTCATTTGACTATATCTATATTTCTCTCTCTCTCACAAGAACCGCTAAACTGCATGCTGCTCAGCAGCATGCGATCACAATTCTAACTGTGTGCGTATAATTATGGCTAGCACTGTTTTGGCCCAGCTGCTGCTGCTGCTGCTGCTGGGTGACCCAATAAGGCGGGAAAGTCGATAAAGTTGACCCTAATTAAAGTGAGTGCGCGCAGTCTAAGTGCGTTGGCTTTGAATCAAGATACGAGTACACAAATACACTCGTATCTCAGCTGATTAAGTTAGTTTGGAGAAATCTGGCGATGACGTCGCAACAAGCACGCCAACGTCGACGTCGAGTGTGACCGATGAATCATTGTCGTGCGATTTGCTTGGAATTCTTATAAGCTACAGCATATACTATACAAATGAATCAGCTTTTGATTTGCTTCTTGGACTCACCTTCGATGCATGAAGAATTTACGTAGCGCTGCCAGGACGAATTGTTGCCAGCGACTGCAGCAACTGCAGCTGCATTGGCGCGTTTCTGCATATTGTAGGAGCCGCCGCTACTCGAAGCTTGAGCCTCCTGGCGCTTGTTATTAAAGCGCGCCTTGCGTGCTGCTCGACTGTTGTTGTTGCATTGCTGCTGTTGCTGCTGTTGCTGTTGCTGTTGCTGCTGATAGTTGGGTGCATTGGCTGTGGCTGCGGCTGCTGCTGCTGCTGTTAGATTATATTTCTGTGTGCAGCGTTTATGTTGATTGCCGCTGTTGCCGCTGTTGTTTTGGTTGTTGGTGTTTGTGTTGCCAAAGCGCTGCATGTTGTCATCTGTCAGAGAGAAAGAGAGAGAGGAGAGGCTTATTAGATATGCTTATATAAATAAATAAAGCTATATATATATAATAATAAAATAACTAAATATATATATATATATAAATAGATCAATGATAATAGCTACTCGCCCAACCCCCGCTTGCGACTTACAAATCTTGAGCAGATGCAACTGCAGAATATCTTCAAGAAAAACCTGCATTTTTTTGTATTTTTTGTTTAGCTTCCACACACAAGCGCGCCTGAGAGTTCGTGTCTATTGTGAGCGAATTGTGCTTGAATTGGCCAAAATTGCAATTAGGTCTCGAATGCTTTACGGGTCGCACTTGGCAACAGCCGACACTCGTTGGGAGCTGCTGTGACTTTCGCCTGTGGCTCACAATTCACCCGCCTGCACTTGCCGTGCAAATCGAACTAAACGCCGTGTTTAGCGACGAGCGCGATATAAACAATTTGTGTGTGTGTTTGGCCTCAGTTCAGTTTCTTTTTGTTTTTCGTGTGACTTGATTCGGTTTTCTTGCTCGCTCTGGGCCGGCCAGCTAAGTGTGTGCACTAGAAGAGAAAGAGCCGAGGACGGAGGGAGGCAAGAATAGAAAAAAAAAACAAGAAATGTGAGCAACAACAACAATAAAAAAAACCCAGTTATACAATTTAATTGCGCGCGCGGCTATCGATGACGACACACACAAAGAGAAATATTGTGAATCATTCACAGTGACGACAACAATCACAGCAGCAACAACAAAAAACAGCTGATAAGCGCTCAACGTTGCGCATGTCTCGTGGAACGCGCTGCAATTGCAACGGATGTTCCTGCTATTGTTGTTGTTGCTATGGCTGATTGTGCACGTGCTGTTCACCTGGCCGCGCGCACACACGCACGCACGTTCAACGTGCGCCCAACTGGGTTATTCTTACAGTGCGTCAAGCTTTGGCTTTATTTTCTCCCTTCTCCCGCTCGCTCTTTCTCCTTTTGTGCTCCGGTATTTTCGTATATTCCTTCACAATTTACAAATTACACAACACCGAATTTTGATATTAAACTGAAGAATTTTGATATTGATAAAAATGTTGCGATTTATATAGAATTTATCTTTTTTTTTTTTTTTTGTTTTTTGTTGCTTTTTAGCTATTTACGGTTAAACACATATCGACAATATACAACATTCACAAATACTTAAAACGTTATGGAAATTTTCTTGTAGATTTTAGATTTTTGTACAAATTAATTACCTAGTTGTATATGTGTATGCTTGACATCTATCGGGTTACTGTGCCTATAATACAATTTCACATCGAATACCTAACAAAGTGTCTGCTTAGATTTGAGTGTTTGGAGAAAATGTAAAAGTCAAGTGATTACACACTCTATATATATACATAAATGTTCATATAGATATAACTCAGTAGACTAGGATTTGAATTCAAACCAACTTTGATTGGAAAAAGTGAAATGGTCTAAGACATATGAAATTTTACAGATGGGAAAATATTTTTAGTGAACTTGTGAGACATTGCTCGACTTGCAGATACCGTACAGCGGTAGTATTTAAAGCAGTATATGCTTAGCATACACAGCTAATATACTAGCTCGCATGCTCTCTTGGAGTACTCCAAGAAATGTGCGCTTACTCTACAAAATGAATTATTGAATAACTTTTGAACCAGATGCAATTTTGCATTCATATTTTCAGAGCGTGTTAATAGTTATCTAATGCATATATATCTATTATTCTTAAGAATTTAAATGTTTTTATCTCAAATATTATGTGAGCTGGTTGCGTTTCTATAGCTCTCTAACGTCTAGCTATTATGCTAGGCTTACAAAACGAAACAAAGGATGGATTTTTATGGAAAAAGAAATGCTTGCGATGTGTTATCGATAAAATAAAATGATAAGCTCTTACAGCTAGTAGTAGAGAAGAATATAGATTTACAATTTCAAGAGAGATAACTGCGTTTATATTGAGGAACAGACGAACGGTCTCTTGGATACGTCCGTATAGCTAGGCTTTCGGGCGGACTGTCGCAGGGACTGCTCAACAAAAGGAAAAGACAAGCATGGGGCTAGATCGAGTCAGCTCATTGTGCTGCTCAGGTCTAAAGCCACCTGCCACGCCTCCTGACGCCTACACTCAATGATCAATCGAGGCAATAAAAAGTGAAGAGCTTGAGAATTTCTAAAATTAGAAATTCCACATTTTGGAAAACTTCGAGTAAATAAGATTTGACGTAGTGTTGACTCACTCGCATATGCCGCAGATGGTGGCAACAATTCTGACAAGTACACTTACCCCCCCGTGCCCCGTAGCCCATCTCCTCTTAGCGCTCCCCCGCTGGCTTTCACTGTCATGGAATTTGCGCTTAGAAAGGCAGAAATAACGGCACACAAAGCCCACGCTTAATAAACAAAAACAAATAAATACCAAAAGCGAGTAGCTATACACAAATTTATAAATAAACAAATACATATATAAATGTATATGTATATTTATTTAAAAACAAAAACACCAAAAAATTGACCAAATAAAACAAAAAGAAAAAAAAAAAAGCTGAAAATTAAAAATTAAAATAAATATAAGAAAAAGGCAGAGCCAAAAGCGACTACAATAAACAGGTACCAGCTCGTGCCTAGCGCCGCTCCATGTGACTACGTACGTGTGTGTGTGTGCGTGTGTGTGTGTGTGTGCGTGTGTGTGTGGCTATAACCCACCCACCACGCCTACCCCGTCATCCGTTGCGCCAATACAGTGAAAGATACTTGAAATTGTAGCGTAATTTTTGCCAAAAAATTCAAATTCAAATTCAAAACAAAAGCACCCCAACACTCTCTGCGCCTCTGCCGTCCCGCCTCCGCTGCCACGCCCCATCGTTGAACTAGCCCAGGTTGCCGCTCTCCACTTTTTATAGCGCCACCGCCACCGCCCCCAGGCCCCGGCCGGCAGCAGTTATGCGCTTTGATTTATGAAAGAAAAGACGCTGTCGACGACGTCGAACGAAACGATCCGATACGATCCGATCGGATCGGTTAGCATCGCGCCTGAATGGAATTGCGTAGTGGGTAAACTCAACAGCAGCAGCAACAACAAGAACAAGAACAAGAGTATGAAGTAGCACCAGCACTATAGCGACAGCTACAACAACAACAGAAAATGATACTTAACAAAAGTGCCACAAGCTGAGCACACACAGCACACGTTAATACTCTGCTCGGAGTTGGAAACTTCAATTGAAGAATGAATCAGAAATTATTCAAGTGAACTTGAACTATATTGTGGATGTGTTAGTGAATGCGTGTGTGTGTGTGAGTGAGTGTGTGTGTGTGTGTGGCTGTTAACTATGCAAGTTTGTGCTTAGCTTAGAACTACATTTAGTTATAAGTAAGAAAATATATGAAGGTTTATTAACTGGATAGAGCTTTCCCCTTCGCTTTATGTTTCTCATTCTCTCTCTCTGTCTCTCTTCCCTCTTTCTTTCTCTCGCACTCTTCCCTCTTTCTCTCTCTCTCTCTCTGTTTCTCTTCCCTCTATCTTTCTCTCTCTCTCTCTCTCTCTCTCTCTCTCTCTCTCTCTCTGACTCTCGCAGCACCTCTCATTCTCATCTCTCCTGAAAATATATCTCTAAATAAGATAATAAATATATTGATGAAATATTTGAAATATTTTGATAAAATATTTGATAAATATTTTAGTGATGTATTTCGAAGTGGAGAACTATAGCTCTTTCTTTCTACCTCTTTTTCTGTCCCTTTCTTTCATTTTATTACTTGTTCATTATGTTATTCTCAAATTCTCTCAATTTCTCATTGTCGTATTTTCAGAGTGGGTAAATAATTCTAGTATTCTCCTCTTGTCTTATTCTTTCATTCTATAATTCTCTTGTGCTCTCTCTCTTTCCATATCTCTCTCTCTATATTCTCCTCTTGTCTTATTCTTTTAATATATAATTATCTTATGCTCGCTCTCTCTCTCTCTGTCTCTCTCTGTCTGTCTCTCTCTCTCTCACTCTGTCTGTATCTCTCTCTCTCTCTCTCTGTATCTCTCTGTCTGTCTCTCTCTCTCTCTCCTCTCTCTCTCTCTCTCTCTCTCTCTCTCTCTCTCTCTCTCTCTCTCTCTCTCTCTCTCTCTCTCTCTCTCTCTCTCTCTCTCTCTCTCTCTCTCTCTCTCTCTCACTCTCATTATCTCAATCTATTGTTTACAATTTCTTTCATTAGCTACATAGAACTAAGTGTGTTAATATTGATTATCATGAATTAGTATATGACGAATTCATGCTATCAAGAACTTCTCAGAAAAAAGTCCCAACACAAGCAATAATATCTATCGCTCGCTGCAAAGTTGTTGCTGTTTTTTTGTAAGTAATATAACTATTTATAGAGAGTAACTAAAAATAGTGACTATATATGTATATATGCATGTGATATGTATATCTATATCGGGTATATATAAATTCCTTATATGTTAATTTTTATGCCAATGCTCGAAGTTGATGATATTTTCATTGGACTCTAGTTCCTTTGCCTCTTTCACTCTCTCTTCCACTCTCCCACTCTCTCTCCCACTCTCTCTCTCTCTCTCACTCTCTTCATTTTTCTTTCTTTCGCTTTCACAAGCCAGTTATCGAAAAGATTTCGCATATGAAATTAATGCAAAATCAGCCATTCAAATGTGTCATAACTTTTAATGTGATATCAACGCGAGTTCGTTGAATTGCCTCAGATACAGATACACACACACACAGACAGAGAGATACACACGCTCTCTCACACACACTGTAAGCTTTTTGCCTTGGCATCCCTATTTTTTTGCATTTTGTTTTGTTTTTGCTTCTTCTTCTTTTTTTTTTTGCAGCATTTTAGCCTATTTGGCGGCACGTCTGCAGCTTTGGCAGCGTTGCCAAAACGGAAATGCATCGCAATGCAAACGGCGCGTGTTGCTATTTGTGGCAACAAAAACACACACAGCAGCAGCAGCAACAACAGCAGCAACAACAGCAGCAACAACAGCAGCAACAACAAACATGATCATGACGCGAGCGACAATGATCATTGGCATCATTCATAAGTTCACACAGATACACGTGCGTGCGTGTGTGTGTGTGTGTGCGTGCGTGATCAAAGTTGAATGAATCCCACAAAGCTGCAGAGACAGAGAGAGGGAGAGAGCGAGAGAGAGCGAGACAGACAAAGGCAACGATGCCAGCAGACGCAGCAATCGCCTCGAATTACAGCTACGGCGGCACCAGCAAACCGAAACCAACACAAGAGATCATTAAGGGAAGAGCCATCAAAAGGAGACGCGAAAATTGAGCAAAAAACAAAATGAAGAAATTAACAACAACAACAACAACAGCAACAACGACAATGAAAAAATGGCAATTTTTCGCATGGCAACACAAAAGCCACAGCCAAGCGCATGCGCACACTCACAGCTAACCCCTCCAGCCGCTACCCCCTGCAGACGCCACACACAACCCCCCTTAGCCGCCGGTTACGGCATCCGGCTCTACCCTTTAGCCGGGCAGCTGCTGTTTGAGACAACTTCACACATGTTCGTGGCGAACGCAGTTGCTGCGGCTCAAGGACAAACTCGAAAGTTGAAGCGAGAGCAACAGCTGCCATAGAAAACTCTCACAGCTCTAATGGAATTGCCCCATATAGGCGATGATGATTAATGAGACTAAAACTAAACTATTGCCTATGCCTATAGGTCCCGCAGCTCTCATTAGTTCGGCAATGACTTGCCAAAACTTGTGGACTGCGAACTTGTGCGATGTGCTAAGTATTTAAGATTCTGTCGCGTATTTCGACCCTAAACGAGTTTCTCATCAGCAGCTCGTAGACAAATGGACTTGAGAGCTTACACATATATATGTGCATATACGTGTGTATGTATGTACATATATAATGTTTGTTTTAGGGGTGCTGAACTTCGAAAAGCCGCCTTTAGTTGCAAACTTGTTTTCGAACTTCACGCACCCAAAACGAAATCATAAAAATACAAGTGGCAAAAGTCATATAAAAATAATAATAAGTATAATAATAATACTAGCGAGGCATAAGTAAGATTAAGACAGTAGGAAACGGCTGTCTCTAGTGTGCGATTTTCCAGTGATAATTCCAGAAAAAATTCCATTTAAAATTTATAATAATAATAATAATACTAGAGAAGCACAAGTTAGCTTAAGACTGTGGCTAACGACTGCATAATGCTCGCTCAAGGTCTAATAAGTAAGATTCAAAACTGAAATTCTCAAAGGAATTTTGCTTCATATAGTCTCAAGAAAGAATCTAAATAAGTGTCTTCACATAATACCTACAGAGTTTAGAGGAAGAGTCTGATGGATGAAGACTGAGGGCAACGACTGCATAATGCTCGCTCAAAACTGAAATTTTCAAGTAATATCTCCAGAACTTTGCTTGATATAGTGTAAGGGATAGGTCAAAAAAATTTTTATATTTTTTTCAAAATTATTATAATAGTAATACTATAGAGGCATTAGCAATATTTAGACTGTGGGCAACGACTGCATAATGCTGGCTCTCAGGCTCTAATAGACAAGATTCAAGACTGAAATTTTCTAGTAATATCTGCAGAACTTAGACTATATCTAGTCTACAGTAAGAGTGCAAAGATTTATATATATATATATATATACATATATATATTTTTAAATATTATTTCAGTCTCAAATTTCTTTATTGCAAACTAATATACCCGCCCTCTGTCGACAACATCAGTCGAATCTTCTCATATTCTCATCTTATCGCTACCTGATGCTTCCTGGAATGCTCATTGGCTTGACAGAGATTGTTTGACATTAATGGGAAAAGCTAAAGATAACTTGTAGCAGATAAATAGGTAAGCCTCGCACCTTCTAAGAACCTGAGGGATTTATGGAGCTTTAATTTGTGGCGCTTCCATATTCGAATGGATGTGACAATGTTGTCGCACGTTTAATAAACATTTTGTTTCGCTTTCAATGCGATGCGATTGTAATAAGTAGTTGAACGATTTCCGAGTGGGCTTTAGCGTTATTAGAACCGGAAATTGTTAATGCCACTTTAATGTATTGTATAATTGTGGCCGGGCCATAAAAATAAATCCAGTGAAAATGAAGCCATTCGCATTCAATTGCGTGCCTCGGAGTCAAATAGATTAACGCGCCGATGGCACAGAGTCGGCTCGGACGGAGGCGGCCAATGAATTGAGATTCATGTAAGACAAAATACAGGAAGAGATACGCTTTTGAAAATCGTTTGATGAATCGATTGACGGCAGTGTGTGTGGGGGGTGTGGGGCATGGGGGACGGCTAGGCGAGTGGGGCGTGATTAACCAGGCCAGGCCAGGCCAGGCCGGGCCGAGCCAAGCCAGTTGCTAATCAGGGGGAAAATAGCTCACGCAATGCGACGCGACTCGAAGCGACGCGATGACGTTCGTTGCTCGTCAATTATTTATTTAATGCTTGATTGCTTCCCCCTGCCACGCCCAACTATCAAAGTCACAGCCCCGCCTGCCTCACACAATTGCTGATTACAATTAAAATAGGAAAAGAGCGTGGAAAAGATGAGTGTGCGTACGTGTATAAAGGGGGGGGCGATGGGACTGGAGGGGGGCGAGTGCTACGCAGAGGGTGGGCGCGTCAATCAAGCGCACTTTAATAAACGTTCGCAGCATTGTTGCTGTTGTTGTTGCTGCTGCTTGCCAGCAAATCGATAAACAAATCACTTCCGATGACGACATTGAGCACATGGCGTATGCGCAATGTGCGCCAGCGCCAAAAGCAAAGAGTTAACGAGGAAACAAAAAATAAATGCAAATGGCAATTAGAAATAGAAGTGACAGAAGTAAGGGAATTATACTTAAGCAACGCCCACCGCCCACGCTTTTACTTACTGCAGTAATCATGCGTGGGAATTGTCGCTTATCAATCTATTCTCCCCCCCATTCTTCCCCCTCTTCTTCTGCTTTCTGATAACCAACGGCATGAATGGCCATGGAAATGGCTTTGACAGCGTGTGCGGAGCACACATAATCCGAAGCGCATACTATAATTGATAGCTTTGACTGGCAAAAGCAATTAGAGCCGTTTTACAGCACTGGCAGCTCGATCAAAAATTAAGTGAATGAAATGAAATGAAATGAGCAAAGTTATTCAATGGAATGGGACTTTGATATGAAAAATATATGGGAAATGCGAGTATCATATATATATATATATATATATATATATATATATATATATATATTATGTATATATATATATGGTACATGGATTAATCAGTTTTCTGTAGAATTGAAACTTCTTTTGAATTGAGATTAACAAAGAAACAAAAAGAGAAAGAACGAGAGAGAAAAGGCTAAAAAAATATAGTTATGTAGAATGTTATCAAGGCCTTGAATGTCAAGAGTTATATATGCCTGCACACATATATGTAGCACTGAACAACACATAAACTATGAAACGGTACTTTTTCCCATTGAGAAATGAAATGGAATGCCCAGTTTTTGGCTGGAGTAGAAAGCAAAGCAAAGCAGAGAAATACGAAAAAACGTTGAATAATCAAAGATCATTTTTGAGAAAACTTAGTTGAGAGAGAAATGCATTGAAAGACATTCTGTAGTTCATGGAAATAGTAGTACTAGATATATTTTGAAAAAATCTATAAATAAATAAAAAAAAGAGATAATTCGATAACAGATAAAAGCGTGTAAAAAGTAAATGTAACTAATATTATTTATATATATTTTACTATGTGAAATTTTTGAAACTGAAAATATGTACAATTAAAAAAAGTTTCAGTTTTTTTATTGTATAAAAAAAATTTTTTTAAAAAAATTTTAAAAATTTTTAAAAAAAAAAATTTTTTTTTTTTATTGTTTAAAAAAATATTTTTTTTATTGTTTTAAAAATTTTGTTGATCATTTTATATTTATTGAAAAAAAATTGTTAAGGTAATTTTGTTTTTATATTTATATTTATTATTTATTTTTATATATTTTTTGTTTATATTTATTTATATTTATTATTTATATTTATTTATATTTATATATATTTATATATATTTATATTTGTTTTTATATATTATATTTTTTTTATTATTTATTAAAATAATTGTTTTGTTATTTTTTTTAGCATTATTTTTAAAATATTTTTTTGTAGTATTATTTTTTAGATATTTAATTTTTAAATTGTGTATATATTTAATTAAATATTTGTTTTGTTATTATTTTTTATATATTTTATTTTTATTATTTATTAAAAGAATTGTTTTATTTATTTATTGTTTTTTATTATTTTTTATTTTTTGTTAGCATTATATTTTAAATATATTTTTAGTGTTATTTTTAAAGATATTTAATTTTTTAATTTTGTATATATTTATTTAAAAAATTGTTTTGTTATTATTTTTAATATATTTTAATTTTATTATTCATAAATTGTGTTATTTTTCAGTATTATTAATAATAAAATATTTTTTTTGTATTAGTTTGTATATATATATATTTTTAATGTTATATATTACTTTTATTTATTTATTTGATTTATTTGACTTTTTATTAATTTTTTTTTTGTTTTTTTTTTTTTTTGGTATCCATAAAAGAGCAACTTAAATTGTTTCGACTTTCAACTTTAGGCGCAAATCATCAAGAAATTTAGAAACTATGTTTGGATGCACAGCTGCTATGATCATTTACAATATAAATATACTAAACTTACTAAACTTAATGTGTTTCTATCCAAAATGTAGCGCTCAGTTACATAACAATTTTCATGAGTACATTGCCTCTAATGAAACTTTCTAGATGCATACGGAGTGAATTGTGTAATCATTATGACAATCGCATTCACCCAATTATTGCACTTATCAATTACTATTCAAGCCAACTTATCTACTCCCCCAACTCCAGCTGTGCTCTAATCACAAATCAATATATTTCATAAGCAATCTAATGAACATTTCGATAAATTGGGCAACTGTGCGCCATAGTCTGCGTCATTTGGCCCAATCCCCATGTGGCGGATGAGCTGAGGCAGGGCCAGGGGCCAACGTTTTGGCACTTGAAGAGGTGGCAAATATTCGGCATATCATTCGGAACAATTGTTATTAATTTGAAACATTATGAGACGTTGTGTTTACACAAACCGAAAATACATTAGAAAAAAGAGAGAGAGAAAAAGTAAAAGTGGCCAGAGCAGGGGCGACTACAGCATACCCTGCACTCGAATCATATAGTACATAAAGTGAGCACACTAATATGCTCTCACTTTGCGCTCAAAATTAAGGGGTATCTGCTTGAAAAAGAAAACTAATTGTTGAAGAACTTGTTGTTGTTACGCCTTTGTTTTTTAATTGCTTTGAAAAGATTTATAGTTTCATGTATGTGCACATACATATGCATATATACACATAGATATCCGAGTATGATAAATCGCGATTTATATATATATGATTGTGCCTAGTTTTGTAGGCCGTAGGCCAACCGCGTGCTGCCTGTCACAATTTTATGATGTTGACAGTTTATAGAACTGATTCAACAATAGCATCAAAGGGCTTAACAAACTGATCTATGTGTACATTAACATAAATACTAGAAATTTATATGCTGAGGGCGAGGGCGAGGGAGTGGGAGTGGGGGGCGTGGAGAGAGAGATTGAGAGTGGCAATAGCTGCCATATAAAATAGGCTAATTTATTATTCTAGATTAGATTTGGGAACATTCGATGCTGCTTTAGCTATGCCATGCAATTTGAGTCTCTTATAACTGAACAACACTGGCTAGCGTGCGTTATACAACACTGTGCTATTAGCTGGTTGTGCCTAAAGGCAAAGCAATTGCAGACGCTGCATGGATTATGAATACAATCTGGCTATAACTATGAATCTATATGCATGCATATCATATCTATATATATATATATATATATACATATATATGCTTGTTCGTTTCACTATTTCCATTTGCTCAATCGCAACACCCACGACAAATGCTTGGAATCGCTTCAGGTGGCGTCCACGGCGTAGAGCTGTTGTTGAATGTTGTTTTGATTTGTGCTCATGACAAAATGATTTCATGCTTTGCCTTTATTATGAATATTTTGTTCTGGCTTCTTCTGCTTCGTCGTCGTCTTCGACTTGTTGTTGTGCTGTTTTGTTTATCGGCGTATTTTGTTTTGGTAGATCTCGATATTTTTGGCAGCAAGTGCCAAAAATTCATATTCATTCATACGAAATGTACGCAAAAGTTCTTTATCATATACAAAAGAGCGGTATTTATAGAGAAACGCAGATAGAGAGAGGCACAGAGAGCGAGAGGGAGAGAGATAGAGATTTTATACATAATTATAATAATACATAACGAGCATTATAATCGACATATGTAAACAATGGTATTAAACGCTGCTAATGCCAATGCTGACGTGTCTCTTTAGCTTTCTGATTGCCCAATTGAGGAGTATACCCTGTATTTTCTAGCGCAGCACAAAGGGTATCAGGAAAGCCACAACAATGGCTAGATGCCTAGATGCCTAGATGTTAGTGGCCTCAGATTGATATACAAATTTTTGTAAACAATTTTGTTACTTTACAAAAGTTTTTGAAATGCACAAAAACCTTTCAAAAATAATAAATAAATTTACTATAAATAAACAATACTATAAATAAATAAATTTAGTATAAGTAAAAAATACTAAAAATAAATAAAGAAAATTAACTATAAATAATACAAAAAAATGTACCAAAAATGTAAAAAAAAAAAATAAAAAAAATACTATAAATAAATAAAAAAAAATAACTAAAAAAATGTATTACTAAAAAAATATGTAGTATATAAATAACAACAAATTGTTTATTACTTTCAAAAAATATTATATAAATAAACATTTTCAGTTTTTATAATTTAAAAAAATATGTAATATAAAAAATATAGTTTACAGCTTTTAAAATTTTTAAATGCATTTCGTAGATATATATTTTTATTATATTATTATATTTCATATTTTTTATTTTAATATATATATTTTTTTAATTTAATTTTCTTTTACATTAAAATTTAATTTACGTATCTTTAAATTTATAAAACATCTTTAAAATGTTTTTTTTTGTATATTATTTTATTATTATTTTTTTTTTACACTAAAATTTGTTTTATGCATTTTTACTTTTATAATTTTTTTTTTTATATTTTATAAGATTTCTTAAGTTTATAAAATTATTTAAATTTGTGTGGAAAGTTTTTTATACCATATATAATGGGATGCTAGACTTATCTATATATTTTTAAAGCATTATAATTATTCAAAATGTTAATAATGCGAACAGTATGTATGTGGCATGTATATGTATATATATATAAATATATATATTTAATATATATATATATATATATATATATATATATATATATATATATATATATATATATATATATTTAATATACCTATAGATAATTGCATGCTGGATATCTTTCAGTCGAACGTTTTGTATGCTTGTTTTCATGTATTCCAAGCAAGATGGGGACAAAAACTATATTTTAGGCATGCTCTATGTAAGCATGTGTATGCATATGTATATATTATAAATATATATATAATATATATACATATATATAATATAGAAACCGCAACCGCAATGATTTATTTGTGCACAGCGGGCAAACGACAAGCGGCGAAACGGCCAAAGTAATCAAAGTAATACAAATGAGAGCAAAATATATATAAATAAACAACAAACAAGAGCAGGGACAGAGACAGTGGCATAGGGGGGAGAGAGAGAGAGGGAGAGAAAGAGAGAGAGTGGGGGAGGTGTGACAAAGAGGATGTCGAAGCAGCAGCATCGAAATAAACAGTGCGAACAGTAAACAACATAAGTATCTGTATCTGTATCTATAGATGTATCTGTATCTGTATCTCTATCTGTAGCAGTATCTTTAGCTGTATCGATAGATATATATGTATCTGCATCTGTATCTGTATCTGTATCTGTATCTTTAGCTGTATCCGTATCTTTAGCTGTATCCGTATCTTTAGCTGTATCTGTATCTTTAGCTGTATCGATAGATGTATCTGTATCTTTAGCTGTATCTGTAGCTAGCGAGTGTATCTTCCATTTGTTAAATAAGTCTCATTGGGAACTAGATGAAATGCTTAAAACAAGGGCAACATTCTCGAAAAATTATGGCAAATTTTGATGCATGCCGGCAGCTGGGTGAAAAATAAAACCAACAGCAGCGCCCACAACAACAACAACCAAAATAGATAATAAAATAAACGCCATGGCATAGGTTTTTTTTTTGGCTCTATTTGCAAGCAAACTCTTATTTATTTAATTTTAAATAGAAAGTAACCTCAATTGCAGCCGTAAAAAACATAAGTAAATACCATGAAGCAAAGAAGCCAACAACAGAAGAGACAGAGAGAGACGCAGAGTGAGAGAGAGAGGGGAGTAGAGTGAAAGGCAAAAATACAAACGGAAGCGCATATAAAAAAAAAAGAAAAAAAAGTACATGTTGGGAAAGTTAGTAGATAATATATATTGTATATATAGCTATATATAAAATTTATATATATTTAAATGACTGGCGGAAGTCATGTGGGCCATGAAGATGAGAGTACGTTGATTCAGCAAACAAGTAAACAGGTAACAGGTAACAGGTAACACGGCCAAAAAAGACAGTGGCAAACGAGTGAACGCGGAATTCCTCATGTTAATTCTAATATTAGCTCATTGTAAAACGTGTAGTGCCTGATAAATCAATTGTTGATGCCCAAAAAATACACACACACACACACACACACAGTTGCAGCTTACAACATTTGTAATGCTGTTCACACACCCCACAGCAACTGCGATGAGTGTGCAAATCAACAAGTTGGCAAACGAAACAACAAACATAACATACATTTCTCTCCCGCTCTCTCTCCCTCTCTCTCTCCCTCTCTCGCTCTATCTGTGTGTGTGTGCAAATCTGCTGTTTATGGCCTGTCACAACAATTATTTGAATTTCGCTTTGAATGAAATGTCATCAGAAATGGGACATCAAAACAAAAACGGCGCAAAAGAAAGAGAGACGACATTTTGAACGTATCTGCATGCGTATGTGCTTGCATAAATAGAAATGCTTAAAGCATATAGAGTAAAACGGAAAAACAAGAAAAAAATACAAATAAAAATAAATAAAATCTAAGCATGCTGCAGTCGTGCCTCAACGACTGCACAATGCTCGCCCAGGCACGAATCTGCAGGAATTCAACTCTATCTACAAAATTTTTAAACTGTTTGCTACAACTTAGAGCCAATTACAAAACAGTTACAAAATTAGTTTAATAACTGTGTAGCATATATATATTTTTTTTACCACAAGAACTTTCAAGTTTGCAGCAAAGATTTTTGCGCCCACTTCACTTGGCCTGGCCATATAATTTGTGAGCAAACTTGTGAATGTTTCAGCACAATTTCAAAACATTTTAAAAACTTTAAAAGCTATACTTAGCTCTGCCATGCCCCAAAAGGCACTTAAAAGTTTGCAGCACCCAATGTTAAGCATGCCACATAATACTTTTACCCAAAACCAAATCATAAACTTTCTTTGCCCACTTGGCACGCCCCTAGATACGCAAGTAGATATTGATTACATTTTTTTTTATTTTTATTTTTGATCTCTAGTTTCAAGAGTCTACACAGCAACGCATCTACTCACTTGTTGGCCAATGAGCGAGCATGCTTCTAATAGTATAGAAAAGTATCTCTAGATTTACTTGTGCACAGATTCAAAGCTGACAATAACATTGAGCTATTAACAGCTGGCTGTTAACCCAGTTCGCTGAATTTGTTTTCTGCTTTGTTTTCAAATCAGTTTGTTTATAAATAATATATAATAGCATATAGAAATATATATAGATATATATATGTAGTATTTTTTTGTTCAATTTCATCATAAATTATATTTGGTTGCTGTGGCCTGTTTAGCTGGCTTAAGTTTAACAGTTAATCAAGCAACTAACGTCAGTTGCCGCTGCGCATTTTAGCTAGAAAATGTTAGCTTTAAAGCTAAACACGTTTGCTGTTAAGATGCCAACAAGCTAAACGAAAGAATCCTTATTTTCCAGCCAAGTGATGTCAACTTGTTGAACAAATACAATTGTGTATATATATGTGTGTGTGTGTGTGTGTGTGTGTTTAGTGCACATTGCCAGCAACATTTGCTGTTGCCACATGTTGCGAGAGAGAGAGAGAGTAAAAGTGCCTTCAATTAGCCTCAATTTCGGTTATGCTTTTTCACACTAACAAAATGTGACGCGGCGCTAAAAGCAGGCAACAAAACTAAACACACAAGTGTTTAGCACTCGGCATGTGTATGTGTGTGTGTTTGTGTGTTGCAATTATGTGCGCGTGAAAACGTGTTAACAACGGAAAACAACTCGCAGCGCATTTGAGTTATTGCTTTTTGGGCGACAGCTGCGCTTCAGCCGGCCGGCTAGCTAGAGCTGAGCAGAGCTGAGCTGAGCTGGCTAACTGCCTTAGCTAACTTGGCCGATTGGCTTGACTGACCCGACCCTTGACGTAAATCGTACTTGCTTTTTGCATATCATATATTGCCAAATCTAGCTGCAAACACAGCGGCATCGTCTTTGTTGTTGCCATTTGGCTTGGCCAAATTCGTTACACTCAATTTGGGGCATGCGGCTGCTTGTATAACACACTCGACAGCTCGCACTCAAACGGCAGTGCCTACTAACACCAAGACGACGCCTTTCGCATGCAAAACGAAAGTCTCCAAAAAGCTAAAAAAAAATCGCAAATTTTAAGCTTTTTTTTTTTTGCTTGGCTAGAAGAAAGTGGCAGCGCACTCAGTCAGTCAGTCAGTCAGTCAGTCAGTCAGTCAGTCAGAGTTGTTGTCAGTTGGGCTATAACAATTAACAAAGGCCAGACAAACCAAATGTGAAATGCTGCTAAATAATTTCACTCTAGCAACTCGCAGTCGCACGTCTCGCTCCAGCGCTCTATCAGACTCTCTGGCAATGAAGCATTTAATATGCAAGCTGTTAAGTGCAAAACTTAAGGCTTATTATGAAGTTTCCCAGTTGCTCATTGCCTAACAGAGAATGGAATTTGCATCGTTAACTCGAATTGCATAGCAGAGTTAGTAATATATAATCCGTTCTAGATCAGATATACGAATTGAAACTCTAAATGATGGAATAAAGTGAGATCTTTGGATTGAAAAGATTCCGGGTTCGAATTCCAGGCGTCTGCTTGGACCAAGGTCTGCGCTGCTATAAAACAAAGTTCGGTTCGAAGAGTAGCTACAAACTGCATGTTTAATTAAATATAATGATGATGTCAGTGATAATGAGTTTGACAATAATAATGATCATGATAAGAGCGAAAACGAATATCGATGACAATGCTAATGATAATGATAACTAAACTGACAATGACAATGATGATGACTGCTGTTGATGTTAATGATAATGATAATGACAATGAGAATAATGATAATGACAAGAATAATGATAATGACTGCTACTGACAATGATAATGACTGCTACTGATAATAATTATAACTGCCAATAACAATGACAATGACTGCTACTGATGATTATGATAATGACAATGAGAATAATGGAAATCAATGACAATGATAATAATGATAAGGACATTGACATTGACAATGACAATAACCATTAATGAGAATGAGAATGATAATGATGATATTGAAATTGATATCTTTGATAAATAAGAAAAAAAACTAGCTTTTGTATCTTCGGAAATCGACGCGTTCATACATACGGACGGACGGACAGACGGACATGGCTATATCAACTTTTCTCGTCACCCTGATCAAGAATATATATACCTTATGGGGTCTACCACGCCTCCTTCTGCCTGTTACATACTTTTAACAAAAACATTATACCCTGATTTCCCATTTTCAATGGGCTCAGGGTATAATTAAGTAAGAAAGCTGTAGTCGAGACTGCTCGACTACGAAATCCCCTGAGCCCTTCTTCGAACGAATAATATTGCAAGAATTATTCGATTCGTTTCTACACGCATGCAAAACCACGCGCACATATAGACTTTGATCTACGCTTTTAGGCATGCATGTGTGTATGCATGTGTGTAAGCATTGCAAGCGTCTTGCTGTCTCGCTGCTTTGCTGCTGCGCCGCATGGGTTTTGATGAGAAATCTTTGATGATTAATAATTCTGTTTCTAGATGGACAATCGTATTGATATCTTCAGATTATGATTATGATATTCATATCTATATGTTAAACAAAACTGCATGTCTCTAGTATTTGAAATGCATTTTTTTCATATTTGGGGGTGGTGGGGCGAAGTGGGGACCGTAATCCAAAATCTGACAAAAACCGAAATTGTATTAAATTAATATCTATATATATGCAAAAGACCTGGAGACTCTAACTCTAAAGATGAATTAGCTAGAATTTTATAACTGGTTCGCGATAAATTCATTTATCGATAACTTTGCAAATAAACAAGTTATCGAATTTCTGAAACAAACACGTACTGCGCGTGCAATATACGGACCTAAAAAAAATATACGAACCTAAAGGCAAACATATTTGACAGCGTCTGTGCTAGCGTCGCAAAGGTCGCATTGAGAAGCACATAGAAAGGCGCCAACATGCCAGCAAATGTGGTAGACAGAGTAACAGAGACAGTTCTAAAGCTAATAATGTCAAATGACATTAATAATCATGTCTATAAAAAAAAAAACACGAGTTATAACAATGAGTTAATAGACATGAACATTATTATTTTTATTATGATCATACATTATTATTTTGTATCATTACTATGCATTATTATTAGAGATTATTCGTACAAATTATTACTCTTCATTATATTGAAATACATATTTGATTTAGCTACACTTATCTGCTCGTCAAGACAAATGACTTTCAATTATTCAAATGAAATCAATCAAATTGCGTTTCATTATGTCTGGATTTAGCAAATAATAATTATTAGTGAGAAAAACTAATTGGTGTGTTGCACAAATCAGTCAGCGAAATAATGGATATGGGTAGAATTAAATATATATGTATATAGACTATATATAAATTGACTTTTGAACTTTGTCTTGTGCTAAGGAAAATTTGTTATATAGATATGTTATATAGATATATATCCATATAGCTATATATACTTATAATGCTTGAGATTTGTTTTGTGGCATGTGGCTTGGCTTTGACTCGCGGCACGTTCAAACCAGCAGCAACAGCTGCTGCACCAAGGCAAAGTGAAAACGAAGCCAGGTTAAATAAGAAGTTAACAAAAAAAAATAACAGAAGACAAAAATGTAAAGAAGCAAAAACTTTCGCTTTGGCTTTGGACTTGGCCATCAGCAACTTGGCCAAGAAGAAAACCAAGAAAAAGCAAAAAAAAATAATAATAAATAAAAAACGAAATGAAATATCAAAAGTGATCTCTGTGTATGTGTGTGGGCCAAAGCCAAAGCTGGCTTGAACTGGGACTGTGTGAATGACGCGCGACTCTGCAGAGCTCTTGGCCACGCCATGACAATGGGCCACGACCTTTCTTATGTCACGTATTTACCGTTGCTTCCATCTACAGCTTTTTTTTTTCTTCGTCTGCTTTATCTTCTTCGGTTTTCTTGGCATTTCTTTGGCTTTTCACTTTTTTTTTTGAGTTGGCTTAATTGAATGCAAATTTTTTTGTTTTCGGCTTTGTTTTTTTTTTGTCGCATGGCCGATTATGTCACGACACGCGGCACGCAGCACGCGTGTCACGACATGAAACATCCACAGCATCTTTAGCCGGCAGCTGCTCAAGCAACAAGACCAATTGAAACATGTAAAGGCCATGGCAGCTGCATGATTTAAACTTTATATAGGTCGACGAAGATATATGTATGCAAAATGTATCCAAATATATATACCTATATCTTATATGCATTACTTGAGCACATTTTGTGCTCAGCAAAAGTGAAATGATGAAAAACGAAATTTGGAAATGAGAATTTTAATTAAGAAATGTGCTAAACTGACAGACACGCTGTACGCGACGAAAGTCAAAACAGTTATAGCTGCAAAACGAAAGCAAAAGTGAGAATTTCTCACTCACAAAACTGTGGAAATTGAGTGATGAGAGGAAGACAGTAAAAGCTAAACAAAAATTAAGCTAAATTTATTTAATTTCTGAGCTGAGCTGAAAGTTTTACGAAAACTTGTGAAATGAGCAAAAACTAGAGTTTAACTGCTATACAGGGTATTCTAAGAGCATATAGCTATATAAATATGAGTAAATAAGAAATCTTAGTATCCAAAATATCTATCTAAATAAATTTGAAGTCTCTAGCTAAAACGGTGTAGAAGTTATGCTAAAAAAGACGTAAAAAAAAAAGTAAAGGAATTTTCGATTTTTATCGATAATTTGGAAATGGGATGAGTTATCGAAAAAAACAAAAAGTCGTACTGCGTAACTAATATACGACTGTTCATTCAGCTCTCTAGCTTTTGTAGTTTCCGAAATCTCGACGTTCATACGGACGGACGGACAGACGGACGGACGGACGGACAGACGGACGGACGGACGGACAGACGTACAGGTCTCAATCAACTTATTTTTTGATGCTGCTCAAGAATATATATACTTAATGGGGTCTGCCACGCCTCCTTCTGCCTGTTACATACTTTTAACAAAACCATTATACCCTGAATTCCCATCATCAATGGGCTCAGGGTATAAAAACTACTTTACAGGGTATGCTAAAATAAGTAAATGAAATACATTAAAATATAATAAACCCATACATGTATATATAGTTATCGACTTGAATGGAAAAATCTCACTAATATGTCAACATCAATAATTTCAACTAATTACAGGGTATAATGGAAAATATATACAAAATAAATACACGCTCCTATATATATGTATATATAGAATTGTGTTCTAGTATCAACAAGAACTGCGACTAAATGCCAGCAAATTAGCATAAAAGTTGAAATGAATTAAATAAATAAACGCGCAATATGAATGAACATAAACAATAAGTAAATAAACAACAACAGCTAAGAAGTGAAACATGTTTTTCGTTTTTCATTTCTTTCTTCATTTTTCGTTACCAGCGCTATCAATAATCAAAATCATATGATGATAATACCGAGTGCCCAGCAAATTGTGTAACAAAATGCCAAAATCAAAGAAGAAAACAAAACACCAAAATTAATAGATTAAAGCCATAAATTATTGTATAACAAACATGAGATGGGCAGCTGTAGAGAAAGACAGAGAGAAATGGCAAGAGCGCAGAGTCAAGGTAAACCGAAAGCGAATGGCGTAGCACAAGCAAAAGCTCGACTCGCCAAAGACTGTGACTCAGATAACTTGCAACGAGAGAGCTCAGCTCTGCAACTATTTGAAATATGCACCGATTTGAGCTGAAGCGAGCAAAGAGCTTCAGATATACATATATACATATATGTGTCGAAGAGTTTTATAAACCATTTATATAAGAGATCTATATCAAATCTTATTCAACTGGGCCAAAGGAAAAACCCATATCGAAATTTTGAAATGCAATGAAATGGGGTTTATTGCTTTGCTGTGAGTGCATGTAAGAGCTTGAAGAAGGCGTGCGGCTTGTCAGTATTATTATTGCTATATAATTATATTTTTCGATAAAAATCGATATTCCAATCGATATACCAACACGTTCAATAGAGATTATCAATTTTCGATTCGTATTCTATTTCCGATTTCGCCTTCAGTATAGAAAGACTGACCTAGCAATGCTACACAGGGCAGCTGCTAGTCGTGCACACCCCACTGCAACACACTCGCTTGTATATATATATACTATTATCTCTAACTTATAGCAGATATATGATATGATAATAATAATGACAGCTCTATTACATGAAACGAACGTTTTAATGCGAACAACAGTGCGTATAATTAATATGCATATCTATTCATATATTTCTCGATTTCTATATAAATATAAATATATATGCACACATTTCCCTGTCGATTGCGTGAAAGCAATTGACTGGAAATTAAGGCGGTTTTTTAGATTTTTTTTTATAGATTTTTTTTTTGCCCAAGTTGCAGCTGTCATCGCATCTGCGTTCCCAAGCGCCTCTAATTACACAGCGTCAGCCTAATCTCTGGCAACGCAGAATAACAACTATATTATTTAGATTAAGACGGCGGCAAAAACAAAAACACGAAATCAAATACTGCAAAAAATGGCAATAAAAATCAACAGCTTATAAAACGTCTCGTATCGCTCGAACATCATCATCATTGTTTGGGTGGGCCAATTCGCAGCAGTACGTAATGCGCATCTGTCTAAACTAGCGAAAATACTTCAAAACTAAAAAAAAAATAGTCAAATAAAATAAAAACAAAACTTCCAGCTTAAAAGCGACGACAACTGTAATTAGGCATAGTTACAACAGTTGACAGAGCGTTCAGCATGCAACTTTCTGGCTGCAGCTGAGTCGAGCATGACTGACTGACGAATGCTCGTCATGGTAAGTTTAGAGCTTGTGCGATATACAGCTAGAGCTACACTTCAACCCAACGATCAATCAATGTCAAAGTAAATTTCGATTTTAGCTCGATAGATTAGATGAATTTAACATATAGCTAACAGACACTGTTGACAGGCAGTTAAATTTCATTGCAGCTACAATGCATAAAATGTGCTGATAAATGTGACATAAACTTTAGCTGGCTGTTAACTTATATATATGACATTGTTTTTTTTAACTGACAGTCACCTTTGACAGGCACTTAATCAAGTTAAATGAAGAGTAAACTTTAACTGATAGTTAATTTGCCATTACTACTCTATTGATTTCAATGTTAGCTTCATTACAAAAAAAAAATTTCTTTTTATTCAATTTTGCTCTGTCAATATGAACTTGAGAGTTAACAGCCACTTGGCAGGCTGTTAAAGCTTTAACAAGGCTGTTAAAACTATCAAGAACTGAGCTATCTGTTATCTAGCTGTAATTTGACTTGGCATGTTAAATATTTAACATGCAGTCAAGTTTAACTTGCAGTTAATTTGATTGCTTAAGCCTAAACTGTTATCTATGTGCCATTTTGAATGGCACTTGACTCTGTCAGTTAACATGCACTTAAAAGAGTTCAAGCTCTTCATGTTAGGTAACTCAATTCTGTTGCAGCTACTTTTAGCAGCCACTGTCAGGCACTCAAGTGAACTCAATTTGCGTGTGGCCAAAGGCAGCAACAACAAAAAGCCAAAAGTCAACAGAAATAGCTAAGCAGAACAGCGAAATAAAACTAAATAAATAAATAAATAAATGATCAAATAGCAGCAAGGCAAATAAAATATAAATTTAAATAGAATTGAGACAACTAAAACAAAAGCAAGAAATATGTTAACTTAGGCTGGCTGACTGACTGTGTGTGTGTGTGTGTGTGTCAAGGGTGTGTGTTTGACTATGCAGACTCTGCGCCTATTTGCATTCACACACACACACACACTTTATTATGGAATAGAAGAAATAAATAAATAAATAAAAAACAATAGACCTTTCTCAACCAAAAAGAAAGTAAGTCAGTCGCCAAATGCTGCGCTGTGCTAATTTCCAATTAGTTTTTTCGGCGTTTTTTTTTTATTTTTTGCTTTTGGCGACAGTTCGAATTGGCTTTTTTCTGGCTGGGAATGAAAGTTGTTCGAATTATGTAAACAGCTTGTTTTTGATCGTAACTAAAAAAAAACTTGATTCAAGTTATTTTATCTCTTTTTTTTTAGGTTTTTAAACTTTTATTTGTAGCCTTAAGACTTGTTGATTGAATAACTGCAAATTGAGGTTAGGAAAGCGTATGAGAAGTCGTTGGAAAATCAAAGATAATTTCCCTAAGGGAATTGCGTAGTTTTTGTGAAAAGTTAGAGCAGATGGAGATACGGGAATAGATGAGAAAAGAAGATTATGTGATTATATATATGTATATACGGTCTACTTCGCATGTGTCATCTCATCTATATATTCTAAAGACTTCTTGAAAAATCGGATATAGATGGACCGACGGATATATATATATGACAGGGTTGCTGTTCATATTATTCGTTTGATTGTCCGACATTACTAATGCCTCCTCGCTCACACACATTCTATTACAACAGAATATACAGTGATCTCTTTCTCTCTCAGTGACTCAAGATTGCAAGCAAATATATCCTGCGTAACTTTTTCTTCGAACCTCTTTCAAACTCTATTTGGTCACGTACGCCACTTAGAACCTTTCGCCACATTTCTGTACATCTGCAACGACCTACGTTGACCATCTGGTCAAAGCGCCTACACCAAAGATGTTTTACTATAGTATCGTCCACTAATTACGTCTCGACATATATATATTCCTTCTTTTCTTCATATTTGTTATATGCGAGAAAAATACAAGTTTTTCTAATCTGTTCTCTTATAGCTATACAGATAAGATAAGATTTATATATTATAATTTGCTCTAGCTTTGCTACAGGGAAAGATATATATATATATATATATATATATATATAACTGCTCTTCGCATCTTCTATATATATATAATATATATAATATACATGTATCTCTTCTCTTCTATATTATAATGTATATATTATATTCCAATATTGTATGCCTAATTTGCTCAACGTCGTTATCATTCGAGATACTGCACGAAATTGTGATTCTGAACAGAAATACGAAACAACGAGGGATAGGTCAGGCCCGGCATGCCATCAGAAGCACATATATACATATATATATATATAGAGGTATATATTATATAGATGTAGATGTATATATAGATTTAATATATTTAATTTACTCTCTGGAGCATTTAGACGGGATTTTACGTAATTACTTAGCTCTCAGTCTTTGCTGGTGAAACACGTTTTCAACTTGTAGTTTCGGGCTATTAATATATATACTATGTAAATAATACAAGTCTATATATATACTATAAGCAGCACGCGTCGCATTCTATGGGAAAGACCCACTTCGAACAGAAGAAGAAGAAGAAGAAGAAGCAGAAGAATAAGAAGCAGATATATTTGCATTACGAATTGCAGCTGTTAAAACTTGATGCCTGAAAAGCCTGCTAAACTCTTTTATTTTCTTTTCGCATTTTTTTTTAGTATTATTTGGTTAGCAAATGCTGGAATTATGTGTCACTGTATGGCTATGCTATTTAGGTATTTGGGTTAATTAATTGGAACTGGAATAGTTTTAGTCAATATTTAATTTAACTACAATTAGAAGGCCATGCTCTGTTATGTTAATGTTAAATTGAAGTAGGACAATTGACTCCTACAGATATATATATACATATAGTAAATATATATGACAGCATTATATAACAGCCATGCTCTTTTTAGTTAAAGTATGTTAATACAATGTAAACCGACACTTGTATGTATTATGTTAATCCAATAATGTTACGCCTTAAAATGTTCAGGAATTGAATATCTAACTCAATATAATATGAATTCTGATTGTTGATCAAGTCTCACGTCTCATTGAAAGCCTTAAACAACTTAACATTCAGTGTTAACATGGCTATATTTGAAACTAACATACTCAAGTTTCAGCAATTCTAATTGAACAATTGTTGTTCGAACCGCTTGGATTACCTAAAATTTGACTCATTGCCTGGCTTAAAGAAAATCTATTTGAATACACAATTTATACAGATTTACTCTCTCTCAATATATAGTATATCCCTTCTGTGAATTGCACATCATGTATCAGCATGGGCCAGTGCGATTCCCGTAAAACTCGATGCGTCACATTGCATTGAGTCATCGATTGCAGTGCCCAATCGATATCAGATTCTTGAAAGATGCTGCACTTACGTTTGCCTTTGGCCAGGCCGCTGGCCACCTGCAGGAATCCGTAGACGGCAATGATAACACAGGGCAATGCTATCACGCTGAAGGACACGTAATCCATGTGCTCAAAGTAGTTCGTGATTTGCTCCATTTTGCTTGTGTTTTATTTTGGTTTAATTAGTATGAACTTGTTTTGAGTTTGGCACTGCTCACTGCACACTTAGCACATAAAATAAAATACAAAATAATTTCTACCAAAAATTATATAAACAATTTTTATTAATTTTATTTATTTTTTAATGATTTTTGCTGGGCGCAGGCGCGCGCGCGTTTCTTTTTATTTTGCTTTCTTTTCTTGTTTACTTTTCTTTTATTAATTGGATTATTTAATATTTTCGGACTTTGCGATTTCAGTGTGTTTCCAACTCGACTCCCGCTGCATGCTATCCAATTGGATTCTTGGCAAATTTCGTTATTCACGTTTCGTAAGAGTTTTGCTGCGCTGCTGCTGCTGCTTCTGCGGCTTTTGTTACTCTTTTTTTCTGTTTTGTTTTTATTTGGCTTGTTTTTTTTTTCAAACGTTTTTTTCTTTTCTTTTGTTTCGCCGCCCATTCACTACTCTATGCTACTTGCGGTAATTGT
Source organism: Drosophila buzzatii (assembly GCA_035045845.1). Classification (NCBI taxonomy): domain Eukaryota; kingdom Metazoa; phylum Arthropoda; class Insecta; order Diptera; family Drosophilidae; genus Drosophila; species Drosophila buzzatii. Next base: position 5,715,233 of record JAWNOS010000596.1, on the reverse strand, counting down.
TGTCTGTGGCAACCTGTGCTGCGTATCCTTTGGCTTGTTTACGTGCCAGTGTTGTGTTGTTGCTGTTGCTGCTGTTGTTGTAATGGCTTTTGCTTTTGCTTTTCTCGTGGCTGTTGTTGTTGCTATTGGCAGGCAATGTTGTAACGCCATGTTTTGTTTTGCATGGACCCGTTAAATAACTGTAACAGCAATTCCACAATTGCATTTGCCGCAGACTGAGCGCAAGAAAAAAAAAAAACAGAAACCCCAAAAACAAATTTAAATATATCTATATATGTATATATTTATATATGTATGTATTTATAAATCAAATTGAATTCAGAAATTCGCGACGGCTGGGCATATATAATTTATGATTTCGTTTATATTGAAATGCACACGAAAAAACGGGGCCGGAATTAAGAATCGCGATTTATGCTTGTGCGCGCGCCGACCAACCGTTCACACGTCCGTCTCGTTCGGCTTTGTTTTTGCTTCTGCTTCTTCTGCATCTTATGTTAAGCTTAACATGCTTGCTTTATTGACTTTCTTGCAGTGCCGCTGCGCTGCGCTGTCGCTGTTAAGAGCGTTGCAGAGAGTTTGTCTAAAATTAACACAAACTCATGCTAAACGCGAGCACATGTCTATGTTATACTCACAATGGCACTGTTAGCCATCGAAAAAGAGCGTAGCACTATGTTATTGGCAAGCGAGAGTCAACACTCGCAAAATGTTAATGACACCGTGGAACACAAACGATTTGTTTTATTGTAAAGGTCAATGGATAGAGTTCGTTTATCTTAGTGCATATCTTTATAAGATAAAAATATTCAGCGTATTTCCAGTGTGTTTAAATTTAAGATATTTCAAATTTGAAATATTTCATACATTTCAAATTTGAAATATAGTATTTTTTTTTTTGCAAATAAAATTAGTAATGAGATAATATGTATTAAGTTATGTGTAGAAATATATATATTCCTAGATACAATATTGAATATATACTTTTTATTAAATTCTTTTAATTTCCTCACACTGTAGCTTGTGTTGATATAAGCTGCTAACCACTGTGCCATGCTGAGTCAGCTCTTTTCATTTGGCTTTTCTCTTGCACAGACTCTCCCGCTCACGCCGTCGCTCTCGCTCTCTTATTTGTGTGCTCTTAAAGAAATAGCACGCGGTTGCGATCGTAATAAGAAAATGCCAAATAGCACGTGAGTCAAGCTGATTCAGAATGAATTTTAGCTAAACTTGTTGAAGAATAAACAAAATTTTAATGGAATAATATATATATGTATAATATATATTACAAATTTATTTGTATATATGTAGGTGTGTGATCTGAAATATTTATATATCTGCCTGTTTATCGCAGCAATTCAATTAACTCAGAGTCCATTGTACTTAACCGCATTTAAAAGCATGTTAAATATTTAGCCTTCGCTTAAATTGCGTCTCTATTGAACTAGAACTAGGCTAAGCGTTGCCCTTGTTCATTATTCGCTTATTAGCAACACACCCTGGCCCCACTGTGCACCACTTGAGGGCGCAGCCTTTGTCAGCAATGCGATCCCCACAAAGGGTTGCATTCGAGTGCCATTGAGTTGCGTCAAGTGGGGGGCTCTTCCTCTCACTCGCTTGCATTGGGAAGTAAAGAGGAAGAAGAAGAAGAGCATTTGGGCTAAATATATGCATAATATGACTCACAAGTCTCTGAGGCTTCAAGCACAAGTAAGGGTATTACACAGTCTATTGCATCCCATTGCGATTGATTTATTTTTTACTGCTGCCAGCCGATTGCAAATGGACACGTACGCCTTTGTGTGGCTCTTGTTGTTGCTGCCCCAAGGTAAGGAGCACACACAGAGAGAGGGAAAGAGAGAGAGATAGAGAGAGAGAGATACAGCGAGTCACCCCAGACACAAGGGTTGGGGTAGCGTGTGGGGTTGTCTGCTCTTAGTAACAGCCAACGTTGGCCTTCCAAACAACATTGCAAGTCCTTTGCTCGAGCTGAATGCGTGTTTGGTAATTAGTATAAAACACAGACAGACAGTCAGATAGCTATCCATATATCTATCTACGAATATGTCCATCTATCTACATATATGCCAAGTGCATGTGAGCCACGTCAGCTCCAAAGTTTAGCCAATACCTAATTGCTAAGGCCTTGACATTTCAGTTTGATTAAACATGGAATATTTTTATTTTATAGTTTAGCCAGAAATAACGGTCAAAGTTAATTATTCTATATAGAACTATAAAAAAGTAAGGCTGCAAATTATTGAAATTTTTAAATGAAATACAATTTATTATAAATAGAAAAAATGTAGAAAAAAAAATCATAAAAGTAACAAAAAAATAACAAAATTATAAAAGAAAAAATTCAAATACAAAACAAAATAATTTTTAAATTTATACAGAATAGAAAACAACATTTAAGAAATTAGAAAAAAAAAGTTTAATTTCCAAAGACTACAAAACAAATTTAAAAGAAAAGAATTTCAAATAAAAAATCAATTTACTTTTTAATTTTCAAAGAATAAACAAAAAATTTTAACATAAATTATCATAAGTAAAAAATATATTAAAAAAAAAAAAAACAAAACAAAAGATTAAACAAAAGTTTTTCTAATAAGTAAAAAAAAAAAAATTTCTAACAAAAATAATTGAAAACTAAAACAAAAATAAATTTTAAAAAAAAGTTGTAATTAAAAAAAAAATCGATAATAGGAAAATAAATTAAAATTAAAACCAAAATAAATTAATAAAAAAAAATTCTAATTTAAAAAAAATCGATAATAAGAAAATAAATTAAAATTAAAACAAAAATAAATTTTAAAAAAATCGAATTAAAAAAATTGATAATAAGAAACTAAATTAAAATGAAAACAAAAATAAATTTAAAAAATTCTAATTTAAAAAAAAAAAATAGATAATAAGAAAATAAATGAAAATTAAAACAAAAATAAATTTAAACAAAATTCTGATTACAAAAACCGATAAGAAAATAGTAGAAAATAAAAAAAAAAATAAATAAAAAAAAAATGAATATGCATTAAAGAATTTATTCAACGATAATTTAACAACATATTTAATATTTTTTTAATATATAATTATTAAAAATATATATATATTTCAAATATTTTCTTATGCATTTTAAAATAGAATTTAAACTAAATAAAAAAGTAATACATTTTTGCTGCCTACAAAAGACTAAAATAAAATAAGAAAAGTTTTTACGATGCATATCGAAGATGCATTTTATCTAGATATTTTTAAAAAAATTTTTATAAAATAAAAAAATATATAGAAAATCCAATATTATAAATATTGTAAAACATTTTAGTTATGAAGCTAAATCATGCTGAGAATAAATGGAAAACCGACAAAGTCTTGTCAACAATTGATTTGTATAATATTATTATCATATATAGCTTAATCCATTTCCGAATCGATAATATGATATTTGTAGACTATTTTACACACTCACACATACATATATAAGTATACGTAAGTATGTGCACATATATCAGTCTATTCACACAGCTGCTTACATATGTCAAAACTGGCAGCCAGGTGTGCGTATTTTCCAGGTGTGTCTCTCCCTCTCTCTCTCTCTCTCTCTCACACGCACACACAGGCTCTTGCTCACTCTGCCTCTCTGTCAATCTCTTTGTTTGTTTGCTCAATTGATGAAGCGATCGCTGCCCATAATGGGGCATCTTAACGAGCAACAACCTTAAGAGCGCGCGAGCAGATGTCCTTGCACAATGCGTGCTGCGTGTTACTGTTTCAAGTTTCGTCATGCGGCCAACAGATGGCGTCAGGCAAACATCTGTTCGCTTGCTAAATGCCTGTCTGTCTCGCTCTCGCTCGCTCTCCCTCCCTCTCTCTCTCTCTCTCTGTATAAATCTGAATGCTATCTTGCTGAGCTCAGGTTCAACGAAACATCGCTGCCAAAATGTTAATGACTCGATGCGATGCGACGCGCAATTGCAACCCTCGCTCGGTCACCCTCTCCCTCGCTCTCCCTACCCCTCTGCCTCTCCCTCTTTCTCCCTAGCTCCCTGCTGTCTCCAGGCCCGCTACGCAGTTGGCCCCCAAAGTTTAGCTGCTGTAGCTGAAGCTGGCTTGGCAACTTTTTGGTTTTTTTTGTGTTTTGATTCGTTGGTTCATTGAACCGTCGCAGCGAAGGACTTCGCCTGGCACAGCCCCACACCATATAATCAACCCCCCGCCGCCGTTGCCCCCTCGCAAGCCACCGCCAATCGTGTGCTTGCTCCTATGCACACCCACACATTTCCTGTTTTGGTTTGTTTCTGATGGCTTTTTAATAAATTTACTCCAAATTTATGCGCTATTCGAAATTTATACAAATGCAACAAGTTTCACATTTAATAATATGTCACTTGTCATTTGTTGTTGTTGTTGTTTGTGTCTCTTTGCAAATGCGCAATTTCTAACGCGTTTAGCATCATAAATAATTGTACAATTTTTTATATTCGCTAAAATATATTTATATATTTTTTAAAGTCTTATTAAGTTTTTTGTTCACGTCGCGACGTGTCTTTTATGTATGATTTTTGGGGCGTGGCAGAGACAATAAAACCACAGCACTTACCCATATAATATGAAGAGGAAAAACATCAAATTAATAAAAATTATTTACTCACCTGAAAGAGAGCAATAAAAAAGAAAAAGGAAGAGATTAGTGAATGTAATATGGTTAACATAATCGACATGATTAACATTAAGTTGGAGCAGCACAATGTTAATAGCTCAGCTAACAGACTATAGAGTGACTACAGTGCGCTGTTAGCTGAGCTATACTAGCGGAAGTTCTGTTATCAAATGACTTTGTTAATCTTAATTGTATCTCTTGACTATTTTTATGGCTTTTAATTCGTATTTTTGGGGATTTTTGTGGGCGTTATGTGTAAGGCGTGCTAGAGCAGATGACGAATCACCTCAGCACTTTCTCTTGATCAAGTGGACGAGCTGAGACGATGTAGCCATATAAAGGTAGAGATTTTAGCTTTCCTAGCTATTTAGCTATTCCCGCATACCAAACACAGTGCGAGCTTATCAATCATTTCCCTTGGATTTCCCAGCTCCAATACTGGAATCTTCAAATTTTTTGCATGCGTTTACAGAATGCATACACTGATTTGCACATTTCGGATATTGGATACCCAACTCCATAATATTCAATTTATAGAGAAAAAAACGTATTTCAAATACTAGTGATTTGTGTTTTTGCAAATAGACACATCTGGTTGTCATTAGCACGCTCTGGAAGTTTCATTGAATAACTTTATCTAGAAGAAAAGTTATTCAACAATAAAGTTTCCGCAGCAAGCGTAGCTCCCTTATGAGAACGTGTGCTTATGAGGCGGAGTGTGTGTGTGTGTGCATACGTGGGTATGCTCTGCATGCTATAAGAGAAGCCTATAATGTATAATGAATCGCAGCTCTGCTCAAGGCATCATCTAGTCGGGCACTCCCGAATAGAGCAATATTACTTGTCTACTTAATTTGGAGCGAATTGACATATCAACAGAATGAGGAGTCATTTGATAGTTAACTATAATGCTATATATGCATATGTACTGAATAGTGTGTATAGTAGAATCCGGTTAAAACGACGTTCAAGGTACCGTCGTTATACCCGGAAGACGCTATAACCGTATAAAATTGTCGCAATAACCGTGCGAACGCTTTAAGTGATTCTACTGTATATAAAAATAAACATAATATATATAAAGTAAGACTAATCTTAGAGTTTTCTATGCATAATATTTTTATGAAAATATTCTAATTATATTTTAAAAATCTAAAAAAAATATATAACAATTTTGATTATAAAATTGAAATTCTTTGCTGATTATTGCCATCTTATTACATTTTGCTATCTAATATTTTAGCCTTAGTTGCTCTAAATTACACATATCACATACATACACATAATTTATTTACTTTAATATTTACTACGTCTCCTTATTGTTACAATTCAATTAACAGCCTAGAAGAAAGTTGTGAAAAAAGCTTATCGATGAAACGAACCGTTGCTGTTATTGCTTACGGCTGTTAAGGCATTAGCAGCGACTGCTGCTGTTACTGTTGTTGTGCTTGCTGCACTAACATTTGCAGCGCTCGCTAACATCAATCATGCGGTGTGCGTGCCTATGTGTGTGTGTGTGTAGGAAAGAGAGCGAGAGAGAGGGGGAGAAAAGCTAAGCGATGTGTCGTTGCAGGTGTTTGAACTTTCTGCAGCAAATTTCATTTGGTGTCTGTTCTGCTAATGTGATGATAGCAGCAGCGCTGGCAGCGCCGCCGGCAGCGACAGTGGCGACAACTGTTGCGCGTGCTGCAGGCCATTGGGCAACAACAACAAGTTCGTTCAACTGGCGCAATTTCAAAATATTGGGCAGGCCAGGTTTATTGAACCAACTTTTCACACACATCTATATATAAATGTTTGTCTGTGTGTGCGTGTGTGCGTGCGTGTGTATATTAAGCACTAAATGATCTGTGGCAGCAACAACCTTAGCCACGGGCGCGTTGCTGTCCTTGCCTAGCGACAACGACGCAACTTGTTGGGGTAGGCGACATTTCGGCTGCGTCGGCAAGGGAAGGAAGCGGGGGCCGAGGCGAGTGCGCTAAATAATAAATAAATTGTAAATTATCAGCATATTGCGCATGTTGTCATTCAATTTGCATTGCGTTGCATTCTTGGCTCATGGTCGAACATAAAAAAAACGAAAGAATTTTTTTTGCTCTTTTTTTTGTGTTTGTTTTTCGCCTCGTTTCCTGTCTGTTGCTCTCTTTGTTCATCATCTGCCGATTACGCACAGGAAGTAATGCACAAATACACACACACACAGCACACACACATACACACACACACACACACACACAGCACACACACACACACACATCACTCATCACACACACACACACACATTGAGCGCACCTGCGGCACGTGGCATAACTGCATTTCAGTTAAGCATTGACTAAGCTTTGCTCGCGGAAGCACTTGACTAACTGCGCTTGTCTGATTGGCGCAACGGAAGTCTTATTGGAAATGACAGTCCGACATTAAAAGCGTTGTAATTGCGTCTTTCTGTGGCATTTCAAGAGCGCAAACAACATCATTATTAATATTTAATGACAACAGAAGAAATTCTTAAAATTTACGTTCTTTCTCAAATTAAATAAAAAAATTAAATCATTTAAAAAAAAAAAAATTGTTTTAAATTAAGCAAAAATTATAATAAATGATTAGCAATAAAAAAAATAATAATAATAGTAATAATAATAATAATAATAGTAATAATAATAATACATACGCATAAATAAATAAAAATTAATTTGAAAATAAAATATTTTTAAATAGGAATATAGTAAAAAAGCGAAAATATAATTCGAGCTATATACTGAAATATTTATAGATTAATTAAAATTAAAAAATATATATAAAAATACAAATACAAATATAAAAAATTTACATACATAATAAAAAAAAATTTTTATTAAAAGAATATTTAAATTTAAATGACTCTTTTAAAATAAAATACAATATAAATATTTTTTTTTATAAAATTAATATTTAAATTTAAATGAATTTTATTAAAATAATATTCAAATATAAAGATTCTGATAAATTCATTTAAAATAAATTTTATATTAAAAATGAATTAAAATAAATAAAAAATTCAAATATAAAAAAATTTGCATACATAATAAAAAAATTTTTTTGTTCAAATAATATTTTATTTTAAATGACTCTGATAAATTCTTTTAAAATAAATACAATTTAAATATTTATATTTTTTTTTTATTAAATTCATATTTAAATTTAAATGAATTAATTCTTATAAAATAAAATGCAATATAAATAGTCAAATTTATTGTTATTAAATTAATATTCAAATTTAAATGAATGAAATATTATACATAACTTTTGTTTTGGTCTTTAATCCAATATATCAAAAATATCTAATTAATGAAATATTTAGTTAAGTTGTATAAATATTTAATTTAAGTTTTTTTTTTTCAATACTGCGTATGCGTAATATTGCGAATTCACTCTAGAAACTCCCGAAACTCGCCTAAAGTATTTAACAAAAATTCTATTTTGTAACCATTTAAGGTCAACTTTGAGTTAGTTGCTTCAGCAACGTGTTTATACGGATATATATTTCGATGTTTATTATATGTATGTGTGCTTATGTATATACAAAATTACTTATACAATTTCAGCACGATAATATTGTGCGCAATTATAAATAAGTCAAATTGCATCAAGTTCCATTGACATTGCTGTTAATTGAGAGCAAAATAAAAATAAATAAAGAAAAAAAAAACACACACAACATTTATCAAAATGCGCGATTGTTGCAGCAACAGCGGCAGCAGATACGGCGGCGTATGCGTAATATAAGAATTATCGCAACAAATTGGCGATAAGTTTGAAATGACAAATATGTGTAAATATAATTTCAGCCATGAGCAACAGCGGGTTGAATGGGCAACACGTTCAAAAGTCACAAAAAAAATAATAATAATAAGATTACAGCGATAACAGCAGCAGATGGGCAGAGTAGAAATGTTGAGGTAGCTAACAGTGCATGATTTTGTGCATTAACAGCAAACTGTTAGCTAACAGCAACAGTAGCAGTTGGGCAAGCCAAAAGCTCTCCGCCAGCAGCCACCAAAAGCTCACTGCTTGAAAGTCTTTGTGAGAGTGTGAAAGAGAAAGAGCGAGAGAGAGAGTCATGTGCTAGCGTGAGAATGTTTGTATATTTGCCAATTGAATTCTACTGCGCGTTTAGTGCATTGAACCTATTGTTTATTCAATTTTTGGGCAATTCATTTGGGTTTGTTCGATATGCGACGCTAAACAGAAACTGCTGATAATTTTTTAAGATAGCGCAAGAGTGAGCAGAGTGAAAGAGAGGGCGGGCGAGAGGATGGTAGATAGAGAGGTTCAGGGGGAAGCCGTAGAAAGCTTAAGGCGAATTGCAGACAAATGTTCAATGCCAATGCCAATGCCAAACTGAGAGCCCAACAGCCCCGCGCCCCTAGGCACACACACACACACACACACACACACACACGGTGGGGCGGCATACATGTATTTAACCTCGAAAACAACAAACTTTTGGCTTTCAAGTTCATTGCCGTGCTTTAACCTCTTTGAGTGCGTTGCCTCTCTCCGTGTAGTTGTTGCTGTTGTTGTTGATCTTCGTTTTTTAAGTGCATGTGTGTTTGCATTTATGATTTTAATTATTATTTTCTTAATGGCGCATTGCTTAGCAGATAAATACATATATGTACATATGTATGTATGTATGTGTGGGGAGAGCGAAACGCGTAATGCCTTGTTTATCCTTGGGCCCGGCATCAATTTGCGGCATCATTGCCGGGTTGTCGTCGACGCCACTCGGATTCAATAAAAATGTTTTCCTACTCACACACAGACTCAAGATAGATGCCTAGATAGATAGATAGCTCGCCGGGGCGTATGTACATGTGTGAAGAAAGATCGACAATTGTCGTTTTCGGCATAAGTGATTCATGGGACTTTGCTTCTCGGAAATATGTGCTTTACAGTGCTTAAATATAATATAAGCGCGTAAACATTTCCCCCTAAAATACATACATACATATGTACATATATGTATAGGTGGGCATCTGATAAGTACTTGCTAGAAATAATTTGCGTTTTAACTTGAATTTTAGAGTTGATAAATAATACTATATAAATGTGTATACATTTATACACCAAGGGATATGGCATATATACATACATATATGACAGATAACTAGGACAATAATAATTATATTGCTCCAAGTTCAAACTCATATTAAAAAAAAAAAAAATAGAATAAGGTAAACAAAAAATGTATACACATTTTTTTCAGTTGAAAATTAAATGAACGCAAATGAACTAGTTCTTTAAATGTTTACTTAACAATTTAAGTAAGAAAAAAATTTGCCCAATTATGTAAAATTATTTGTATAGCAATGAATGAAATAAATGAGCAGAAATGAACTAGTTCTTTAAATAGTTTATATCAAAATTTAATAAAATAAAAAGTGAACTAATTATGTATGTAAAATTATTTATACAGCATATGTAAAAAATTAACTCAAATGAACTAGTTCTTTATAAAGCTTTTGTTTTTTTATGATGTACATATATACAATTATTTCTGCTGCAAATGTAATAAATAAATCCATAATGAACTAGTTCTTCATATAGTTTACAAAGGGATCTAATAACATGCATCATTTATGCTATATGCACTAGTTTATTATATACAAATTTAATGCAAATAAAATATTTATCCAATATTTTTGCAGCTGCAAATCTACTGATTCAACTCAGATGAACTCGTTCTTCATATAGTAGATCATCTAAGTACTTAATAACATATGACATTTACTTCAACTAGTTCAGTTGACATTTATATATTTATTCAACATTTTACATATAGTATTTATCTCACTAACCGTCCCATCACTTATTTGCACATACATATGTATGTTTGCATGACTTGTTCCACTGTACCACGCTGTGCGCTCTGCAATCAGCTGTTTTTTTTACAAGCGCGCAGCTGTTTGCTTTATTGTTGTTATTATTGTCGTCGTCGCTGCTAGCGCAAAACGTGCAACGCGATAACGTTGGACTCTGTTTATGCGCTGCGCGACTGTGCAAAACAAAAACAAAGCAGCAAAGAAGATGAAGAAAACACACACACACACATACACAGGGGGAAGAATATAACAGCTGAGACACAGCGTAGAGCACGAAGACAAGTGGAAAAGCAATAAGAATTGACAAGAGACTCACATGTCGTTGTTGTTGTTGTTGTTGTTGTTATGGTAGCTGGTACAGAGATTGTACTTAGCTGCTCATCGTAGTAGTAGTTGTTGTTGTAGCTGGCTTTGAGCATCGTTGCATTCGTATATGTTGCTGTTGTTGCTGCTGCTGTTAATTTCGGCACTCCATGTTTGGCCCAACTTAAACGCGTATTTGAATTGTAAAACATTTTGCTCAGCTGCTTGTAACTGTTGCCGTGGCCATATTTATTGTTGTTGCTATTATCGTTGTCGTTATTATTGTTGTTGTTGTTGTTGTTGTAGCTGTATGCATTACAGTTGCCTTTGTGCTGCTTGCGTCGCTGCTCCTGCTCCTCGGTGGGCTTGCGCTTATACGCAATGGCAGTACCGTTAACATTTGCGCTCAGTGCAGAGACGGCGTTCGCTGCTGGCACCATGAGCGTCCGCATTCTAATTGACGATACTCTCTCTCTTGCTCGTCTTCTTCTTCACCTTCTTCACTCACTTCTTGTCCACGCTCTTGCTGACGTTCTTGTTGTTGTTGTTCTTGTTGCAATAGTAGTAGTAACAGCAGCAAGAGCACGCGCATAGTTTTTGGAAGTTGAGGGATATGGGAAAGCGAACGTGTAGGCTGCCAAAATCACAATATCAGAATATCTCACACAAAATGTATCTTGCGGTTGGGCGGTCTGTCGCGCGGCTGACGTCAAAATTTGGCGGCGCGCGAAATTAGTTTTACGCAGCACTTGAGAAATTGCTTCAGCACACAGAACAATAGAGAGAGAGAGATATATTTACAGAGAGATGGTGATGACACGACACCGATTAAAACAAAGTAACAAAAAAACAAAAAAAAAAGAACTCTTAGACGATTGATTTTTTGGCAAATCCGATTTGAGTCCTTTGAATGTTTTCGCAAATATCAGTTTTCAATATTCGATTTTTGTTTCTTAATATAATTATTATTTATTTTAATATTTTAATTAATTGTTTTATTTTGGTTCACGTTGATCACACCTGAAGTTTTGCGAATTTCGTATTGACAACTAGCGCAAGAAATTGCATGCCCAGCTGCCTAACTTGTTGACCAGCAACAACAAAATAATCGTCTGCGCCCGTCCGTCGTGTATGATTGAAGCTCAGAATGGACGGGCAGCGGTAGCAGCAGCAGCAGCAGCAGCAGCACGCAGCAGGCAGCAGGCAACGCCAGCAGCAGCGCAGCGCAGCGCAGCGTCTCTCTCGTGCGTGTCTGTCTGTCTGTCTGTGTGTGTGTGTGAGCGAATGAACTTGCGCTGTCGCTGTCCACGGTCGCTGCTGCATGTGTTATTGTAACAGCGACGCCGGCGTCGAGGTGGCTCTGGTAAACAAAGAAAAAGACAAACGCTTGCGCTGTCGGCGACGACAACGGCGCCGCTAGCTGCGCTGCTGACGCATGTCTCCAATTGCGCCTAACCCAATTCAAGTGTCGTCATTTGTTTTGCGGTCATGGAGCGGCAGCGCAGCAGCAGCAGCAGCAACAGCAACAGCGCCAGCAACAGCGTAGACAGTGGCCAAAAAGCTTACAAGCTGCAGCAAAGAAAGCTTTCACAGCAATCACTGCACCGTGTGCCTAAATAGCTGAGCAGGCAAACGCATATGCATGTGTGTGTGTGTGTGTTTTTTTGTTTTTTTTGTGTTTGCATTAGTTCTGCGTGCTGAACATATGTTAGGATGACGGCCATGTTAATTTTAACTATGTATGTATGTATGTATATGGTACTATTGGCAACTTTGTCATTCCTCTGATTTCGATGCTTTTTGGCAAATTGTCAAGCGGCCATTAAAATAGGGATTAGCGATGAATCGAAACAATGGAACATCGAATAAATCGATTAGTGATGTGCGATAATTGAGTTGCATCTTTGCAGCGCGACAAGTAACAATTGTACAAATTAATTGCAGAAAAATTTTATAAAACAAATTGAAATAGTAATTATATTTGAAGAAACCCACCTAATTGCACAGGTGTAGCAGAATTTGCTCGTTTCCTTGTTGCTATTGATAATTTGTATAAATTACGTTTGTTTGCAGACCCACGAGGATCAGCACTCAAAGTCAACTGCTTACAGACGCCTGCCGAGGGACACCTTTATAGGCAAAAATGAAGGTAATTCAATGCTTGAAACATAATTAAATATACATTGCGGCTGGCCGACAGGTATTTAGTCCAGCTACCTGACGGCCTGCCTGTCGGCCTGCCTGTCGGCCTGCCTGTCGGCCTGCCTGTCGGCCTGCCTGTCGGTCTGCCTGTCGGTCTGCCTGTCGGTCTGCCAGTTAACCTATACATGCAGGCGCGTGTCGCTGAGCACGTGGTTCGCATGGGCCGTGACCCACGGTGCCTAGAGCTTTCTAATGCGAAAAAAACAACTTTAGCAGAGCTTTGATTTGAAACTTGGCTGCGAGTGAGAGAGTGTGAGACCTGTAGCAAGAAAGTGGTTAGAGAGAGGCAGTGCGCGCGCGCAGCTCTGCTGAGAGCTGGGCAGAGGTGCGATAAGCGCAGTTGACTTTCTGCTTTGTGCTCACAATTCTAAACAGAGCCCAACGCTTTATGGATTTTTCATTTCTTTGTGTTATTTATTTATTCATTTACTCTTTTTGCATTTGGCCCAAGTCATGTGTGCACGCGCTTAAGGTGTGTGTGCGATTGCCTGTTGGCCCAGAGACGCGCGCGAGGCCGCTCCCGGCACGTACGATCTTAGCAAGAGTTTGGCGTCTCTTTAGATACACACACACGCACATACATAGATGCATATGCATATGCGCATCCAATGGATGCACTCCTCGCGCTCCCCAGCCACAATGCCATTGCCAATTGCGTTTCAATTTCAAGATTTGTGACAGCGCAACTTTATCACGAGCAACTCAAATGCATGCTCCAATGGTGAGTCACGCGCTGAAGCTCACTATAGATGTGTGTAAGTGTGCGTGTGTGTGTGTGTGTGCGTGTGTGTAGCTCCCCTTTTTAGCGAATTGGGGCACACGCAAATGAAATGAGCAGATCAGCGCAGCCAGACAAAGAGAGGCCGAGAGCGACGGGAAATAGGGAGATAGCAAGGGAGAGCGAGCGGAGGGATGAAGACAAACAGGCCGTACAGAATTGTGTCAGTGTGTCACGCTTAACTCTTGTTTCATTTTGTTGCTTTTTTTTTTTTTTTTGTGGGACGCGCGCGTTCACGTCAAATGCTCAGGTAAATGCAAATAACATAAGGAAGTCAAGCAAATACGGCGACAACAGAAAGGCAACAGAGTCAACAATAAGTCGATTAACTAAAAGTCAAATAAAATTTGAGAGAGACTTGAAAAGATGTTTACATATAGTCACACGTATATACATATGTATATATGTATACTTGTCATATATATATACAAATAATAATAATGACAATGTACGCTCTCTTAATTACAAATGCCTAGATTTTCTCTACTCACTTAATCTAATGTAAATCAAAATCCAAAATGAATTGTAATTCGTATTATTTGTATAGCCTGAAACCATTTGTAAATGGGTAATTTGGGCATCAAGTTTTTGTAACGTTGTATATAATAGACAGAAGGAGGCGTGGCAGACACGTTAATGTAATTAAGAGTATTATTGATCAGAGCAAGTGCCGTCCCTTGACCTTGCTCGTCCGTCTGTGTAAACACTTTGATTGATTTGCATTGAGCATATCGAACAGTCCTTTGATCTTATATATAGCTATAGCTGCACGTGTAGAGATATGCAGATATACATACATATATATGTATATATATATATTATATATGCATATTGAATGCATTTCAGAAGTATTTTAAGGACAATTTTTTTTCGAAATAATTTCGTAATATTTATCGCTATATACTCACCCATATCTTCGATACATGTACATATATGCGTATATATCTATATATATTTATATATGTTTATTTGTTTATATTACTTCACCGATTTCGGAGTCACTCGCTTCGTTTTGTTTTTGCCTTGTGGCAGGTCCGCTCGCAAACGCGTTCGTTTATCAACTAAGCGACGACGTGAGCTTGAAACGTGCAAAAAAAAAAAATGAAGAAAAACAAAAGAAAAAAAATCCAAAATAATAACAATAAATGGAAACTGAAAATATACTCACGAATACAGCAAGAAGTTGTCTGAGCATATACAGAGCTTTCATTTTCATTTGCAAACAGAGCTCAACCAGCATTTGCTGCAAGTGCAGCAATTCTCTTCTATGATAAGCGTAGCTTGAAGGGAGAGTGTGTGTGAGAGAGAGAGAGAGAGGGCGCGATTTACAGATGATTTTTATGACAAACAAATTTTAATCAGTCTGTTTGTAAGGAGAAGAAGAAAATGTTCGACTGTGTAATGCTCATATATGTACCTAGGATTTGTTTTCATGCCCTGAGCCCATTGAAAAAGGGGAATTCAGAGTATAATGGTTTTGTTTAAAGTATGTAACAGGCAGCAGCAGGCGTGGCAGACCCAACAAAGTATATATGTATATATGTATATATGTATATTCTTCATCGGGGTGATGAGCTTAGTCGATATAGCCATGTCCGTCTGTCCATCTGCCCATCTGCCCATCTGCCCATCTGCCCATCTGTCCATCTGTCCGTCTGTCCGTCCGTCCATCTGTCCATCTGTCCATCTGTCCGTTGGCTTGAACGCGTTGATTTCCGAAGATACAAGAGCTAGAGAATTCATGCTTTTTGTGTTAGCTTCGTATGTTGCACGTATGTATATTGCAGCAATTCAATAACTTTTATATTTCCAAAGTTATCGATAACTTTATTGGGAATCACTTATAAAATTATATCTCGCTCATCCTTAGAGTTAGAGTCTCCAAGTGTTTTGCATATATATAGACACTAATTTAATACAATTTCGGTTTTTGTCAGATTTTGGATACCCGTTCCCAATTCGCCCCCACACCACGAAATGTGTAAAAAATGCATTTCAAATACTAGAGACATGCAGTTTGATTTGGCATATAGATATGTAGATATGTCTGAATGTTTGATTACGATTGTCCGTCTAGAAAAAGAATTATTAATCAAAGATGTTATAGCAGCAAAATCCATGCGGCCCAGCAAGAGAGGCAGCGAGACAGCAAGCCGCCTGCAATGCTTACACACATACAGGCGTAGATCAGCGTGTGTGTGTGCTCGTGTTCTTGCATGTATATGTAGTTTCTTACGCATGAATAATCGAAACAAAGCATTCTTGGAATATTATTCGTGCGAAGAAGGGCTCACTACAGCTTTCTTACTTTTTTAGTTTGTTTATTTTTTTGATCAAGTAAGCCTTGCGAACTTTTCTAAATGAGCATTTGAAGCATAAATATATTCAGTATCAGTTTACGTCGTGTTGTGAACATATCAAAATATAATTGAGAATTTTCATAAATAAGAATTTCAATAAATATTAAAATGAAACCGTTTGTTAAGGTTGGTATCTTTTAATTTATTTACTAAATATTATTATAATTATTATTATTATCAAAATATAAAATATTTTGCTGCTTGTGTTTCCAGAATTCTGCGCACCATGCCAAGCCGGTGCGATCGATGAGATCGCTTAACGATGGCAATAAGAATCACAGCATGCAGCAGAGTGCACAGCCGATCCCATCGCAGACAGCGTCTGAAAGCGCTGAGAATCGAAAGCAGCTCCAAAGTCAGACACCAGACGAGAAGCCCTTCTTTGCTAGCAATCTAGCCTACTATCCTGAATTGCAGCAGCCTTCGAAGGCAAATGAGGTGAATAAATATCTATCCTATGAGGCTTGGAAGACCACGGCTCCCCACAGCAAGAAGACTAGACATCAGCAGCAGCAGCTGCAACAGCAGCAAAAGCAGAAAAAGCAGCATGAGCAGGAGAAGCTGCTGGAGCAGAAGATGCTGTTCCAGCAGGAGCAGCTGAAATCGCACAAGCCGCAAAAGCTGCAGCTGCAAAAGCAGCAGAAGCTGCAGCAGCAAAAGCAGCAGAAGCACAAGGAACTGAAGAAACTGCAGAAGCCGAAGCAACCAAGGCAACTGCAGGTGGCAAAGCCGATCGGAGCAGGTAACGAGATCCGAACGAACTCCTGGCAACCTTTGAAGGAAAGTGCTTGCTCGTCGACACAGAAACGCTACGTCCAGCCGAAGCAGGAGCAACTGACCAAAGAGCAGATGGTAAAGTCAAATCAAATAAAGATCAATGCAAATTATCTGAACCAAAACCTTGTTAACGATTCGAATATCTGGCAGCCTTTGAACGAGAACCAAACGACAGAGAAACCCTATGCCCAGCCGAAGCAGGAGCAGCAACTGACTCAAGAGCAGAAGGCAAACTATCAAAGCCAGCAACTCGATGGCAATTCAAATATGTGGCAGGTTTTCGGCGATAATAATAATGAGTCGACACTGCAGCCGCATGGCGAGCCAAATCAGCAGCAGCAGGAGCAATTGATCCAACAGCAGATGGTAGAGGCTATCAAGGCAAACTATAAGAACCAGAACCAGAACCTCGATGGCAATGCGAATAACTGGCAGCTTTTGAACGACAACCGTACGGCACAGCAATCATTCGGACTGCAGAAGCAGCAACTGATCCAACAGCAGATGGTAGAGGCCATCAAGGCAAACTATCAGATCCAGAACCAGAACCTCGATGGCAATTCGAGTATCTGGCAGTACTCGAACAACAACCGTACGGCACAGCTACCGTATGGACTGCAAAAGCAGCAACTGATCCAACAGCAGATGGTAGAGGCCATCAAGGCAAACTATCAGAGCCAGAACCAGAACCTCAATGGCAATTCGAATATCTGGCAGTATTCGAAGGATTGCTCGTCCACACAGCAGCAACTGACTCCAGAGCAGATTGCAGAGGCCATCAAGGCAAACTATCAGAACCAGAACCAGAACCTCGATGGCAATTCGAATATCTGGCAGTATATGAACAACAGCCGTATGATACTGTACGGACAACAAAAACAGCAACTGACCCAAGAGCAGATGGTAGAGTTAGTCAGGGCAAACTATCAGAGCCATAATATCAATGGGAACTCGAATATCTGGCAGCCTTTGAACGAGAGTGGTTACTCGTCGGCACAGCAACTGCAGAAGCAGCAGCAGCGAGAGCAACTGCCCCAAAACCAGATGGTAGAGTCAATCAAGGCTAACTGTCAAAGCCAGAACGTTGGTGGTGATGCGAATATCTGGCAGCTGATTGGCGAGAAAGTTTTCGCGGCGACTCTGCAGCCGAACGGCCAGCCACTGGTGCCACTGTCTATGCTGGCCACCATGAGCGGCGTGAATTTGGCTTCCGTTCTTATGACCGCACATCTCATCCACAACCGTCAGGATCCCATCGAGAGCTGCATTCTGACCCACTTCAATGACGGTGAGCTGCGCAGCTACATCGTTTTGTGCGACGAGGTTAAGCATGTGCTCAAACGTTACGAAAGACGCGAACAGAATCTCAATAATGCTGTGCCACATGTGACCTCGCCAGTGCCTGACAATCTGCCTCCGCCACCGACCCAGTGGATGGCCAATCCCAGGCTGAAGCTCAAGCAGAAGGAACAACCGCCGCAGCGGCAGACCGTAGATGCCAGAGGCCATGACAAATTCATTAATCCCAATCTTAGGCTGATCAGTGAATGGCAGCCGGAAACAGCGAGTTTCAACTACAGACTTGAGTCGCCGTAGACATATACGATATATATCTAGGTACTGGGACTGAGATTCGTAGAGAGGGGAAGACTAGAGACAGATACAAAATAGACAGAGAGAAAGAAAAGGATAAAACGTAAACAGCAATGAATGATAAATAAAGAGAAGCAAATAGAGAGAGAGAGAGGAAGGGAGAGTAATACAGTGTGAGGAAAAGAGAGTGAAGGAGATACGGAGGGGAGGAGCTCAAGAGAGCAGGTGGAAGAGAGAGAACGTATTACAGAAAGACATTAGAGGCGGAGAGAGGGAGAATGTGAGAGGAAAGAAGAAAAGAAAGAAGAGGAAGAAAGAAAGAAAGAAGAGAAAGAAAGAAATAAGAAAAGAAAGAAATAAAGAAAAGCAAAGGGGATTCAAAAATACAAAAAATAAAAAATATTGAGAATATTATATTGGGAGATAAATAATGAAAAGAAAGAGAACTTAAAACAAAGAAAGAAGGAATGAGGGAGGACTCTATCGCACAATTTTGAGAGTGTGATATATATATACATATCATATATATAGAAAGAGAGAGATAGAGAGAGAGAGAGAGGGAAATGAAGAGAAGGCGAGAGAAATACTATATACAGACTATAAGCAATAAGTAAGGACGGACCGACAACGAGCTTTGTTATTATGCTGCCTTACGAATTGATAGTTCATGTATAATTTTCGAATAATATTAATAAAGAAATCCACAAATTTATCCCAAACATGGATCATCTATGTATTTAACCAAGATGTTTTCATATAATCTGTTTATATGTACAACAATTTTATGGTATATGTATAATAATCTGTTTAGTTAATGCTGAAATGAGCAACGTCCTAGATACCCTCGACATTATCATTTTATTTTTTTATATATCAATATATTTTGCTTTATAGGGCATTAGATCTGCGACTCATGGAAATCTTCTTGATCTATCAATTACACATGTCAACATGACTTGGGCCTTAAGCGTGCTAGAGTAAGAGAGTGAAGCTGCTGGGGGAGTGAGGGGTATATAGATATGATAAAAATAGTTTATTTAGCTTAGGTTCCTTAGAATTCGGCTTAGATCTCTACTTTACATACATTTTCTTCTCTAAGCGACGCACTTTCGTGAACCTTTTCACTTCAAGCATCGAATGCCATTAGTCTAGTTCCTGAATAGAAGTTGAGTCCCATAAAATGCTGGGTGGGTTAGCACCTTTTATATGCTTTCATTCAAGTTTGATTGGACTTTCAATAAATGCGCAGAATTTAGTTCAAGTTTAATGTATTTTTTTGCGCAGCAATAAAAATTTGTTGGGCATTCGCGGAGCACAAGTGCAGATTGTGCTTATACATACAAGCATATATATATACATATGTGTGTATATGTAGGGTCTGGCTGCAATCTGGCGGCATGCCGCTGCTCAAGAGCTAGCCAGATGGGTATGTGTGTGAATTGTCGTAGACAAGGTAAATAAGGCGATGCTACTTGAGTTTTGACACAGTTCGAAAGCGTTTCGAATGTGCTAGAAGACGCTGTTATCGGCTATCTATTGAGGTATACAAGCTGCCTGGGGTACTTCTAGTTTGATATCTACGCGCTGCACTTCGATTTCGTTGCACTTGTGCTCTGTGGACATAACTATCTAGCTCTCAAATTGACCAATCGCCAATGTTTGCCAAGTTCTGGATTGCAGTTGACTGGCATTTTTTATGCCAAGACAAGTCAGCTCGAGTACCTGAAGGCTAATACATAAGTATATCAATATATATATACACACGTCGTACTTTACGCCCTTCTATATCTATGGGCATCCATTCTAAAGCGACGCAGCTGCTTGGCACAAAACGATAATGAAGATGAAAGCTTCGATAACTCCAATATGGTCAAGCAGGGATATTAAAATAGATCTAAGTTGCATATTCGAGCATCTCGAAAGAGTTTGAATAGTGCATAGGTCCAAGAGGAGCTGGAGCTACAACTCAAGAGAGGGAGTTCTAGTCTGGGAAGTTAAGGAATGCGTTCGTATGTTCAAAGAATCTGATGCTCTAGGACGCCATATCATAGGAGACTTTCTAGATCATTATTCTAGATCAAACAACGTTTCACAAGTCTTGTAAAAGATGAAGTTTGATATCGATTTTTAATGACTTGAAGCAAACAGATTGATGGAGAGGTCTAGATGGGGTCAGGTGTACGGTCGGACGGATGGACGCACAGACAAATAGATGGAAAGGTCTAGAAGGTGCTAGCTGTACAGAGAGATGGGGAGGTGTCGATAAAGCCGCACGTATGGACAGAAGGTCAAACAGACATCCTTTTGGATACATAAATGCTGACGGACGAACTGAAGGATAGAAGGATGCATGGAAAAGTCTAGATGAAGTTGAGCATCCGTCAGACAGAAGGACAAATGCAGATGCTGATTGAATGAATATATCTTAAGGTTATAATACATCGACTACGCTTGCTATCTCAATAGTTTAGAGCGTCATAATCATATCTCAAGCAACAGCCTCATTCAGACAGCATTTCACATGAATCATATCTACTATGCTCAGCTCAGCTTAGCAGGGAGCTAAACATATGCAGAATCAAATATATAATAAAATCAATATGAAATACCCTTCAATATCTATACAAACAAAGTTGCTCTTTGATCCATGATTCGAGTAAAAATCAAACGCACATTGTGCATTATTTGACTTGAGCTGGGACCACGCGTCGTATAGTCGCAGGTTATCGCCATAATTAAGATCAATGCGATGTGGCCTTATCAAGTCGGCTCGGAAACAGCGACAGAGCGCAGTTCCCATCTTCATCAAGGTTAGCAGCTCAATGAGCTGCTTTCTCTTTCTATAACAAGTACGTCATGGTTTATGGGGAGCTTATCGCCTATGTGCATGTTCATTGTAGTTTAGACTCATTGAAGATGGCAAAACTAGACGATTGCCAGACTCGGTTTATTGTGGCTGTGAATCGAAGATAATCATATCAGCGACGTCTCCAACTCATTAACTCTGAGTTGCTCACCGGTTGTGTGAGTGTGTTGGCTTGTGCTGAGGCACGTAGCAGCATGTCATGAGAATCGCCGAGAAGGGTGCCGTTCGTTCTTTTGTGAACAGTTCAGCATATCTGATCAACATAGCGGCACGAACTGTTTCCCCAATGCACTTTGGCCGCAGATGACGTAATTGTCGGCAATTGTTGATTGCACGTTGAAAGCAATGCACAACATTTCATTGAGTAATTAATGAGCAATAACAATCAAAACAAAGAGATTCACTGTAAGTGCAATCATTAAATTCATTAGATAGCCACCTCATCAGCCTCCACTCGCCAGCCGTCTCTCAGAACTCGCATGTTGTTGTGTTGTTCTACAGCTCACCAAAAACAAATAAGTCCCCGTCGGGAGAGTTCGAAGAGGAGATACCCTGAATGAGCTTAGCTTAGAGCATACTAAGGGTATGCGAGAAATCGGGCACAGACGATCAGATAGAATGGTGGAGAGACAATCGAATGGATAGACACACGGATAGATGGATGGAAGGACAGAGGGAAGGATAGACAGATGGACAGACAGACAGACAGACAGATGGACAGACAGACAGATAGGCAGAAAGACGGTTAGAATTTATAGACCGACAGACGGAGAGAGAGAGAGAGAGAGATAGATGGAGAGATAGAAGGAAAGAGAACCAGGCGAACAAAAAGACTGTAAGACATACACTCAAATGCATATAGCTAGCTCTCCTGATCCTGATCCCAGTCGGGAGGGTTCGAAGAGGAGATACCCTGAATGAGCTTGGCTTGGAGCATACTTAGGGTGAGCGAGAGATAGGGCACAGACGATCAGATAGAATGGTGGAAAGACAATCGGATGGATAGACACACGAATCTATCACACGGATCTATCCATCTGGATGGAAGGACAGAGGGACGGATAGACAGATGGACAGACAGACAGATAGACGGATAGAATTTATAGACTGACAGACGGAGAGACAGATAGATGGAGCGATGGAAGGAAAGAGAACCAGGCGAACAGAAAGACTGGAAGACCTACACTCAAATGGATATAGCTAGCTCTCCTGATCAACAATATACAGGCGTATTTCTCTTACGCCTCTTTTTGCCTATTACATACAGTGTCCTGAACCCCATATACCATGTATTACCACTTCAAATGAATACAGGGTATGCAAAATCACAATCATGGGTCATTGGCAAATGTCACAGTCTCCGCGCCAACACACGCATAAGCACACACACCCCCACACACGCACACGCACACACAGTCACACAGCCACACTCGCAGTCACATGACACAGGTTATCAGGCACGGACTTGAAGATTGTGTACTACAGCTATGCCAAATCATTAATTGTCTGCAAATCAAGCAATCGATAGCTAGAAAGTGAAAAGTTGTAATTCAATCAAATATGCAAAGCGAATCGGAAAGACCAAGACGAAAAGACCTAGACTCAAATTGAGATCTAATCGACTTGCTTATGCATTCACGTTTATTTGCAATTATTGCACAAAACGATTCCTAGATTGGCAACAAATTTGATATAAATTGCAAATTATCGGACAGGTTGTTGGTTCAAGGCAAGTTACCAAGGGCATGGCTCATATATATATATATGTACATATAGTTAACAACTGATAAGCCCTAAAAACCTATGGAAACACGTGCATGACTCGAAGCAGGCAAAGCCTTCTAGCCATCTATCAAATACATTGTAAATGGGTGTGTTCATAAATGCATTTAGTGATTAGGCTTATTGCATATATTCGTGATTGGCAATATAACTTTGGGAAGAATTTTTGTGTTTCTTAAAGTCATGAGAATTGCAGAGCGAGGCAGTGACTAAGCAGAACTTGTAGTTTTCACAGAATCACAGTCATAGAGTCATAGAGTCATAGAGTCATAGAGTCATAGAGTCATAGAGTCATAGAGCTCTATAGCCATATAGCCATAGAGTCATAGAGTCATCAAGTCATAGAGTCATCAAGTCATCGAGTCATAGAGTCATAGAGTCATAGAGTCATAGAGTCATAGAGTCATCGAGTCATAGAGTTATAGAGTCATAGAGTCATCGAGTCATAGACTCATACACTCATAGACTCATAGAGTCATAGAGTTGTAGAGTCATAGAGTCATAGAGTTATAGAGTCATAGAGTCATAGACTCATACACTCATAGACTCATAGAGTCATAGAGTTATAGAGTCATAGAGTCATAGAGTCATAGAGTCATAGAGTCATAGAGTCATAGAGTCATAGAGTCATAGAGTCATAGAGTCATAGAGTCATAGACTCATACACTCATAGACTCATAGAGTCATAGAGTTATAGAGTCATAGAGTCATAGAGTCATAGAGTCATAGAGTCATAGAGTCAAAGAGTCATAGAGTCATAGAGTCATAGAGTCATAGAGTCATAGAGTCATAGAGTCATAGAGTCATAGAGTCATAGAGTCATAGAGTCATAGAGTCATAGAGTCATAGAGTCATAGAGTCATAGAGTCATAGAGTCATAGAGTCATAGAGTCATAGAGTCATAGAGTCATTGAGTCATAGAGTCATAGAGTCATAGAGCCATAGAGTCATAGTATCATACATCATTTATCCAATCCAAACCAATAGAATAAATAGTCCTCTTAATATATTACCCATAGGTAATTCTCCAGAAAAGTCGACTTTTTGTCACGTTCGACACTTTGGTTTTTTGTAATTATCTTGAAAATGCATCAATTTTAGTGCTGAAAATGGCAAAAAACTTCTTTATTATGACAAAATAGCACTAAAATTAATCCGTTTTCAAGAT
The DNA here is from genome assembly GCA_035045845.1 of Drosophila buzzatii. Classification (NCBI taxonomy): domain Eukaryota; kingdom Metazoa; phylum Arthropoda; class Insecta; order Diptera; family Drosophilidae; genus Drosophila; species Drosophila buzzatii. The sequence goes on along the minus strand of JAWNOS010000596.1, from coordinate 5,690,883 downwards.
AATTGCAAAAAACCCAAGTGTCGAAAGTGTTGTCTTTTCTGTAGAACTACCCATACACATATATTTAAAACGCATTTCTATTTTAAGTTCAATGTGCCAAAAATTTCGTAAGTTCCGGTTGGTTGCATTCCAAGAATCCATGTGCTCTACACATATTTTTATGGGTCCACATAGCTATACTATAGATTATATATATATACATACATTTTAGAAGAAACCAGAAACATAGTCGAGACGGCTTGACTACGAGATACCCTGAACCCTGAAAAAAACTAATACTCTTCCTTTTCTAGTACGTGGCATCCAAAGTACAATATCTGCGTATCCATAATATCTATCAAAATATACAAATTTGAGGGATCTAGCTAAAACGGTATACAAGAGCTCATAAAACGTAAAAAAAGTAAATGAATTTTCTATTTTTTATCGATAATTTAGAAAGGGGATTATCGAAAAAAAAAAAAAAAAAAAAAAAATAAACCCGTACTGCATAACTAACATACGAGTATTCATGTGAAATTTCAGCTCTTGTAGTTTCAGCTCTTTCCACGCCTCCTTCTGCCTGTTACATACATTTTCACAAAACCATTATACCCTGAATACACATTTTCAATGGGTTCAGGGTATAAACTGAAAGATCAGCATCGGATCCCGTGAAACTTTTTGATTGTTTATAAATATATATACATATTTGTAGGTAAATATGTATGTTAAAGAAAACGTTTCTTTTTGACAAGCGAAAGTAAATATGCACACGTTCGATCTACGCGAGCCGGCCGATCAGACTGCGCCGTTGCGTGGGAGAACGAATGAACGTTAGAAAAGGATGACGTATGCTCGAGATGTTTATCACTAGACTAAAACCATGGCAGGGCTATAGTGTCTTTAGTAGGTAGTATATTAAACTCTTGGCTTGGATCAGTCAGCTCTTGTCTTGGACGGGGGGGAAACCATGGAGATATTACATAGCTCTTATGTACGCATTGTGTCGCAGTGCCCACTCGACGGTTTATTAGATAGATTAATTGGCAAATATTATGATTATAACACGACGGTTCAGTTCAGTCGACTGGACATCTCTATATAGCTACCTAGTACACAGTAGGTATACAGTAGGTATACATATTTATATATATTTATATATTTATACGCTATAGATAGATGTCTGTCCCTCCATATCATGTGCATTAGACTTAGCGCGTATTGATTCGCCGATTGCTGATGTCGGCACGACGTTAATGTCGACTCAACTTTGATAAGCGCCGTGGCAAAAGTCGATAATCAGACTTATATTTAGAGAAGTCGCCTGGCCCGGCCACAGTTTTCCATGCGACACAGCCCAAGGCAGCAGACATTTAAAACGCATTCGCGCCAAGGATATCGATACAGGATACGACTAGGACTAAGCAAAGCCAAGGTGTAATTGCTTCGAGGACTATTTCAATAGAGACTCAAGGACATCAGTTAGCTTCGATTCGTAATTTAAGCAGATTTGGCTCAAGCACACAGCATGAAGCTGGAAGGCGAGAAGCGCATCAGCGAGCCGCCCAAGTATCTCAACGAGGACTTCTTCAAGGCCGCTCTCGAGGATGGGCTGCGCGATATGCGCGTCGACATCAAGAAGATCATATTCGCCGAGTCCAGCGGCGGTGGCGGGGAGAACTATTGCAGTAAGATCTATAGGGCTCGAGCTCTCTATCGCAGCAGCAAACGCCAGCTGGACGAGGAGCTGGCATTGATTGTCAAGAGCATTGCCATAACGCCGGCCACACAGTTCCTCGAGGAGCTGGCCGTCTATCTGCGCGAGAAGATCTTCTATTTCGATGTGCTCGGCAAGCTGGAGGTGCTCATCGGTGACGGCTCAAAGTTTGGCGCCAAGTGCTTCTACACGACACGCGAGCCCATTCAGACGATCGTCTTCGACGATCTCACACAGTACGGCTACAAGCTGGCCAATCGCCAGAGCGGCCTCAACGAGGAACACTGTGTGGTCATACTGAAGAAGCTGGGCAAATTCCATGCCAGCTCCATGGTGCTGGCCGAGAAGGTAAGCCAAAAGGGGGTAGAAACCGTTCCCAATCGCATGATTGGTCTATATAGTCCGATTTGTCTCTGGCAGGAGCCCAGTGTGCGGGAGCATTTCAGCAGCGGCATGCTGGACGAGAACTACATACGCACCAATGAGCGCTTCATCAACTTTATGACCCTACAGCTGCGCACGCTGGCCAACGTGGTGGCCAAGTGGGCTGGCTACGAGCAGCTGGCGGAGAAGCTACATCGCCACTGCGACAACATTAAGGAGAATCTGGTAATAACCGGTCGGCCGATACCGGGCGAAATCACAGTGCTCAACCACGGCGATCTGTGGGTCAATAACTTCATGTACAAATACCACGATGAGCTGCCCACAAAGCCCATCGATGCCATCTTTGTGAGTGCCCACAGATTGGGATCTCCCTTGAAATGCTAACAATCGCTCTCCTCTCCCAGGTGGACTTTCAGAACAGTTTCTTTGGCAGTCCTGGCTGCGACATTAACTTCTTTCTCAACAGCAGCGTCCAGCTGGACGTGCTGATGCACAGGCGCGAGTTCCTCATCCAGACGTACTATGCCTCGCTGCGCGAGAGCCTGGAGCGCATGCACTCGGAGTTCGTGCCGAGCTATGCGGACATTAAGCACGAGATCAATGCCAGAGAGCTGTACGGCTTCTTTTCGTCCTATGCCTTTCTGCCGATGATCACCATGCGCAAGGAGGACTCCTATGACATCAGCATTGAGGCCCTGACCGACCAGGACTTTGCCAAGAAGAAGGTCCAGCTGATGTTCTCCTCCAACCCACGCACCACGGACACCCTGCGCTATGCACTGCGACGTTTCGATGAGCTGGGCATCTTCGACTGAGGTCAGGCTAATGCTAATGCTAATGCGAATGCTTTATTTATATTTATAAACTTGCAGCTGGTTATCTATGTTTTTTTTTTTTTTATTGTCATACGGCTAAGATATACATATGTTGATATTTTTTTTTGATTATTTAAAAAAATATATATTTTTTTTGTATTTAATCGAAGCGCCTTATTTTCTTTACACACGTTTATATAAATAAATAAATACACATACTTGATATATATATATATATGTGGAAATGTTTACTCGCTAAAATTCCCAGGTCGAGAGCCATTTGAGGTTGTGCATCGTCGAGTTGGGCTCATTGGACAGCGGTCCGCTCATGCCGTAGGCCAGCGGCGAGAAGAGCACGAAGCTGTAGACGACCGCCGAGAGCAGCGAGCCGAGCAGCGCATGCTGCAGCCATCGGGGCAGCGATCGTATTATATAGTTGAACATAATGCCTGAAGAAGGAGATGGCAAGATGATGAGTGTGAGCGACTGCTCTATGCTTATGTGAAATCTAACTCTAGTGGAACATTATTAAGGCAATGAGGAAGCTGCTGAAGGTAGAGCTAGAGCTAGATGGTATATGCTCTATGCTAGTCTTATGGAATATAAATGCTGAAGAAGGAATTGGGAAGACGATGAAGTAGATGCAGATGAAGACGTAGATTAATGTATACAACCTTCGAATACCCTGTACCACTCTGAAGCATACATTTAGTTGAGCATATCCTAAGTAGCTGATGTGTAGAAGAATTGGTTGATGGAGAAACAGATAAATGTATCCGACTGCGGAATACCCTATACGAATACAAAACAAAGCTGTAGCTGAACATAATTTCATAAAAATGAATGTTGAAGATTTGCAACTTCTAGATGATGAATGCTCTATACTAGACTGAAACATAAGGCCTGAAAAGGAGCTGAGATGATGTCATGATGAAGGCTGAATGACTCCGCCTAGCTAATACCTTATACTTATATTTACTAATACATGCCCTATGCTATATATTTAGTATATATACTAGTACATATCCTATACTATATATTTAGTATTAAATTAGCCAAAGTGCAAAACTGTAACACATGACTTTTTTACATTTTTTACTCGCATTTCTCTTCTAGCAAACCGAATGACTTGAATTTTTTTTAAATATAGCTAAATTACTGTACCAACAAAACGAGACTAAGAACTCAAGCATCGATACAGTAGAAGTGAAAATACAGACCTTTGAAGTTACAATATTGAATTCGTCTGTTTTGCTTCTCAGCGTAGTACTAGCTAGAGTTAGAGAATTTTACATATATTCAATAATATATTGAAAGTCAACGATTTGCAGATACCCTGAGGTACCTTAGTTGCCATATTTGTTGACTACAATATAGGCTTTAAGTAGTTGACTCGCGTATACCCTGTACTAAATTTAAAGCGTGCTGACGAGGCGTTTGTCCGTTCAGTTATAAGAGGATGCCATGCTTTCCGCATACTACTAGAGGCTAGGCAAGTTTCTATACTTGCTATATTTTCTGAATACTACTATGAGCTTGACAAATTTTCATATAGTAATATAGCAAATATTCGACTTATAGATACCCTATATTGACATGCAATTGCAAGTGCACATAATGCCTGAAGTCAGTAAGCTGAAAGTTATATGTCGAGTGGAATCGAGAGAAGAGCAATGTGTCGCTATGTGCTTGCATTCGAGATACCCTATACTCTCTATACATCTCTATACATCTCTAAAAGAGATGCTGAGAGCAGTACTGATATCAGTTAGACCAAGATTATATATAGTAAACATTTCAAGACTTACCTGTGAGCAGCGAGTTGAATATGAGCGCTGGGAAGTAATGATGGAAGTAGAGCACTCGACCCATGGCCCAGAAGGGCAAATAGTGCAGTAGCCAGCCAATGAATAGCCAGGCAGCTGCCTGCAGGGACATGCGCTGTTGACTCTGATCGGGCACTACGGCGCTTTCGACTGGCTTTGGTGTACTCTCCGGCGGACAGCAGCTGCACAGTTGCTGTGTGGCATTTAGCTGCACTGCGGCGGCTTGACGGGCGGAGAGACCCGCGCGGCGTTGCTGCACAATGGCATTGCATAGGAAGATGGTGATGAAGAGCAGCAGAAAGACGAGATTGCTCCACCAGATGAAGGGATTGCCCAGCAAGTAAATGCGATAGCTGCTGCCCGAAAAGAATTGACCCTGAAAGCAGGAAATATTTTACTATTGCCCATTTATGTGGCAGGCGTGGCATGAGAGAGAGTCGTAAATCTCGCAGCTGTGCATGCTCTTACCCGATAATTAATGGGCCATTGCCAGGGTCGACTGGTGACTTCACCTTCCTTGGGCTTTAGGCCTGCATTGCCCTGCAGCATCACCGCGTGCGACTCCATAAAGCGCGCAAAGAAGCCTGGCGCATAGACGCTAAAGCTCACGCTGGGCACTAGCAGAGGCAGAGAACAGTTAGAGAGAGAGAGAGAGAGAGGGAGAGAGAGGGAGCTCTTACGTTGCTTATGCTGATTGTCCTCCACATTCCATTGGGCATTCTTGTCGCGTATGTTGGGATTGCAGGAGACCTCCTGCTGCTCAAAGCCCCACTTGGGCAGCTGCTTGCCGCTGGACGTGAGCGCACAGTTCTGCAGATAGTGCACGAACGTGAGCCGTGAGGTCACCGTGTGTATGGTGTCATTGACTTTGCCACCCACAATGAACACGCGCCACACATCGTTGACATCGCCCACGCCGAGCTGGAATGAAATCATTTTTGAATTCGCTTTATGAACTCTAATGAGCTCAATCGAAACGCACCTCGCCATAGCCAGTCACTTGTAGATGCTTTTTGGTCATGGGCGCGGGTTCGCTATGCGAGTGCAGATTCCGCTTGGTCACCAGATGCTCCAGCCGCAAGAGATCTCCGTGTCGCAGCAGAAGCAGCTTGCCCTTGGGCACCTCCTTCTGATTGTATGGCTTTATTAGCCAGATGTTGTTGTCGTCCTTGTGCGTGTACGTGGTGATCTATGGGATATGAGGATAGGGTTGATCTGTTTATCTACCATTAATTCACTCAGCCTGTAGGAACTCACCTGCTGCTGCCTTGCGCCGCTGCCCTTGGGATAGAGATGCGCGTGCGAGTGCAAATATCCGCCGCCCGTCTTGTGATTCTTGATGGTCACCAGCGAGCCGTAGGCAACGTCTCGCGGCATGCTCGCATTGTACAGGGAGTTTCCAATGAGTCGCGACTGAAATGCCGAGCTGTAGAAGCCGTCGCCATGGCCGCTGCGATTCAGCACGCTCAGATGAATGTAGAAGAAGATCGTATAGAGCACCACGGGCCAGATGATGAGCGCAACAGCGCGGCACGCAATCTGCTTGATCGTCTCCACAATGGGCTTCTCCAGGTCGCCCAGGATCAGCCAGAGCTCGCTGGCCGTGTGCAAGCCCACCAGCAGCACCACGAACAGACCCACAAACTTGACGCTTATTGTGCAGGAGAGCATGGTGCCAGTGAGCAGCAGCCAGAGCCACCAGCGACACGTATACGAGCCGCCGGCGGCGGTGCACTTGGATATCTTGACCATGCCCCACACCGAGCCCATCATGAAGAACAGCAGAATCGGATCCAGCAGAATATACTGATTGAGTGTCAGCATGCCCACATCTGTCGAGATAATTTGAGGTGAGTTAGCCATTCGCATATTGACTGAGTGAAGTTCGTCGCTTACCGAAGATGAGGTAGGCAGCCGACAGCAGCGCCGCCTCATAGGAGCGCGTCAGATCATAGACCGTATCGAAGCCCATGGGCATGATGAGAGCGCCGAGCGTAGTGCAGAACTGCAAGAGCAGAGTTTAGCTATAAATTATCGAGAGAACTTTAGCCCGATACTCACATAGCGCATGCCCTCATAGCGCGTTCCATTGTATTTGTCGCCAGGCTTCTCGAAGGGGAAGGTGCCATTGTAGCCAGTTAAATAGCCAGAGAGACCAATTAGCATCTGGAAGAGATGGAGAGAGAGCGAGTTGGTGAGTATGAGAGAGAGAGTGAGAGAGAGAGGAAGGTATATATTCAATGAGAGCTAGAGAATAGGCTAGAGAGAAGAAAAAAAAGCTAGATAAACAGGTAGACAGAACAGGGGGAAAGAAAGAGAGTGAGAGAGAGAGATAGAGAGAAAGAGAGAGAGAGAGAGAGCGTGAGAGAATACGACAGAGTGGAAAGGTATATATTAAATGAGAGCAAGAGAATAGGCTAGAGAGACGAAAAGATATAAACAGGTAGAGAGAGAGTGAGAGACAGACAATGAGAGATGGGGAGAGAGAGAGAGAGAGAGAAAGTGAAAATACACACAAAAAGAGACAAGGAAGGAAACGAAGAGATAGAGAAAGGTAGACAAAGAAGGAATGAAAAAGAATGAAAGTAGTTCAGATGAAGAGAGAGAAGGAAACAAAAAGAAAGAATGAGACCGGTTGAAAGAGAGAGAGAGAGAGAGAGAGAGAGAGAGAGAGAGAGAGAGAGAGAGAGAGAGATATTGAGATAAAGGTACATTGAGAGAGATATAGAGATAGATATACAAAGTCTCTTTATAAAGGAAGTGAGAAATAGAGAGAAAAAGAGATAGAGATGAGAGAGAGAGAGGGGAAATTTAGAGAGAGATATAGAGAGAGTTATAGACATATAGAATGAAAGAAGAAGAAGACAAGAACAGATATGTAGATACAAAGTGATATCCATATACATAGATAGAGACAGAAAGTTATATATAGGTAATTCTTCAGACTCTGTCACGTTCGACACTTTGGTTTTTTGTAATTATCTTGAAAATGCATCAATTTTAGTGCTGAAAATGGCAAAAAAGTTCTTTATTTTGACAACTAGTTAAATATATTGCTCTTGATTAGTACTAAAATTAATCCGTTTTCAAGATAATTACAAAAAACCAAATTGTCGCACGTGACAAAAAGTAGACTTTTCTGGAGAATTACCCATATGTCGGAGTTTGGTTCTTGTCCAGTTCTAATATTGTTTCCTTAGCACCGCGTGCCTTGCGCTTTCTCAAGCCGGATATAATACAACCTTCTTCTTTCTTTTCTATTTCTCTTTACTAAATCAAAGTGGACACATGACACGCTCAATACTAATACAATTTTATATATGTATGTATATGTAAGTTATTGTTATCTCACTCTATTGCATTGTCGGCCGAGACTACGCAGAACAGAAAGATCTGATGGGCTCGCAAGAGAAACACATGATATTGTGAGAAAGATACACATGAAGGAAAGGGATGGAAACCAATAACGGTAAAACAATATTTTGGTTCTCTTTCGTTCTCTTTACTAGAGATGATACATTATATCAGAGATGATACATGACATCAGGGCTGATACGAGAATAATTAAAATAATAATAATAAATAATAATTATCGGAGGTACAAATTAATAAAGAAATACAATAAAAATATCGATACGATATATAAATAATTAATTAGATAAGAGAAGAGAGAAATATAGAAGAGAAGTTAGATATGAAAATGCAGAAGGTTATATAAATAAATAGATAGTGAGGTAAGATAGCGATAGAGAACATAAAGAAAGACAAAAGAGAGGCAGCAGCTGAGATAGAGAACGAGTTTGGAATTTTCAAATCTTCTCACCTTGCCCAGAGGCGGATGCACATCGAAAAAGAAAGTGCGATTGATGTACCAGCTGCCCATTTTGCCAAAGTGCGTCTCATCCCAACTGAGAAAAGCAAAGTTCTGATCAGATGCAATTGGACGATGGCATTCATCAAATACTTACCAAATGTGATCCGGTTCGGTTACCTTGTAGAAGCGTGTGGCAAAGGTGATGAGGAAGACGAGACCCAGCAATGCCCACCTGCGCCTGCGCACGTAAACAATGGAAAAATGGGGTTTAGTGTACCGAGATTGTTGCTTCAGTCTTTTGGTTTAGCGCATTCTCACCCGTTGTCATTGCTGGCCTGGGCTGGCTTCGTTTTGGCTGGCTCTTTGGCTTTCGCCGTGCACTTGGGCGCCTTAACAACACTCGCGGCCATATTTTCAGTTACAATTTAATAAAAACATTAAACAACAAACAAAATGATTAAACAACTTTTTTTTTTCTTTTCTTTTCTCAACTGTTGCACACGTCAACAGCAGCGACAGACAAAGCTGGCATCCAGCAAGAATGCTTTCTCCTCTGGTCTTCTTTCATGCTCCCGCAATCACAACAGTTTGAGCCAACAGTCAACAGAAACCGGTCTTGGCCAGCATAAAACAGCTGCTGCAAAGCTTAGAGCTGCCCTGACCAAAGTGTTATCGATAAGATGGCTAAGCAAAGCTATGATAGTTACATATAAATAGCTATAAATAAATAAAAATATTGTTGTACGCATGTAAAATATATGTACATAAATGCCGAGCCACTTTTAATTAAATAATCATTTATTTAAATGTTTATAAACATTTCTCAATACATTTCCGTTGCTCTAAAGTTTGAGCTGCGCTGAAACACCCTGTGCTTGCTGCTGCACCTCTTTCTGGCATAAAAAGTGTTGCATACTTTGGGGCTGTTCTGTAAATACGCTGACGACTGCTTGAGCTACTAGAAAAAGCTGTGATCGACTAGCAGCTACCCTGCATTTCTTACATTTACACAAGGCAAATGGAAATTAGTTTTTGGTTGTGCGTTGGGAATAAAGTGCTTCGATGAAGGCTTGTAGCTTATTTGGTCGGATAGCGTTTGCTATACCTGCGGATTTGATATGAATGGCTGCAGATAGTAATGCAGCTAGACTGGCAACGTATGTTTATCAGATAGCTCGCATATCAATTGCCAGCCAATGGCAACGAGCAGGATATTCGCTCTATGCTTTGCTTTAAATCATGCCACTTGATATTACTTTATGCGAATTGAAATGCCAAAGCAAAGCTTTATTTATGTTTGAAAACGAAAAGATTTTCGATTTCTTAAGGCAAATTTAGTTGAACTAAAGTTAAACTACATTATAATTAATATAATGAAAAACGGCCAGGTCTCAGGCAATTCAATTGTTGAAACTGAACGATTAAGTCTTCCTCACATTCAACTCTGTTGGAACTAGATCAACTAAAACTATATACAAATATATATATATATATATATATATTGCGCTTCTATTGTCACTAGCTCAACTAATGACTAGTTTTAGCTAATTCTAGCTGATCCAGTTGCGATATGAATATTATATTGAATTATATCAGCTCTATGAGAAGACGATTCATAGCTGCTTGCCAACTCTTCCATTAGGCCAATTGCAATTCATCACCTCCTATGGCCAACCCAAACCACATTCATTGGACCCTAAACTATGCTGTGTGTGTGCTTTCTAAGGTCATCTCCATGTCAGTGCAGGGCATATGTAAAAGCAGTCAAGAGTGCGTGTATTGAAGATGCGGCTGGTAAGCGGCGTTTGGTCAAGCAGCTGAATGAGTTATTAGCCAAGCCAAGTGCGGCCATGTTGCGCCCCCGCTGGCCAAATGCGCTGCATTTATAATGAAAGTTGCAGTTGCGCTGGCTAAAGCTGGAACACCGACTGAATGCTGGCCAAGTTTTATGCACATTTAACACTTGTAAATGGCCAGCAATCATTTGAGTCGCTTACACGATGTCTCAGCAGCGGCTGGGCCAACCACCTGCAAAGGCGCGCCTCTACCTCGGCCTCTACCTCGGCCTCTACCTCTCCGCTCTTGTTGCTGTCTGCTCTGCTCCCTTTTGGCATTTTGGGCCACGTTCTTTTGTTGTTTGGCCAGCTAAAAACAACAAGCAACAGGCAATGATAATTACGATGATGATGATGATGATGATGACGACAAAGCTTCATTGGCTCGACTCGTCTCGCAGGGTTTCGCTTTCAGCCAAAGGGGCGCGGGCAATGCCTGAGTTTATATATATATAGAGAGTTTTTTTTAGACGTAGCAGCGGCTTTAATCGCTTTGATCTTGGCGCACAACAGTTAATTGCACGCTTGCTGCACAGTGGCTTGGTGCTGTGGCCATCGCTGCTGCTGCTGCTGCTGCTTGCAACGGCAGCGTGGCAATTTGTAAGATAGAAACGTTGCCAGGCACGCCGTGTGGCAGCTTCAATCAAATTAATTGCGTGCTGCAGCGGCTTGTTGTTGTCGCTCTTGTTGTTGTTGTTGTTGTTGTATGTTTTGTGTGACACTTACAGGGTGGCAGACAAAAGGGTTGACCACAGCGAGTTGCTGCAACATGAACAGCTGAGCATGCGACCGAAATTGTTGCCATCAATTTGAGAGTCTCTCATTAAACTTATGTCTAATTGCCCGGCCCCGCTCAACAGCCCTGCCTCTCCCTTGCAGTTGAACAAACTAAATACAGTAGTCGCAATTAACTTAATTTCGTTTCGACTCTGGCAGCTCTCATTGCTATTAAAATTCTACTTAAATGCACAATTTTCGCTTTGCTGTGCATCTGCCTTGAGCATTATCCCGGCATGGCTCAGCAATTGTAGCATTGCTTGGTAATTGCTCATCAGCTTAAGAAGCCTCAAAGCTATGCATGCGGTTGACTTGTTGCTGCAATTTGCCAAATATGCTTTTCATTTTGTTAAACAACAGCTGAGGTAGCTGCAGCCGCGATCTGTTCCCTAGGCAGCCAAAACTTTCCACTAATCAAGTGTTTTCAAGTTTACAAAGTTTATGAAGTTTTTCAGTTCAAGTTTTCGACAAATTTGATTTGCTATCAAGCCAAAGCCTCTTCATGTTTGACCATAGCTTATCTCTATTTAGATTGGCTTTCGTATAAGCTTGACTTGATTTTCGCTCAATTATTTTGATTTTAGGTCGACTTGAAATCGAATCAATATATAATATTATATAACATTTAGATAGATGATAGATTTCAAGATTTTATACAAACAATACCAAAATTGTGTGAAACTGAATTGCATCAGTCCTCTCTGATGCCCTAATACGAAGGAAGCTGATTCCATATCGAGAATAAAAGCTAAGCATTAGTAAGAGTGCTTAAGTCGGGAATGCTCGACTAGCTGATACTCATTAAGTTGTGTTTTACTAAGGGAATTCCAATTACACTGAATAACATTATTTCTAGAGGAGGTTGAGAAGAGCTGTTCATGAAGAGCAATAGATTAGTCGACGAATGAATAACATCATTTCTAGAGTGATTTTCTAAATTCAATTTTTAGAGCGTGATGAAAAATATATTGATAAAATCACATTGCTTTATATAGAAATATATACACTAACAATGTCAAGTCTCTCTCTCTTGTGACCTATAGGATAACTTATATAGAAATACTTTCAAATTTAGAGACTTCAGATTTTATTATTATTATTATATAATTTGTTTATTATATTATAATATACGAATGGACGTACAGTCGGACCTGGCTCGTTGGCCTCGGGCTACGTTGTTCCCATTAATTATATTTACTTGTCGCCTCCCTTTGACTGTTACATACACTCTCACACATTCTCATTTTTAGGGCATATTCCATCTTATATTCAATTGAAATAAAAGGCAATAAATGTTTAAATGTAAATAATTTTATATTATATTTTTCTGGTTTTCTCTTTGAATACACTTAAGCGCTATCAATAATAATAATAAAAAAAAAATTATTTACAGATTTGAATCAAATTGAATTTAAAGCTATTAACACATTTTCGATTTAGGCTTAGGACTTAGGGGCTAGATTAAGATCGAAGCTGCGGGCTGGCCACGCAGACGTACTCGTAGATCAGAGCCGATCGTGTGGCGGCCAGCGTGCAGCCCGCCCGAGCTATATGTACAAGGCTGAGATCCGGCCAGGCCGAGTCTCGCTGTGGCTGCTACACGCGCGACTGATGCGGATTGTAGACTGGGACGTTGTGGAAGCTGATGCCCGCATAGAGCGGCGCCTGGGCGGAGGCTGGAGGCGCCGTCACGGCCAGCATCGATTTGCCGCTGGCAAAGAGATGTTTCTTGGGCAGCGCCGCGGCTGACGACTTGTGCTGCGTCATCAGCGAGGAGCTGGGCGAGCCACCGGCTACCAGGCGACTGCGATAGCTCTCGCAGGTCTTGCGCGACCACACCCACATGCCGGTCAGCGTGCCGCCCACTAGCTGAAAGAAGATGCGCACCAGCGCTGGCCAGGCGCTCAGCTGAGCCGGCTGCACGCAGTCCTCCGGCGTCGCACAGCTGGGCACTGCGTCCACGTATCGCTCACAGAAGGCCGCCACCACGGCCGCCGCCGTCGGCACGAAGAAGAGCAGCGAGAAGATCACAAAGCGTTTGCGTATCTGGGCGAAGCGCTGATGCGCCAGCGTTGGCTGCAGCTGCTGCTGCAGCGAGTGCAGCGAGCGGGACGCGCGCAGCGTAAAGTAGAGCCCGAGGAGCAGCAGCGCCAGCGCTGGCAGCTCCACAAATCCCGGCGCCGTGCACATGCCCGTCAGCTCGCTGGGTCGCACGCGCTCCAGCAGCAGCGCGGCGATGGGCGGCGCCAGCGGCGGCACCCAGGCGAGCACATGGAATAGTCCGGAACGTTTCTCGAGCGCCTCGCTGGACCACTTCTTGTGCGAGGACAGATAGAAGCAGAGCGCAAAGATGAGCCACCAACTGGCGGCGCACAGGCTCAGGTACGAGGTGCTGATGTACGAGGCCAGGCAGGGCGGGCTGAGGGCGCAGGGCGCTCGACCCCCTCTGCCGCCCGGCTCCTGCAGCAGCGCCAGACTGCGCGCCTGATGGAAGACAATGCGCTCCAGATAGCAAACGCTGAACAGGTTGTAGCACAAGCAGAGGAACAGCACCGGACGCTCCGGATAGCCAAAGCGCGTTGGCTCCGCCCAGAACGTGACCAGCGCGAACAGCGTCAGCACAAAGCACACGGCGGACAGGCCCAGGACGAGACTCTCGGTTAGCTTCTTCTGCTGCGTGGAGTGGAACGCATCGCGCTGACACTGCGGCAGACACTCCTCGGCGCTCAGCGGACTCATGCTGAAGTTCTGCGGACAGAAGCTACCGCCGCCCAGGCTGGCTGCTGAGCCCGGCAGTCCGTTGCTGGGCGGCGACTTGCCCAGCTGTGCGGACATCTTCCAGGCCAGCCAGGACCAGTACATTTGCTGCTGCTGTGGCGCCGGCGGCTCTGCTGCTGTTGTCGGCTGTCCATCGGCATTTGGCGCTGCCACGCCCACGCTGGCTGCCTCACTGGCTGCCGCCTCCTGCGGTATTTGCATGCAGAGCTCATGATTCTCCGGCTGGGGCAGCGAGTCGCAGCTGAGAAATTGCGGCCACAGCTGCATCAGCTCTGGCGCCGCATTCGCTGCACACTCGCCCTTCACTGTCTCGCACAGCGACTTGCACGCAGTCACGGGGCGTGGCACATCCGGGCTGCAGAGCGGAAACAGCGCCGAGCAGAGCAAAAAACGTGCGCGCCGCGAACAACCAGACTCGATCAACGGCAACAGTTTGGCTATCTGCAAAGAGACAGAGAGAGAGAGACGAGGGAGATTAATTATTATAAATTTATTCATAATAACAGAGGCCAATAGAATTTAATGGAGGCGTAGCTACTTTGCACTTGCTCTTACAATGCCTGCGGCATCATATGTGTATAGTCATGTATACCCTACTACCACGCCCAGCTGTTACTCTGTCTTTTAGCCAAGAGTCTATCATGCAGCACTATTGCATACTATTCAATATTCATTAACTGTGGAGCTTGAGAAGAGCTGTTCCTGAAGAGCAAAAGATTAGTCGACGAGAGGCAAAATGTCTTTGTGTACGACACGTCAAGTGGCAAGATCAGAGCGAATAACTCTTTCAGCATACCAAAATGTGTATCCATTTATGATCTGAAGTATATATATATATAAAATCGCATCATGTGTTGTTGACTTGATCTTAAGCTAATATGCATAAATCATAGACTTAATTTCTGTATTAGGGCAAGCCAGAACCGAAGAGACCGGGAATGCATGAACATCCAAGCCGGATTGCTAGCAATGAAAGATCATTGAAACTGAAATCTTGTGTGCGCAAAGAGATCTTACTGAATAATACAAATTTTGCATCATTTTTATCAATCTAGTGCGGTTTCTAGCTACAGTCGAGTCTCGATAATTCGTAATGGCAATGGAACAGAATTTTTGAGGAATTACAGAGTTTGTCGATTTATCGGGGTTTCCATTTAACGGGGCTTAAAAATCAAAATACGAATTGAAGAGGTTTCACATCGTTTCAAAAATTTAAAATTAATTAAAAATAAATAAAATACACATTCAATTCAATATTATGTATTTAAAAACAAAATGATTTTAACAAAAAATTAAAACTTAAAAAAGTTTGTAATTTTTTTATTGTTTATTTTTATGTATGGGATTTTTACGAATTAACGAAGTTTAATCAAGGAATCAGCAGTTTTTTACGGTTTTCGATTCAACGGGCTACGAATTATCGAGACTCGACTGTAGTTGGGTTTCATGATAAAAAAGTAATCTAGATATATAGCTATAGACCTTTGTCCAAGTATATCGAACTACAATTTGTACACCTATAGTTAAAGGCAAAACAAGTCTTAAAAACAAAATCTGATTGGGTAACGCTACTCCTATTATAGCCAAATATATACTATCTTAAACTAAAATTGATCGCTGCAAGTTCAACTCTTTTCAACTTCAGTCAGCTCCCTTTCGTAATGCCAACTGCCTTCACATTCACAATCTCGACGCTTCACTTGCCATGGGCTTGGCATCATTAACCCATTTTAATTGAAAGTCAGGCCAGATAATCTTCATAGATCTGAAGCTTTATCAATTAAGGCTGAGGAGTAGTTGTGCCTCAGGCAAACTTGAAAGTTTGCCGCTAAATAATTAGATTGAAGTGAGCTAAAAAGAACGCGAACCTAGCAAATATTTGCGCCAAGTTAAACAACAAATACTAAAAAAAAAAAAAAAACTCAATTCTAAACAATAGAAAGAAAAAAAATGTTTTTAACAATAAAATTGTCGGCGTTCCCATTCACACCTCACACCTGGACAGGGGCGTCGGCGCCGTGGGCTTTTGTTAATTGTTATTGTTGCCATGGCTGTTGTTGTTGCATTTGTTGTTGCTGTTCCTCATTGATGTCTATAATTTTATCTAATAAAAATGCAATAAAATTGTAGTCAAACGTAGACGCGCTTGGCGCGTTTATCTCTTTGTTCTTTTGCCGACTGAATCGCGTCTAGTCACAGCCCCAACAACAGCAATGGCAACAGTCATCAAATGTTAACAATATAAAATTGGAAAAAAGTAAACGACAGCAAAGAAAGTATATATATATATATATATATATATATTATCTAATTGCATTTGTTTACTATCAATTAAATAGTTTTGATTATCTAACAATCGCTATCTGTGAGACAGGCGAACTCTTTTATCTTTAGCCAACTATCAAGTGATTTTAGGAGTTGAACAATGTAATGCGAGATGTATAAGTTGTAGTATAAGCGATTCGGATCAAAAATATATATATATAAATATATATAGATTTACTTTATTTACTCTTTGAAATGAGCTTTAAGAAGGTCTTTCGAATGCTTAGAGTTATTTGAGCTATGGCTGCATTATCCATTTTCAGGAGAAACGGACGGACAGCAGGACATACGAAAAGATTGAAGGATTGATGAACGAGTAGAAGGACGGGGGGAAAGATAGAAAGAAAGACGAAAGAAAAGCCGGGAGCAAGGAAGGAAGGCAGCTAGAAAGGAAGCAGGCAAGGAAAGAAGAACGAAAAGAAGGACCGACAAAAAGAATGATGAAGAAAGAGGAAGCACAGAACGAAGGAAGAATAAAAGAAAAGAAGTACAGAAAAAAGGAAGGACGGAATGAAAGAAAGAAAGAAGGAAGGAAGCAGTGAAGGATGGACACGTGGAAGAACGAAAGGAAAGAAGAACGGAAAGAAGGACCAACGAAAAGAATAATGAAGAGGAAGCACAGAAGGAAGGAAGAACGAAAGGAAAGAAATACAGAAGACGGAATGAAAGAAAGAAAGAAGGAAGGCAGCACTGAAGGAAGGACACAAGGAAGAACGAAAGGAAAGAAGAACGGAAAGAAAGACCAACGAAAAGAATAATGAAGGAAAGAGGAAGCATAATAGGAAGCAAGAACGAAAGAAAAGAATTGAAAGGTGGGATGACGGAAATGTGGACGAGCGGAAGCACAGAATATAGCAAGCAAGCACAAAAGGAAAGAAATACAGAAAGAAGGAAGGACGGAATGAAAGAAAGAAGGAAGGAAGGAAGCACTGAAGAAAGGACACAAGGAAGAACGAAAGGAAAGGAGAAACGGAAGAAGGACCAACAGAAGGAATGATGGAGAAAGAGGAAGCACAGTATACAGCAAGCACGAAAGGAAAGAAGTACAGAAAGAAGGAAGGACGGAATGAAAGAAAGAAGGAAGCACTGAAGGAAGGGCACAAGGAAGAACGAAAGGAAAAAAAACGGAAAGAAGGACCGACAGAAAGAATGATGAAGAAAGAGAAGCGCAGAAGGATGCAAGAGCGAATGGAAAGAAATACAGAAAGAAGGTAGGACGGAATGAAAGAAAGAAAGAAAGAGAGAACGACTCAAGGAAGAACGAAAGAAAAGAAAAGAGCGCAGAAAAAAGACGGTGAGAGCACAGAAGAAAGAACAAAAAGAACGGAGAACGCAAAGGTGGCATGACGGCGGCATGGAAGGAAGTACAGAAACATGAATGAACGGAAGCAAGCACAGATCAAATATAGACAGTCAAAAGAACAGACAAATGGATAGACAGACAGACAGACGGGCAAACGAACATATTGCAGAATGCAGTCTATAGATAAACGAAAAAAAGTATGGAATAATCGTCATACATTCTGATCGACAGAGAAACCATAAGAGTGCAATAGATTAATACGTCAAACTCTTCAAGCTGTATATAATCAGTTTTTGTAGTCTGTCACGCATACTTCACCCAAAATTTGTACCTTTAAGGAATAATAGTAATCAAAAGAGTTATACGAGCAACACTTTGTAGTCCAATTATGAAAACAGTTAACATGACATTAACATGCTATGTCGCATAACATTGCTATAGCATAGGCAAAGATAGTTTTCTCTCTGTAGACCATTGGAGTGTCGTTGCAGTGAATGCAGCTCTTTGATAATATTGTTGAATTTCCCATTAGCCGATGACAAATGTGGTTTGTGTGAAAATTAGCGAGAAACTTCGCACATGTGAACGGCGATGCGTGGAGGGGCCTAACGGCAGGTGAGTCAATATCGATATGGCTTCCCATGCCCGTTCGCAAGTGTTAAATGCAATTACGAGCTAATTACACGCAATGCATCGAATGCCTGCAAATGGCATCAACAAAAAGCAAACCAAACCGTTTCCGAGTTGCGACTATTAATTGCAAAGCCTGAAACAACTTCAATCGCAGCGATCCGCGAACTGAAGAAATAAGAGCTTAGAGAGAGAGAGAGGGAGAGAGGGAGAGAGAGAGAGAGAGAGACAAGAAATTATGATACATAATAATAAAGGCGAACGGGGTCCAGACATGTCCGTCAAATGATGACGCTGACACTGACGATGACGAACCCCGAGCGTCCCGAGCGAGGCATAAAACATTTATGAGTTTGCGGAATTTGTGTCTAGAAGACGACCAAAAAGGTTTGCGGATTTGGGTCTGCGCTTAACGCGTATCTTAGCCACAAAAAAAAAAATAAGCAAAGAAAGACTGCATCAAATTAGTGAGACGTTTTCTCAGGAAAGAGCCCAAAAACGCTAAGAACAACAGCCAGAAAAAAAAAGAAGAATGCGCTGGCTTTGTGACTCCCAGTGCGGCACTTTGACATGCATTTGATGGGTTGACATGCGGTCCCAAGACCAAGTCTCGACCGAGCTTCAACTCCAACTCCAGCTCCAGCTCCAGCTCCACCTTCGCCTGGCCTGGCTTGGCGACCAACATTCGTCGAGCTTGAGTTCGGGTCTCAGTTTCGCATTCATTCAGCTCGCACAGCTTTAGCTGTGCTCTGGCTCGCTTTTGTTGTCTTGGCCAACATACTTCTTGTTGTTGTGGCTATAATTAAGGTACATTAGGGCAGTCAATAGCCACACACACACACACACACACACACACACACGCACAGTGAATCACTGTATTGCCGTTGGTCATGTGGAACAGCGCATTAGGCACGCAATATCCAATTTGTATACTCTTCAGTCCAGATATATGCATGCAGCTATGCAATATGAAACAGATATATATGTATATAGACAAATATATATATATATATCTGAACTAGTCTAGCTATGTTCAGAGCAACTCTACATAGAACTTTTACGATATTCAAGCTGCTTGCGAGGTATTTCAAAGTCGTTTTCTATTTTGAGTTTGATTCTCGCTTTGATTTTTCAGTTCAGTTTCTTTTGTTAACTTTGAGGCTGCCGCCCGTGAACTAGTGTCAGATTGAGGTAGCAGCCAGCTCACTTGCCCTTTCTCCCAAACTCTGGCCTCGCTCAATCGTTCTCTATTATGACCCAGAGGCAATAATAATTTAATGATGCTGCAGTCAGGCTTCAACAATGGCAACAAGTGTCAGAGCCCCATCATCATCATCATCATCAGCATCAGCATCAGCATCAGCATCAGCATTATCATTATCATGATTATCATCGTCGTCATAGCCCAGGCCGAAAACTGAAAGGCAATCAACCTAATAGACAGGCCAACCGCATTTACAGTCATAGACACAGGCTGTTCAGCCTCTAAAGGAGAGAGGGCAACAGAGACAGTGTGTGTGTGAGAGAGAAAGAGGTAGACTAGCTACGAAAGCTGTTTCACGCTTTTGAGCCACAAACAAACGGCCGGCCAAGTGTCTGAAATGTGTTATTAATGCCGCTTTGTGCTGTTCTTTTTCTTCTTTTTGCTGCCAAATGTAAAAGGGCAAACCCGACTTGGCCACAGTCTCTCTCGCCCATCTCCAACTCCGTCTACGTTGGTCTCTACCCCTGCTAACCCGGCGAGCTCCATCTGCTCATGCGGCTAGCCAGCTGCCTGCCCCAATGCCCATTCCCGAGCCGAGGCGGTTTTGCGTCTGCGCATCGAATGCAATCTGCAACGCTGTGAGCATTTTTTGGCCACGCAGTTGCCGCAAAAAACGAAAGAAAAACAAAAAAAATGAAACAAAAAACATAAAAAAGAGGCCGCAATTCGCTGCGCCGCGCCGACGCGCAACGCGATGCACACCCGACAAAAGGCAACAAATTCGTTTTGCCCAGCATAGAACGTCAAAAAAAAGAGAGACAAAAATGAGTTCAAATTAAATAGAGCTGGCCATATTTGGCTAAGCTTAAAGAAATTATGCTTTTAATTGAAATTAAAATTAATTTTGAAAATTTGTAAGTAATATTTATATATTGATTTAATTTATATAATTATACCCTGAACCCATTGAAAATGGTAAATCAGGGTATAATCGTTTTGTTAAATGTATGTAACAGGCAGAAGGAGACGTCGCAGACCCCATAAAGTATATATATTCTTGATCAGCATAAAAAAATAAGTTGATTGAGCCCTGTCCGTCTGTCCGTCCGTCCGTCCGTCCGTCCGTCCGTCCGTCCGTCTGTCCGTCCGTCCGCCTGTCCGTCCGTATGAACGTCGAGATTTCGGAAACTACTAAAGCTAGAGAGCTGAGATTTCACATGAATACTCGTATGTTAGCTACGCAGTACGAGTTTATTTTGTTTTTTCGATAACTTATCCCATTTCCAAATTATCGATAAAAAAAATCGTTTCAATTTTTTATGTCTTTTTTAGCTAAAGACTTCAAATTTGTATATTTAGATAGATATTATGAATACGCAGATTTCGCCCCCTTCGCCCCCAATTTGCAAAAAACGCATTTCAAATACTAGAGACTAGAGGCACATAGATATATTTAGATATTCTTAATCTACTCTGAAAAGTTCATCAAGATCATGCATCTAGAAATGGAGTTATAAGTGTTCAAAGTATAGCCCAACCCACCCCCAAGCCACGGCAGCAACTGTGCGGTTAGCAGAGCGCGCGCCTATACGTGCGTAAAGAAGAAGAGTATAGCCTTTTTTGGGTTCAGGGGATCTCGTAGTCGAGCCGTCTCGACTAGAGCCTTCTTACTTGCTTTTATTTTATTTTATTTTATTTTATTTTTTTTTTGTAATACCCAATTTAAAAAAAAAAAATATATATATATATATAATATTTTTAAAACATGTTTTTTTCTCTAAATTGAATTAGACATTTTTGTTGGTATTTAAATGCTAAGAATACAAAAAAATTGCTTTCAAGCTCAGCGCGAATTAAAAATAAAATCGATCATGAAATTAACTTTTGTGTCATCGAGTTAAAGTGTGTGTGTGTGTGTGTGTGTGTGTGTGTGTAAAGTGAAAAAGTTATGCTTAATTTGTTTCAGCTAAAATTAACAGTTTTTGTTCAGCTCTTTTTTTTTTCAATTCATCTCTAAGCATACGCACAGCGCTTTGTGTCCAACGCTTTCAAGTCGAGTTTCGTTGCGGCTGTGGCATTTTATATAAACTGCTAAAGGGTATATTAACTTGGCCAACAAGTGTGCTAGGCAAGTGCTCTTTGAGCCTATAAAGTGCAGGGCAAGAGAGAAGAGTTGAAGCTATGCTAACTCTGTCCAACTGCGCGTTGCTTGAGGAGTTTTAGCTTGAAAATTAGCTTTTATGGATTGTATTTAGCTAGAAGCTGATTGAAGCTTGGTTTCACTATATCATATTCCTAAGTCGTGAGCTTTTGTAGAACAAATAGAGAGAAGTGTAAGCCTAGCATGAGCAGAGCTAAGCAGTTGAGGATTGGAGTTTGGGAACAGAGCAGCAGACGCGATTAAGAAATGATGATTTATTTATGAAAATCTTTTTTTTTTTAGATAATTTCTTAGTTAATAACTTTTAGCTTCATTATATATCTTATGCAAGAGCATTTCGTATTCGTTATGCCTTTCACATAAATATATATTTATATATATTTTTTTTCTGTTTGACTGGCGGCAATTCCTTCAGTTCAGCCTGTTTCACACATTTTTTTAACATTTAATTTTATTTATATTTTTTTTTTTAATTTTTCATGTTGTTTCTTTGACGATTACGACGTCTCGAGCAAAGCTAAATAACATTTAATCTTGTTTCGGTTTGATAATGTTTTCGACTCGACCGTCTCGACGCTGGCTTGTTGCCTGGCCATGTTCACAATTCAATTACAAGTTAAGGAACAGCAACAACAACAACAACAACAACGACAACAACAACAGCAGCATGAGGCACAGTTGACACCTGAACGTAAACGCAAACTTAATGATTTCTCGATTTTGATTAATGGTTTCGGCGCAACGAAATCAAATGAAATGAAAGCAAAGCGAAGCCAAAAAGGCAAAGCATTCATGTTTGCCCCATCGATTGTTGTTGCTGCGGCACTTTGGCTTTGAATATTTCGAAAGGGACAGCAACAACAACAACAACAACGCACAGAGCTAGCTATAAACATATACATATAAGTGTGTGCATGTGTGTGTGCATCTATGCTTGGGGCCAGTGTCTATCTGGGCTTGGCGGCATCCTCCATTCATTAACGCTTAATGCCTTTAGCCATGATCCTCGGCTCGCCGGCGACATTTAATGCGCCCAGACATCTGCATAATCTGCTCTTAAGTAATGGATTAATTTATAATTTTCTACGCTACATCGTCGTTGTTGTCGGCTTCGTTTGCTACATGCTACATGACTGCATGCTACGTGGCCATTGCTACCTGCACTCCGGGTGCCCAGACTCCCAGCCCGAGCATACAAATTATAGGCTTAAGCGCCAACCTAACTCGACTGCCATCATGGCAGTGGCAACTGGAACTGTTCTGCCTTTTGGCTCAACCAGTTGGCCTGGCACCCCTGCCCCTGCCCCTGCCCCTGCCCCTGCCCCTGCCCCTGCCCCAGCCTTAGTCCCAGCTCCTCAGCACCTGCAACTGCAATTTGTTATAAGATTAGCTTGCTGCAGCCCAAGCCATCTAAGATATTGAATGAAACAGTAGCCAAAACTTGACTGACTGATTTGTTAGGCTAGATCTTAACACTATATATTTACTAATATATATATATATATACTTACTTCTATATATAATAATTTCACTAATCTCTAATTCACTTCCATTTCAGTTCATCTTCAGCTGCTATTTCTTAGATCTTTTCTGCTTTACTTTTATTTATGCCAAACTGTTGCCATATAATATTTGCGTTCCCAGCATTTGGCTGCGTGACTGATCTCCATAATCATTATTATGCCAATCATCATTAGCGCAGCTCATCATGAGCACTATGATCATGATGATGTTGCTGATGCGTGAGTTCTAACAACTTCAGTCAGCTACTTGAGCTTTCAGCGAGCTCGAAAGACAGCTAGAACTATGAATGAGTTCGATGTGTGTGAGCTAGAGGTGTATATATATATATATATATATATATATATATATATATATATATATGTGTGTGTGTGTGTGTGTTCTTTATGTGTGAGCATCTTTGCTGCGGTTTTTTTTTTTGTGTTATCTTGAGGCTGCATCTAGGCGGCGACTTTAGCCTCCACAAATTGCTCAGCTGCCACAAGTGACAAGTGTTGCAAAATGCTTGAGCAAAGTACCGCAAACTAGACACACACACAGATACACACATATGCACACAGTGAATGGCTCGCACAGCTAGTAAATCTTGAAGCTTGGCAGCCGCGCTTGGCCCAGTCAAAGTCAAGTTTGGTCAGCCGACAAAAGCGTCGTTCACGATCTTCATATGAGCACAGGACGGCAGCGTTTTATCTTGCTGTCAGTTGTTGTTGCTGTTGTTGTCAGTGCATTTATTTGATTTGCGCTTTATTTGATTTAGTTGCTCGCTTAACGGCCACGTTGCGAGCCATTTGATACGAGCCAAAAGCCAGGCGAGCCAGGCGAGCGGGGGCGGCTGTAGGGAGCGTAGAGTTTGAATTCAGTTTGGATTATCGCTGTGGCTCTGGGGTATTGAAAGCGGCAGCAGCGGTCGCTTTGAAGTGCGCCAATTGATTTAATTTGTTTTTGAAAGCGCTGCTTGCAATTAGCGAAGCTCTCTGTTCGCGATCCCCAGCTAGAAATGCGAACTCAAATATGAATAATATGCGCGAGTGTTTTTTGGGCCAGCTGTGGAGTTGGCGTTGCTGTTTTATTTTCATTTTTTCATTTTCTCATTTTGTTTTGTTATTGTTGGCCAACAGGTTACCGTGAGAGGCAAATTTGGAGCTTTGCTGGCCGTCAGGCGTTAATTTGCATAATTAAGACGCCGCCGCGTGACAACGATGCGATGATAAATCGAAGCCGCCGCCATCGAGCAGGGAAAAGCTAAAAAGCAAATGCAAAATCCGCGATGACATCATAGCTGCTGGCCAAGCACAACGGATAGATAGATAGATCTGAAACAATCAGGCCGACTTTTGTCTCTATAATTAAGCCAGCTGATAAGCGGCACAGTCGATTGGTGCAGTTGCAACAAACATGCGGCGGGGCATGCAACTGTCAACGAGCATTGCCGACATATGAATGTCTTCTCACAACTAATTGACGTTTTGACTGCCGACGATTGTCATTCAAAAGCCAATGCAATGGCCAGCCAAACGAAATGAAACGAAACGAATTGAATTGAAATGAAATGAAATGAAATGTTTGCCGACGTTCTTGGCTTTTGCCTGCCTGCCAGCCAAGCGGCCAGCCAGGCTGGAATGCAGCAAAAAAGAAGAAAAAAATAAAGCTAGAGCTTAATGGCAGCAACAGTGCTAGAAGCAGGCAACAGCATCACAGGCACAGTGCAGACTCATACAAATAGAAGCACTGTGCTCATGTTATTATATATAAATGGAATTAACTAGCAAGTTGACTTAGACTTGCCTTAAAACGTAACGAACCTAGGCCAAGATTGAAAATATATAATATAAATATAATATATAAATATATATAAATATATAATATGAATATCTATTCTTTTTTTTGAGTATTATTATTTTTGCTTTAATATTATTGTATGTTTTATATTTTATCTTATAATAATATAATATAATATTAATTATTTTTATTATGATTCAAGCCAAATATGATAGCTAAGATATATTTTTATCTTAAAGATAAACTAGCAAACATTCGAGCAGCTAAACTAACTATTTTGTATATATATACATATAGAGTTAACTGAATCATACGAGTGATAGTTGCAGAATTAGAGAGTTTCATGAAAACAGTTGTAGCTCTGAGACCTAGAAAGACCTCTTAACTTATCATTGTCTCATAGAGTTGAAAAATATGCAATTAATTAAAATTATTATAGCTACAAGATTTTAGAAAATATTCATATAATTTATAATAAACATGCATAAAACTTAAAAAAAATTAAATAAAATAAAATAAAATAAATAAAATAAAATAAAATAAATAAAAAAAATACTACAAAAATTGTAGCAATAAGATTATAGATCTCATAGATGTTCCTAAAACTTCAAAAATTCCCCAATAATTATAAATAATTATAAATTCATATAGCACAGAGTTTGAATTAAGCTTCTAAGTCATATGTCCAATAAGATTATAAATCTCATAGACGTTCATAAGACCTAAGAAATTCCCTAAAATTATTAAAATTCGTCCTAAAAAACAATAAAATTTCTCTATAAATTCATATAGAGTTCACAGACTTTGAATCAAGCTTCTAAGTCATATGTCCAGACAATAGCTGCAAATTGAGTAAGTTTTATAGCAATTGATAAATAAAATACATGCATTTCCACATGGTAAGCGTTTCTAAACAGCTGAGCCGTGACTGTGGCAACTGCAGCATCGACTACACTTGGCAGTTCGATGGCAGCCAGCTTTGCCGGGCTTTGGCTACAGTTCGCCTGCCATTGGCAGCAGTTAGACAAACAGTCAGCGACAGCGGCGGCTAATCTTTGGCAGAAATCTGCCAGGCAGACCGACAGACAGACAGACCGACAGGCAGACTGACAGACACAGAGACAGCTCAAAGGAGAGCCACAATGGCAGCGACTGCAACTGCAACTGCAACTGGCCAGGCAGTACATGAAAGCAATTGCGCACGCTACAGTTACAATTGAACCTCTCGAGCCATTGTATATATATATACACTATATATAGACAGGCTGGCAGGCTGGCCGGTCAGCCCTGACCCAGCCACGCACACACACACACACACACACGCAACTGGACGATCGTATTAATGTATTCAATTTGAGCAACTGGACGATCGTATTAATGTATTCAATTTGAGCACGGAGTCGGCTGAGTCGACTGCACTTGCGTCTAGCTTGTCTCTCGCTTTTGGGGCTGACAATTTTGTCAGCTTCCCCGACGCATGGATAATGCATCCAGCTTACATGAAATTTTGACAAAGAGAAGGAAAGAAAAAAATAACGTGCATTGTGTGAGCTTTGCAGCTGCGCCACGCGCACTTGCCATATGCCCAAGATTCGGCGGGCACCGGGCTGCCGGGCGATGGCTGGGAAATTATCTTTAGCCAAAGCAATTCACGCGAGCTCAGGCGCGCAGTTCAATTAACTTAATTGCCATGTAATTACGCGCTGCTGCAGCAACAACAACAAACAGCATCGGCAACACTGGCACAGTTCAACGTCATCTTCAGCCACGGCGGCATTCAGCATCCTGCTGCAAAACAAAAGACTTAAGACACAAACCTGCTGCGGCGGCTGCTGCGACTTTGCCTGCTATATTTTGTTTTTTATTCCCTCCTCTTCTTCTACATCTTCTTCTTAGTTTTTTTTTTTTCTCCGTCTTCTGTGTGTGTGTGTGATGTTTTTTTTTTTTTTTTATATATTTCATGCCAACGCGATTTTTGTTGTTGTTGCTGTCTGCATTCTGTATACCCTGGGACAGACAGAGCTATAATTCGATTCTGTATGCCGCGAAGAAGAAGACAAGGCAATATGCTTGACTGCCAGAAGGCTCGATTCTTGACTTCATTATTGTTGCAAAACATTACAAGTATGAAGACAAACCTCGTAATGACAATAATATTAGTAATACTCATTATGGCAATGATGAGAATTAGAATAAAGACAATGACAATGACAATGACAATGACAATGACAATGACAATGACAATGACAATGACAATGACAATGACAATGACAATGACAATGACAATGACAATGACAATGACAATGACAATGACAATGACAATGACAATGACAATGACAATGACAATGACAATGACAATGACAATGACAATGACAATGACAATGACAATGACAATGACAATGACAATGACAATGACAATGACAATGACAATGACAATGACGAGAGTAGTAATGATAACGATAATATGAATCCTAATAATAATGCCAATGATTATAATTATGTTTTGAGCAATGTAGCATAATAATGATGCTGTAACAGGCAGATCATAACTTCTACACCATTTTAGCTAGAGACTTCAATTTGGTATATTTAGATCGATATTATGGATACGCAGATTTCAAATACTACTGCGGCAAATAGACACATTTATATACTATTCACATATTCTGAGAGATTCATAAAGATCATAAAGATCGGCTTCAGGGTATCTCGTAGTTGAGCCATCACGGCTAGGGCCGGCCTTCTTACTTGTTCGTTTTTGCTCTTTTCGCTCAGTGGCATCACATCGTTACTCTGACATTCCTGCCTGGCTTTTTCCCTGGTGCGCGGCATTTGAAAAACGTTGCTGCATTTTTTGCGTGCTTTTGTGCTTTGGGTCGTCATCGTCGTTCGTTCGAGCCGGGCCAACTAATTGTTGTTGGCAGGACGGAAAGCGGGCACCCGGCCACTGCCACGGCCATAGCCACAGAGGCAACAGTTGCAAGCGTTTCGGCCAAAAACCATTGTGAATGTTGGAGGCAACCTTTTGTCAAAAATGTTTTCGTCAACATTGCACAGTGCTTCATCATTATATCAAGTCGTTGCCAGAGTTATGCCGGCCATCGAATGACAAACGATCCATAGTTAACCATCACACACACACACTCACACACACAGACAGACACGCATCCACTTTCAGTGGCATTTGAACTGTCAGCGCCAAACTTCAAAGTCATTTGTCCATATGTAACTGATGCATTATGCTTGGGGTGCGCATTGCTGTTGTTGCTGTCGTTATTATTATTATTATTATTGTTGCTGTTGTTGTTGCTGGTCGGCAGCACTCAAACATTTGACATTATCATTGCTAAGTCCCCTCAAATGCCGCCCTGACATTCTTTGAGTCGTCGTCTTTTGCTTTGCTTCTGCTTCTTTCACTTTTTTGTTTTTTTGTTTTTATTTCTACGTACATTTGCCCACATAATTACAATACAAACATATATATATATATATGCATACATATGTGTGTGTATATCTAAAAACGTAACCTGGTAGCTTCAGCCAACAACAACAACAACAACAAGTTGGCGCTTCGCATTTCAGCGTCTGCTTGATAAGCGAGCGACTCTTATCAAAACGCCGCCACGGATTAACTCTGGATGAGTTTTTCTTTGCTAAGAAAGCAACAACAATGGAGCTGAAAACACTTTTTTGTTGTTGTACAGAAAAATGATAGCTGATAGCAATGCAAACACATTAAGTATTTATCAAACGACAAAAAAAAAAAAAAAAAAACGGGAACCTAATTTAATATAACAAAAATTAATAAAAACAAATTTTTTAAAATTTTATTTTAAATAAATAATAAACATTATTTTTTTATATTACAAAAAAAATAGTAAAATTTTTTTTTTTTTAAATATTTATTAAACAAAAATTTATTTTTTTATATTTATTAATATTAAAAAAATTAAAATAGAAAAATTATTTTTTTTTTTTAAATATTTATTAAACAAATTTTTTTTTTTTTTATTTATTAATATTAAAAAAATAGTTTCTTATATTTATTAAAATTATAAAACACAATATATTTGTATTTTTAAATTATATATTAAATTTTGATTGTTTTTACTTTCGATGTGCAATCTAATTTTGCTTTATCTTTAATAGACATAAACCTTTTTGATCGATCTTCATAGAATCATAACATTAACATGCCAAATTTCAGCTTTCTAGCATTTGGGGTGTAGAAGATACGTTTTTCCCCGTTTTTTATGGTTCGAGAGCATGAACGAGTATATGTTCCAAATTTCAAGTCTCTAGCTCTAATAGCGCCGACAAATATTGCATTCATATGGACGGACAGCAAGACGGACATTGCACAAACCCAATATACTCATTTTCCCTTTGGGAACAGAGTATAAAAATAGACTAAAAATCTGACAATTAAGATATTTATGAATAAATCATAAATTTTTCGAGACAGAAATTGAGCAAAATTTGTTATACGAAAAATATGCAATAATAATTATATAAATATGTTAAAAATTGTATCAACGAATTCTTGATTTCATTTGAGAACATTCATAAAAAAAAATAAATGAAAGAGGTTTTGTAGAAATAACATTATTATTCATATATAAATATTTTCAAAACATATATTAATGATATTTATATATATATTTCTTTGTAATATTAATAATTAAGTATATCAATAATATTTTTATAAATTTGTATGCATTTATATATATGCATTTATATATATTATGGATATATGTAGCTAGAAAATCTTTAAAAATGAATCATTTTCATATTTCATAAAATTTTGTTTAACTAGTAATCATTTTTCATAGAATTAAACTGCAAATTTGCACTTTTTCTGTACTCCGTCAACTATTTCGAGGAATCATATCATATCTAATTCCATGCTGCATATTGAAATTTCTTATGTTGATTTTGTTTCTTGCAATTGTTTACTTTATGCTCTATTGCTGATTTAGGTATTTGGAATTGAATGACATCAACTGAAAACTTTGACCCGATACGATTTCACAATCTGTCATTGCGTCTGCAATTTCATTATTATTATTAAAAAAAAAGTAACTGTGTGAAACAATTTTTTGCGCTTAGTTCTTTAATCAAATTGTGAAGCAATTGTGGGCATATAGATATAGATATTGATATTGTGTTTGCGTGTGTGTGTGTGCATATATATCTGATATATGGAAAGCGTTCTTTGATAAGCGGCATAATTGCCATAAACATTTATGGCAAGGCTGGGCTGGCGAGGGTTTGGCCATCTAAATTTCTTCGGCTCGAAGTGTTCCCTTTGGGCTTGTTGTTTATCAGATGCCTCTGACACTGCCACAGAGCCCTACCCAATGCTAGCCTACCAATGCCTAATGGGCTCTGATTTTGAAAATCAAACAATTTTATTGTCGCCATCGTTGACTTTATGGAGGAAACTTTGCGGCTTCATGTGATGTGTATGTCATGTGTGTGCTGTGGGGAGACTATTGCAATTAATAATCGTGTGAGAAGAGCAGCGAGTGGGCACAGAGGAAGGGACTCCGACTGGCACTGGCAACTGGGGACTGTGGCTGGGTAAGTGCTGCCTTTTGGGCACATCGGCAATTTGAGTCTCAGATCTTCGCTGTGTCAGCGGCTAATGCGTTGTCCAAACACAGCGCCCAAAACGCTGTTCAAATATTTACAATTACTTTACATAAACGCTATAAAGCGCAACAGCTTTGGTTGTGTCGCTGGTGCACCAGGGCGCGGGGGCAGTGGCGGGTAGAGGAGCTAGAGTCTAGAGTTTCCCCCTCTCTCGCACTCATCTGTCATATTTAAGGCATAAATCCGACGGCCGACGGCCGACGGGCCGCAGCTTGTCGTTCTGCTGCTGCTGCTTCTTCTTCTTCTTTTGCTTGTTGTTTTTTCTCCCTTTTTTTTTTTTGTTTTTGTTTCTTTATCGAAGGCGATATGACAAACATGACAGCGAGTAAGGCCGTCTCCCTCTCTATAGCGTCTCTCGCCCCTTATCATCCGCCGCCCCAGGAACACGTGAAATGATAATGGACAAATAAAAATCTAGCAGACGACATACAGCACGGCCAACAACTGACTGGGTGACCAGGTGGGGTGCGGCTGCATTGGGGCATAAACAAGTCAAGTCAAATAGCCTAGTCAGATCTCTCCACATGCCGCATGCCACACACACACACACGCACACACACCCAGCAGACCCTTCACAATCCACCTCTTGCACTTGCGCTCACTTCCATATCTCTCCATTTGCCATGCTGCTGTCTCTCTCTCACCCTCTCTCTCTCTCTCTTTCTGTTTCTATTTGCTCTGTGGGCGTTACGACCGAGTGCCGACAAAGTGCTCGTCAACGGACAATTACAAGCAAATTAATTCAACGTGTGCTGCAACACCATTACCAATTGCCCCCTTCCTCTGTTCCCCTGCCCCTCTCAACCATTACGTTGTCCCCTTTACTGCACCCCTAGTTGAAGAGCGCACCTCTCTATAGATAAACATCAATCGAAATTGAGGAACCTGGACACTTGTTAAAGTGTTCCATGGCAAATTGCTTAAATGTTAAGTAAAGCACTTTTCCCAATTGACAGAGATATCAGATATAAATATAAATATAATCAATATATTTGATATATATAATGGTAGATATAGTGTGCATTATAAGGTTTCATAGGAGTATTTTTGCCATGTTTATATAAATTTTGATTATTATTATTATATTCTTATAACAGCAGGAAATAATTATAGAAATAAAAAATATTTGAATTGTGTTTTAAATAAATTTTAAATTTGAAAATAAAATATAAATGTTGTATAATATAAACATATATATTTAGAGCATATAATTAAGAGCATATATTAATTATATGCATTTCAAAAAAATTTAT
This sequence comes from Drosophila buzzatii, assembly GCA_035045845.1. Classification (NCBI taxonomy): domain Eukaryota; kingdom Metazoa; phylum Arthropoda; class Insecta; order Diptera; family Drosophilidae; genus Drosophila; species Drosophila buzzatii. The sequence goes on along the minus strand of JAWNOS010000596.1, from coordinate 5,659,121 downwards.
ATATATATATGATGGAAGGAATTAACAGCCAGGCCAAGAGCTAACAACATAAACTAATTTTATTTATTTTTTTAATTTTATAATTTTTTTAAATTTTATTTAGTAGGAAACACCGGAGCATCTATCTACTCCATTATCTCCCTTGGAGCACACTCATAAACTAATAAACTCATTTTCCTATTCCTTATTTATGATTTGTGGAACCAAACGACTTTATCTAGTATTTCTTTCATGTTATATATTTATATATAAACACATCCATTTAATCATACATACATTAGTATTCCAAATTTTCAATATCAATTTGCAGATAAAGAAAACGTTTGTCTTTGGAATTTTGTATTTCATTTCTTTGTAACATTTTCGCTTTTACCTTTGATAAGTTTGGTTCCTGGAATGCATTTGCATCTGGGCACACAAAGCTTTTGATGATTGTTGTTGCTGGTCTTTTCAGTTGGCCTTTTCTTTTGATAACTTTAGGTTTATATATGTTGTTGCTGTTGTTGTTTTTCCTATTTCTATCCGCTTGCAGTTGAAAAGTCTTTGATCTGCTTTTTATATGCTTCCGATTTAATTTCGTTTTATTTCGTTTGCTGCTTTCGTTTTTATTGCCCACTTGAAACATGTTCGACTTTTGTTTGAGTTTCATCTAAACAAGACACAGACACGCAGACATGCACACGCACGCATCTGTGGCTGCAAAATTGAACAATTCGTTGATCTAAACAGACAGAGGGAGTGAGAGAGAGAGAGAGAGAGAGAGAGAGAGGGAGAGGGAGAGTGAGAGGGCGCACAAGATAATGGAAGTCAGACAGCAGGAGAGGCAGACAGACATCCATTTAGGGCATAAGAACGAACATTTACAACAGCGCCAGGCGCAGGCTGCGATAAGAAAGGCAAAGTAGGCGGCAACGCGAACCGAACGCCTCCAAAAAAAAAAATATAAAAGCAACAAAATGAATGGGCAATGCGCGACTACCAGATACTCTGCAAACGGCTAAAGAGTATTGTAAAACATGCTGCATAATAATTTATATGAATTATATACAAATATATTCTATACCATATAACTTATTAAACTCTCTATGCTCTAGCAATCTACCTCACCTTTGCATATACAGTTACAGGGTATATAATGCCGATAGAGTTTTGATACTCTGTCGACGTCGCAGCAGCTGCAATCAGCTGCAGTCTCTATTGCCCAAGAGCCGCTGCACTTAACGCCGCTCAGCATCCCAATGACCAAATGACCAAAACAGAAAGCGGCGCATGCTCAGGGGCAGCGTTAGGGGCAGTGGCAGGGGTAGGGCATGAAATGCAAGATATGCTCAAAAGAGCCCGATGAACGTCGCAGCAGGCAAAAAGGTGTTAATGGACTTTGGCCAAAAGAAAGGCCCCGACCATGACCCCGACTACCGTCCGACATCTTCCGACCCCTGCAACGCCGCAACATTTGTCTACGCGTCGCACATTTCTCACTTCTTTCTTTCTTTTTTTCACTTCTTTCTTTTTCACTATTTCTCTTTGTCTGGGTGTGTGTGTGTGTCGCTCCCTATTCGAAACTCGGCTTTTGTGGATCGCGTCAGCTCGTCTCTAGATTTCCACTAAACGTTTGCCCCATTACCATCAGCATTATCCGGCTCTGGCTCTGGCCCCGGCTGCTGTTGCTGTTGCTGCCTCATCTTCTTCAACGTCTGCTACAGCTTTAGGCACGCACTCGCTACGACTATTTCCATGGTAAATTATGGCCAAGACTGAAGCTGACCTCAAATGCACTTACTGCCAAAAAAAAAAAAAAAAAATGCCCAGCTTTAGTTCCAGTTAACAATTTCTTGCTCATTTCGTCATTTCATTTCATTTTTTTTCTTTCCTTTTTCTGTTGTTGTTTTTTGCTCTTTGTAGTTGCCTCTTCACATATTGTTTGCTGCTGCTGCTGCTTCTTTTCATTTTGTTTTTTCTTTCTTTTATCATTTTATCTGGAACATGCAAAGGCGACGCCGAAGCCAACGTCGACGTCGACTTCGCAGTCACTGATAGCAAGCAGCGTTTTACATTGAAAAGCAATTAAATGTTTGCGGCTGTCGCTGCTCCCAGAGTCTTCTGACTGATAACTTGGCTGTGCGAGTGTGTGTGTGTGTTTGCTGACTAGTCTAGATATGCTTAAAGTAATGGAGTTTCCTTACAATAGACCTGGCCCAGCAATAGGCAGACGAAACATCCTATAGATAATAAAGCAAAGAGCTCGAAAATAGCCAGAGTGAAGGGACCATAAGTAAGTTATCAAACGTAAGCATCATCGCTCTTGCTTATAGCAATCATTACGATATAAATGCTGCATGAAATTTGAAAACATTTTGGTAAATTTATAGCTAGTATAGACTAAGAGTTCAGCTGGTGTAAGTTTGGATAAGATGTGAGATATGGGCAAAGGAATTTATTTGAATCAAATCACATTGCGTACTTCGAGTCTTAGTGGCATATTATCTTTTGGTATCTTATACAGAAATACTGAATTTAATTGGACATTTGATATGAAGTAAACAGATCTTAGGGATACAGCATAGCAAGTTAGGTTCTCGCTCTAAAGCCTTTTAGTTTTTGGATCTATAGATGCTTTTGAGAGATTGCATTTAAGAGCGCAGATAACACTTTTTAAGCATAAAATTTCCAAGTGCCGCAGCTGCGCCTCAGACATCTTAGCCATCTAAACTAGAACGCCTTAAGGTCCATTGTCCTCTAAACATATAATATGCAATCCATATCTAGCTCATTAATGGATTGGCAGTTTCTCATCATGTTAGTCAAGCTATGAATCGATTTAGATGGCTTCTTCTAATTGACTTTTCGCCGTCTCCTGAGACATTGCTCTCAGTCACTCAATTTCAATTTAGAGTTTATTGTTTGTTTTTCTCTTGCTTTTGGCGTTATCTTGTGTACATCGCGAAACGACAAAGCCAAAACGAAAAGCCACAAAAACTCTCTATATATATAAACATTTTTTGTATGTATATGTTTGTGCACACATATAAAGAAATAAAAAGAGTGAAGAAGAAGAGGAAGCAGCTAAAAAGTGGAGGCGCTTTGATGAACTGCCGCCAGTTGCCGTCAACGTCACAGCAACTGACATAGCGTTGACTTTGACTACAGCTGGAGCTGTAGCTGTAGCTGTAGTTGGAGCTGTAGTTGGAGCTGGAGCTGGAGCTGGAGCTGTGGCTCTGGTCATGCCCATATCTACAGTTACAGATCCGTCTACGTCTCAGGCGTCGCAGTCCGATGACTTTCGCAATGCTTTGTGACTTTTGAACAATTTTTTGGTTTTTTTTTTCGCACGTAAGCGTCAAGAATTGTTTTTATGGCCACACACAGAAAGCCAAACGCTTATCGGCGCACAGGCATCGGCACTGGCACCGGCACCGGCATCGACACCGGCACCGACACTGGCACAAAGCTAGGCGGGAGAGGGTGGATGTTTGGGTGGTTGAGTCTTACCTGCAGCTCAGCCTCCAGCTGATTGGTGTGACCCGCGAGATTGGGCAACGCGGTCATATTGTAGCCAAGCCCCTGGCAGGCGGACACCGCGATGCGCTGACACTGTAATCCATTGGAGTTGCCGCCGTTGGCTATGCTGCCCGCCGCTGCTGCCTGTGTCTGGCCGCTGCACAGCAGCAGGCCGGCGAGCAGGGCCAGCAAAAGTTTAGCCGCCAGCATTACACACTGAATGCTCGTATGCTTGCCTAACAGAAGTCTTGTCACTGGCTTAGCTGGCCGTACACTAGGTATATAATTATATAGAGCTAGATCAGGATGCGTTGGAGGCTTTCAAATCAATTTGGCCTCATCGTTCACAACATGCGAATCTTTCACTCGCGAGCGCTGCTCTTATCAGCGAGTCACGTGAAAAAAAAATAGTTGAATGGATAAATCAAGAATTTGACGCGATTTATAATTGAATAAGAAATATCTTTTCGTTTGGTCAAGCGCACAACGTGAAACGTACGTAAATTGTCTGCTTTGAGATGCGACTGCAACGCGTCCACACTGCTCGATGTTTCAACATGGACTGAACGAATAGGCCAAGCGAACTGCGGCTCGTCGGGCTCAGCCGGTCGCCAAGAGAGTGAGTGAGTGCAGAGAGCGACTGGAGGAACAGCTGAAACTAAACTGAGCGCGCACAGCAACAACAAAGCGAGGCGAGCAGCATGAAAGAAGTGAGAGAGAGTGAGAGATAGATAGCCAGCGAGAGAGACAGCGAGTTGTTTGGGAGAAGTCTTGTGAAGCCACAGTTAGGGCGCTAGACAATTTGAATTTTTGTTCGTTTCAGGTGCATTAAATATTTGCATTGTCACAGACCAAAATGTATGTAATTAACAGCAACAACGACAATAGCAACAATAGATGTTAGTATAACAGTGATTGTTATACGCCCGCACATTTTGTATAACAATAATGTTTGTGCCTAACAGTTTGTAATTGCCTCTGGTAGAGCAACAGCTGATGTATGTATATGAATATATTAATATTTTTCTATTACTAAGAAGACAATTGTAATTAAATTAATGAAAAATAGAAATATACATTTTTTATTATAAAAAATTTAATGTATAATAACTTAAAGGTAAATTGTAATATTTTATATTTTATTTTAATTATTCATTTAGTTAAAATACAGAAAAAAAAATAATAATAATTGTAATTAAATTAATGAAAAATAGAAATATACATTTTTTATTATAAAAAAAATTAATGTTTATTAATATAAGCTAAATTGTGATATTTTATAGTTTATTTAAATTATTCATTTAGTTAAAATACAGAAAAAATAAAAAATAAAATAAGAAGGCAATTGTAATTAAATTAATAAAAAATAGAAATATACATTTTTTATTATAAAAAATTAATGTATAATAACTAAAAGCTAAATTGTAATATTTTATATTTTATTTTTATAATTTTTATAATTATTCATTTAGTTAAAATACAGAAAAAATTAAAACAAAAAATATATAAATAATTTTTCAATATGTTATGTGCAATATTTTAATTATTCATTTAGTTAAAATACAGATAAAAAACAATAGTAAAAAATTGTATAAAAATTTGTTTAATATGTTATATGCATGAAGTTTTTATTTAAATTATTTATGTAGTTTAAATACAGAATAAATGTACAAATAATTATTTAAAATATTATAGAATAATATAATGAAATTTATAAAAAAAAAATAGTACAAATATGATTCAAATATTTTTAAATTTTAGTTTATTATGTACTTTAATAAAATATTCTATAGCAATAAATTAATACTTAATTATTAATTAACTTGCAGCAAATAAATAAAAATAAATCAAAATAAATTTTAAATTAAAAATTAAATTTTAAATTAACAAAATTTTTCAAGTAGATCCATTTTTATTTATTTCTTTATTTTATCTTAATCGAATCATTTAGATAATTTCAAAGTTTCAAATGCACCGTTACCGATTGAGCATCAATTTCTTGATGAGTCTACAATTGCTGATCGCTGATCGATGATCGCTGATCGATGATGGGTGATCGACAGCAAGCTGACCCACCTGTTGGCGGCAGCAGTGGCAGGTGAGCTACGCAGGCGGCGCGGCGCGGCGTGGCAATCAAAGCGCCTCTCAGGCGATCTCTCAGCTATGCCGCATTGACAGGAGACGGACGACTGCGTGTGTGTGTGGTGTGTGTGATTGGCTCCTTGTTTGTGGGGCGAATGAGAAATTTGATCGCATACACGACAAGCAGCAACCACAGCAACAACAGCCACAGAGCAACGACATCAAACAAAACTGAAAGGTGGCCCCTTGCAGCAATAAGGTGGCGGTGGTCTGCCATATCGCTGGCCGCGTGGGAGCGGCACCGCGCAGGGGGTGGGCAGAGGCGGGACAGCTGGGCAGTTGGGCGGCCTCCGTTTGCAGCAGCAACAACGTCGGTGTCGGCAATCTTTGATGTGCGCTTTGATTTCCGGCACTGAGATAAGATTCTTTTTTTTTCATTTCATTTCATTTCATTATATATATATATATTTCTGTTTCTCTCTTTACTCATTGTGGCCCCTCTTTGGTGGGGCGCAGACGCGGCGCTGCAACAAATCGCAAATCAAAACGAATTGCAGCAAATTTTGCGCCAACGACGGCGCATCAAACGCAGTTGGGCGAAGCGTAGCGAGATTTTTATCGCCGCACCAGCAAAAGGAGGCGTTGCACATGGCTGGGGCAACGTTTGGTGGCAGCAGCGGCAGCACTTCCACAGTCATTGCCACGGCCAATGCCAATGCCAATGCCAATGTCGATGCCGAATGCTGAATGCCAAATGCTGAATGCTGAATGCTGAACGTTGCTTTGGCATAGAAATATGCATAGAATGAAGATCGTTGATCAATTGCATGTTGCAACACCTGTTGTGGCTGCAAGCACTTGGATTTGTGGCACGCACAATTGACAGCAAATCGGCGCACACTTCCGCAGTGCATTTGCCTCTACACTTGCCCCTCCACTGTCAACCACTTTCAGCGATCTTTCAATTGTGATCAGAGCTAATACCCATGTAAGCCTACATACTCCGCGCCCTCTCGTCGCCTTCAGGCCCCCTTGAGCTGCTGAGCAATGGGAGAGACAATAATACGACTACTCGACAACTCTTATGTTCGGATCGCTGCACGGGCTGTTTGTTGATCTTTGAAAATCCGGGCGTATACACATATATCTATCTATATATGTATCATCAAAGGGATCAATCTGGCTGCATGTGGCAGGGGCAGCCGCTACCCTATAATAGCTAATGTAAGCACTTACTTTTGGCCTCCTCGGCTTCGTCTTTTGTTTACAACTTGTGCCCTCTCGTCTGTCGCGCTCTCTCTCTCTCTCTCTCTCTCTCCCTCTCTGTCTGTCCCTTTCGCCCATCTGCTCGCTCTTTTGATGTGAAGTGTTTGCATTGAGTGCCACGGCCTGCACCCAAGTACATGCTACACACATACACATATAAAAGACGAAACGCTGCAAGGCATTTCGATTCAGTCGATCATTTTGCATTGTCTCCAGAACACGAAGCATACGACTGAATAAGCATACACTGCCTCAGGCCCAGCACTTTGATTATGTTTTGCTCGCAAATCTTATAACAATAACGTTTTGTGTTCAGCGATCTTGAAGTGGCAATCAACATGTATAGCAGATACCCTGCAATTTATAGGATCTAACTCAGATGGTTTCTATTGCAGTTTTCCGCAAAAGTTTGGAGTTTAAAATTAAAATTCTCTACTCTGAACTTTGACATTTTGAACGCAATAAAAAAACTACGACAAAGACGCATTGCCAGCTATTAAATTGTCTTATGCATCTTCAAAGAGTTCCCGCTCTGTCACCAGATGCCAAACATAAAGCGACTGCAGGTTGCTTCTCTCTCGCTCTCTCTCGCTCTCTCTCTCTCTCTCTCTCTCTCGCTCTCTCTCTCTACGCTGATGCCCCTCATCTGCTTGCTGACTCTCAGTCGGCTACATTTCAATTTGAAGTGGGGACTGCAACAATGTTTGCTCGCTGCTGTCAACAGGGACGTCTCTTCTGCATCTTGGCGCATCTCGTTGTTGTCCTCCTCATCGTCATCATCATCATCATCATCATCATTATTATTGTCATTATCATCTTTATCATCAATGGCTTTTTGGTCTAACGTGTGTGTCTTTGTCTTATACTCGCTCAAAATCCATAATCATCATTCATCATTACTTTGGAAATTAGAGTGACCAAATTTTGTAGCTCTTCTTAACCCAAGCTATGCATATCACGGATTAATACTCGCCTTCCAGAAGACCAACACATACACTGAAACATTTATATGTAAAAATAAAAACTAGAGTGACCAAATTTTATAAAAATGTTCTTAAAATTCTGCTCTTTAGCTCTCAAGCTATTAATTTTATTGATCTTTGCTTGCCTAGAACAAAGTCGAGTTTCTAAATGTTTTTGCATTGCGATATAACGGCTAGAGTGACCAAATTTTATAATACACCTGTCTCTGGAAAGTCGTCACTTATTATAAGGTATTATTAGAGTGATTAGAGTGACCAACTTTTAGTCCAACTATCTCTTAAGATAAATAAGCTTAATAATATTCTTGATGCTTACCTCAAAACACGTTTGTAATTTGCATTGCCAAAGTTTAGCTATGGAAGTTAAGTTTAGGGTGACCAAATATTGAATTTTTAGTTCACATAAGATGTTGTATAATTGATGAATTATTTATGTTTCGAACTAGAAGACATATTTATATACAACTATTTTAAAATGTGATGCAAAGATTAGGGTGGCCACATTTTTAAACAAATATTAATACAATTTTGGGCTATCTTAATTTAGATTGCATTTAAATTGAACTCCGTAATTATACAAATTAGTTTAGCTGTGCTTGGGCGAGCGGGCATTCGGCAGTCGGCTACAGCGTCTCGTTGTCTCACTATTTGCCATTTGCTTTGGCTCTTGATTTGTTTGCTTTGCCTATTTGCGCTTTTCCAATTGCCATTTGACATGGATTTCCACCAGCAGTTTTCAACACCATTTCACCAGGCCCAGTCGACTTGGAGTAACATCAGCGTTCCATAAAGCCGCTGACGATGTTGACAATCCATGGATGAGGCATTCCCTTTCTGTAGTCGCCGGCGCCGTTTTCAACTTCTCTTTTTTTTTGGTTCATATTTTTTAGATTTTGTTGTTGTTGGTTTTTTTTTGCGGAGTTGTCGTTGTTGTTGTGCCATTAACTAGTTTTCTGGTCGGCTGAGTTCAAAAGCGCTTATTAATCTGTGGTACTTGTGTTTAGTGCTTTTAAATACGCTTTGAGTACTTTATTTTAGTATGCTTGATGTTTTACCGACGACAACGCTGCAAGTCACGATGTTTGGCTTTTGGCTCCGCTTTTGTCTCCCACTCTCCAATCCTCGATCTACGATCGGCGATCGGCGATCGGCGATCTCTGCTGCCTCATCGATCAAATCATTTGGCATCGATTCCGGCTAGCCATAGCCATAGTCAAAGCCGTGCCCCAAGCCCGGACCTCACATTCGGACAGTTGGATAGATGGGTCGACTGCCTTTGCTATCTCTGCGACTGGCGCCCGTTTGCAATTTAATATGTGCCGACGAAACGTTGGGGGTTGGGGGATGGGGTATGTAACCCCTCATATTAACAGCAGCAACGTTTTTGCTGAAGCCATAGAATTAATGCGATAATTACAATGCAAGAATCATTCCAAACAGTGGCCAGCTCTACACACAGGAGCGAATGTTGAGGCGAGCGTGTGAATTACCGCAACTCAAGCCAAGTTGTCAGACAACGACAACAATATTAACAACGACAACCGCCACGGCAGTGGCCCCGACTCCCCCGCGCCACCAACTCTGGGCTAGGGCATGGACATTGGGGCATCTAAAGTTACGTCGGGCACTGGGAATGGGCCTAGGGAGTGGGATTAGAATAGAGCATAAAGCGGAATGGAAAGTATCTCTGTTATTGTTGTTGTACTAGTTGTAGTTGTTGTTGCTGCCACACGTACTTAACAAATGTCTGTTGTATTCGAATGGCTCTGGCTATATGACAATCTTACATGCACACACAGTTGGTTGGAAAAGTATTTAGACAGCTAATTGAGATCTCTAAGAACTCATAATGAAGCTTGGTTATGGAAATATAGAAATATGAATGTGGCATCTAAGTAGAACAAAAAAATGTTAAAAATTTATGCAAATTGTTTACATAAACATAAAGAAGAGAAGAGTTCAGTTAAGGCTTAAGTATATATAAAACTTTCCATAGTTTTCTAGGCACACGTTAAAAGCTTTACAAGTAAAGCAAAGTCCAATTGTAACTGTCCCTAAACTTGTGTTAGGCACTGTTTGTAGCTGTACCATGTGAGCTGCTGGTTGCTGCTTGAGTTACACAAACGTTTGCCGCATATATTTTTTTTTGCTGCTCTCATAGACACTGTGCCCAGTGTGGCGGACAAAAAGCTCTGTGCCTCAGCTTTGTGGACTGCAACTAGTTATATATAATAACATGCATTTAAATATATATCAATTTACAATTTGAATCTATGAAATATGATTAGCAAATAATCTGCATACGAGTAGAACGAAATGTTTAGTCCGGAACAGGTTTCAGTTGATAACAATAGATTCGCTTATCTTCAGTTCTCTGCTCGCTGGGATCTCGATTTCCGCTTGAAAGACGCTCGTCTACAATTTTTTTTTTGCAAGCGATTAACTACACAATTGGCCCGATCGCATAATAGAACCAATTGAAATTGATATGCCAGGCAGAGCGAGCAGCATAACAGGCAAACCAAGCCAGGCACGCAGTCAGGCAGACAGTCAGGCAGGTAACGGAGCCTGGCGCTTGCCTGAATATCACAGGATATGAGCACAACAACAACAAAGGCCACTCAACGCAAAGTGGAATCGCAAACAATCAAAAAAGACTTCAACAAAAACAACGAGCACCCGATGAACACAAAAAATAGTTAAAGGAGCATAAAACAAGTAAGAAAGCTGTAGTCGAGACTGCTCGACTACGAAATCCCCTGAGCCCTTCTTCGAACGAATAATATTCCAAGAATTATTCGATTCGTTTCTGCACGCATGCAAAACCACACATAGACACTGATCTACACTTGTATGCATGTATGTGTGTGCGTATGTATGTATGTGCGTCTTGCTGTCTCGCTGCTTTGCTGCTGCGCCACATGGGTTTTGATGAGAAAACTTTGATGATCAATAATTCTGTTTCTAGATGGACAATCGTATTGATATCTTCAGATTATGATTAGGATATTAATATCTATATGCTAAACCAAACTGCATGTCTCTAGTATTTGAAATGCATTTTTTTCATATTTGGGGGTGGTGGGGCGAAGTGGGGAACGGAATCCAAAATCTGACAAAAACCGAAATTGTATTAAATTAGTATCTATATATATGCAGAAGACTTGGAGGGTCTAACTCTAAAGATGAATTAGCTAGAATTTTATAACTGGGTCCCGATAAATTCGTTTATCGATAACTTTACAAATATACAAGTTATCGAATTTCTGAAACAAACTCGTACTGCGCGTGCAATATACGAACCTAACACAAAAAGAATGAACTCTATAGCTTATGTATCTTCGGAAATCGACGCGTTCATACATACGGACGGACGGACGGACGGACGGACGGACGGACGGACGGACGGACAGACGGACATGGCTATATCAACTTTTCTCGTCATCCTGATCAAGAATATATATACTTTGTGGGGTCTGCCACGCCTCCTTCTGCCTGTTACATACTTTTAACAAAACCATTATACCCTGATTTCCCATTTTCAATGGGCTCAGGGTATAAAAAGGAGACAAAGAAATTGTATAGGTAAAAATAAAATGAAATGCAAATTAAATTCAATGAAAATACTAAACTAGAGCTAAGAAAAAATATGTACGAATTAATTTATATGAAAAAAAATGAAAATAAAAATAAAAATATATTCAAAATAATATATATTTTGAAGAAAAAAAAAGAAAAAAAAAAAACAAAATTTAGATTACAAAATTTAAATAAAAAAGTTTCAAATTAAGGAATTCCTTAAATTACAAAATTTGACTCTAGAGTTGTCAACACTAAATAAATAAATATATATATAAATAAATATATAAATAAAAAAAATTAATAAATAAATACATAAATCAATAAATAAATAAATAAATTAATTAATAAAAAATAAATAAATAAATCAATAAATAAATAAAGTGCACATGGAATTTTAAAAAATATATATATTTAAAAATTTCAAGTGAACAAACATTTTTTATACCCTGAGCCCATTGAAAATGGGAAATCAGGGTATAATGGTTTTGTTAAAAGTATGTAACAGGAAGAAGGAGGCGTGGCAGACCCCACAAAGTATATATATTCTTGATCAGGGTGACGAGAAAAGTTGATATAGCCATGTCCGTCTGTCCGTCCGTCCGTCCGTCCGTCCGTCCGTCCGTCCGTCCGTCCGTCCGTCCGTCCGTCCGTCCGTATGTATGAACGCGTCGATTTCCGAAGATACAAAAGCTAGAGAGTTCATTCTTTTTGTGTTAGGTTCGTATATTGCACGCGCAGTACGAGTTTGTTTCAGAAATTCGATAACTTGTATATTTGAAAAGTTATCGATACACGAATTTATCGGGAACCAGTTATAAAATTCTAGCTAATTCATCTTAAGAGTTAGAGTCTCCAAGTCTTTTGCATATATATAGATACTAATTTAATACAATTTCGGTTTTTGTCAGATTTTGGATTACGGTCCCCACTTCGCCCCACCACCCCCCAAATATGAAAAAATGCATTTCAAATACTAGAGACATGCAGTTTGGTTTAGCATATAGATATGAATATCATGATAATAATCTGAAGATATCAATACGATTGTCCATCTAGAAACAGAATTATTAATCATCAAAGTTTTCTCATCAAAATCCATGCGGCGCAGCAACAAAGGCTGAGAGAGACAGCAAGACGCTTGCAATGCTTACACACATGCATACACACATACATGCTTACAAGAGTAGATCAGCATCTGATGTGATGCGCGTGGTTTTGCATGCTTGCAGAAACGAATCGAATAATTCTTGGAATATTATTCGTTCGAAGAAGGGCTCAGGGGATTTCGTAGTCGAGCAGTCTCGACTACAGCTTTCTTACTTGTTTATTATTAAATATATACATATGTATGTACATCCATTATTTACATTAAATATACAATATGTAAGCTTTGTGCACATTCATATTATAATTACTGATCATATGTTTGTGAGGTTTGCATAAATGCATATGTAACTCCACCGATCAGGTGTTGGAGCCACATATCGATTAAGACAATGAGCTAATAACCTATCGAACAAGATCAGCTGTTGAATAACAAGAGTAGAAGGAGAACAATACAAAAGTGAAATTAAATTAGAAACAAATTAAATATTGAAATCATAAAAATTATTGCAAATTTAATCTATATATTCTATATTAATAATTAGTATACATAATTATAATTAAATAATAACTGAAGTCTAGGCTGAAGTGAAGAATAGGAGTACGAACATTTAATTGTTGATTCTCTTATTTTAGGTTATTTTATTTTAGGCGAATCAAATTATTATTGCTCCTAGAGGGACCCACCATAATATATATATTTGTACATATTTTTTGTATATTATTAAATATATACAATTTAATATTATTTATATTTATAATTATATAATATATTTATATTCATATTAATATTATTTATATAGAAAAAAAATGCATTTTCTTATATAAATTTATGATTCAATCAAAAGAAATTTAATTTATTAAATTAAGCTCTTCTTCTTTGCTTTTTTTAAGTCATGACTCAATAAAAAGCAATTTAATTAAATAAATAAAGCTCAACTTCATATAAAATACAAGCAAATTAAATGATCAAATAAAGGGGGAAAAAAAAAACTAAATTGAGAACTTTTCTTTCGAGTCTCGCCATTGGACTTTAAAGCATGTGCGCCGAAATATAATTTGCCATATCCTGCGCACAGAAAAAAAAGAAACATAAGATATATATACTTATAAAATAAAAACGATTAGGAAGTAAATATGTTGGCTACGACGAATGCTAAATGCGCTGCAGAAAATCAATTTAAAGAAATCATCATCAATTGAAGCTTTAGAAGTTCAATTTCATTTAAATTATGAAACGAATTCAAAATTTAATTTATATAAAAATATGTGAATTTATATATTTCTATATAGTTAATATTAATATATATGTTTTTTTTATTGTGGAAAATTTGTCTTGTATATGCCCTCTGATATGCCCAAAGTGCTGTGTATTAATCATCATTGACGGCGGCAAAAGATCAAAAAGATTCTGGGGTGCTAATAAAGTTGCCGTGGCAACAGAGCTGCTATTGTTGTTGCTGATTGCTGTTGTTGTTGTTGTTGTTTGCCGTATGTGTGTATTGTATTGTATGTGTAGGTGCTAATTTAGCGACCCCCAGCACAGCGACGCAGTCGACGGCAACGACGGCAACGACGGCAACGACGGCGACGCCCAGCGTCGACTGGGCTGGCTAAGAGATTTGCATTTTCACAAGAAATAAACTTCAGATAAGAAACTAAATGTCAAAATTATCTACACACATGAATTGAACGCATTAAAAGAAGGACGCGACTGTCAATGTGGACTATGCTCGAAGCTGTGGGATGCGGCTCTGGAGGTTGATTTTCAAGAGCATACCGCGTGATGGAGGATGAGCAAGTTGGGTTGCCGCTGCCTTATGCCTTATGGGTCTTGTGAGTAGCAGCGACGTTCGCAGCGGCAGCAACGGCCAGCCAAAGTGCAAATATGTGTAGGCACAAAAACCACAAAAAGCCAACCAGACAGCAGCAGCAACAACCACAACAACAGCAACCACAACAACGCGAGCAGTAAGAAATGAACGAATGACTGCCTCGCCTTACCTCGAGATGCCAAAGTGCATCAGGCAGTAAAATGCAGAAAATTGAAACTGGCTTTTAATGAAACGAAAGCGCCGCACAGGATCGTAGGGGAGCAAGCAGCAGCAGCAGCAGCAGAAGAAGAAGAAGGGCAAGAGCGCCCCACAAGGAACGAACACAAAGAGTCAATTAATTAGTAGATGGAGCCATGATTATCGCTATATTAACATTGCAGTGCAGTGCGCGAGAAGAGCTGAAGCCAGCCAGAGACTGCAAGAGCCAAAGGCTGCCATTTACTTAAGATAAAGGCAAACGTGTGGCACTGCGGCTTCGACTCTGCCTCTGGCTCCCATCAAATGGGAAACGACGCACAGCTCAAGATTAAGCTGCAAGTTGAAGCTGCTATCGTGGCTGGGCGTTCATTAAATGATAAGAACGGGCGGCGGCAACTGCCGCAAATGCAAATGCAAATGCAATTGTTGCCACATTGATAACGTGAAAGAGGCAGCGAGAGATGGAGTGAGAGCGAAAGAGATATTGAGCTGGCAGCGAGAGCAGGCGAGACTCCTTTGAGCCGCCGCTTGAGCCTCTCTACGTCAGGCAGCAGTTCGAGCGTACATCAATTTTATTGAAATTGTTGCCAATTTAAATTCATTTGGCTGCAGTTGCATCGAAAGCGATTTGCGGCATTGCGGGTGCTAGCCACGAGCAGGGAAAGCCAAACAGAGAGAGAGAGAGAGGAGGGGGAAGAGTGTGAGTTCGCATGTCGGCCAACAGATGCTGTAGTTGGAATTAAGTTGGCAAAGCTCTCAATCGTTCACTCATACATATACTAGCTATAATTTTCTTATGACAGTAGATATTGGATTGCGGCACCTGTATTCACATACGCTATACCATTATGAGGATCAAATCTTACAGAATAAAGTCCTGAGAAAATGGACTGCAGCCGAATGGTTCGTAGGGAACGAAACACTCAATACAGATCTCAAGATGCCGACTATAGCAGAGCTCATTGGCCGACAAAGCAAGGAATGCGGATAGATTATTCGTCCAACCAAATCAACTAGCGGCAAACGGAAAACACAACAAGCAGAAGACTAAAAAGATCTCATCCTCTGGATAGATTAGAATAGAAAATAAAGGCATTAAGTCATCTCCCTAGTTAAGTCAATGATAAAAGCAGAAAAAAAATAAATAAATAAAAAATAAAAAAAAATAAAAAAAAGTAGATATATTTAGATAGACCGCCATAGTTAGCTCTTTAGTTTGATTGTATATTTTAGTTAGTTTAAAACAAAAATAAGCACACATTTAATTGTTAAGCAAAAAAAAAAAAAAAAACATTTGGGAATTAAAAATCTTCAAATTTAAGTTTTAAGAGTATTTTTGTCCATTTATATTCATTTGACAGTCCAATATCTTAACGATTTGAGTAAAAATAATAGTATTATGTTCATTTATTTAAGCATATTATTATTATTATATTTGTTTTATTTTATTTATTTATTTATTTATTTTTTTATTTGTAAAGGAATTTATTGTGTCTTTTATAGAGTTGTTGGTTTCCCCTGTCAAAAATGTAGCGTCATCATTTATACCATCCCCGATTCATAGATCCCATGCTAAGTATTAAAGCTGAGACTAAAAAAGTAGCAAATACTTAAAATGCAATTGTGAATCTATTTGTAGAGAATTCAAGTTATTAAAAATTGGAAATATTCAATCTAAAACGAATTCTACAAAGAAGTTATTATAGTCCCGTATGACTTTATAAATAAACAGAAAAAAAATTCTCAAAAATTGAATAGTCTAAATTCCCATTTATATTGGGCGCAGGTTGCAAAAATAAAAAAAAATAAAAAATATTTTAAATATTTTAAAAATTGCATATAAATGCAAAATTAAAAAAATCCAGAAGTTAGTTGTTTGAAATATGGATATAGCAAAAAATCTTTAAATCACATAAGTGCTGAGATGGATGCATGCATACATTTGGACAAATGGAGGAACCGGGGGGTCGGGCTACATCGCCTCCGTTTCTTGTTCCATTTAAGAATTTATATGCTTGATGCGATTGGCAACTGCTCGCTAAACACATATTAATGTAACCATTATGTTGTGAATTCCCATTTTCTATTTTCGAAATGCTCAAAAATATGCTTTACATTTTTCAGTTCGAAATGTGATGCATACTTTACAGCGCAAGATAATTCAACATTTGACGAAAATTATTATATATTAAATATATTGGAGAATATTTGAAAAGTAACTTTTCTATTTAAATTTTCACGGCACACCAAAAATATCCAAAAATGTATATGTTTCATAGGCAATCAACTAACTAGTTCGGTACGCTAAGGTAAGTAACATAACTTCAGTGGTAACGTTCAAAGATATGCTTCAGATTTGCAATTGCGAATGGATACAAATTCATAAAGCCTTCTTTGGAGCTGAAGACAATTCGATAAAATTAACAAGAAATAATAATAAATGACAACAAGTAAGAAAGCTGCAGTCGAGACTGCTCGACTACGAAATCTCCTGAGACCTTCTTCTCTCTGCCTTGCTTGCTGCTGCCACGCCTCGTTCAGCCTGTTACATACTTTTAACAAAACCATTATACCCTGATTTCCCATTTTCAATGGGCTCAGGCTATAAAAATTGTAATTGAATTTGGAATAGTTTTTAGATAAAATTGTCAACAACCATTCCCAAGACTCAAACCAATCTACTGATCACTAAACCAAAGCATAATTTCAAGCATATTTTTAAGTAACTAAATTTAGTACCAAAAATGGTTGCTAGAGGGCGTCTGCTGTGAGCACATGCAAATCTATTGCATACTTGTAGGCGGCACGGTAAAAATTTATTGTAGAAATTTTCACAGAGCAAATCAAAGCAGTATTTGAAAATTATTTAAATTGCTGCTTTATAGAAAAATATTTTATGCTAAATATATTTGATGAATAAACATATATATTTAATAATATATATGACGTTTTCATTCACTCATACAGCGAAAAAAAAGGGAAGCGAAAAATCTTTGCAAACTTGTTTCGTCTTCGTTTTGGGTCCATTCATTTGCATGCATGAGGCGCTCAGCTCTTGAGGCTGGCTGGATACTGGGGATGGGGGTGTGGCAGGGGGGCATTCAAAAATGATGGCTGTGCCAAAATTCACACATAATTACAAAGTGAGATCGAGGCTGGGAATATGAGATGGGCTGCTGCCATTCGCCCCTTGCAGTTTATGCGCATGATTTATATATGCGCCAGGGCTTGGGCTTGGGCGGGCGTGCTGCGGTTGCCCGCTTGTGGGCGTGGCGAGCAGACCGCTTGTGACTTTCGCAGCAACAAAAGAAAAAAATAAATGAAAAAAAAAAAAAAACAAACAAACGAGGCGAAAGCAACGTGCCAGGACGCAGCAGCATTCGTTGACGGCCGGCATTTATTTACTTTTTGATTACGAATACACGTAGCAGCTCCGCCGTCTCAGCTGCCCCGCTCACCGCAGCCGTTGGCTCCTGGCTGCTGTGCGAAACACTTAACGCCAAAAGTGAGCAAAACAACACTTGCTCTATTAACGCGTTTGCCTGCCGCTTTTGCGGAGACCAGTTCGCCAAGCGGTATCCGCGCGCGCGCGACTGTCTGAAAATTTATTGAGAAGCATTAAGAGGAAGCCGCTGCCGTTGCCGTTGCCGCCGTTGCCACTCGTTGTCCGTTAACGAGAAACGACGGCCACAGTCGCCCAGCTTAGCCCAATGCATACGTGTGGCTAATTTGCGGTTGCCCGAATGATGATTTACATAGGAACAGCAACTCGCACAGAAAGCGAGAGCTCCAAACAGAACCCAAAATCAAGCCAAAAAAACACGAAGAAGAGTTGCAGCAGCAGCTTTAACTCTGCACATGCAAATTATAGAAATTTCATCGCGGCGGCGCTGGCAGCTTAAACAAATATTGAGATAGTCTCGCGATAACTGTCCAGCACTATCATTAGTTCTGCTGCCACGCATATTCAAATGCAATAAATCGCTAAAGGTTTTCAGCCTCTTTCAGCTTCATTTTTATTTTATAATCAAAAAAATAAATAAATATACAAAAACAAGAAATGTTGATTAGTTATAATTGACTCGCAGCTGCCAAATATTGAATACACTAAACGGAGCAAATTCCTGAACTTAATATATATTTTTTTTAATGATTTAAATTATTATGTAAACAAAATAAAATTTTTTAAAAATTTCTTTTTTCATATCAAGATTTTCTTAAAGAATAAAACATTTTTTTGTTACTTTCGCCTTAATAGAATTGTGTAAAATATTTTGATAAAATCGGGAAAATATTTGTTATAAACACTGTAAAAGCTAATACACAAAATCACACGTGCTGCAGCGTATAAGATTCCTCAGAAAATGGAATTTTATATGGTTTTTTATATTATATATTTTTTATATTATTTTTTATATTATATTTTTTTTCTACTGCCATATAGAACTTTCAAGAGTTGAAGTTAGATGTTAAAGAAATGATTTCTTCTATCTCTGACAGCTATATGATATGGAAAATATATACATACTTATATGTATATATACCATATCTTAAATTTGCCATAGATACGAAGCAGAAAAAATATTGTTGTTGTATTCAGTATAGTCAAAGTTATGTCAGAATTACAGCCAGTTTATATATCTTTTACGCTAATATACCATAGGAAATATATAGGCAACAGGCAAATGTCTCGCTTAGCAGACGTCAAGGCAAACTGATTAGACTCTGCGAGCTTAGTGTAAATCGCGAAAGGGTTTCGTGTTTTTCCGTTTATGTATTCTTCTTTATTTTGTGCGATCAACATGTGGAATGCCACAGGAAGGCAAGGGAAAAAACGCAAACTCTTTGCTAATTTTATGCTAGACGGCGTTAATATCAAGCTGCCATTTATGGCTTCCGTTTTGGGGCAGTAGCCACATTTAGCTGATGAGCCAAACAACAGCTAGTTCAGGAGGCAGGCAGACAGAGAAAGAAAGAGAAACACAGAGAGAGAGGGAGAGAGTGAGTATGATTGAAGCTGCCAGCAAATAGAGCTACTTAATTGAAGGCGCCAATAAGCAGCGGGCGGTGGTTTTTGGGGCGTGTGGGCGTGGCAGTGCTTGAAGTCTAAACGCAATTGCTGACCTGCTGTGCAGCTGTCGGCTGTTAACAAGGCGAGCAGACGTTAAAAAAAAAGAGGCGAACACGAGTTCGTTG
Source organism: Drosophila buzzatii (assembly GCA_035045845.1). NCBI lineage: Eukaryota > Metazoa > Arthropoda > Insecta > Diptera > Drosophilidae > Drosophila > Drosophila buzzatii. The sequence continues at coordinate 5,639,377 of JAWNOS010000596.1, read as the reverse complement.
CTTAAGTCATTCGCTGGTCAAGTTCGTTGCTTAAGTCATTCGTTTCGAACTTTTTGTTTTATTCGCTTTTTTTCTCTTTTATTTTTTTTTTTTGCTGTTTGAGCGTTTTCAATTAAAAGCGACGCTAATTTTATCGAACAATGCAGCAAATTTTATGCGCATTTAACAAAGTCGTAATTGATTGTACAAAAGTGAAGGCGTGAACTGCCGCCAGCAGGCAGCCAGGCAAGCCGATCGGCCAGTCGAGCAGCTAAATTGACAACGAGTACGAGTATGAGTACGAGTACGAGTACGAATGTGAGTATAAAGTACTCATTGAAGTACTACCGGTGCATAATTCGCATTATCCCAGACGCTTGGCCACAAAAAGAAAGTGCAGCTTAATCGCTCAATTCACGCGACAAACAACGAAGAGGAAGAAGCAGCAGAAAGAAAAAAAAACGGAGAAGCTGAAGCAAAAACAAGCAAATGTTTTAAATATTTTTGGTGCATTTCGTTTGGCCTGCGAGAGGAAGCTGCGAAATTATCTTGATTGACATTTTATGTCTTTTTAATGAAAGCAAACTTCAAAAGGACAACACAAAATCGCTCGCATCGCACAGCCCACTTTTGCCCCGCGGCCGCATTGTTGGTGGGCGCGCATAAAAATTGTTAACAGCCAAGGCAATCAGACAGACATGGAGAGAGAGAGAGAGAGGGAGAGTGAGAGAGGGAGAGAGTGAGAGAGATTGAGCCAGAACAAGTGTGTAGCGTGTGCAGCCACACAAAGAGCTCACGAGATACAATTGTATCTTGCGCTATCTTTGCGGCCAGGTAGAGCTGACAACGCAGCTGTGCAACTAATGTACTTGTCCAGCCACAAAGTTGAAGACCTGCCAACTCTACAACTGCTAAGAGAATAGTATCAAGGACTAACTAGCAAATACCACGCAAGAGTAAATGAAGTGAAACAATTCATGTATTCGAAATTGCCAATAATTCAAAGTAATATATTTTATAGATTCCTAGATGATGTCTTTATCATCTTACACTGCTCAAGAAAATATTTGTATACGTTCATGTTCTGTGAACCATTGAGCTATTGTTGAGCATCTTTTTGCATATCTTAAAGTAGTAAAACATAAAGAATCGTCTTTTCAAGTATTTCTGCTGCAACTCTTTTAACGCAGATACCCCTTTCTAATGCCAACAGTCACTGGGTATGCAGTCAAATGCAGCCAATCTAATCGTTGCTGCATTGGCAAATGTCAAATGACCGCAGTCTCATTCATGAGAGTATCGAAGTCGGGTTTTGCCTTAGCGAGTTTCATTGATAAAAAAGAAGAAGAAGAAGAGAAGTAAAACGGAGGGAAAAGGAGCTCAAGACGCTGCATGAGAGCGATAAGGCGTGTCCAGTTGGCCAGACTCGGATACGGATGCGGATAGCATTTGGGTTGGCATTGGGTACGTACGATAATCGTGTACCGGGCTCGGGTTTGGGTTTGGGTATTTGCGATATGACGAAACACGCGTGAAGAGCGATGAGTGTGGAGCGTCAAACGATTTTGTTATCGTTGTCGCCAGTAACAGTTGCATGGTTTAATTAAAAGGTTATTCGTGTATGTCGCCGTGCGACTGGACTCTAACCCGGATAACCATGTAGATAACACCTAAACAGCAGAACAGAGTATGGCAAGTAAGCGAACGAGCGAGAGAGAGCGGGGCAGAGAGAAAAGGGCACATGCACACACTGGCATTCATTCATTTGATTGAGTTGTTTACAGGCTACGATTGCTCGCTTATCTTAAAGACTTTTTTTAAGAGCCGCACTCCCTTCATTTCCCTGCCGTCCAGCAGCGACCTTGACTGTGGGCTGGCAGTTGATCAAAACTGAAAGTTAGCCGCAAAGAAAAAGCTCATCATCCACGCTTTGGGGTCATACCACAAAAATGTGCCCACGTTCGTGAGCTGGCCAGTTGCCCAGACAGCCAGGTAATTGTTGCTCCACTCCAGCCAGGTGAGAATTGACAAATTTCCATTTCGTCAATATAATCAATAAAGCAACTACAGCAGCAACAGCACCAACATCAACTCTTATATTAAAAACAAGTAAAATTAATCTAGTTTCCCGAGCATTGCTCATAGATACCCTGTATTCATCAGTGTATTTGTGAAGTGAAGAAATTTTAATTAAATTCAAATTAAACAATTTTTTTTCTTTCTCAAGTTTTATTTTTCAATGTTTGTTAGTTTTACAGAACCTAAATATATTTTGTGATCGAGTGAAGTTCAAAGATTTTGCTTATGATTAAGGCTTAGCTAAAGTGTTTGTATGTTAGCCTCAATGCTTAGTATATGTATGGTTATCGATAATTATCGATTATTGCTCATACTTTTAAATATGTAAGCGTTTGATAAGCATGCTAACAGAACTTACAATGCTTGGGACGAACATTTTTAGCTTCAGCTCTCCAAATATAGTTACCGAATACTACTTTGACTAGAAGAACATATTTTACTTTTACTTTTATCGATATTTATCGATTCATGGATAAATGATAACAATTTAAAACCTATATACACAAAAAATTCAATTCAAATTATAGATTACCTCCATGATTATGCTGAACTGTAGTTTCTAGTTTTGGATAAGTAAATATTGTTTATATATTACCTGCAAGAGTCTAAAACAATACTCCATATGTAGCTGAGCTAAGTACAGGGTATGATAACGATTCCTACATTTAAAACAAGTGCAGGCTCTGATATAGAGCTCACACCTCGAAGCATGCACAGTTGTAGTACTTGTTGTTGTAGATATTCGCTGCTGTTGTTGTTGTTGGCATCAAGGCCGTTACTTGAAAGCCGCTTTCAATTAAACTGGAGCACACTTTTGCCTGCGGTCGAATATAATTATGATCAAAGCAGATCATCATGAGGATGCCTTGCGGTTGCGCCCAGAGTGAAAATGAATTTCCAATGTGGCTCGCGGCAAAAATCGATTCGAATCGAATCGAATCGCCTGAAAGCACTTGCTCATCCCAAACGAAGCGAAACAAAAAAAAAAAACAACAACAAAAAACAGGTAGTTATTCACTTTTACCCAGATCGCAGCAATCGTCCAATTGCCACTGTCGCAGCGCAACGTTTTAATATTGAAATTGAAACTCTTCTTAATGGAAAGTTATGGCCCCAACAGCATTTATGAATATTGGCTGCTGTAGCTGCTCCTGTTGCTCTTGATGATGATGTTGCTGCTGCTGTTAATGTTGATGGTTGCAGATTATGGGTCCACCAGCCTAGCCATTGATAACATACTTACAGCCAACCTATAGGCGGCCAATTAGCTCAAAATCGAAAGAAAAATGCTGCAAGCTTCAAAAAAAAACAAGAGCAACAAAGACAAAGGCAAGCTGCATATGAAAACTGTCAGCAGCATGGTTAATAACGAGAGGAATCTTGTTGTTGATTATTTAAATTTGTTTAAGAATTAATTGAAATTCACTCAATTGAGCTTGCTGATCGTGGCATAGAGCAAAGTCTCAGCTCTCAGCTTCGACTGAGACTCGCATAGCCAGAGCTAGGCAGGAAGCAGAGACTACATATTTCTTTATATGTCTAAAAATTATTTGTAATATCTCTTCAACTATATATATCAAAGAGATATATGTACGATCTGCAATGAATAAATAATAAAGAAGAAAATAAATACGCATTGCTTTTACTGAAAGCATTTATCATAGAATCAACTTTGTTCAAGCACAAGAGCTACATTTCCCTCATTCTTTGATTGATATCTGTTGAAATATTATTGCCGAGAATTTGGGTTCCCAATTTGTTAGCTCAATGTGAAATTCTTTAGCTGAAGCTGAAAGGTCTTTAATTGAATGCGAAATTCTAAGTCAAGGAACTTAAGGGAATTTAATTGGGGAAATTTCTGTTGAATTTTTCATAGCAGACACTGTAAACTCTCTGTTAAAGAGATTGATGATGATGCATTGACTTCAGTGCTCTTTATAGAGCTTAAAATCTACGATGCAATAGCTTAGCTCAGCTAGTCTCAGAGAGAATCTTTAAATTAGAAATAATTCATTATTGTTTCCATTCATGATGCAACCGAATTCAGTACTGTTTAACTAAGATTCTCAACAAACTGCAAAAGTGTAATCCAAGAGGAGGCTACAGATCCAATCATGTTTTACACATGGCCTCGACCCCCCAAAGGTTTTTATATCTTTGAATTGCAATTGAGGCAACATTGTTTGGCTACTGGAGGGCATCTAATAAAAGCAAGCAAGCCGCCAGCAAATTGACCAAGATTGCACACGTCTGCCCTGCTGTAGCTGTGCTTTGGGCTACTGTGCAGGGATTCTTTTTTTTTTGCCAGCTGCAGTTGCTGCGTGTCGTGACCCGAAGTCTTGTCTTGTAATGGATTTTCAGTTACGCGCGGATTGCGTGCGCACCAAGTTTTTGAGGCGCTGAGCTCTGGTTACAGTTTGCGTGTCGTTGGCATTGCCAATGCCATTTGACTTGGTAGCTGAGAGTACCAGCGGACATTGGACATCACACATCGAGCATCTGCTTCATGTGGCCCGATTCACTTGCAGTTGGCCAACAATTTGTTAACAATTAGCGCGCCAGCCCCACCAGGTTCGGTTCTGCTGGTTGAGACTGCTGCTCCTGGCTCCTGCTACAACACAACAGCTTCAAGTCTAAGCGCGCTGCTACACTTGTTGCCCATTTATGGAGCCCAAACATTAAGAGCCGCATTCCACATTGGAGCAAAAACAACGCCGGTGGTCGAGCCAGAGCTTTTGGTTACTGCCATATCATATCATATCAATCATATGCCATCGTTTCCATATGCTAATGATGGCAATTAATCAATGAGAATCAGTTAAGACTACTCACGCAATCAGCTCATTGAGTCGAAGAGTCAATGTCAGCAGCTCAGATCGCTTCCTTCTGGACTCCTTCTTCGACTTCTACTTCCACGTCAACTCCTGCTTCTCCTGCCTCAACATTTTGTACTTCTAATGATGTGCTAAGCTGCAAATATTACGGCTCGTTACAATGAAAACTAATTGCATTTCGAGAGCCGCATCTAATTGCCAATTGCCAACACCTCACAGCAGGCGATTTCTGTTTTTTTTTTTCGCTCAGTGTCTGCACCTGAAACTATTTTTAATGCCAACTACTTATGTATGTCTGTTGGTCTGGTTTTTTGGTCTAATTAACTCGACGGCCCCACCCACGGCCAACTATTTGGCCGTGCACGTGGCACTGTCTCGGGCGAAACCAGTTCCATGGAATTGTGCACTGCTCACATTTTGCGACCCGTCGCCAGACTCGTGGCCAGAGTCATGCAAATAATATATAAGTTACTGTGTCAGCAACAGGTGAAATTGTCGCCGTGTGCCCCAAAGACTCTGTGAGCGACCACCCCCCCTCCCTTCCATCACTCGCCCATAAAGGTAGCTCTGCCCAGCCACTGGGCAAGTCCAAGTCAATGTCAAAGTGTTGCCTGCCTGCTTGCCTTACAACAAAGTTAATTGCGCTGCACGCGCACGCCAAGACTCAGCTCTCCAGCTCTCATCTCCCAGGGCTCAGCTTGGCTCGACTCGACTCGACTTGACTTGACTTGGCTTGGCTTGGCTTGGCTTGACTCGACTCGTGTGTGCCATATCAAGTTTCCCCCGTGTCAATTGTAGTGCCCTGTCGCACAGTGGGATGAGACAGTTGAGAGAAGAGCGGCGTGGCATCTTTTGGAAAGATAGCTCTAAACGATGGCTCTTATATATTCAAGTCTATATTTTAAGTGCAGTTCATTTCATATTGAGAATATATATCAACAATTTACGATGTTTGCTCTGATCTAAGTCGCCTCATTTGCTTTTCATTAAGACCAATGCAATTTTATTGCCAACTCAAAATTGTTCATATTTAAAGAAATTATTTTTATATTATATATTTAATCATATAAACAGTATTGTACATTTAATATTTATTTCGATTGAAATGTATTTCGAATGGATAAATGATGTAAAGAAACTTCAAAGCTAGCTCACCTAAGGCATATAGTTTTAGCTCTATCAACGTCAGATCGGATACATATTCCATAGGACATCCCGAGCTGCTTAGATTTTAAATCTTTTCATCTCACATTTTTAGCATAAGATAAGCTGAGTAGCGCTGCCATGGGCATATTTTTAAGATAATCTGAAATAAAGCATAAATTCAATAAAATTTATATAAATTATGTTCAACAACAGAATATTATCGATAACTTTGAAGATCTATAGAGTTTTAGTTATCGCGAATAGTAAAAGCCTTTTTAGTCAAGCCATTGCCAAGACAAGGAATTTTGACAATTAGAAATCGCAAAAGTCGGAATAGTTTTTATGCACAGCTTAACGATCGATAACTCAATAGATGCAGCGACAGATCACAATGTGTTTTTTTTTTTTGCCACATATTTTTCTATTGCTTGCGCCACTGTGCGCCTGTGACTGCCACCGTCGATGTGGTTGTCATTAGTCCGCTGCACTTGCTGTTGTAATTGTGACAGGAGCAACGAGCACGGATCGCCGAGAGGGCCAAGCGACAGCGGCCGAGACGAAGTGCATGCAATGCGATGCGCGGCTGGCAGCGCGATCGTCGTGAGTGCCAGAAGCTGATTTCAGCGGCGGCGGCTACCGATAAGCGGCAACTGCAGCGGCTGACAGACGCGTTGATTGGTTTTGCTTGCAGAGAGCGTGCAGCAAGACTTACAGCGAGAACAAGAGAGAGAGAGGGGAGCAGGGCGCGGCAGGGATAAGAGCAAAGGGCAAGGGGAGATGGATAGCTGTGGTACAGAGACATGTAAATTGCACGCGAGTGCAAGACAAAAAAAAATAAACTGGTACAATTTTCGGTATTTTTTTCGAGTTAATTTTGTAGCTCAGTTGTCAGCCGTTGGCCCCTGCCTCTGCCCATGCCCATGCTGTCACAGCATCTTCTGCTCTTGCTCTTGCTGTTGTTGTTGTTGTTGATTATATTTTGTTGATAGTTACAGCATGGCAACGCCCCGTGCTGCGCGCTTGTTTGTAGTCGCATTTGACAACTTTTTGCATAATTACAGAGCCCGGCGGCTATGCTCGGCTCGATTGCTTAATGGATTTGAGGGCCATTCATAAATTGCTGGCCAAAGTATCGATACTGTCGATGTATCGATAACAACAACAACGGAAGGTGTTGGCCAATTCAATCACACGATGCAAGAGATAGTGAGAGAGGGGGAGGGGAGCAGCAAGTTTTTTTCTTTTTTCCTTAAGTGCTGCTGCACATTGATTTAATGCAATGCGAAAACAAATTGTTATGTTTTGGCTGCCGCAACGCGGCCGCAATTAATCAAAAGTTCTCGCATTACAATTAATCAAAAATGCACTGCAAATATGGTTTGCTTTGGTTCCTGCCTCGGCTTGTGTTGGCCATAAATATCACTGCGAATGTGGCCAATAGAATTGACGGCGGCGTCAAAATGCGCACCTTAGAAGTCGAACAGCCGCTGACAGCCGCCCATAAATCAGCGAAACGAACCAATACAGAGAGATAGAGAGAGAGAGAGAGAGGAAGAGAGAGAGGGGTAGAAGAGTGAGAGAGAGCGAGCGCTTGATCTTCATCAGAGTGGGTGTCGAGTGGTTCAGCTCGAACGGGAGCTGAAACGTGAGCTGTAGCAGAGACTTGAGATGGACGCGGCTTTTAGGCTTTTATGTGCACATCAGGCGGCAATTTGATGGCCATGAACGATTGACAGTTTGCTGTCACAACAATTGATGATAGCCAAAAGAGAGAGGGAGAGGGAGAGGGAGTGAGAGGGAGAGCGAGAATTTGGTAGAGAGAGAAGGGGCGGGAGGTAAATGAGAATAGTGAACAGAACCATATGAATACATCTATAATAATCCAACAATTTGAGCTTACAATGAAAGTTATTCATAGGGAGAAGAGGAAATATAGATAAAGAAAAATCAAGTTGAATAGACGCGGAATAGAGGAAGAGAGATAAAAACTGTGGAGGAGAGCAAGAACGATGCAGCTGAAATCATATGGAGATTGACAGAGTTCAAGGGTACTACATATGCCGAGAGGGGCAGGAAAAGAGAGAGGGAAAGAGAAAGAGAGATATAGAGCGAGAGAGAGAGTGATTCAGCGAAAACAGCAGCAAGAGAGAAAGAGAAACAGAGAGAAATGGAAATGCAAAGATGTCGAGGGGGGAGAGAGAGTGAGAGAACAAGGGCAAAGATGAATATATGTATATCGGTATTCGCTCGCGACTGCATCTAGATGATTCACTCTATCTCTGTTCTTCTCAATGAGAGAAAAACGGAGAGAGAGAAAGAGACACGGATATGAAGAGGAGTCTAAACTCCTAAGCTCCTTAGTCCTAAGACTAAGGAAGAAAGAACAGAGAGAAAAGGAGAGCAAGAGAGAGAGAGAGAGAGACAGAGAGAAAGGAGAGACAGAGAGGAAGAGAGAACAGAGAGAAAAGGAGAGCAAGAGAGAGAGAGAGAGAGACACAGACAGAGACAGAGAAAGAGATGGAAAGAGAAAGAGAGAGAGTCTCATGGCAGATCTGGAGGATATAAATGGAAAGTGAGATGTAGAAGCAGTGGGGCAGATAAGGAATGATCAGAGCTAGACAGGAATGATCAGTTAGGTACAGATAAAAATCATAGCTTTTGCCAACTGAAAGAGTTAAAATATGATAAATAGAAGTTCGCGTAAAGCTATGATATTTGTAGATATTATATTTATCAAAAAATCTTTTTGCAATGAAGAAATTAAATGCAGTTGCTGCTCTCTGCTCTATACACATTCCAAATCTGCCTTGAAATTTGCACTGTGATCGTCATCGCCAGATGAGCTGATTATGATTAAATATTTTAGATAAAATACCAACTACTGTGAATATTTCGGATGCTCAGAGTTGAAAGAAATAGGAAAACTTTCAGTGCAAGTGCAAAATTGCATAACATATCAGAGTATCTATAAGATCTGACTTCTGCTTACACATTTTCTCAACATTTTCTCAATATTCTCAGCTCTCAAGTTCAAGTTGAGAACCAACTTCAATAAATAACTTTCGCCTTTACCTTCAACATTATTAAGCAGAAAGAAAAAAAACGACATCAAGATGACACAGTCGAATTTTGATTAACATTAAACTTATGCAAAGTGCAAGAGCAATAATGAAAAAATTAAAAGCAACAACACTAACGAACATTAAGGGTTCAAAACGTCTTGGACAACAACAAATACCTGGAAGCTCGACCTTGGCTTGGGGCGCGTCAAAAATCGTAACGCCAAGTGTCTGAAAGTTGGCAAGAAGCTAAAAAAAAAAAAGAAAACAACAACAAAAAAGTGGAACTGCGAATATTCGAATGATCGTCGCGTCTGGCCGAAAAGGAGTTCCAGGAGCTGCGCGAAAAAAAAACACGCATATACGCATACAGATAATAATACAATAATAATAATAATAAAAAGAAAAGAAAAAGAAAAAAATAAGGTAGACGCTGGCGATGGCGAAATGATGATGCGATGTCAAGTTATTGACAGGCCCGAGTCGATATTAATGACGACTTCATCTCGCGATTCTGGCACCGTTCCGCCCTGTGTGAATGCATTTCGGATTGCCATTTCGGATTCGGGATTCGCATTTCGTATTGCGGATTTCGGATTGTGAATTCGTTTTGTTGTTCAACGTGTCTTACTAGCAATTATGAGAGCGGGCACAAATATTATTCAACTAGGCTTCGTCTCTCCCTTCCTCTCTCTGTCTCAGTCTCTGCCCTGCCTCTCTGTCTCCCTCGCTCGCATGTTTATAAGCCAACATGTCAACATAATTTATATTAAATTTTTGTGTCAGATAATGATAGCGCCTGCTGCCGATCGCTAAATATATCTGCATGCAGCATACATATACATATATGTTGTTGCTCGACCTGTCTCCAGCTCAGTCTCACCTGAGCCACCGAAAAAGGCTTAAAACCCCAACAGCAGCAACATGAGGCTTTGCCAACGGTGGCGGCATCCACAGAGCTGCTCTTAATGCCAGAGCTCAATGAGCGCTGTGGGCTACAACAGCTAAGTCAAGAGCTTTGTCTCCAATGCACTGTAATTCTATATGATATTCAGAAGAAATGAAAGATCCATATTAAATATTATGATATGCTCTTGAGTACATTGCATCAGCATTTGAACTAGTTCATCTTAGATTACGTTGCATATTCCATTAATAAATTATATTTTAATAGATCCATATAACTGGTAGAGCATACATGTTCGACCATGCCCGTTTCACCGTTATTGTGGCCTGTTCAGGCGGCATTAAGCGTGCCGAAACGCCGCGAACCGGCCCGGTTAACGTGAATGGAACGCGAAAAAAAAAAAAACAACAGCGTTAAAAATAATTCACAATTTATATATGAACGATGCGAGCACGCAAACTGGCCACAAAATATATATTATAGGAAGATAACGAAGTTGAGGAAAAACAAAGCCGGGAAACTACAAATTGTGCAAAGCGAATTTCTATTGCGCCAACAGAGCCGATGCGAATCAAATGTTGAGCAAATCGGTTTAACCAAAGCGAAATGCAATACGAATGCAATACGAATTCTAAACTGTGATACAACTGGGCCACAACTGTGATTCAACTTTGACCAGATGTTCGGATGAAGGCGACAAATGCAATGCTATGCAATCTCCCGCTGCTGCGGCTGCTGAAGTGTTAAATGAGGCACAGCGTGGTCAGCTCCGCTCTGGTATCGTACCTCAGTTCGGTTCGGTTCGGTTCGTCTCGACTTACTATTGGGCCATTGAGGTGCGAATGTCAAACGCTTTGACACGGTTGCGGCCTGGCGTGCAGCCAGAGTTGACTCCGACAGCGCTTGGCTAACAATGGCCAAAATGCCAAATGCTAAATGCTTTCGAGTGTGCTGCAGCGACCTTCGGTGTCAACGGGACGTTGGCCATAAAGGACTAACGGGCATTAGCAGTGGAAGTGTTAATAGTTAAATGCAACCGGGCGGGGTGTTAATGTGACCTGACCCTGACCAGTCCACGCCAGGTCAGGCAGGCAGGCAACATTTGTCGTTCGCCTCCTAGGCAGCGCTGCTGCTGCAAATGGGAGCAGATGGGAGCAACTGCTCCAAAAAGCAAGGCACACGAACGGCTAAGCAACCGGTTCGCAGCCGGCACGCGACAGCGCCAATGAAACAGAGAGTGAGAGAGAGACAGAGAGACCGAGAGAGAGAGAGATAAAGCTGAAGAGAGAATGGACACAGACATATAATCAAAAGCAGCTGCCCGAACAGCAAGAACAAGATGCAGAAGAAAAGGAAGCTGAAAACCAACTCAAATGAAACGGGCGAGACAGAAAAAACTCTTCCCAGTCTCTGTCGAGCGTCTCAGAAAAGACTCAACACTCAAAACTCTTCCCAGCTCAAAGAGAGCGAGCGAGTGACTCGAATTGCGCTGAGTGAGTCGCTTTTGTTGTTTGAGCAACTGTGTGATCCTTGAGCGGATGCTGTCTGGTTGGCTGGCTGCGCAGTTTGCACCTTTTGTCTGGAACACAGGTAGCTGTTGCCGCTGCCGCTGCTGCTGCTGCTGCCGTTGCTGCCGTTGCTGCTGCGGCAGGTGAGAATTGTGCCTACGTGCTGCCCTATAAATAGCGCGCACGGCGCAGGGAAGGGCATCAGAACAGCGACAGAGCTCGCAGAGCCAACTACGAAAAGATTAGCTCAAACTTCAAACTAAAGAAGCAAATACGAAACCAAAATCAAGATGGCATTAGGCAGCGAGAATCAAAGCCAAAGTCTCTCCCTCTATCATCAGCAGCAGCAACACCAGCAGCGGATGGCGCCCTATACCAAGCCCAGCAGCTATTTGCAGCAGCAACTCGATGACGATGAGCCGCTGCAGCTGCTGGGCGGTGGTTCGGTGGTGCGTCGCAATGCCAGAGAGCGCAATCGTGTCAAGCAGGTGAACAATGGCTTTAGCCAGCTGCGCCAGCACATACCCGTTGCCATCATAGCCGATCTGAGCAATGGCAGGCGCGGCATTGGACCCGGCGCCAACAAGAAGCTGAGCAAGGTCAGCACCTTGCGCATGGCTGTGGAGTATATTAGGCGGCTGCAGCGCGTCATCGATGACAACGATCAGCAGCAGAAACACCATCATCAGCATCAGCAGCAGCAGCAACAGTTGCTGCCACAACAGCAACACCAATCGCAGCAACAGCAACAGCAACAGTTTGTCCAACAGCAGCAACATTTTAGCTACCAGCAGCAACAGTTGCAGCAACAGCAACAGCAACTCTATGCACTGCAACAGCAGCTGCAGCTCATCTCGCCCAGCTCCAGCTCGTGCTCATCATCTGCCGCCTCAACCAGCAGCTCCAGCTTCGATTCATCCTATTTCGCTTGCGCACCCGCTCAGCTCAAGCAGGAGGAGACGAGCGCCGGCAGCTACGAAGATTATCCCAACAACTCGTGCAGCTCGGGCGGCGAAGAAGACGACATTCTCGACTATATATCGCTCTGGCAGGACGATATATAAACCATATAGTCACCATGCTCTTCATCAATAACAACAACAACAACAACTAGTCAAGTTTTAATCACCTCAAGTATTACCTCAGCCAACGCTCAAGTATTTATTCTATTATTAAGCACAATTTTTTTTTCGAATTCTTTTTTGTTTTTTAAACACTTTGTACAAATTAGTTTTAAGTGCGCTGAATGTGCCTGTTCTTTATATAGTTTATAAGACTGCCTACACTTAAGAACTAGCTTAACATGGAAGACATTTAGTTGTAAGAAATTCCTATTTTTTTTCTCTAAGCTTAAGCAAACACATGGAAGACACTAAACTGATACTTATAGTAAAAAAATTATTTAAAAAACTAAACAAAAATGTTTTTGTCTATTTATTGGGGAAGAGAAAATCTTAAGAGAAGATTTTAAAACGTTGTAGTCTTTGGTTGGGCATAAGATGCTGAAATTAGTTGAAAGAAAGGAAAAGTTTTAACCTTGCCCCAAAAATATTTATATATATTTAAATAAAAAATACTTTTTTTTAAAAGGTAATTGAATATTTTTTTCAGGTTTTATTTTGCTTTGAAATATAGACTAAATTTAATTTTTAGATAAACTAAGAAAACATATAAATTCTCTAATATAATTCGCAGTATTTATATTAAAGTGTATAAAGTGCATTGTCTGTAATTGGATACAAAAATATTAATAAGATACATACAAATTAATTTACTTTTAATTAGATTATTAATTGAAATATTTTGATTACAATGTTTAAATGGGTTCGATTAAAAATTGTGTTTATTTTTTATAAAGAAAACAATCTACTTCATCTTCTTCTCCTTCTGGAAATCTCCTAAATTTGTCAATGATTTGAAAATTATTTAATTTTGCTTGCTTTCAGAGACTTATGAACTAACGAGTAGAGCATGCAATTCTCTTAAAGTATAGAATAATGAAGAGTCTTCATTTTGTCCATGGAAGGAATTGATATTGTTCTATAAAGGAGAACATTTTGTAGTTCTCTCAAAAGAAAAATTCTAGGAAAAAAATTGTATAAAAAAAATGTATAAAAATTGTAAAAAAAATATATATATATTCTATATACTACATATTGCTAAAATCGAAAAAAAAAAGAATAATAATATGATATTTTTATTGATTTATTTTATTTTTATATGATTTATAATTTAAATCATAAGCTAGCGTTTTTTTTTTCCTTAAGGCTACGGCAACTATGGCCTTCAGCTCGTGCTAGTTTAGATTATATTTACATATTTTTCATATTTACATATATTATTAATATGATACTCTGTACATATTACTTATAAAACATCACCTATATATTGCTGTTAGAGTATTCATTAAATCTTATACAGTTTCACTGTGCAAATTGAACATTTTTGTTGCCTTCTTGTTACACTCTCGATATTATTGCAGAGTAATATAATTATCTGTTGATTTCGTTAAGCAAATGCAATGCATATTGAACTTTGACTATGGATTCAATTTACAATCGATAAGGCTGTTCAAATTCCGCAAAATAAACTTCCTGCGATTACCGTTACGTGCTTCTACTGACGACAAATTGTGCCCGAAACAAAAAATGACTGCGCAGATTATGCAAAAGATTTGGCCTGGCCAAAAGAGCAAAGAACGAAGCGCAACAGAGAAGTTAAATTACTTTAAGCATTTTTGCATATGCGAAGGTTAAGCAACGAAGTTGTTGCCGCCATTTCCAGACGATCGATCGATCGCTCGATCGATGCTTTCAATTGAACTAATTTTGAGATATGCACAAAATGCAGTAACAATTTTGCATACGAAAGGACATACATATAAATATATGTATATATAAGATGTATGTACATATGTACATATGTATATATATATATAAGATCGCCCCCGACAAGCGAGCAAAGCAATTGTCTTTGGAGCTGTGCTCTTTGGGGAGCGCTGCTTGGAACGGAAGCTGGCTTTTACAATTCGCGATGCTTCAAAGCAGATAAGCAGCAAAGCAAAGCCGACAAGCCGACATACACAGACATAAATATATATATATGTATATATAAAGAGAGGTATATATATATATGCATATGTATTTGCACAGATCCGGGCTAAGCGGATGCGTCTGTTCTAGTCAAGAACTTTTGTGCTTAAGCAACAAAAGACTCCCACGCGCATTTCCGCTGCAGTTCTACCCATCTCACTCCCACTCAATCTCCAGCTCACTCACTCGTTCGCTGTCCCTGTTTACGGCTGCCATTAATAGATAAATGAATTGGCTTACGCATTTCCGTCACTTGCCGTGGGGTCAATTGTGGGTCAAGCAGGGCGCAGGGAACGCATTGTTTTGAATGCCAATTTCGAGAGCTGTTGCTGCTGCTGTTGTTGCTGCTGCTGCTGCTGTTGCTGTTGCTGCTGTTGTTGTTGAGGTCTTGTTGCAATCAATTCGCAACGCAGCCAGCAGCTAAACGAACGGTTTGGCAGGCTACAAGTTGCAGGTTACAGCTTCAGCTTTTGCTTCGGTTTCGATTTCTGTTTTGGTTGGTTTTTTGGGTGCTGCATCTTCATGCCGCATTTATCGAATTGTTATTTCCGGTTTGTGTTTTTGCTTTTCTTTTCTCATATACCCTATGCAAAAAGGAAAGTCTTCTATAAAGAGTAACAACAAAATATTTAACTTAACTATTGAGAATTTAGACACATTTGCCATTCTAGCTAGCAGTTGAAAGGCAATAGAACTCTAACATATATTTCAATAACAACAAGTAAAAAGGTTCTAGTAGAGACTGCTCGACTACGAGATACCCTCAACCTTCCAAAAATAATTTGATACTCTTCTTCATTACGCTCCTTTCATGTAGTGGCTTGAGGTTGGGTTGACCTACACTTTGGACGCTTATAAGTCACTTTCTAGAAGCATAATCTTCATGAAACTTTCTGAACGTAATAATATATATAAAATTGTAAGTCTCTAGTATTTGAATAACGTTTTTTTTTTTTTCCAAATTTGGGGGAATCTGGAAGTGGTATCCAAAATCTAACAAAAAGCGAAATTGTATTACATTAGTATTTATATATATGCAGAAGACTTGAAGCATCTAGCTCTAAAGATGAACGAGATACAATTTTTTACCTGATTCTCAATAATTATTTTAATCGAAAACTCTGAAATGGAAAAAGTTATCGATTATCTTAAATAAACTTGTATAAGACGTGCTATACATGGACCTCGCTCTTATAGTTGCTCAGATCGACGCGTTCATACATACGGACGGACGGACGGACGGACGGACGGACTGACGGACGGACGGCCGGACAGACGAACAGACAGACATGCGACCATGATTACGAATATATATAATTTGTGAAGTCTGCCACGCCTCCTTCTGCCTGTTACATACTTTTAACAAAACCATTATACCCTGATTGCCCATTTTCAATGGGCTCAGAGTATTATTTTTATTTTTTATTTATTTATTTATTTTTTTAACATCACTCCCGTATTTCCGTTTAACAAATTCTTTAAATGACATATAGCCAAACTTCAAATAATTTTCTTTTTGAGTAACAATTTTCCCTCATACGGAAATCAGTGAAGTTTCAAGCAGAACTCAGAGACATACTTTTAAGATATGCTTATGCTAAAAACATTTTGACAATGGCATATTATACCCGGACTCTCACTTCTTGTACCCTATTCACTCATAGAAAGCATTGGGCATATTTGTTGTCAAAAAATTAAAATGCCTAGATCAAAATTTAATCTCTTTGCCAACTAATGAACTTGAATTAAATTATCATTTGGAAAGTCAGCTCCAAAAATTAGCAACATTTACAGAAGCAAAAGAAAATCGACTGCAGCAGGCAAAAGTTATCCCTTCATTTTTCCAGGGTAACTGTTAGTCATTTCAATAAATGCATAACTAAGCGCTACACTTGTTGCACTTGAGCTGCAAATAATGTATGCAGCAAAGGCACAAAATCCAAGCCCAAAGATGAGATACAACAACATCATCAATAAGTTTTTATATCTTTTTTTTCGGAGAAGCTTACGAAGGGGTTGGGAGAGAGAGGGCAGAGAGGGATTTGGGTCTCTGGTGGCGGTCGCATTGGGCGACATACGACAAAACTGGTGCAAAATCGAACGCTCTTTGTGTGAACTTCATAAAATGTTTGACTACGAGCGAGCCGAACACGAATGTACACACACACACACACACACACATACATATAAAGATATGTGTATATATATAATGTATATGTATGTATGCATGCAGAATTGCAGGCAAACAAATGCAAGACCCTGGCTGCGAATCTTTACATGCGCCTGCAAGAGACCCCGAATAAATTTATGATTTATTAAGGATGCTCTGATTACAACACGCCGGCAAGCAAGAGCGAGGGCCACAGAGGAAGCAGGAGAAGGCGAAGGGTGGGGGGGAGCTTTGGGTACCTGCAAAAGCAGCCTGACTGATGTCTCGTAAATAACAGTCGCATAAACAACAACATGAAGAAGAAGAAGCAGCAGCCGAGGCAGCAGCAGCACCAGCAGCAACAAGTGAGTTATTTGTTTAACATGAACAGCGAACACGTTTTTGACTCACAAATGTTGACAAAGAATAATGTAATTTATGTTCAAGCCCTATATGCTGACATTTTTTTTTTCGCTCTTCATTTCAAGATTTCACCCATAACAAGAGACAGACAGAGAGACAGCGAGAGGGGGGGACAGTGCGAGCACTTGTGTCAACTAGATTAAACCACATTTACCACCACAATTACAGATATTTGCACCGATAGCCGGCTATGATGATGGCATGTCACGCCCCCCCAGCAGCAGCACTTGAAAAGGGCGGCAAGATCTGAGCAGCAAATGTTTCACAAGTTTCCCCAGAACAAGTGCAATATCCACTTGTCGCTCTGCTCGTGCTCGTAAATTAAGCGCTTTGCGTTTCATATATATTTTCAGCTATTGTTACAATTTTCCACATTTTCTATCAGAAACAGAAAAAAAAAAGGAAAAAACCAACGCCCACAAAAAGGACATGAAATAATAAAAGGAAATAAGTTGGAATTGTTAAGGACAATTGCGTGTTGCGTACATTGCGTGATCGCTGCGGAGTGTAGCTATAGGTGTTCATGTATGTGTGTGTGTGTGTGTGTGTGAATTTCATAGTTTGAATGTCTTTCAATATCTTGGGATAATATAACATAAATTTGCTCTTCTGCTCCGTCGTTATTCTGGCAGCTAAGCTGATTAATTTTCTTTTTTTTTTAGTTTAGTTTTCCAGCTGAAATGTTAATAACAGGGAACGACAATCGTTGTTCCAATTGTGAATGAAGTGAGCGTAGCCAAGTGCAATTAAATTTACTTAACGATTCTCCTAGGGGATTACGATCGCAGTAAACGGCATTGTTTAGAGCACGATTTTTGGTGTGACAATCATATTAGAGACTGAAGAGTATTAGTTGAGGTCTTCAGAGTGCTTGGGCGGTAGGGAATTAGAGACAAGTGGAAATTGAGATTGTAAGAGAGAAGCAGAAATTAAAGATAGAGCTGGACAAAATAGAGATTGAGAAATATATCTGTATCTATATTTTTATATGATAGAGATAGACAAAACATAATGGGGAGATAGGGTTAGAGAATAGAGATAGAGATAGAGATAAAGATAGAGATAGAGATAGAGATAGAGATAGAGATAGGGATAGAGATAGAGATAGAGATAGAGATAGAGATAGAGATAGAGATAGAGATAGAGATAGAGATAGAGATAGAGATAGAGATAGAGATAGAGATAGAGATAGAGATAGAGATAGAGATAGAGATAGAGATAGAGATAGAGATAGAGATAGAGATAGAGATAGAGATAGGGATAGAGATAGAGATAGAGATAGAGATAGAGATAGAGATAGAGATAGAGATAGAGATAGAGATAGAGATAGAGATAGAGATAGAGATAGAGATAGAGATAGAGATAGAGATAGAGATAGAGATAGAGATAGAGATAGAGATAGAGATAGAGATAGAGATAGAGATAGAGATAGAGATAGAGATAGAGATAGAGATAGAGATAGAGATAGAGATAGAGATAGAGATAGAGATAGAGATAGAGATAGAGATAGAGATAGAGATAGACAGAGAGAGAAAGAGAGAGAGAGAGAGAGAGAGAGAGAGGAAGAGAAAGAGAAAGAGAGAGAGCGGAATAAATATAGAAATATAATATAATATTAAATATAGAAAAAAGAAAGTTAAAAGTATGGATAGAGATAGGTAGGTAAAGATCTTTAGGAAGAAAGAGAGATAGCACGAAATGCATGAGAGAAAGAAGACGTATATGAATGGGGATAAAGAGAGACATATAGAGATGGAGATAAAGGTCGATATAGATAGATAGATATATTGAGATAGAGATAAATATATCAATATATACAGAAACTAATAAAAGGAAAAGACTGAAGAACAAATCAGGCATAGAGAGAAACAGAGAGACAAAAAAGAAAAGGAAGAAGAAGAAATAGAGCATGAGTGTCCTCTTTTCTTTTCTTCCTCCATTTTCTTTGCTCTCATCTTAAGTGCATTCTGCTTTAACTGAATATTCCTTTTCGCTACTGCATATCGCTGCTTCGTCGCCAACTCGTGGCTTCCATCAAGAATAAAATATAATTTAATGAAACATTGCGTTCTTTACTCACACTTCCGTAAATATGACAAATGTCATTCTAATTCTCTCTCTCTCTCTCTCTCTCTCTCTCTCTCTCTTCTTTTGTGCTCTTTTGATGGCCTTTAATTGAATGCAATGCAGAGAATTCTCTTCTGTGTTCCTGCGGCTTAATTACCCAAAGGGCCAAGACAAATGTCTCAATTGGCTTGGGGCACTTTCTCTTGCGACTTCTTTCATTCTTGCACAATTTGGGCCAAGGAAATTATTTTAAATAATTACGCAAAAAAAAGAAGCTGAATTTTTGTATAATTTTATTTGTTCTCTCTTTTAATTGTAGTCTAAGCGAGAGAATGCTTAATTGCGACTTCTGACAGGGGCACATAAATTGTATTTCTCGAGTGAAATTTAGCTCAAGCTGCATGTAAGGGAAATATGGCTAATGTAGAAGAAGTTAGGAAGCTACTTTATGATGAGTACCAAAAAAAAAAAAATGCTTGGAATGCCGGAAATTTCCATGCAGAGCTAAAATAATTTTATTTTATTGAGCCATGTTTAATATATAAATATTATAATTAAGAGCATTTCATGAGACATGAACTGAATCAAAGGAAAAAATGTTTTTTCCTCTCAGTTTGTGTGTGGCATTCAGTTGGCTGTTTCTAGTGCCTGGCTGCGTGTTGATTTCACTGCTTTTAACTATTTTTTTTTTTAGCATTTTATAATGAAATTTACAATATTTAATTGCCGCAGACTGAGTGCCGCAGTGCCCGCAAGGCAGCAAATTCCAAAAGAACAGAAGCAGCAGCAGAAACAGCGGCGGCAGCCTAGAAAATGACGTGTGTCATCAAGCCACAGTCTGGCCAACATCATTCCATTATATATATATATATAAATATATTTATTGAAACAGAAAGAGAGAGAGAGAGAGAGATGGAAACTATAAATGTAAAACTGCAATGCGCTGCGTGACTGTCCCAATTAGTTGTCTTTCGGACTCTTGCAGTTGCTGGCGAACTGTCGTAATTCACTTTTGATTTCATATGCATTTCATCAAATTGCCGCTGCGCACGCGCAGATCGCCTCGAGTGTCTCGGACAGTTCCAGACCTTGGTTTGATTTGAAAATTACTTACAAAAAAAACCCCTGCAAAATATTGACTAACTGACGCAATGAGAAGCCCTCCTAAACTGGTTCAGCACACAAAACCAAATCCGAATCCGTATTCGAATCCAAATCTGAAACTGTAACTCCAAAAGTCAAAACTAAAATTTTACAACTCAAAAAAAAAACTCCAATTTTAACTACAGCCATGCTTCCTCTACCCTCCAACCGTTCGTCCCTCGCGCTTGCTCCTTCGTTTAGTTTGCGCCATTCTCCGGTCAGGTTGTCATTGCCGCGCGTCGTCCATTTGAAGTGAGCCGCGGCGCGCGCGCTCTCGACTCCAGCGCCAAAATTGCAATCTTTTTGAAATTTATGATGAACAAGTATAAACTGGCAATAGTCAAAGATTGCACGACTAGCTAGATACCCACTCTATTGGTGGCTAGTCCAGTCATGTCTTCAGCTGATATCTATAGCATGCCAATTTATATATAATTTATATTATTTTAATGTATTTTCAACTTCTAACTTGATCTTTCTAGCAATCCTTGTCCTTAATAGTTTGTTAATTCATAGAAATAATTTAATATATCTTTACTTATATGTCTACCAAATTAGCTAGTTGATGGCTGAGGCGAGACATAAGGCAAAGTCTTCACTGCTTTCATGCTTCATTAACTTTCTTAGCTTTAGTTAATAAAATATAGCATAAGGCTAACCCTCTCAGCTGCCTTAGCTACAGGGTATAAAAAATGAACACTGTCGCTTTTTTGAACATTTTAATTATACACAGCAAGCCGCAGCAAGTCGCCCAGTTTCAGAGATTTCCACAGACGATACAAACAAACGGCGCCCCGTTTCCATTCGGAACCGGTAGCCCAAAGCTACATCCAATATATATATATGAATATACATATATTTATACATGTATGCATATAAATATATATATCTTTTTTTTGGTGGGGTAATTAATAAATTCGAAACGCTGCCACAGGATATTTGCATAAGAAATGAGGGCAATGAAATACTATGACCACACCGCGCCATATGACAGACGATGACGACCAACTCAAACTGGAACTGGAACTGGCACTGGCACTGGCACTGGAACGGGAACGGGAACGGAAATGAGAGACTACGAACTGGTAGCCAATTTCCATGGAACACAAGGTCGGGCTCTGTCTGCGTCGGTATTTAGTGCTTTGAAGGCGCTTCCGTCGAATCCAGATCCTTTGAAGGCTCCGCATTGCATAAGGCAAACATTTCTGATTCAAAACTCCATATCTAGTTCCAGCTGTGGTCAACATTTATGCATATAATTTAACGCCTGCGGGTGACAAAATGCAAACAAATAGTAGCATGGGCCAAAACAAAATCAAATGCGAAACAAAACACCAAAAAAAAAAAAAGAGAGAAAAAGTAAAATACAAATTCTGTACGCAGCGTGTGGCAAATGTCCGAGAAACCGAGATGCGAACAAAACACTCTGGGCATTGCATATCCTTTGGCAGGATGAGGATCTTTAGGACGTGCTGCGGTGCACGTGTGTCTGGCAAAGCTAACAAACTACAATGGGCATTGCCCAAATCAGGAATCATGGCCCATTGTCCATTGTGACAAACTGACAATTGACAATGATGATAATGAAAAGTAGTCGACGTAAATTGCATAAGGATCGTCCTCTTCTTTCATTCTTTTCATTATTCTGACAAATGCACCTTCTAGTGCAAAAGGAAGAATGTAAGGCGTTTGTAAGCCTCTTCAGAGGTTGCGCCCAGAAATGTATTTCTAATTGACCCAGGAGCTAGCAGCTCTCTGCTACTCTGCTCTAGCCTCGGGGTTGACACGCGGCAGGCGCAGTAGCCGAACTCCTGTCACCAAGCAAAAGAAAACCCCGAAAGGAAACCTTTCAAGTTTGGCGCACATCTTACATGGAAGCCAGTGGGTCGCCCCTCAAATACAATTGCCATTTGGCAATTCGCTTGAGCTGCCCTAATGAACGGTACCAAAAATCAGATCCACTTGATGTCGAGAGAATAGATTTTGAGAAATGATCCTGCATTGGGGCAGACCTTAAGTTGGCTAATAATGGCTATAATGATTCCATGAAACCTACTCCCAGAAATGGTTCGTTACTTTTTGCTATTGTCAAGCAAAATGCCTGAGGGGGAAAGAAATTGTGCCAAAAGCCACGGCTAAGTGCTCTCTTGAGCACAAAGAAGTGCAGTCTGAAGTCGCTGATCATCAATCATTCAGTCAGTTGGGATTATAATAACATAAAGTGTCTATCCTTAAAATATCTTTAGATATGCATTATAGATCTCTAATCTAGCATATATTTATATTCTTACACTCTCCTGCTGTAAACTATTTCATATCTCTTCTCAACGTTTTCCGATCTCTTGTTGAATGTTCTCAGCTCTGGAATCTTCGAATTTGTTCTACATATGAGAAAATGAGATTCAAATATACAGTTCTATAAACAAAATCAGGCCACAACATCCCTCAGCATTCTCGTCGTTGGCTGATCCGTGTAGCGTGCGTGTGAATCTATTTAGAAGGCAGCCGCCTTTTTGCAGCGATCGATCCATCGATCGATCCTCTAAAACGAAATTCAATTAAGTAAATCGAACACATCCGAATCGATTTGTTTTTGTTTTTGTTATTTTTCTGATGCTGATGCGTTTCTACGAAAAACGTTCTGTTGGGACTTAACGAGCCTGAGCCTAGCCAAGCCGTATGCGAGGCACCTGTGTGGCTTCCACTATCGATCGGGTGTGAAAAATGGAAGCGAAGCGCAAAAACCGATGCCGATGTGAAAGAGCGGGAAGTGGCAAAAGGGCTGCGACTACGAGTCTCGATTGTTATGCTGATGAGTCGAAGCCGTTTTATAGCGAGGCGAGGGCGTTCAAATCAATTTCCAGTCACTCAGGCAGTGAGCCAGTCAGTCAGTCAGTCCGTCAATCAGAGATCAGCAAGGGTAAGCGGAAGCGCATCGATGGAGAATCTGTTGCTTTTATTGATTTTGAATTTGATGTGGGTTTTGGTTGGCCTTTTTTATCGGCTCAGGCCACAAATGTGTCATGCGGTACTTTGCGTGTTTGTTTAGCTGTTTTACAGCTAGAAACGGGGTTTTTGTGTGTGGGAATGTCGACTTTCTAGCGGTTTCCGGTTTCCGTTCGCAGTTTTTCACGTATGCAAATATTTGACCAACATTTCGCTACGGTCTCTGCGCACATCCTGGCCAAGGACAGATAGCAATTGCCCAAACGATTAATGGACATTTGATCAGAGCGTGACGACAGACGAAGCGAGAGGCAGCAGGAGTGAGAGCGTGAGAAGCTGTGGATGATGCGCAATCATTAGTAGAAAGTGGGGCGTGCTGTGTTGCAATACAAAAGAATCGTAACGCACTGAATCGAATCGAATCGAATCGAATTGAGTTTCTTTTATTTCAATTCACTTGATCTAATAATAAGGCGGCAGCAGATCAAAGGGCAACGCCGCGTGCACCTGATCGACACATAGAAAGGTGCTAAATGGGGCGTACTAATGAGATCAGTGCACACAGGACAATGCCAGGATGCAACGATTAGAAAGCGATTTATGACAATTCACATACCACAAACTGAACAATCGCCTACAAATTGTAATTGTCTAACAAGGATCTCTCTCTATCAAAGGACTCGCGCTGCAACTATCACATTTTATTAGCTACGAACAATGGCAACAATACAATTGTGAATCATGAATAATGATTTTTATTAAAGCTGGCCTTTATTCCAATAGAAAGTCAAGGAGAAATGATCTACGATGTAAATTTAGATAGAGCTGTTGCTATTGGCATTGCCTGATCATGGGAGGATACTTTTAGGATACTTTTTTTAAGCATTTAGAATACGCTGGGATCGTTGCAATGAAATATTTATTATTATCGATCGCTAAGACTTACTGAGCCGATCTAGTGCGTCTCTCTATTTATTCGTTTGCCTACCTGTCTATAGGCGAAGTGTTTGATGCTCGATCGGAATGATAAACTAGGTCTATCTAGCTAGATAGATCAAGAGATAGTAGCTACTATCTCTTGATCTTTCTCTCTCTCACATTTTCTCTCTCAGTCTCACTCTAACTCTATCTGTCTCTCTCTGTCTCTCTCCTTCTCTATATCTTGATCTTACTCTCTCTCTCTCAGTCTCACTCTCGCTATCTCTCTCTCAGTCACACTCTAAGTCTCTCTCTCTGAGTCTCACTCTAACTATCTCGCTCTTTCTATCTCTCTCTCTCTCTCACTCTCTCTTTCTGTCTCACTCTATCTCCTTCTCTATATCTTGATCTTACTCTCTCTCAGTCTCACTCTAACTCTTTCACTCTTTCTCTCTCTGTCTCTCTCTATCTCCTTCTGTATATCTTGATCTATCACTCTCTCAGTCTCACTCTCACACTCTCTCTCTCTCTCCCTCTCTCCCTCTCTCTCTCTCTCACTCACTCTCTCTCTCCCTCTGACTCTCTCTATCTCCTTCTCTATATCTTGATCTTACTCTCTCTCAGTCTCACTCTAACTCTCTCACTCTTTCTCACCCTCTTTCTCTCTCTCTTTCTCTCTCTGTCTCTCTCTGTTTTCTTCTCTATATCTTGATCTTTCACTCTCTCAGTCTCACTCTCACACTCTCTCTCTCTCCCTCTCTCTCTCACTCACTCTCATTCTCTCATTCTCGCTCTCTATCTCCTTCTCTTCCTCTTGTCTCTCTGTCCATCTATCCAGTCGTATCTCTCCTTATATATCAAACCGTCCATTTCATAAGCTAAATACTTGAATAATATAATGTCTCACAATTAAGGAGTATCACTTAGCGATGCACTCCTCACCGGAATACACTCACTGGTGTATATATCTTCTTTTTTTTTTGCAGCGCTTCTTCCGTTGTGGCCGCTTCGCCACTTGTCACTTTTGGCCACTCAGCGCGACTCGATGCGATGCTGTCAGTAATCGGATCTGTTCAGGATTAGTGTCGCTCACTTCTCAACGTTGTAAGCTGCACGCATTTTGGAGTCAGTCGATACACTTTGGCTGTGCTGAGCGTCGCCACCACCCAGGCAGGCAGTGCAATAAACTGCGAATGCCATGGAAATGTCTGCTAAAATAATTTAAATACTAAATTCTGACAAAGGCGCATTATACACAAGCAAACACTCACACACACACACACACACACGTGTGCACATGCTGAGTGCATTACAATGTCAATCCCCCAACTTAGGAGTCTAAAGCATATCAACTTTATGCTGTTGTCAACCAACATGTTTGCAACTGCTCCATTGGGATTATTCGTCATTGTTGTACTTAGATGCTGTTTGCTGCGAAGCTTTTATTTGCCTACAGAGCACATATATCTTGTTGTGTGTTTAATGACATGATTACTTATATAGAGTAATATACTACTGTAATCAAGCATGGCCAATGTTAGGAAATCGAATGTGGGATACAATAGGAATAAAGGAAGATTGAAGTCTCCCTACATTTATTCTTTAAGAATCTCTAAAGATCGTGGTAAGATTAGGTGTATAAAAAAATCTAAATATTCCTTTTTTTGCAGTCCGAATTTATTCATATTTATTTGAAGTTGCTTCAACACTTTATTAATATATAGACATATACATATAGACAGTTAGAGATTCGATTAAATAAAATTGAATTTGTTGTAAAATGTCCCAAAAGCACTTCAGTTACATGAAGCGAACTTCACTTGAGCTCACAATCTAACACATCAAATATCATGTGAATAGAGCCTTCATATAGAGACTGATAGCCAACATCTATATCTATTACATGCTGCACTATGAACTGAATCGCAAACATACTTGACTTGACTTGATGCAAGGCACAAGATTTTGTTGTTGCTCAAGTCAGGAAGCACTTGGCTTCGACTAGACCAGAGCTATGTATTTACACAGGCCGCGAAAACGTTTGTTGAATTTGAGGTCGATTCTTGAGGCTGCTCTCGACTGTGCAGTTGTGCATTTCGTTTCTATTTTTTTTTTTTTTTGCGTCGAGTCATCGATGGAGGTGCGAGAACGTTTAACGCCCAGACGGCTAGTAGTTTTGTAGTTGCTAGCTCGAGTTCGCGTTAATTGGGCAATGTTTGTGCCCGGGGCACGGACGGCTGCAAACGATTCGTTAGCACATTTGCGGTTGCAGGCCAGGATAACAAGGATACGAAAAAAAAAAATAAACTCGCGACTGGCCACTGGCGACGCCAAAACTCATACTCCAACTCATACTACTCATACTCCCACTCCAATTTGTAATCCTGCTGCTGTCCAGCCACGTACTGTCGGCACGCTACAAAGACGCATTTCGGCGATCTCTCGGAATTTGAACATTTTTGGAAAAAATGCAATATAATTGCGCTGATTATGAGATGCCGCCACAGCAACAAGGCCTTCCAGGAAAACCGCAGACCAAAACCCTTTCGAGCTGAGAGCGAGAGAAGAAAGTCTAACTAGAGATCGACTAGAGATCGTGATCACAGCGTGTGCTGTGGCTTGTTTAATAAATGTTTACCAAATGTTTTCCTTTGTTTTTTTTACTTTTATCACACACACAGAATCTCTATATAGGTTATGTTTTATATGTTCTTGGTGGGCGTGTGACTATTTTTATTGTGATTTGATTGGATCGAAACACTTTCACCCAAATAGAGCAATAAATTCTGTTTGAGTTTACGCCCACACGACACAATTTATGATTTAATTATTGTATTTCTGGTCATGTCGTGCTGCGCGCTAATTGCTGGCCTAATGCACCGCGACATTTATCAGTCCTTGATCGCAGTTTGACAAAAACCCTAAATAGAGCCGCTCAGTCGCTCGCTGATGCCTAGCCAGAGTCAGGCGGCCAGGCGGATGCATAAATCGATATGAAAATCACCAATTATGTTATGCAATGCAACAGATCAGACACAGACCAGAGTGACAGAGAGAGAGGCAGACATAGAGATTGTAGAAGTGAGAGAGATATATATAGACAGGACGGAAGAGACACGCACACAACTCATAAGCATTGGCAACTTGTTAAGCGCCCCGCAAAACCAGGCCGCAGCAACAAATATGAGGGGAACGTCTTGGCAACGTCTGCAGCATGATGATATACAATAATCGAACAGTGCTCGCGATCAGAACATTGCCACAAACGAACCAGGAGACCAAAAGACAAATGCCACAAATGATCGAACTACAAATGCGCTTTAAGGTTTTATAAATAAACAAAGCTGCTTGAACTGATTTCAAATTTAGTTCGATTTGCATTCCTTTAAGCGTAATTTGAGCTGAAATTATCAAAATATCTTATGTGTATTGCATACAAGATCTTTAATAGTCATTAAATAGTTTTCGTCTTAATAGACTATGGAAATTTTAGAAATTTGTTCAAACTTAACATTTGTAGACTAATATAATATAAGTATAAAAGACCAAGAGTTTAGACAAGAAGACAAAAAGTTTAGTTCATAAATTTTGTAAGTTCTTCTACTCTTATTTTCGACTTGGACTTTTATTATTATTATTTTTTTTAATAAAAATCCAACTCAGAAACTAAAGCTTCTCGTACCTATATCTAATATAGTTGTAAATATATTTATTTCAATTTTATCTAATATTTCAGCATCTCACTAATCAGCAGTATCTTGGCATGCGAACTTATTATATTTGGCTGTCAATTTTTAGGGTAAGCTTATTTTAGATTATGGAAATATTTTTGCAGACTTGGGTGGTAGTAGAAAATCTGACCGATTTTTTTATAATATTAAAAGATAAAAAAAAAAATAAGTAAATAAAATAAACTTAATAAATATTCAGCTCTTCATTTCTAATCTAACTTAACACAAACTATATACATTTTTCTATGGACTTTCGTAGTTAATTCAATTGACTTTAGCTGAGCTCTGGCAATGATGCAAATGCTGCCAAGCTCAAGACGGCCAAGTCCAAGTCCAAGTCCAAGTCAAAGATGATGACCGACGCTAACGACGACTCCTACAAGAGCTTGTTAGTGTGCGGGTGTGTGTGTGTGTGTGTAGTGGGCTCCGTTTGGATGCTGGTTCAGCGCCCTTTGTGTCGGCCAGTGAAGGCAGCAACAAATGCGTTCATTTCCCTCTCAAGTCAAATATACAATGATATAATAAATTGAATGACATTCATAAATAAACAATATATAAGAGCAACAGCAACAGCAACAGCAGCAGCAACAACAACAGCAACATGGATGATGATGACAACGTTGGCCCAGGCGTAGGCTGAGGGTCTTCAATGCAACTGCTGCTGTTGCTGCCGAGTCTTTGGGGAAGCAGCGTAATGAAGACATTAAACGACTTGCAAAAGTCTGCAAAATGAACCGCTTTCTCACACACAACACAGCAGGACACGGCAGAGATGCAGGAGAGCGGGAGCGGAGGTGTTACATGCAACAACAACCAACACAACATCATTATTAACAATAACAACAACATATCGAATGGCAAGTGCATGGCGATCAGCTAAAAAAAACCGCTAACCGGTAGCTGGAAGCTGGAAGCTGGTAACTGGTAGCTGTTAGCTGGTAGATTCAATGCCAAAGCCAAAGCCAAAGCCAAAGCCAGGGCCAACGCCAAAGCCAGAGCCAACGCCAAATGCATATATGCAATGATCTCGTCATCAATGTTGATGTCTCATTTAACTAAGCAGCGGGGCTGCAGACATCACTGCATAAACAACGCACAAGCATTTGCCCAAAATGCAATCATAATAAATGCGCTGCTTGGGTGGTTAAAGTCGACGATCGCAACGATCACTGCACGGATCATCATATGCTGACGATGATGATCATCATCATGATGTTCATCAGCATAGAGGCGATCGTTGCTGCTACAGTTGCAGCATCTCCATTTGACTACTCGGGCGGCCACACATTAACATACAGCTCAAAGCGTGCGGACAGGGGGAGGATGCCTTTTGATGAACCTAATTGACAACTTTTTGTCAGCACTGTGTGGGTATTATGATTGCTTTTATGTTAAACTTGCGATACGAGCAGACGAGCTCCCCTTTAATAAAGTTCTGCGCCATATGATGGTCCCCTCTCATCGACTGCTGCTTTGTTAGTTAAATATTTTAATGCCGTTTCGGGTGCATTCGTTATATGTCGTTGATCTGTCCATCAAAGCGCATCACTTTGATTGATTTGATGTAGAGCAAGCCAGCCGCAAGACAGCCAGGGCTGGGCTGAATGCAAAATTAAGGCAATGGCAGCGAGCAGAAAAGCAAAGGACTTAGGCGAAACGAACTTGATTGTTGCAACAAATGACTTAGGCAACGAACTTGATTGTTGAAACAAATGACTTAGGCAACGAACTTGATTGCTGAAAGCCAGTCTGTGTTAACTAACTTCATTGACAAACAACTTAGAACTTGCAGAGCGAAATTCTTTCGAAATGATGAAGACTTGGGCAACGAACTTGATCTTGACCAAACCAAATGACTTAGGCAACAAACTTGGTTGTTGTAGATAAAAGATTAAGGTTAACTTGGAGAGAAAAACTGAGTTTTTAAATTAGCGAAAGAATTTATTCATCAAACTGACTTAAAACAAAAGACTTAGGCAACGAACTTGACTATGTAGCTCAATGACTTAGGCAACGAACTTACTGCTTCTCATACGAATTTGTTTTAAAAACAGCTTATATAGCAGCTATTGGCTGATTAACTTTAGCCGCAAACCCAGAAAAATTAAACCGATTTTCGAGTAGGCCAAGCGGCTTTCGATTCACACATGCCATGGTGACAAAGTCAACCAAAGATCTTGATCTAGATCAGCAGATTGTGAAGATTTCGTAGATGCTGACAAAGATGATGTTGACAAACCACACTGAAGGCTGACAATGAGTGACAATTCGGTCCTTAAATTGGCTCAATTTCTCTTCTGCTAACTAGAGCGATGCACTGGTGCGGCGCAGATTAAAAAAGATAACCACAACCACAGCGACAGCCACAGCCACAGTCACATTCGCAGCATTCGCAGCGTGTGCCGTCGTTGTCTGGTGATGCAGCTAGCACAAAGCGTTTTGCACGCCTCCACAACACAATGGTCATCTTAATTGCCTTTGACAAACTAGAAGAGAGTTAAGACGATTTGTTCGGTGTCCGCCCCTCAAGCAACGCCCACAGAAACGCACGCGAGCCTCGGCTGCCTGCTTGCCGGCTGCTTCTCAAGTGTCGCCTGGACAATGGTCGCCCAAGCAAACAAAGGACAATGCAACTAACACACATGCGACAAATGCTACCTAATGCACAATTGATACGACTCTCCTCTCTCATGTATTTAGTGCGAAATATAAAAGTAATCGAAGGCGTGCGAATCGATTAGAAGACCAATTCTTCCAAATGTATCAAGTAGGAAAAATTCTGGAAAAAAATAGTGGTTAATTCTATGTAAAATTTAGATGCAGCAATGAAAATGTTATATATTGTGTGGATCTTACGTCAGCAGATTCAAGTAAGATAAAAAAATTTATTTGAATTACTTTGATATACAAAAATAATATGGTATGCACTTGCCAGATCCATTATAAAGCTTGTTCTAGAAAGTGTATCGCAGCTTTGGAGTCTTCAAGCTGTTTTGAGATATTTATATATATGTATATATATATATATATATGATATTCGCATAAAGTCAGCTCAGCAACACAGTTGCTATGCACTGCTGTCTCCACTTAAGCCCGAGGCACTTAAGGCTCTCAGCTGTGCGACAGCTCCTGGAATTCGCATGCGCACAAATCCACAGCGAAAAAATCTCAAATAAAATGCAATGAAAAGAATAAAAAATGAAATAAAAATAAAAATAAAAAATACAATTGTAATTATGCGCGCGCCCTAAAAAGTGGGCGTTGCACAGTAGTCCCCGGCTGCCAACGCCGTCAAATCGCAGCGACAGACGCAGACAGACAACAGTGAAAGCCACATGCCAAGCGCAGCGCCTGCCGCCAGTACAGTGGCGCAAAAGCTGCTCAAAAGGCAAGAACTTTCGCAGGATAAAATTAAAAAGTGAAATATCTAATATATGAGTAATGATAATGTTCTTCTGCGTCGCTAAGTTCAAGGCATAGTTTATAAATGTAGTAAACACTTGAGGTCTTAGCAGATCTCAGAGAGAAAATGAAGATGTCTATAGGTAGGTAAAGGAATCTAGGAACTTACATAATATACATATATGTATTAAAGTCCACCTAAATGATATAATGCATAGGTACAACATATGTATATATATAATAGATCTATAGATTCTACATAATATAATTAATCAAAAAAAAAAAAAATTGTTTTATTAATTGAATACATCAATCTCTCACTCACACTCTCACTCTCTCTCTCTCTCTTTCTCTCTCTCTCTCTCTCTCTCTCTCTATCTCCCTCCCACTCTGTATAAAATTTACACAATCACCAAATGGCTTTTGTTGCACTGTGCGAGCGTGTCGGATGATGAATGCCCAGCTTAAGCTTTGGGACAGTATTTGATGCTTTTCTCACGCTGTGTGTGTTTGAGGCGTCGTCTCGTATGTTAAACTGTCGCTCGCAGCAAAAATGGCAATTAAACAAATTGCGTGCCACTAAATAAGCAGCAGCAGTAGCAGCAGCAGTAGCAGCAGCCATAGCAATAGCAGTAGCAGCAGCAGTTGAGGCTGCTGCAGAACTTTTCAAGTAAAAGTATTCAGAATTATTTAATTGTTGGCGAAACGACTTAATTATTTTGGCAGCCGGCCCCAGAACTAACTGCAGGCATTATATATGAATATATATAGCTGGTAGACATGCCACAGAGATGCGTATGTGTGTGTGTGCTTGCAGTTGGCAGTTTATATTTGCCCTGGGGGCTTGCCTGCTAAGTTCTGACTTTTTGCTTTAAGCTGATGTTTATCGCCTGCTGCTGCGACTCGTGTCGACGGCTCAGATTACACACAAGTTACACACATGCACACACACACATACCTGCATATATACACATGCAGAGAGCACACATTATACACGCTCTTATTTTGCATGTAAACAAATCCTAACATATCCTGGCAGCAGCCCTAAAACTAACTCATTGTTCTCTATGATGGTGTATATATATATGTGTGTGTGTGTGTCTTGCGTGTGTTTTTCCCATTTCACTAGAAAATATTCGTTGGAAAAACATAAAATTGTATTTGAAATTTTGCCGACAGCAAATCTCACGCCTAACAAGGCTCTAAAGCCGCATTTAGCTACGGCTAAGCCACAGGCTCAGCAGCATTTCTCTCGCTCTCTCTCTCTTTTACTTTCTCTCTATCTCGCTCTCACTCTGCCTTTCCACTCCCTAATCTAAGCGGCATATCTTTAAGAACATTTTGCATAATTTGCGGCTAGCGTAATGCAAATCCCATTTGCATTGCCACCACAACTAGCAACAACTGCAACCGCCCAATTATGACATCTAGCAACCGAAATGATAATAGAGTTTGCATCGCAGATCTTAACTCATAATAGGTAAGAACCTGTAATACCTGAAGAAAGAGAGTAGAGACATCAGTTCATCTGCTACTGTTTTTGCTCTGCACTGTTTCCTAATCCATTTGTCATCTAGAACATCTAGTTCTGCATGGGATAGAGCTGGACCACATGGAAGCTTCTTCAGCTTTAGGGGCTGAGCAGGTATTTGAATCATATTTGGTATTAGTACTGTTCAGATTGATTCAATTTGCTACATCTAGATAAAGCTATAGTTTATGGGGAATACTTAAGACAGAAAGATCTGCTACTCATATCATTGTCAAGTCAAGATCAATTTTGCTTTATATATAGAACGATCATAGGTATCAGAGATAATCATCTATAGATGATAAAAAATGCTTATCGATATTTATCAATTCAAAATCGATTTCTATCACATCATTCATATATCATGCTGAATCTATTAATATTTACTTAAAAATTTGCCAAAATATTCTTATCTGATGTTGGAACTGCCATAACATTCGAATGATCTAGACCATTCCAGACTTATCTATGAAGTAGCTAGAAGATTAATCAGAAAATACAAAATTTGTGTTTCATTGCATTTTCATTCATCCAAATAACCAATTTGCTGTGAGATCTTTTACACAAAATTTAAATTATAATTAATAATAATAAAAAACAATACAACTACATTGTACAGTCCATAGCTGAGTCCATAGTCCTGATCCTTGCCAACTTCTATTGTAAATCTCTTGCGGTTGTGGTGCAATATAGCCAATTTAATGTCTGTGATGTTACAAGAACTTTTAAACTAGTTCTGTCTTATAGCTGCGACTAATTGGGTAATGTTCGAGCAGACGTAAGATGCAAAACTCTTCGAGCGGTTTTATGTCTCTGGCAACAATGTTGCAGAACAACATGTTGCCAGCGCTTGATTACGTCTGTGTGTGTGTGTGTTTGGCTATGTGCATATCTGTGTCTGTGGCATAATCATAATAATCATCAATGATCCAAGCTGCAAATGTGTTGCACATGTCGGGGGCGTCGCTTGTCAACTGCATTCATTTTTGTGTTTTTTGGTTGTATTTGATTTCGTTCTTGATTCCATAAGGCAAGGTGTGTGCGGCGCTTCTATGTGTGTGTGTGTGTGTGTGTGGTGTGTGCGATGGGGTTAGCCGAGTGTCGTATTTGCCTGGCACAGGACGTGGACGTGCCTTAGCAGCAGATGCACCATGATTGTCTGACGCGCAATCCTTGCAGCCCTTTTTTTTCGTTGTTTCCAAGCAGCTGATACATTCAGTTACAACAACAACAACAACAACAAATCGTGTAAATTAATATTTTCTTGGTGTCGCGCAGTCCTTTTCCTCCTCCGGCTTCTTATCACTTGAAACGAGGACCTAGACGCACGCGTTTGCACATTTGCCCGAACGTCTTCCTGCCCCTGCCACAGTCCGTGCCCAGCGTAACGGCTCTTGCTTTATATTTTGCAGCTTGTCTATGCTCTATGGGCTAGAGCTATGGCTGGCTGGCGCGTGTGTGTCGTCCTGTGTGCTCGGCCGTCTGTCTGTTTCCTTATAAATATTTATTTATTTGTTTGCATATCCTTCAGGTTTCTCTAGCTTGGCGTGTAGCGCGCGCTCCTCCGCGCTGTTTGCACAGCTTTCAATTGACATTTGGCTTGATGCATTACACATTGCGGCGGGGATTTACATATGAATTGAGCGAATGGAAAAGAGCAAGAAGGCAATATGGAAATAAGGCAAATGAGGGCAAGAGCAAAGTAGAAGAGTTATAGATATTGATAGAAATTATCGAGATATTATTATAATGATTGCTTTTGATGAACTGAATATATATAAATGATATAGATATTTATAGACTGACGATTGATGACTGATAAATGATGGCTGTTAACTGATGTCTAAGAACTGATGAATAATGGCTAATGATGTAAAACTTTTGAGTGATGATTGGTGACTGATGACTGATGACTGATGACTGATGACTTATGGCTGATGACTGATGACTGATGATTGATGATTGATGATTGATGATTGATGATTGATGATTGATGACTGATGACTGATGACTGATGACTGATGACTGATGACTGATGACTGATGACTGATGACTGATGACTGATGACTGATGACAGATGACTTATGACTTATGACTTATGACTTACGACTGATGACTGATGACTGATGACTGATGACTTATGACTGATGATAACTGATGACGATTGATGATTGATGACTGATGACTGATGACTACTGCTTGATGACTTATGACTGATGACTGATGATTGATGACTGATGACTGATAGCTGATGGCTGATAACTAATGACTGATGATAACTGATGACGATTGATGATTGATGACTGATGACTGATGACTGATGACTGATGACTACTGATTGATGACTTATGACTGATGACTGATGATTGATGATTGATGACTGATGACTGATGACTGATAGCTGATGGCTGATAACTAATGACTGATGATAACTGATGACGATTGATGATTGATGACTGATGACTGATGACTGATGACTACTGATTGATGACTGATGACTGATGACTGATGATTGATGATTGATGACTGATGATTGATGATTGATGATTGATGACTGATGACTGATAGCTGATGGCTGATAACTAATGACTGATGATAACTGATGATGATTGATGACTGATGATTGATGACTGATGACCTATGATTGATGACTGATGACTGATGACTGATGACTGATGACTAACTAATGACTGATGATAACTGATGATGATTGATGACTGATGACTGATGACTGATGACTGATAACTGATAACTGATGACTGATGACTGATGACTGATGACTGATGATTGATGACTGATGACTGCTGGCTAATCACTGAACAATGAACACTGCTGATAGATATATTTCATGCCTCTCGTCTTCGATTCTTCTTTACAATTTGCCATTTTTGATGTAAAAATACAAAATCGAGTAATTTATATAATTAGACAACGTCGTAAGCGACACCAGAGACAAGCGTTCAGTCAAGTAAGTATTTAGTGCCAGTTATAGCTGCCACACTATGCATATGTGATAGTTACGACCTTGCGACTCGATAATGATGCTGTTGATAATGGGCATGATCTTCATAATGATAATGGATAGGCTGATGGTATCAGCAGAGAGGCTTGATTGATATATGTATGTATGTATTTATGGCTAGGCTGTTTGCCTTTAGTATTTATTTTTTTTGCTTAAATATTGAAAATTGATAACGTTCATTAAAATCAATAAATTTATAATTGAGTATTTAGTGATGGAAGCGGGGAGCGGGCAATCGACAAGGGGCACGGATGGATGGATGCATACGTACGTACGTACGTACGTATGAACTGGCCCAGTGACAGGCCAATTACACGCTAATCAAACAAGCCTGACAACAATTCCCATTGCCAGGGAGTGGTGCTCCTTGGAGGCTGTATGTAGAAGATGAGCATGATGAAGAAGCAGCGCCAGCAGCAGAAGCAGCAGCAGCAGCACCTAATTGCAGTCAGTTATGTGTCCTTGCGCTTGACAAATTCCGCCTTGCTGCCAGAGGCCAGAGGCCGAATGCAGGCTATAAAATTAAATACACTTTAAGAAAATAATGGCTAGAGTTTTTTAACCGGATTCAGAGTTGGTATGAATTTTGTTAAATTTTAAAAATTATTAATCTTTTTTTTTTTTAAATAAATTTTCAAAATTATTAATCTTTTTTGTTAAAAAAAAAATTACATCATTTTGTGCCATATTTTTCAGCTTCAGCTTCAATAGTATTAGAGTTCACATGGATGGAGCTCGAGTACTATTTAGGCTAAACTATTGAAACTGGAGTAATTAAAATATATTTAATTCAATATTTTATTTATATTTCTGTTATTCTTCGTAGTGAAACTGAAATTGTTTCGAAATTACTTTCAGTGTATAGTTAGGAGCTATAAAATAGCTAAATAGACGCGCAAAAGAACCCCGTAGACATTGTTGTGAGTCGGCAAAATGCTTTTGTACTGCTGCATTGGGTGGGACGACAAGTGTTTAATCGTTGCTAATTATACCAACTAGGCAGGAGCCAAGCCTTCGGTTGCCGACTTCAAACTGGCGACTGCGCGTGTCACAGCCATACACAGCCCCAATGGCTCCACTTGCTCCAACTGGCTCCACTGCCAGTGGAATGAGCTACAGGTGAAGCTGGGGGTAGCAGTCTGTGCTCTGTGAGCATTGGAATGCCAAGCGTCAATTTAATTATGCGAACAATACAAATTGCGGCGCACAAAAGAAATGTTTATGTCCGACGCAACTGGCTCAATGCAACAAATTGCAGCAACCGCTTGCCACAACTTGCCCTCGAAAATAATTACAGCTAGCAAAAAGTCGGAAGATGCACAATAAGAAAAAAACAGTACTAGATCAAGCATTGCTTTTGATTTTACGAGATCAAACAAGAGCACATATAAATACATAGATCATTATGATCTATATTTTAGTAACTGATACTATACTTTAATAATAATTTACAGTTTGTTCCATTAAAGTTTTTATTTTATTTAAATTAACAAAATTTGCTTTTGCTTTGATTAACAGCTTTATATTTCATACATCAAATATTATATTTAAAGAAAATCGAATTTTTCTCTCAATCTTTTTAGTGATCTTGAAGTGATCTACAGATCTATCTTCGCCTTTTCCATTTCATATAAAGATATAATTTGATTTTGTAACTGTAGCGCACTTCAACAATGATCTACGTTTGCATCTGACTGATTCTAGCTTCACAATTGAGATATATATCCTTTGTGACCTACTTCAGAGCGTCTAGTAATACTAAATATAAAGACTGGTGGAAGCTTGAGCAGACTACATAAGAATAGCAAACTCTTCCTTAAGGTAAATAAACAATAATTGCCAAGAATATATTTCATTATATATAGAATAAAATAAACACATAAAGTGCAAAAGAACTCTATCCCAAGTCAGACGAGGCAGACTTAACAGCTAGTTTATACTTACTTCTTACTTACTTTTATATTATTACACTTGTTCAGCGATATACATCTACGTCTATTATCAAAAGTCTCATTTTTCACACAAGATGCATGCGACTCTCAAAAAGTGAGGGTATTCCAAAATAAATCAACAACTCTTGGCGGCGCGACAAATTAACACATAAATTCTAGCGCATTTATGAATCGCGACTCAGGTATAGACTACATATGCTGTTCAGCTTCCCCCTCACCAGTTGTGGCACCCTCAATGCTTCCCCCATTTCTATGGGCAGCCAATTAATAATATGCGAGGCAACTGACACGATGACAACGCCAGATATGCGTAATGCATGGCGCATTACATGCCGCTTATAGCTGTTACTGCCCCTTGAACACTTTGCCCTCTCCCTCTCTCTACACCTCTCTCGCTCGCTCACTCTATCTACAGAGAGAGGTACGTGTGTGTATAGCTGTGATCTTGATCACGTGTCGGCGTCGGCGCTGCGATCATTGATCATCGTCAGCAAACAAGAGAGGGGGAGGGTAGAGGAGACTATGAAACGCATTGGCTTTTACCTTCAGCTTTGACTTTGGCCGCTCATTTACCCCCTCTCGCTCCCCCATCCTTCCCTGCACAGCACTGATCTACACTCTTTGGAGCTTTACAATCGGGGAAGATCAGTTGTGGCAGCAGTTGCATTGCATTGCTTGGCATTGCAGTCAGTCCCCTTCTGAGATTCGAAAATTTCATTTTAATTAAATTGTTGAATGCTCAAGTGCAACACTAAGCTGCCATTTAGCTGCACTCTATCTCCCTCTGTTTCTCTCTCTCTCTCTCCCTCTCTTTGAGCTGCGATCATATCAATGCAACGGTTTATTACTCGCTTGCTTCAAAAAACCAAAAACAACAAAAATTAAGGCAAAAAGAAGGCCGCAAAACGCAAAACATTTCGCGCCTCAAATTACATTTTAATGAGCTGTGAAAAATATTTGGAGCAATACGTGAAAAAAATATGAACAAGAAGACACCATCTGAAGTAAGAAAACAGAAGATAACCTCAAAGCGATTGCTGATTTGGGATTTGCTGCTAAGTGGAGGCAAATTGCTGGCAACCAAAAGGGGAAAGTGCAGCTTTCAAGTATTTATTATTGGGCGAAATTTAATATGTTGTAATTGGACTGCTTATCGGACATCAGCAGTCTCAAGGCACTGGGTAGCTATATATGTTAGAGTTGGCAGAGTTGGTAAGCTACTACTGCTGGGTGCGCAATAAGAATCAACAATAATACATTGCTACTTGGGCAGTCTTTAGGCACTCTATAGATCTCTAAGCGTCGTTTGATGTAAAATATATTATTTGGAGTCTAGTTTTTTATTTTTGAGTATTTTAATCCAATTGGTGTATAGACCTTGTCTATTAGATAGATTACTACTATATATACCATAATATCATTCAGCCGAATAATCAACTTATTCCCTGGCTAAATAACTCCACGTTATTTATATATTCTAGGCTATTACAATGGCTAGCTCTCATAGTTTTAGGTTTTTTTTTGCCAACATGCACTTGCTGAGTGTTTAATGGCTTTCATGCGCATTCGATTGATTCCCAGGGATTGCAGTTTCGGTTTTTATTTTACTGTGAGAGAACATGTCTTGCAAATGGAAGGATGATCATCAAAAGGATGCCACAAAGGATCAAACAATGAGCTGATGAGCCAAAGGCTGAGAACAAAGCACAAAGCACTTGACTTGGCCGCCAAAAACACACACAAATTGTAGAGTGGGGTTTTTTTTTGTTTTTTTTTTTTTTTTTTTTTCATACAATGCCACTTGTTGCGCCAACAACGGCAGCAGCCACAACACTCGAACTTGCCACTTGGCATGATTGACTTATCAAAAGGAGTAGTTGACTGAGCAGCAGCAACAACAACAGCAACAGCAACGACAACGAAATGAAGTGTTGACAAGTGGCAAGCAAAAGGAATGTGTGTGCCCCGTGAATCAATGAGCCAAAAACTGGCTGACCACGTTTGTGGGAAAGGGGGGGGCGGTGGCAGGGGGCTGCTTGTCAGTTATTGCATGAATGAATGAGCGCGCTTCAAGCAGCAGCACCAGCAGCAGTCGCATCATGGGGCGGCGTGTTGCATGCAACACACTGCAAAAGCTGGCAACAGGCTGAATTATGCGCACGCATTGTGCGCACGTCATGCAGCCAAGCCATGGCCTGGCCTGGTCTCGCCAAGCCGTTGCAACATCAAGCAGCGGCGACAGCAGCAGCAGCAGCAGCAGCAGCCGGTGGCAACGCTGTCCGCAACACTTGTCCGCTCTGCCTTTTCTGACGAAATTTACAACAAGTGCGCGCGCGCTTGCTCGCTCGCTCGCTCGCAAAATGCTAAAGAGATGTTGACGTTGACGTTAACTTTGACGTCGACTTCGACGTGCACGTTGACGTTGACTTAAGCTTCAACTACGTTTCGATCTCTCTCTCTCTCTCTCACTCTCTATCACTCTGCATGTGTGTGTGTGTGTGTGTGTGATTTATGATGTGCTTCAAGCAGCAGCCCGCAATTCGATGGCCCGGCGAAATGGCATTGATTGCCGCTAAAAATGCTTTTGTGACAAGTTCAACCGGCAGTCGACTCTCGCACTCCTGCTCTCCCTCTCTCTCTCTCTCTCGCTCTCTCTCTCTCTCTCGCCGTCTCTTTCGCTCAAGCGCCCTTTGGCTGCTTTTTAATTAAAATGTGAAGCGCAGTCATGTAAAGCAGCAAACTGCAATTACATAACTCAATCAATTTGTAAGCAAAGTTGTCCCCAAGCACCCAACTCCTGCCAGGGCAGACCTAAAAATAAGTAACATAAACATGCAACTGTGCTCTAGTTGAGAGCATGCGACTATGCAGATACCCTGTTATCAGAAGTTCTTTAAGAAGACAATTAAAGGGATTTCGGTTTAGTAAATATATAATCCAAACTCATTTCAAATTTTTTTAAAATATTAAAAAAAAAGTAAATTTTAGTTAATATTTATATAGAAATATTTATAGACAAATTGACAAAAAATATTCATAAATATATAAAATTAAAAAACAGAAAATACAATGCTGAAAAATGTATTAAAAACATTATAAATAAAGATTGCTGATGATTACATTATTCAATACATTATGTAGCTCAATTCTTGACTTTGCTTTGCCGTTCGCCCTCTGCAAATTAGTGCTGGGTATATACATACATATGAGAAAGAAAAATCAATATCAACGACCCATAAAACTTTGCCAATCACTTAATCTGAACTAAAAACAGATATGCCTATATACTACACAAAAAAAAAAAAAAAGGGAGACAAGCCAAAACTGATCGCTTTTAAATGATTTTGGCTGCTGTAGCTGCGGCGATAAACGAATTTATTGCAACAACGCACACAATAATTGGCTGAACTCTACAAGGCAGTACAGAAAGAGTGAGAGAGAGCGAGGTAGAGACACACAGCTAGAGAGTGAGAGCGAGAGAGTTCCTTAAAGTTTATTATTGCCGACTGCCCGCTGCTGTTGAGCCGCTTTTAAGCCG
This sequence comes from Drosophila buzzatii, assembly GCA_035045845.1. Lineage (NCBI taxonomy): Eukaryota > Metazoa > Arthropoda > Insecta > Diptera > Drosophilidae > Drosophila > Drosophila buzzatii. The sequence goes on along the minus strand of JAWNOS010000596.1, from coordinate 5,597,951 downwards.
CTCCTTGGGTGTGCTCGGCGGCTGCTGCTGCTGCCCCCATTGTTTTGCAGCCAGCCATAACAATAAGCCAAGCGATTGAAATTAAGTTGCTCCATTGGCCACCCAAACGAACGAACAGATCGCTTCATTTCCGATGATGGTCGGCAGTGGGACGGGGGTAGACTGAGCACTCCTTGACCCCTCGCGGCCCATTTCACCCGTTCAATTTCCAAGACTTTTTGCGCAATTTATCACGTTCTTTATTAGCGACAAAATAAGGTAGCAGCCCCTGCTACCGACCAGTGAAACCAAATAAGACAAAAGCGCACAGCTTCCACCAACTTAATCGATTAACGATCGTTGGCGATCTTACAAAACCATGAGATCCTTTTGCAAGTCCTGCGTGTTTCGTAAATTAGTCCATTGTCAAATGGCTGACAGGCCAAGATCTGAATAGCCCCCACGAAAAAAAAAAACACAGATTCACAGATATATAAATACACGCACACACACGCGCATACCTAAAGTGTATGCTCGGAAGTATGTACATGCATAGCTGCTAGGCTGATCGTAAAATATGCCAACAACATAATCATCGATCGGCCCAGCGATCCAACCAATTGATCGCCTATCGCGACAATGTGGCTGACTATTAAAATCGAAAAATATTGCTCAAATGAAAGTCGCAAACTATATACACTATATATGACTAAACAGTTGATTAGCTGATCGTGCTTACTACATATTAGTATTTATTTTAGTATATATGATCGTAGAGCTGATCGCTACATTAGCCAATTCAATCATCGCCAATTGATGGTTCGTCAGTATATATGGATGCATGATCGCAGAGATTAAATGTCATTGAAGATCACATTCATAATATATGATTTTGATAGTATAAAAGCAGAGGATAAACACTAAGCGTGTGCTTAGTTCACTAATCAGTTCATTAGCTGATCTTGGTCACTAAATATTAGTATTTATTTTAGTATATATGATCGTAGAGCTGATCGCTAGATTAGCCAATTCAATCGTTGCCAATTGATGATTCGTCAGTATATATAGATATTCACTATATCTATATCTTCTATGCAATAGAGGGAGAATGCACGATCGCAGTGATTAAAAGACATTGAAGATCACAAATAATAATATACTATATCATTTTTATAGTATTAAAGAACTGATGAATGCTATAGAAGCTAAAGCAGAGGATAAACACATAGAGTGTGCTCAGTTCACTAAACAATAAAAACTTAAGACATATCAGATATATTTAATTCCACCACAAATCAGTGCTGGAGTCTGCAGCTGATCGTATCAGAGATCAGGCCAAAGGCTTGCCTAATTCGTTTACTAAAAAGACTACGTCATTGCATGTTGCTCAATTCATTACGAAAGCCTGATGCCATAGTGTTAAAGCTCCATTGTAGAGCATACAAAGTAAAACTCAGTTTCAATATAATGAAGCTCATAAACTGACACTCGCTGCACTGCAAGAGTGAACCAAAAGGAGTTGATGTTGCGGCTGTAGCTGAAGCTGTGCTTAAGCGCCGAAAGCCATGATCAAAGTCATGATCGGCGACGACAAGCGGCGCATATAAAATTCATCAAAACATTATTAAAATGTTGGCAAAGAAAAACAGCGAAAAAAGTTGTAAATTTTTTAAATACAAATACAAGGCAGAAGACGGCAGTGGCCGATGAACGCATCGATCGACGCTCAATAATCTGTCTGCTAACGCTAATTTAAACGATCCGACCAGGCGACGTTTCATTGGAAAAAAAAACGTGCCCCATCGTCCGACAGGGCTGGCATAATTTGCATATCAGCTTAATGTAAGGCGTTGGTGATCCGCTGCGAGCCAAGGTTTGTAAAGCGCATCTTATCGCAATCGGCGATCGTGTACCGATGCTCGACGACAAAACTGTCCACGCAGAGATCGCCAAAGTTAAATTTTGCTTCATTTTTGTTGTTGTTGTTGTTGTTGTTGCTGTTGTCTTTTTGGTTGAAAGGCGTGCCCACAGTTTTGTGGCTGTTGCATTAATGAATGCCACAGGCTGACACTTTAATTTTCAATTACAACAAATTGCCTATAATGTCTATGCTTATCGCCCCATACCTCAAAGATCTCGCTGTGTGTGCCTGTCTGCTGTATACTGTGCACTGTGTACTGTGTGCTTAATTGCGATCATCGCGTGGCGCGGCTTGGCGAGGATCAACGGCTATGGGGCGGTGTTCTAATGACAGCTTACAACACACGGACAGCGTTTGCTGTGCGTCTCTTATCAAAATCTACGCAATCTTAAATCAATTCATCAAACTCAAAGATTACAATTGATTTTTTGTTTTTTTTTTTTTTTGCTTTCTGTTTCAGCGCTCGATCAGCCAGGCCGACCCAGAGCCAGCCAGCGAGCGATCGGCAGGCGGATCCATAAATAAATGTAGTGCATTTCAGCTTGTGCGTGTGCAGCATATCCGGTCGCAGGTTTCAGCCAGCTTCAGATACAGTTTCTGTTCCGTCAAATGCGCAAAAAAAAAAAAAAAGAAACGAGAGCAGCGGCAAAGCGACGATCAGCAACGATCTGCTGCTGCCCTATAATAATGAAATGCTCTGGCAGCGCAGACCTCTTCAACGATCTCTGTGTCTCTGACTACGACTCGGATTCTGTGTGTCTCTGCCCAGTGATCGATGTGGCAATAATTTTTAAATAAATGATCGCCGCTGCCGCTGTAAATGATCGTCTCAGTCGTAGCTACCCCACCTTCCTCTCTCCCCATCTCTCTGTCTCTCAAGCTGTGCCAGACAGCTACCTAAGTGCCCAGCAGAGCTAGGCTCTGTTTCTTGCTGCGATCAAAAGTGATCTCGTTTTATTTTTTTTTTGCGATCGTTTCGATCTGCTTCTTGTAGGTGTTGTCATTAACTTCTTGGTTAAGTAATTTGCCATGTACACCAAAAACCATTAAGCAAAAAAAAAAAAAAAAACAGGATACAAATAGGCAATCGAAATTGTGGGCAGTCCACAAGGCTGATGAATGCTCTGATGGAACTCTGGAAGTCATTAGAAATGCAATTTAAGAAGAGCTGAGAAGAGAACTGAGCGTAGCCTATAAAACTGAATAAGTGTCAGTTTCATTCATTATAGAAGTGGCTTAGACTATAGGGAAATAATGGAACGCAAAGAATTTCTAATAAATATTTAAAGCATTATCTGAGTGAAAGTTTATCTCTTGATCTTCAAAGAGTTCCATAGAGCAATATAATCTACTCGCATTACACTCTCGTCTCTAATAATATGTAATGTAATCTTACGCTACTCACTTATATACCCTTTAAAGGCCCACGGAGAACAGGGTATCAAATAAATGAAAAGCCACGCAAAAAGTAAACAAAGTATTTGTGGCATCTCAACTTTTTATTTTATTTTTTTTCACACCTTGAAACTTGACTAAAAGCCTGCGGCGCTTGATGATGCTCAGCAAGCATACAGAAAAAAAAATAAGAAAGGACCAACGCAACGCCGCCTCCGCAACTTCACACAGAGTGTGCAGCAACAAGGATAGGTGGCGGAGGCGGTTAGTGGTTGTATTGGCTTTACCACATAATCCAATTTAAGCATATAAATTATGAGCACGAAACTGAAATAACAAATCGCTTTATTAACCAACGCAAACATTTATCGCAAAAAGTATAAATATTTGTTATTGCATTAGTCCAAAAGCAACAAAACAAACGCATCCTGTCTGCCGCCCCACCAAACGAGAATAAACAGAGGGAGCGAGAGAGTGGAAGTGTCTGTGTGAAGCTACCAAGTCGCTTTTTTCTGCTGCTGATGATGACAATCTCAAGTGCAGACAGCTAAACGGAATTGTGGACTAAAACGGGGGCGTCAGAGACTGCAGCCGTAGCGGGTGCTAAGAGGCAGAGACGTGTTGCGTGTTGCCTGCATTTGAATAAAGTGCCCAATGGTCAATTTTATGGAAATAGAAGCAAATTTGTAGAGTAATAAACATGCGAAAATTCGACAACTTTTGCTGAGTCCCAATGCAATTCTAGCTGAATAAATTGTTAATAATTTTTTAAAAATTTTGTAAAGTAAATATAGTTGATATATGCTAAATATAAATAATATTATAGTCTAGAAATTTATTGAAAATATATATACATAAAAAAACATAAATATATAATATAAGTACATTATATAAAAGCCAAATTTAGAATGAGAATACAAAAATATATTAATATAAAGCAAATACCGAAGCTTACAACTTTATATATTCTACTGCTATTTATAGATATATTTTATATTATCATGAATAAGACCTTCCACTTATATACGGAAGCCCATAATATATAATAATTTCATATGTACAGATTTCATGAAATTTCTCTAGAGCTTCCACATTCAATTTCGCATTGGGCACTCGAGCTGCGAATCACAACTAACGCCTTAATTATATATGCAAGAAACGCAATGGTAGATATATCACCACAGTGAGCGAATAAGTCTGAGCGAGAGAGGTAGGTGTCTGCTGCAGTCGAGTCTCCATTGATCAGGTTCAACTGCAGCTATAGTACTAATCAGAAACAATTTAAAGGCAGCCAGAAGACGAGAAACCAAAGCTGAATCGAAGCCCGAGCTTGCCATAAAGATTTGAAAATCTGTTGCGAAGGTGTTGAAAGTTTTATATTACGAGATGCTACAGCCGCGGGCAACAGTTCTCTGTGGTATTGCACACGCATACAGTCGATGGTGAGCCTCAACCAAGTCGCGGGGGCTGCTGTAGCTGAATAATGCTTTGCATATAATTCATGCAATTTTATTAGTAACAACTAAGTGTGATATGCTACAAAATTATGTGCTAGCCAATACCCTAGACATGATCATATATATATTTATCGATATCTGAAGGATATTCATGTCGTGCTGCAGTAACTATCTTAGATTTTTATGTGAATGCAATGGAAAAGAACTTCATAGAGTTATCTACAGAGCACTCAAGAATCAGCTCTGAATATTATAGTATAATGTTACGCCCACACTTTGCACCATTTTTAATGGTTTCTAGGGTATAAAAAATTGCAAGCATGGCATTTTTGGCCTTCGAATGTCGATTGCTGAACTTGATGCTGTGCTGTTGCTGTTACCTGTGATTGATGGGCAGCCGCTGTGGGGCGGGCATATACACATACATACACACACATATATAGGAGGAAGGAGAGAGATCTTTAAAGTATCCTCGCTGTATAAGCAATCACATAAAACTATAAAAAGGCGAACCGCATGTCAACATCGTTTTGGGCATTGCGTCAACGAGCGTAACGTTTTAATTTCTCGGCAATCAAACGTAGCAGCAGACACCCCAGAGACCCGATACCTCCAACGGCACCGCCCTGGCTCCCCATTCTGGGCATTTGCCAGACTACGAAAGGGGCATCCAGTATTTTTTTTTTTTTTGCTCTGTGTGTGCTCGCCTCACAGACAGAGAAATTGGCAGAGAAGTAAATCACGCAGGACTTTGACATTTTGTGACAAAAGTTTGTCTCGCTTTTTTGGGTTTGCTCTCTCTCTCTCTCTCTCTCTCGGTATCAGTATCTCTCTCTGTTTCAGTTGGCAATAGTCTGCTCAGCTGCTCTTTTCTGTATTTTTATGAGACTGAGGTCTGCTGTCTTAAAATTTATAATGTGTGGTCGTTGAATAATTTGAAAGGCGTCTAAATTGGTGCATGTCTAGATTTAATGGCTTAATTGGAACCCAACAAAAAAATTACAAAAACAAAAACAAAAGACCGACAGCTCCGCAGGGCAAGACAAACTAAACTAAAGACTGACTAGAGTTATTTTAGTATCTGATGTGAATCAAAAGTGATATATAATAAAATATTGTGCAGACTCTAGTTAGAGTCGTGCATAAGTTAATTGTAGCTATTATAAATGCTTCATATCTATATATATATACATTTATGTATATATATAATTTGCCTATAAAAAAACTGAATTAAATTATAAAACATTTAGGAGCCAAAGATCTAGAAATAATTTGAATGCAGAGCTAAAAGTGCGCACAAGATTCAACTAGAAGAAGAGAAAGGAAATGCAGAGGGAAGACATAAGGAGTACAGGAACCAGAAGAAAAGAAGGAGAGGCTAGAAAAAAAAAGGAAAAAAAAAAAAAAAAAGAAAAAATAGAAGATAAACTAGAAAAATATATAGACATTTAAGAGAAGAAAGAAAATACTAGAGACAAAAAAGGAAAAAGATCATAAAGATCACAGATTAGATAGAAAATGCTAATGAGAGAAAACAAAAGGAAAAAAAAAAAAAACAATTTTTAAAAAGTTTATAGAAAATATGGAAAAATACGCGAAAAAAATGTGATGAAAGAAAAGAAAATGAGAGAAAAAGAACAGAAACAATTTCGTAAAAAAAAGAGGTAAAACAGAGAGAAGAAGGGTCAAAAACAGGCGAGAATAGCGAAGTATTGCTCTCGCTCTATTTATAAATACTCTAGAATACAGAATGCAAACGTATGCCAAGTCTTTCAGCTTTATGCATTTTAAAAGAAATTCTATAACAAAAAGAAAGTGCAGCATATGATCTATAGCGTGTCTTTAAAAATATGCTGAAAATCCAAATTAATCTCTGTCTGTGCGCAAAGGAAGCTTTTCAACATCTACAGTAATGGAATTGCAGAGCAGCTGCTTTTACTTCATTTGTTGTTTTCTTTAGTTTTATGGCCGTTTCCGAGTCCTTGGATGAATGGTTAGGCTGATGTATGATCCATTAAGTTGGCGCCGCGCCATGAACAGGAACAGGAACAGCAATGAAGCGCAGACAATTTTTTCTCTCTCTCTTTTTTTTCGTTAAAGGTAGGCGTGAAATTCATAGAAAAACACGAATCGGCAGCTTGGGCTGGGCTCGCTGCAGGACGAGCTGCGGTCAAACCCAAAACTGGGCAGGGCCAAAAGACAGATACTTAACGCTAAGCAAAAGGGACTTTTGCCACGTCGAAGGTGCAAATTGGTTTTCACCTTTTTTTTGCGTTCGCAATATTTGAAATCGATCTTGTTAAGGCGACGACGACTGAGACTGAGACTGCGAATGCGAATGCGAATGCGAATCGTGGGTTCAGGGGCATAGTTAAGCGTGTGATTAATGAGTTTTTAAAAGGCTCACTTGGCATTTTAGAGAACTTTAATTGGAACATGCTGCTGCTGCGTAAATCAGCTGAAAATTGCCACTAATAGACGCACGGCACATCGATCTGTTAACGACTGATTCACTAACACCAAGGCAGCAAAAGGTGTCGATTTTGGCACTTGCTGCAAATTAGAATGCCGATCAGTCAGATTGATTGATGGTTTGTTTTCCTCTTTGCTCCTTGCTTGCCAAATATTTGGCTAGACAGGATGTGCTCTAGAAGAAGAAGGCATGTCTCACTCACACACATATATATGTATATACATCTATGTGAGTGTATAGCTTAAGCCATATAGATAGTCTCATATGCTACCGCTGCCGCTGCTGCTACGGCTGATCTCTTTCGGGTTTCTGGATCACATCAAAAGTGATCGTTGCTTCGTTCGCTTCATTAAAAATCAATAAACGGCTGCCGATCGGACAGATCGCACAGTCGCATTCGCAGTCATTCGCCCCGTTGCAGGCGACGGGGCGTGGCAGCAGCTAGTAAGGCGCATAAACAAGTTTCAGCCTTAATATCCAGCAACCATTCAAAACTGTACCAAGCGAGGGTATCTAGATGTAGATCAATATATGTATAATAGATAGATGTTGCTTGCTAATTCTAAGTCTATGCTTTGAAAGGTATTTAGTTAAAATATTGTATGCCCAAAAATTATATAAAATACTTTAAAAATTTTATACAATTTATATAGTATAAGCTGTGGCTATAAGAGTTAGGCGTCTAAGCAATAATTAGACAAAGCTATATACATTTAAGATTAAATTGCAGGGTATCTTCTAGTCAGCCATATTTCCATGGCTTCCCATTTGGTTATTTTACTCCCTTTTTTTGTGCTTATCTGGCGTCGTTAAAAGGCGCAAAATGTTGAACGCTGGGCGCATCTTTCTAGGCCGATCGCATTCGCATTCGCATTCGCATCGCGATCAGCTTCGACTCTGTCTGCCGTGGCAGAGCGTAGGGCGAGAGACATTGTTACAAAAATTTTATGCGTTTTTAAAATTAAACGTTATATGCGCTAATCCCGAACTAAACTGCGATTTACGATCGCGCCACGCAACGAAAAATTGATTAAAATTTAATGAGCCGCAACTGTGTTGGCCATCAATTTTTGTGGGACACAGCAAATGGCTTCATTTGCATCCAGTTCGCTTTTCGCATTGCCAACTTGATTTGCCATCTCATCTGTGGGGAATATTATCATTATTATGTTGTTCATCGGCTTCTTCTTCTTCTTCTACTAATTCTTTTGCCTCGTCTGCGTCTTCGTTTACGCTTCGAAACACTTTTCCTGCGGTTCTTGGAAAATGGCGCGCGCCACGTTTCACTGCAAGCCAAGATAGGTCTAGCTATTGACCCCAAAAGACATATAATGCACACATATAAAGAAAGAGATAGAGTGAGAGTAAGAGAGAGAGAGAGAGCTGGCATAGAGCAGATGTTTTCATGTTGACCGCATCTAATGGTGCGTGCTACTGCCGTTTGTTCTTGCATTTTGCCTCTTGCCCCTTGCCCCTTGACTGTTGCCGTTTGCCGTTTGCCTTTTCCTTTTGCAGCACATCAAAATGGATGATGATCAGACGAAGCAGGCTCATGTTCAGACCGCAGAATTGTAGCCAAATACAAAAACAAAAGCCTAACACACACACATACAGACGCACACATTGTCGCTGCGGGTAATGATAGTTATCAGCTGTGTCTGTCTTTGTGGGTTTGTCCTCTGGCCCGCGACTACTCATAAAGCAAACCTCCAAAAAACAAAAACAAACCGAGAAATAAAACAAAACAAAATTTATTCCAAAACTTGTTCTATGCCAAACGAAAGCACAATTTTGATGCTCTTTCTAAGTAGAATATAGAATCCAATTATGAACTAGTATAGTTCACTTAGTAAAGAATATAAAATCCAATTATGAACTAGTATAGTTCAATGAACTAGTATAGTTCACTTACTAAAGAATACTAAAATCCAATTATGAACTAGTACAGTTCAATGAACTAGTATAGTTCACTTACTAAAAAATATAAAATCCAATTATGAACTAGTATTGTTCAATAAACTAGTATAGTTCAATGAACTAGTATAGTTCACTTAGTAAAGAATATGAAATCCAATTATGAACTAGTATAGTTCAATGAACTAGTATAGTTCAATGAACTAGTATAGTTCAATGAACTAGTATAGTTCAATGAACTAGTATAGTTCACTTACTAAAGAATACTAAAATCCAATTATGAACTAGTACAGTTCAATGAACTAGTATAGCTCACTTACTAAAGAATACTAAAATCCAATTATGAACTAGTATAGTTCCATGAACTAGTATAGTTCACTTACTAAAGCACACTAAAATCTAAGTATGAACTAGTATAGTTCACTTACTAAAGAAAACTAAAATCCAATTATGAACTAGTATAGTTCCATGAACTAGTATAGTTCACTTACTAAAGAACACTAAAATCCAATTATGAACTAGTACAGTTCAATGAACTAGTACAGCTCAAGGAACTAGTATAGTTCACTTACTAAAGAACTACAAAACTTTTAGCATATATTTTTGAATCGAATTATTGAAAACTCAACAATATTGTAGTTCATATGAACTAGCTCAATAATTTACATACTTTCCATTCATAATTACAAAACAATAATAAAACACATTAAGAACTACATCACTTAAAGGATATTTGTTCATATGAACTAGATCCAAAAATCTATAACAATTAAAAGCAAACAGTTGTAAAATTGCTCTTACATTTCACTGCTTCAGTTAATATGAACTAGCTAAATCTGCACATAAACTTAATACGTACATGCAGATAAGCTCGATATTTCATTAAACATTTGAGCTGAACTCTTTGCAATACTAGTTCACAGCAATTTTGCACATTGAACACCGATGTTTCCAGTTGCATGTCCTAGCCAATCGACAGCCATTTGCAGTGTAGCAAAAAAGAATCAGAAAGCTGAACGTCGATCTCAGCTTAGCAAAGTTTGGATTTTGGCGTCGTGAACTTTTGCGCTGGCTGCGCACACAAAGTTCAATGAGCCGCTCGCACGGTCGCGTGGACGCTCCGAGGGCTCAGTTCAGCTCCCCTATTTAGTGTGTCTGTTTCTGTTATTTTTTATATTTCGTTCGTTCCCCTGAGTTGTATTTTTTTCTTTTTGGATACGAGACAGGCAACCCCTAGCCAAATGGATTTGTGTGCGTTCATTTTCAGCTGCAGCCGTAGACAGGGACAGCCAGAGAGCGAGAGGGCTGTCTCTAAGCCCGTGCCCCGTTGCCAGCGATCGCGCAGCGATTCGTGATGTTTGGTCGCGTAAATACACCTGCCACGCGTCAGCTCGCATTCGAGCCTGCCGAGTCCTGTGCCTGCATTTAATTAAAATATTAACTACGAAAATGACTGAGGGATAAACAACAGCAACAACTTCGAGTCGGTTGCCTGGACTACGCCGGAGCACTGAGCATAGAGAGAGCGAGAGCCCAATAAAGTACAGGAGCCGGGGTAACGGGCAGGGGCGTGGCATGGCCAGCAAGGCTCACAGGCAGGTCCTGGCGGAAACTTGTTTCAATTAACATTCATTTTTGTTTCATTTTATTTATTTATTTTTATTTTTTTTTGCATTTCAAGTTTTCGTTGGAAAAACGCGCCCCAGTTTCAGTGCAGGATATGCCAGTCCAGCTCACTCTCTCTCTCCCTCTCCCTCTCTCTGGATGTTTGTCTCACTCGCACGCAATTAACGCACGCGCCCTGGTATTGCAGTTGCCTCGTCCGCGTCTCCCGGAACTATGCTTCATATCAAAATAATTATGCATTTAAATCTTCCAAGCGTTGCAAAAGGATATGACGCGGCGCACAAGGCGGGTGCTATTGCTGTTGTTGCTTCGAACTGCCCTGGGCCAGCCAAGGCTGCTCAAAGTCTTCAAAGTCATACGATCTGCAGCTCAACCATTTTTGCCAAAGATCACTTTGATCAGCCATAGATCAGCTGATCAGCCATGATAACTGATCTGGTTTCCTTGCTGCCATGATTACATTTGTAGTCGAACCAACATGCAGGTAGAGCTGACATACGATCAGTGATCAGCGATCAGTCAAAGGTCAAGTCTTTCGTTTTGCTCATATGTAAAAGATTTAACTTCTTGTTCGCTGGCCATTTCTTTGAGCTGCCGGCAAAATATGAAGATACATATTATTATATATAAGCTTGACTCCAAGATCATTCGATATGTGGCACACGCTGTATAAGATCAGGATTTACAAAAGGCAAGCCTTTGAATTTAAAGAATTGCAGATGTGTGTATCTAGATGGAAAAATATGTAGAACAATATCAGTTTGATCTCTGTCTGCTTGATTCCAGAGGATGCTTACATTGTGTTTACAATAGAAAGCAACGAATGCATGTAGAAGCTACGGATTCACCATGATCCTTCGGTACTGCCCAACTATCCATTCTTGTCAAATTGTCAATCCTATTAAGTGATCTACAGATCAAAAACCCTATTTGGAGCTTGCCTAACAATAGTCACAGACTACGGTTAATCCATATATTTGAATTGGCATAGGCCAACCCCTTTGCGATCCATCAGTTGCGTATACAAACAATTGACGTACTTTGACTGACCATTAGCCGATCTATTGACACGATCTATTCTCTGTCATTGACAATCATTACGCAAATGCACTTCAAACCAAACGAGCCAACATATGTCATATATATATATTGAAATTCTCTACTTGAACTACAACAATGGGCGCCATCATCAACCAGCCAGCAAGCATTCTACGGGTCAGACAAAAGTCTAGGCAGCCACACAACAAACACAAAAAATCCGCAAAACTATTCTGCACATTTCAGCAGGAATTTTCAATGTCAAGGGTGGAGAGTGCGAGAGTTTTGCATTTATCAAAATCAATTTGAATAGCAAAAGCGGAAAGCAAGGGATATGTCAAAGGACATGCGAAAAGTGAAAAGAGAATGTCGAACAATGCAAGTGTTAATGATGCCAAAATAATGGAGTTTAAGCCCAAGAGCTAGCTCCCTTCGGCATTACAATGCAGAAAAATGGGAAAATAAAGAAAGAAATGAATCTGCAGCATGCAAACAAGAAGCGAACGCTAAGCAAATTGTCAAAGTAAACAGCGCCGGTCGGTCGATCAGTCGATCGGTTGATCAGAGTCGCTCGCCGGTCATGGCTGTCAAAAAGGGTTTTTGGTTTTCGGTTTTCGGTTTTTGGCAAATGGAAAATGGGAAATGGGAAAATTGACACGGCTACCGTTTCGATCGATGATGGTTCAGCACAAAAATGTGGCCAAAACAAACAATGGGAACGAGTTGAAAGAGTGAAAAACAATGCCAGAATAAAACCAAATCGAGAATCGACAAACGGCAGAGGCAGCAGCACCTGGTCACAGATCGCACTGATCAAACGTTCGATGAGCAGGCAAAAAGAAATAGCAAGCGAGAGAGGGAGAGAGAGGGAGAAAGAATGAGAGAGGGGGAGGTAGGTATGGTAGGTAGGTAGGTAGAGTGTCAAACGGAAGTTTGCAGCATGCAGGGAAAAACTTGTGATCTTGTTGATCGTTTAATTAGAGGAGCATATGTGAAATTGTTCGAACACCTAACTCAAGCCTCACTCTGCATAGCTAATAAGCAAAGCGAGCCAGACAGACCTGGTGACACGCGCATGCCAAAGCGTTTTGGGGGCGAGTTCTTCGAGCCTTCGTTGCAGTTCTACAGTTCTGCAGTTCTGCTTTTGCTTCTTCTTCATCTGCTTCTTCTTGCACTGGCGGCGCTAATGAATAGGGGCGTGTGCGTGAGCTGCACATGAAATGGGCTGCTAAAAAGAGTAAAGACGACAACAACGATCGCGAGTTTTGCTAAGTTAATTAACACGGAAATCAAATTGCTGGCATGCCAAGTCAGCCAGCACAGTCGGTCTCAGTCTGAGCCTCAGACTCAGTCAAAAGCCATAAAGGCACACAGCACAGGACAGCCAGCTGCCAGCTAAACAATTGCTCAAACGCATGCTACTGATCCTCGCGACAGCTCAAAAAATCAACTTGAGCGCAATTTGGCACTGGGAACAGTTTCTGGCAGCTCAAAATCAAAGCCAACAGCTAAGCAGCTCGAGCCACTGAATCAATCAGACAAACAAAAATGCACTCAAATCATAAAATTAGTATTCACAGGCGAGCACTTGAGACAACTGAGCATTTGACCACTTTAATCCTGGCAACTCAATCGCCAGAAACGCTCCAAAGCTCAGAGAGTCAGAGCCAAAGCTGAATGAGTGACTTCAGCTAACTGATGACCATTGAGTTTTGGCAACTCTGAACTCTGTTGAATGAATTGAAGTTTTCGTGAATGATCCGATCTACCGATCACTGCAATCGGAAAATGATTATCGATTGCCAAGTGATCAATGCTTCGATTTCCCTAAGCAAACATCTAGCAACTATCGGGATCACACGGAAATATGTTTTCAATTAAGCTGAATGAAGTAATTCAAGTTTCCAAATAATCCTCGCCACGATCTCTATCAGAAACAGCTAGAACCTTGCTTGCCATGCTCACGATCAGTCGAAAATCTGCTGCAAATAAAGCTGAATAAAGTTTTATATGCAGTTGTTTGGTGCGCGCGCTGCTCATCCTCTCTCTCCCTCTCTCTCACTCTCTCTCTCTCTAGCTCCATATACATATGTAGCTCTCGCAAAACATATACGAAGCACTCAAGTGATCCTCAATCAGAAAAAAAGTAATACAAAACACACTCAAATTGAAGCCCTGAGTGCAACTGTTGCTTATTGCCTGAGTGGGAACAGTTTGAGTGTCTTATCATCGAGGCGCAGGCAAAAGCAGGAGCGAGCAGGCAGGCAGCCAGGCAGCCAGGCAGATGATCGACAGAGAGTGAGAGAGAGAGAGTGAGTTGAATTTGAGAGAGCTCAAAGCGAAGCACTGTTTCTCTTGCTCTATGCCTACCTGTGGCTCAACGACGCCGACTCAATTGCCAGGTGGTTGCAGTCGCTGCACAGGTAAGCGACCGAGAGAGCGAACACGAGCGCGTGAGCGACGCTTGAGTGAGTTCGGTGTGCGCCGTTTGCTTAATGCGAAAGGTACAAAACATGAAGGTTTAGGACGAAGGGACTCATTCTTGTGCAAGGTGTCAAACGATCAACTTGAGCTACGCTAAACAAACAAAATAACAAAACTTTTACGTTGCCAACAAAAGAAAATATATCACAAGACTTGCACTAAGGAAGAACAATTTTTTAAATATTTAAATAAAATATTTTTTTTTGGTTAAACGTGTGTGCGTGTGTTTGCGAGAGAGAGAGAGAGAGATCGCGATGTCAAGTGTGGTGTTCAACGCAAGCGCCGTCGGCAAAAACGCCGCCGATCTATTCCCCACAACAATCGGTGGCGCAACCAAAATGTTTCGCTATCAGCACATAATGCCCGCACCGGAGCTGAAATCGAGCAACGGCGGCACCGCGCTGATCAAGACACGCAAATATACACCGCGTGGCATGGCACTGGCGAATGCCTCCTCCAGCAATAGCAGCAATAGCTCCTCGTCATCCTCCAGCTGCTCGTCGCCCTACAATGTCGATCAGTCGCAGTCTGTGCAGCGTCGCAATGCCCGGGAACGGAACCGTGTTAAGCAGGTGAACAATAGCTTTGCCCGCCTCCGTCAGCACATACCCCAGTCCATTATTGCCGACCTGACCAAGGGTGGCGGTCGAGGACCGCACAAGAAAATCTCAAAAGTGGACACACTACGCATTGCTGTCGAGTACATACGCCGGCTGCAGGATCTGGTTGATGATCTGAACGGTGGACCGAGCACGACCAACTGCACGCCAACAGCAGCTCAGTTCAATCTATGCCTGGACGAGACCAGCAGCCAGAGCTCCAATTCCAGCAGCAGCTCCAGTGTCAGTTCCAGTGCCAGCCAGCAGCTGGCACAGCAGCTCTACTACAGCAGCGCGCTCTTGACTCAAGCCACGCCCACAGCACTGCAGCAGCAACAGCAATTGCAACGCCAACAATATCCCAATCATCCGCTAACGCCCATCACCCTGAATGCCAACAATGCACAGACAGCAATTCCAGCGACAACGACGACGACGACGACGTCGATGATGACTTCTGCCGGCACAACAAATATTGCCGGTGGCTGCCATTCGCCCACATCTTCGTTCAACTCGAGCATGTCCTTCGACTCGGGCACCTATGAGGCTCAGCCGCAGCAACTGTCGCCACCTGTGGCCGCCATGGATGCTCAGCTGCAGCTCAAGTTCGAGCCATACGAACACTTTCAGCTCGACGAGGAGGACTGCACGCCCGACGACGAAGAAATTCTCGACTATATATCGCTCTGGCAGGAGCAATAGAAAATAATTTAAGCAAGAAAAAAAAGTTTCAAAACTAAAAAAAAAAACTCCTGCTGTTTTGCTATCTAGTCAAATATTTTGAGTTGAACCAAGTGCCTCAAATTGTAAATAGACTCAGTTCTTAGACCTAAGCAACAATTTTTTTTTTGCCCTCAGTTATTAAGTTTATATATAAAAAAAAATTATTTTAATACATATAAAAAATTTATATATATAGAAATAGTTTTAATATTTTTTTCTTAGCTTAAGCACAATTTTTTTTTTTTTGTTTAGTTTAAGTTGAAAGTTTTTTTTAAGCAACTCGACACCAGTTCATAAAATATATAATAAAACATTTTTTTTTCTATTATTGCTAATTATTAAATGTTAATTAGTTGTTGTAAATGAAATAAAAATAACAAATTCGTAAGCATAAATGAAATTGAAAACGTTTTTATATGTACAATATTTAGAAATACTTCCAGACCTGCACTCAGCCAGCTTAACCCTTTTCTCTCTCTCCCTTTTAAACCCCGACTAATCAGCTCGACACACGCCTCATTATCAGCAGGAAAATATCATCAGGTAGCTAGGGATTAGGCCAAAGTAAAAGTAAAAGCCCCTAAAATGTGGCGCGTGGTTGAAAACTAAAAATACAAATTCAAATTAAACGTATAAAAAAAGAGAGAAGGGGGCGAAAAAGCGCAGGTAGTATACCTTCCAGGTTCAGAGGCCATAAGAGCTGATAAGTAAAAAGAAACGAAATGGAAAATAAAATGACGCCCTTGACGCGTGCTCTTGAAACACTTGAGCGAGACGGCGTCTAAGACAGAGTTGGATATATACGTATATACAAATATATAGACTGAAAGATAGGGAGAGTGAGTACAAGTGAGCGAGAGACGGCGTGCTGTAGCCCGAAGACAGTACTGTGAATTGTTATCGCCAGCAAATTTAAATAACTTCCACACAGATATGCTATTTCAATTGAAATTTGAGCATTTCGCAAAGCGGAAATAGCCGGCAGCTACTTCAAAGACCATCATAACTATAATCAGATAAAATCAGCCAAATTATATGTATATATAATCTAACGAAACACGATAAGAAGTCAAATATTTTGAAAGGTTAGCAATTGATTTTGCTCCAAGCGAAGCAATATTATTTCAAATAAAAATATAAATTTATGAATACGTTTGGATAACAAAAATTTAGCAATTGCTTACATGATAATGTATGTAATTGATAGCAGGAGGCGTTACAGTTTTCATTATATAGCATATACTCTTGCTCAGATTGATATAGTCAATGTCTGTTCGACAGTCCATTTGCATGACAATTTGATTGGCTGTGGCACTTCTGAGCTGCTCGCTCTAATTAGCTGCTCATCGACGACAATCTCGCTGCTCCCAAGTGGAATGGTTATACACATACTCCCAATCTACGTAACTTTATAGCTTTGCTACGTCTTGACGCTCGGCAAATTGATAATTGATTTTGTTATAGTTATAATGGTTTTTTGTTAAGTCTCCAAGACATTTTCTAACAATTGCATAGCTGATCTTAAGATTTATAATAAGTCTATAAATTCGGTCTAAATAGCATAAAAGCAACCCATATTTAATTCCTTAAAAATCTGCAGATCGTTTTATACTATTCTCATAAAATGTTGATTTTGCTCATAACTGAAAATCTGTTTAAAAATATAAATAAATAAATAAAATGATTTACAAATTATTTTCATTTTGAATGGCCCATTGCTTTTATACATTCCAAAAATATTGATTGATGTATTCCAATAAATCAAAAGAAATCCCCCTGAATATACTACAATATATGAAAGAAGGATAGCATGAATGAAATCGCTGCTTTTTACAGAGTATCTTTTAGTTATGTATATACTTGTAGATATGTATACATATAAATATAAATGTAGATACATTTTCAACACAATTTTTTCTACATAAAAGTATATATCATTAAATATATATATATTCATATAAGGTGATATTAATCTAAAGACGTAGACTTAGATTAATTAAAGGCGTAGATTAAAGACGTAGAGACGTCAACCATCAGTTTATCAGTATTTTAAACTTTATTAATCCTTTAAGATGCATCTAATAAGTATTTAAATCCGTTTATGATGCTCAGCATGTCACTTGACTGACTTGATTCCATTGCCATTGCCCATCAGCAGTTGATCTAGCATATCGGTAAAGTCTTTTTACTTAGCTTATTCACGATCAAATGAATTGTCCAAAAATTGTAATATCGAAAACTTGAACAGCTGCAAAAATAATATCACTCTTGATTTGAACCAATTTCATGATTCTCCAAAGGGCAGTCCACTCTAGTGCATATTGAAAAACTATTTATCTAGTATATTCTCTGCTCTTACCATTTCTGTTTGCATTTCAATTCAAATCCTTTTTCATTTTCTATCTAGAGAGAGAGAGAGAGTTGATTGTTCAAGCGATTGTTCGCTCCCACGCCTCGCACAATAAATCACTTTTGCATTACAAAAAAACACTCGCTCTTGGACTATATTTTGACACATTAAAGAGCAGCAGAACAATGAAAAGATACTTCTATAAAAAAAAAAATAAAAAGAATGAAAGCAAAAGATACCTTTGTCACCCTTTGGATGCCCATTTCCCATAGAGCCTTGCTCTAGCCTAGCCCTACTTTTCCATTCTTTCAATGTCAACGCTGACACTTGACAACTCAATGCGGCGATTGTCTTGGAGTTTGGGTATTTGGGGCGCATTTGTATTAGAATAGTAGGCAAGGATTATGATAGGGACAGAGCGCCGGAAGAACTTTCACCTTTGCAGCAGCATAAGAAATGAGCATTTGATAAACAGCAACTATCAAGCAGCAGCTGTTCAGCTGCTCCTTAAATACAGATATACACATATACATACATATATTTATATCTCTTAGCTGCATTGGGTGTTGTTGTTTAATAGATTTTTTGGCGCGCCGCTTTTTGGTCAACTTTGTGGCAAGACAAAACGCGCCGCCATCGCATCAATCAGTCCAACAAATTTGTACAAATTATAGGCTCAGGCTCGAGCCAAGGCGCTTCCTCTCCCCCTCTCTCCCACAACTTTCCCTACTCAGTGAGTGCGTCTGTCTTTCTCTAAGGATCCACAGATTGATGGCGACTCTCAAGTTATGCGGGGGTTCAGCACTCGCTCGCATGTGGCCCATAATTCAGCTCTTTAAGAAGTTGTTACTTTAAACATTTATTTTTACACCTAAGGCGTGATGCGAACACCGCGATAGCCCAAAAAAAAAGGATTTAAAATAATAATAAAAACAAAAGTGGGTAAGGGAAATGTAGAAAGAGTTGTGCGAGCTATTGAATACTCTGTAGATTGAGATAGTTGAATTTGTTATCGATTCCTTGCATATTTTGATTAAAGATTTCATATTTATATTAATTGCAGTAACTTTTCAGGTGAAACAGGAGAAGAACATGAATTCATATATACAAACATATGTTTAATACTTTTATCTTTACCATCTATTCCAACCCATTACATTCATCACAACAAATCCAAAATACCCTTCGCTCCATAATCCCAAAATCGAGTAGTGAAAATCCCCCACAAACTAAAAGTTTAAACTGAACGCAATCAAAAACTCCTTCGTACCAGTAAGAAAAGGAATGAAACGAGGTTTATTTGAATTTCAATAAGGCATTGGGCATTGGGCAATGGCAGCAGGAGATGCGCGGGGGTCGCTGTGTGGGCGTGGTGTCTCGAGTTCATTATCCTGTTATGTGCATAGGGCGGCATTTTTGGCTTTCATCTTTTGGCTTGCTGCGCTCCGCTGTTGTTGGGGCACGCAACATTTGAAACGGGGCGTTATTAATTAGCGTTATGAATTATTGATGCGCTCCGCGATCCTTTCGCGCCCAGCGGCAAAGGGAGGGGGGACGTACAGCTCTACCCTCAAGCAAGCTGTATAGAAAGGCCACGAATTTCGATAGTCCCAACTATTTGCACTTGCGACCGAGAGAGCAGCTTCAAAATATATTGTCTGATATCTTCATTCGACTGCAGAAGGATGCATAAATCCCAAACTGAATGCACGTACATCATGCCGTAGATCCCTGCATCGGGGGAAGCACAACTCTTGCTGATGCAGAAAAATATGTTCCAATTAGCGAAACTCAAATGCTTGGACAGCCACAGATACCACAAGAAGCGCAAAGGGATAAGCAGAGTTGTCAAGACAACTCGCAAGGATGCTGACCGTTGGGTAGATGCTGCGGGGTTGCGGGCAGTTCGGGCAAAAGTTATTCGACTTGTCATATTAGGTTGTGATAAATGTAGTTACATACTCAATGTGATAACTTTGCTCGCCGATCGCTGCCGCCGGCGCTTAGGTAAGGCCAGAGTAGAGAGTGGCCCTAACGCCAAGTGCCGCAAGTGGCAGCTTCAACTAGCAGCCTCATCATCATCATGATGATCTTGTTTGCCTTTTCCCAGATTTCGAAATCATTCAAAATGCTTTTATGACAGTCGGGAAATTCCGAGAGCTGCATTTTTTCCACGGCTCTTTGTACTTTTATGACTTTAAAGACCTTCGCCTTTGACCCTGACTTTACAATTGACTCAACTATTTCATGTAGAAAACCCCGAATAGATCCTCTCACCTACCTGTTCAAGCTGACCTGTTTAGGGTGCTTAAGATTCCACCTGCCCACAGGGCGGCTGAGCTGGCCAAAAAAGGATTAAAGCTGTGCTCATTAGCAGGCCAATTCGCATATAATCTGGACAATTGGCGCGAAGTATTGAAATCTGTCCCAGCGAAACGAAAAAACGTGTTGGGAAAGGAAAATCATATAATATGTAGAATACATAGAGATGATGTAATACTGCTCTCTTTATAGTATTTAGTATTTATTTATTAGATATACAACATCATCGACTTGTCTTATTTCCACAGACTACCTTAATAGCTGCTTCGACCACCCGTGCTGTCTGGCCTTAATTAAAGACTTGAGCGTATTTATTTTATGGATTATTATTGCACTGACCAAAGTCAAGTATGCTTTAATCTGAAATATCAACACAAACAGCTTCGGCTAGTGCTACTGGGCGTCTCTACTTTTGCACTGCAATAACAAAATGCCAATTTCTCACATACAATTTTCAATTTCTATATTTTGATTGTATTGTTTTTTCTCTTCACCATATTTTGGGCATCTAATTGCCCAGCACTTGAGAGATTTTTTACTATGAACCATGACAAAAGTAACAACACCAACAACATTTGCCAACACGTGCCCCAGTGCCCATTGCCAGAGACGCAAGAGCTGGCACGTAGCACAGGAGTATATACATAAATGTATACTATAATGCAGTCTATATACGCACATACATATATATATATATATGTATATATCTGTCTGTCTGTCTGTGTTGTTGTTGCTTTTGCCAAGATCTC
Source organism: Drosophila buzzatii (assembly GCA_035045845.1). Classification (NCBI taxonomy): domain Eukaryota; kingdom Metazoa; phylum Arthropoda; class Insecta; order Diptera; family Drosophilidae; genus Drosophila; species Drosophila buzzatii. The sequence goes on along the minus strand of JAWNOS010000596.1, from coordinate 5,576,921 downwards.
GCATTGAAATTCCATAACACGTACTGCGAACGTCTGAGATGTTCTTTGATGGATTATATGGATTTTGCTCATAAAGTTGAAGTAAGGCAAAAATTAATATCGCAAAAGCGGCAAATAGTTTTTGATGTAGCCAGCAAATAAAATGCATATCATTATGCATGGGGTATATCAAGCTGTTGGGGTGTCTATGTAACAGGCAATTTGGATTTAGAATGTGAATATATATTATATATAATAATATTTAATTAAATAATATTTATATATATATATTAGTTTAATGAGGAACAGGATGACAGATCGGCAGGTTCAGCGTGATTTGGCTTGAATGAATTTACAAGGGGAATTACGTAAATTTACATATATAGAATACAAAATGATTTATTTAGTATATAACATAATATCCAGGCATGTCAACTAGGGAACTATAAAACTAGAAATACATTTAGTATGTTGCTCCTACTAAGATCAATTATTATATTTTATTTTATTGTAATGAATAAGTTTAGCTATTTGAACTCGAGAAGTACTAAAGCTAGAAGTTGCAAATTTTATAGGCTGAAATATGTTATTATTTATAGATATAGTATAGATGGAGATATATAGCCTTGACATAAAATATAATATTTGTACATATATGGTATATATTATATATTTATATTATTTATATGACTTAATCTCCCTTGTCTACAGAGCAACTGTCATTCGAGCATATGCTCGACTAGAGTTCACATTTTTGTTGAAGTCTTCAGCGTTTAAGCTCTGAATCTAGACTGTGAATCTCTGCATATATCTGCCTCTCTCTCTCTCTCTCTCTCTCTCTCTCTCTCTCTCTCTGTCTCCCCCGCTCTCTCTCTCTCTCTCATACATTTGCTCTCGCATCTCTGTCTGTGTTGGATGTCATCAATCTGCGGTGGCGGTTGACGCTGTGCAGCAAGTTTGTCAAACACTCTGCAAAAATTTTCACACAGAGCAGGAGATGAGAGGGTTGTGTTGCGGGGCAACGCGTGTATTTGCATAAAAATCACCAAGACGCATCTGCAATGCGTTTTATTGTTGTTGTTTTCGCTTTTGTTTTTTTTTTTTGAGCCGGCCAAGCGAGCGCCCAAAGGGGCCAAAATGGGCGGACAGAGCTGAACTGATCGATCGATTGTTGTTGTTGTTGCTTTGGCCTGGCCAAGTTGTTCGGGCCGTACCCGTTGCCCGTTGCCCCATAAATCATTCGCTGTAATTACCCGTTGGCGCAGGATGCAACGCATAAGCCACGCGCACCACCAGTTCAAGAGTTTATCGCGTAATCCTTTTAACTGTTGCCCCCTGTGCCACTCTCAGCTCAGCTGGCCCTCAGAGCGAACTGAACAAAACACACAAGGGAAGAAGAAACAAAAACAAAAAAAAGGATTGCGCCACGCAATGACCAAACATTTAAGCAGAATTCCTTTGAAGTGCGCCCACACAATATATACACAAATATGATATATATGTATATACATATATGTCCTATGTCCATAATCATGTTGATATGCATGCAAGTGCCACATCTCATTTATATCTACCCATATAAAGATGTCCTTTATCCTTGCGCCCTCATGTTATATTGTGATTGTATCCTTTCATCGTGCGCAAACACTTGAGCGCCGCAAATATTATGAAATGCAACCTCATATCATGCATCTAGACAGGCACTCACGCAAATGCATAGATACATATAGAAGATACACAGTCTCTCTTAGACAGTTCTAGGAATACGTCTATTGACCTCTTCTCTAACTGATTCTTTGCCCACTTCAAGTGCCTTGCCTAGACCGCGCCTTGCCATCGGCTGTGCTGGGCAATCAGCGCAACGCAACCGCAAAACCTCAGCGATAAACTGTCAAATGAAATCAAGTCGCTGCCCTAGCTCAAGTTTAGTTCTAGTTCGAGTCGCTCGGCTATGCGTTGAGCCATTGTACGAGTTCTTTAGTAATTGATGCTTAAGTTAAATTGGTTTAGACTTTAGATACTTTTTCAGTTGGCAAACAAATTCAATATTGAAAATCTACTCAGGTAGCTTAATAAATTGTTTTCTAGATTCTTGAGAAATTAGCTAACGTATTGAAATTCATATTAATTTGTATATATCGTTGTATATATCTGCTTAACGTATCTATCAATCTTTATATTCTTTAAATTCTTATCTCTCAAATATAGTTTTCTATATCTTTTATCTCTATTCGATGTTTAAACTTGTATTATCTACTATCTACATATTTTTATTGTCGTTTATTCATCTATCGCCTCTATTAATATTTCTTTCTTATACACTATCTATATGCATATATCATATAATCCTATATAATTTATGCATATATACATTTCCTCTTATATATTATCGTATTTTCTTGTATTCGCTTGTCTATCTACCTATCTAATCTAGCTATCTGTCATTAAAGTATATAATTATTTGTCTATGTATGTATCTATAAGTAGGTATATTATCTGTTCATTTAGTTGGTTTGCATTCTTTCTATTTAGCTGGCTATCTATAACTCTATATATAAATTCATCTATCAATCGATCTATCTATCTATATATCTATCTATCTATCTATCTATCTATCTATCTATCTCTCTATCTATCTCTCTATCTATCTCTCCATCTATCTATCTATCTATCTATCTATCTATCTATCCTTCTCTCTATCTATCTCTCTATCTATCTGTCCATCTATCTATCTATCTATCTATCTATCTATCTATCTATCTATCTATCTATCTATCTATCTATCTATCTAGCTCTCTCTCTCTCTCTCTATCTATCTATCTATCTATTTATCTATCTATCTATCCATCTATCTATCTCTCTATCTATCTATCTCTCTATCTCTCTATCTATCTACCTATCTAAGGATTCATCGATTTATATCTCAATATTAAGATATTAATCATCATATATATTTCCCTATATATATTTACCCATATACATATCTCTTTAAATCTCTATCCACAACTAACCAACTCTTGCAGTGTATACAAAGTAGACTTGTTATTATATAGCACTTGCATTTTTATTCCTGTTTTAATTTTTCCACTTCCCATACGGGTTTGACCAAAAATAAAAATATATAAAAACCGACTCAAGCAAAAAAATAAAAATAAACGTGAAAGAAGATGTTGATGATGATGCCTGGGCTCGAGTGCTGTCAGGTTTTGTCAATTATCAGGTGCAGCAGCAGCGGCAGCAGCCGAGGCCTGCCCCTGTCCATGCCCCCACTGTGAGCTCCTCTGCGCAGAGCTAGCAGCTTGAAGCGTGCGAAATTTTCATTCATAAATGTTGCATTCAGCTTGTTGCAGTTGCTTTGCACTCGCTCTTGCTCTCTCTCTCTCTCTCTCTCTCTCTCTCTCTCTCTGTCTCACTCAGTCTCTCGCGCTCTTTCTGTATGTGGAGCTAAACGGGGCAGCAGTGAGCACATTCAAATGAGTTTCGAATGAGCCACGCACATGTCTTGGATGAGACTTAGATGAGCCTGTACAATGTGCCTTGTGGCGCCATGCAGCGCAACTGATGCAACTACAACTGCCACTGTTGCAAGCCGCTTTTATTCCATGCTCAACTGTAGCCAAATTAATTTCACATTTTGCATTTGTTTTGTGTCAATATTTGGACTAGCCATGAAATTTAATGACCAAATCGAAATTCTTTTGCAGCTGAATTGCATTTAGTTCTGGTCGCAAGGTCAAGTTTTGTCCCCGAGTTGACATCTGCAACCATCTGGGCGAAAATCTTTTTAGCTTGGCTTGCTGGCCAGCTGGTTCGACTGCAGCTCGCATTCGTTGCACAGTAGCCCAACCACGTGATGCTACCGACTTGACTCGCTCTCCTATTGCCCATGTGCCGTGCCTAATTTGTAGGGTAATCGATGCCAATGCCAAATGGCATGTGCCTCGGGTTTCATATTACACATTGCACACTTGCAAAAAACACTGATGGGAAAACCCCGATATTTATCACACAAATACGAATAGGTATAGGCATTATTTTTATATATTTTTTTTAAATATGCTCAACCTTGATTTACATTTTTTAGCCAACAACGTTAAGCCTAATATAATATTTTATTTATAATGGAAATATATATATATATTTCTATATAAGCCAAAATTGTTTGAATTTTATGAAAAATACTTATTAACGTTTAAAAATATATATCAAATATATATCTTTAGACAACTTAAAGTATGTCAAAAAAAAAATTCATAATAAAATCTTTTTTGATTAAATTTTTCCAAATGTTGCAAATGAAAATTTCACTTTCATTGAAAACAAAAATAAAAACTTTTTCCAAGTTGTTCAACCAATTTGTCATATTTCTCAAAATTCCTCAAAGACAGAAAGCGAAAAATGATTTTCATCAAAATTTATACTTAAAGAAAATATATATAATGGCATATAAAATTGTATATTAATGTGTTCAATTATATTTCCATTTATTTTTGCTGCTGGATTTCGCTCAGTGTATCATATTTTAACACTTCACACACACACACACACACACACACACGCTTTTGGGTTTCCATTAGCTGCCTACCCTTAGCCAGCCTTCTCGTCTAACTTTTGCAAGGTATTATGTTTATTCATAATTTTTTTTTTTTGGCTCGTTGTTGTTGCGATTTTTTATTGTTGCTGGTCAATAGCCATGATTCGAGGTAATTGAAATCCAGCGCCGAAATCAATTGGCCACCCAAAAACAAAATTGCTGGCATAATTTTGATTTGAATTTAATGACTTTATTTACCAACGATGCAGAAGAAGCAGCAGCAAGATGAACTTGTGCAGCTGCAGTCAACATTGTGCCAGGAGCTGGACATTGGGTGCGTGACGTTGCTGCAACGGATCAACAATTGATATTTTGCCTGTTTCGAAAATTGCATTTTAATCAAGTCTAATTAAAATGTGTTTAGCGTGTTTCCTGTGAGGTCTGCCAGATCAGAGTGGTCATTTAAGGCTGTCTTGATCGTTCGAGACGAGATCTTAATAAGATTTTAACTAGCCAGTTCCGCAAAGCGGAGGGTCTCACAGCATTGGCAAATCGTGAGAGTTGAAATAAAGTTATCAACACTTTGCCAGAATTGATCCATGATCATCGAGGCATATTGGGCCAGCTCTCTCCATGTCTCCTCTCTCTCTCTCGTTTTCTCTTTGTTGAGCTCTCTTGCTCGTCACGCGTGTCCAGTCAATCAACAATCGCGCGCGGGCATTCAAAATAGCAGCCATGCACGCAAATTGTGGCCACAGTGAAAGTTTAACACGCGTCAAGCAGATGTCTGTAAAGCAGCGTAGAGTAAAAGAGAGAACGACGCACAGAGGTTAGAGCGAGACAAAGAAAAGGGCCCAGCAGCACAGCTTTTATAAAATGTTACTTAAGCTTATGTTTAACAACTTCCTGCACTTCCGCTGCAATAAATATATCACAAGAGATTTATAAGCTGATTAGCGAGAGCAATGAGAAAAGGATATAATATATATAAATATATTATTGATCAGCAATAATACAAGCATCTGCCTAACTGCGCAAACTCGACTGAAGTACTTTCACGTATTCTCTCTAGATCTCGCAAATGCTTTTATATTTATATATACATTTTGCACATTATCTAAATCCCATTTTTAGCTTTCCAAAATGCACTTAAGGTAAGGCACGCATCTGATGATTATTAGAGCGCTTAAATGACAATTTAAAGAGCTAAGCGCTGATCCATCACAAAGAGCGTGCTAGAGATAGAGTGGAGGGGGCAGTGGAGTTGGAGGGCCATAAAGATCATAGTTGCGATAGAGTCTGGTGTAAATTTCCACAAAATGCGATGACCAAACACAAAAGGCACATCACCAACAATGAAATATGAAAATTATTAAAACTACACCGCAGGATAACGATGCGTCCTGCCAGATACCAAAGAGATAAAATAAAACGAAAAGAAGGAAAAAGTAAATGGAGAAATAATAATAAAGAATAAAACACTAGTAAAAACTATATTTTTCTGTTCTCTATGTTTTCTTGAAGTAAATTAATGCGCTATTAACGACCACAGGATCCTGTGGGTAATGGCAGCGAGCAAACCCTCAGGATCTACGAGCAGCTCGCACACAAAATGCTTTGTCATGCGCTTAGGTAAAAGTAGCCGAACAAGAAGTTGTTAGAATTCCGAGTGCTATTTGTGCCGCGACGCGTTAAATAAGTCATAAATTTCATTGGCTTTATCCAGCACGAGCAATCAAATACATATATATGAAGATATTGATATATATATATATATATATATATATATGTATTTTTTCATATTTAATTCTATTGTTCGTTTTTAAGCCTTTCGGAATTTTCGAGCAAGGAAAAATCATGCGGGACATATTACTTACACTTTTCATTTGCAATTGTCAGATTTTCCTTTTTCTACGTCTTGATTTCGATGGAATTAAGTGACATAAATCGTGTTGACTTAGGCAACCCAATCGATACTTATCAGTGGAGTAGTTTTGGAGTACATTAGTTGAACTTTGTAGCGAAGTTGCTTCATTTCATTTTTTGTTTTGCTGTGTGGTCTTCACTTAGTCATGTGGGTGTCCCGTTGTGCATGAGGGTTTATAGCCTAAGGCGCTTATGATCAAACTCAATTGCTGCTGCTGCAGCTACATTTGGTAGCTCTTTAGCTAGCAATTGAGCTGAAGTTTGAGTAGATCAATAATAGGAGCATTTAATTGATTCGATTATAAACCTCTTAAATTATTCTCAGTTAGGGAACATCTTATGAAAGTACGATGGCACATGCTCTCCCTATTCATTTCAAGGATTCATATTCAACATGACACAGGATATATAATCTTATTATATTGCACCTAACTTGAATCAATTGAAATTGGTTCATTAAAGTTATTATTACTTAACTATCTAAGACGTTCTTATGCTCTAGGCTTAGCCTAATGATTGTTGCAGAAGCAAGGAGTGGCAGAGCCCAGTGCGACAAGTTGAGTCGATCTAGCCATAATCGTCTCATGAACTCAGCTACTCAAACATATTTAAACAGCTCGCTAATTATAACAGGGCAACAACATTTAGTAATCAAGGGTTTGAATCTACTTTTCGAAAGTTTTTGTTAAACTATTCTACTCCTACCCCTCAAGACTCTTGACAGTGTTGTAAAACAGTTTATTTGCCCATATTCCACTTTCCGCATAAGCTCAACTCACATGAGTACTACAACATTAAGAAAGAGCAAACAAGTTTTCTACTATTTGACTATGCATCCTTAAGCATCTTTCCGAAGACTAAATACCCTCAGCAAATGTGAAATGAGCTCGATTTCAGTTGGAAGTCAGTTGGCTTTGAACTTGATTCAAACATCGCGCAGAACGTCCATTACGTGCGCCCATGCCTGGAGGATGGCTGCCCGGTCAGTCAGATCAGGTAATATGGCTCAACACCAATTTAGACACTTCATGCATCTTGTTAGCCCGCTGCACTGCCGTAATGTGATATGCTGCCCAAAGGGCAAAGCCCAGCCAAGACGCTGGAGCCAATGGAGGAAGTGCTAAGGGAGCTGCAAACAAAAGGCTGTTAAGCGTATTGATTTCAATATTAATCGGCTGCACATTGGCGTATATCACCAGCCAAAAGATGCAGATACAGACACAGCTAAAGATGCAGATACAGATACAGATACAGATACAGTCCGAAGATTTCTTTTTTTTTTTGCTCTTTGTGTAATGGTCCTTGCTGCGCTTTGTCTTATAATTGGATTTAGATTAATTGCATCTGCTTCGAATCGACAGAGAATGAAACGAAAAAAACGCGCATGAAAAATTACATCAAAAAAGGCAACAGAAACAGAGAGCAGCAGAGATCACAAATAAAATAAAAAATAAATTTCGCTTTGTTTTCTATAGAAAATTGAAATTGTAACAGTGAGCCGCACAGTGGGCACATATACAATTTTTCAGCGGAATTCGATATTTATGCGCTGGCGTGTGCTACTCGTCTTCCACCCGCTGCGCCTGTCGCTCCATCAGCACGAACCGCAAATTCATTAACTTTGTTTGTTTTCCACCACAGCAGAGCGCAAATCCCTGGAGCTAACTTTATTTATTTGTTTTCGTTTTGTTTTATTTATTTTTGATGTTTTTCTTCTAATTTATTTTGCATAATTTTGCGGGCTAAGCCCATGGGGCATCCATCATTAATTAGGCACAGATCAATCTACAGATTTTCACTAGCTCTCACTCGAACTGGCCTACTCACTCCCTAGCTCTGTCTCACAGTGCTCTGGGTAAATGTCTGCGGCACTTGAGCTGTCATGTTACTTTTAATGATAATTGCTGCCTCACAACTCATTTCTCACTCTGATAAATATGCTTCGCGCTTCAGCCAAGATCAACCAAACAACAACAACAACAACAACAGCCACGAGAAGATTTTGATCACAATCATGATCACAATCGCGTTGACATTCATGTCGTCCAACTGGCTTCCTCTCTCCCATTTGTCTGCACCAAAAAAAACAAAAAACTTTAAAAAACTGTCAACACGCATGAGCTTTAAGCACTCCAGCAAGAAATGTCAATGCACCGCACAATGTGGCATATAAAGACCATATATATACCATATATGCTCCCTATATATATATATCTTATATACGACATACTAAAGCCTCCATTCATGACCTAGCCCATAAAAGAACTCGAACTCTCTCTCTCTCTCTCTCTCTCTCTCTTCCTCTCTCTCTCTCTCTCTCTCTCTCTCTCTCTCTCTCTCTCTCTCTCTCTCTCTCTCTCTCTCTCTCTCTCTCTCTCTCTCTCTCTCTCTCTCTCTCTCTCTCTAGCTCGTCACGTTACACAGTTCTCAAAAATCGCGCCCAGCTTTATGGCAGCGTCACAAACGTTCAGCTTGCTCAGAATTGTGAAGCTGCCACAATTTGTCTTTATGGGCAAAGGCCCAAAGCGCTTTCAAGGCGACCTCACAGCGGCAACCATTCCATTCGCCAGCCGTCCTGCCTTGCAGCCTGCCTGCCTGCCATAAACCATTTAAACATTTTGCGACTTGTTAGCAATTAATTAAATAGATCGCCGCAGCCAGCAGCCAGCAGCCTGTGGCAACCACTTGAACTGCGTCTAAAGACGCGTCTTGTCATTACTCTTCGGCCAGCGCACTCACAAAATGTCCCCATCGATATACAAGGAGACACAGACACACACACATACACACACCTCATTGATGCTGGCCTGGCTTAATTACCGCAACACAGCATTCAATTTTTATGGAGGACACACGCCCCATACGGCGGCATTTGCATGCCAAACGTAACGATCTGGCAACGCTTTAAGGGCGACTGCTGCTGCTTCGTCGTCTTCTTCTTCTTCTTGGGCGCGCTTCAAACGTGACCGCTGAAAGAAGTGTTTTTTCCCATTTTTTGTTTAATGCTCTGCACTGGGGTATTTCAGTTTTGTCATCAAATATGAAACTTTGAACACGAGAGGGTATAAGCTATATACTAGCTTCTAGTCATCATAGCTATGCCGATTTTTGTCACTAAATCTGTAATTTTTGTCTAGATTCTTCATAACTCAAAGCCTTACAAAGGTAGATTGAGAATATACTACCTTTGTAAGGCTTTGGGCTATGAAGAATCTAGATATAGACTGCTTAAGGATATTCATAAGAAAAATCCCCTAAAGATGACGGAGGAGACTTCAATGGAAACCTGCTGAAAATATTTAGGAATAATTCCTCGAAAGGGTTTTGTCTTAAAAGCCTAGGAAATGTTCGTTTGGCAATATATTGAAGAGAAACCTTAGGGAGTTGTTTAGGAAATTATGTTTGGGAATAATCAATATAGAAAAACCTTAGCAAAAATTGCTCAACAATTTTTTAGATGTAATCCCTATTGTAGAGAAATCTTATAGCAAAGACAGAAGAATCACATTCCCAAAGCCTAAAACGAATTTGAAATAAAACATGAATACATGAGTGTATTTCAGCTTCGACCTACAATCGCTATAGTCCTGCTCTCACTCTCTCTCTCTCTCTCTATCTCTTTCCCTTTCTACTGGCGTGTCAGAAGGGAGGCAAGAGGAAAAGAGAGACACACGTTCCTTTAGCTATCGTAACTCGGCTTTGGGCAGCGCTGTCTCTGGCAGTTTGAAAATTTATTTAGCTGTTTTTGCAATTTAAGGTAATTATTATGTACCTTTGGGGTAATTTTAACACCTCGGACACCATCGACAAATATCATCTTCGCTGCGGTGGTGTGGGGAGTCGCTGCTTACCGCATCGATGCCGTACTACAGAAGTAGCGCGCCGCTTCTCATATCAACCAGCCAAAATCACAACAACAACAACAACAACTACAGCAACAGCAACAGCAGCAGCAGCAGCAGCAGCAGCAGCAGCAACAACGACAAACGTTTCTTAGAAGCGCAAAGCTTTCAACACCTTCGATGCGTGCCCAGGAACAGGCTTCAGGCCCAGCGTGCCTCACCTACCCCCCCAATGGCTACACATCTTATTGCTTGCTTGGCTACCTGTGCCCAGTTATTTTTCACACCTCGACAACATTTTTTAAAGCTGCGATTTTGCTGCTGTTGTTGTTGGTGTTACTGTCGTTTTTTTTTTTCGCACTTGGCGGCGTATTCGGTTACTGCAACGGCAGCGCGTAGAGGCAGCACAAACATCGCCGCCGCCGCCGCAGCGTTTTTAATAACTGCTGCGGCACTGTTATCTCACTCAACTCATCAGCTCATGGGAGCACTTCATGCAGGAGAACTCTCTTTGACTTTTTTTCCGTAGTTTTTTCCTTTATTTTTTTCCTTTAAGCTTAGCCTGGCATATCCTGTGCCGTCGCAATTATCGCGCGACGAGTGGCGTGCGTGTAAATTACCGTTATTAGGTGTGATCGTGCGAATCGCAAATGCAATGCTCCCCAGTTCAGCAAGCACACACACACACACACACGCACACACATACACATGTAGCATCCAAATCCCTTTAAGCCAAATCTTTCGCCACACGCTGCAAGTTCTTCCTCTTGCGCTTGAGCCTGTATTTTTTCGGTTTTCACTTTTACATCGAACACTAACAATTTCCGCTTGATGTTTCTTTCATTTGATTCCGACTCCAATAACAGCCATAAAAACTCAAATTAATGTGTTGACAATCTACACGAAGCAGTTGAAGTGATGCTGAAGGCGAAAAATAACCGAAAATGTTGAGCACAAGATTTGCGATAAGCCAGAAACACCCTGAACACCCTACAAACGGTTAGAAAACAATGCTGTACTTGTAGCTGCCCTGTAATTGGCAATTAATAGGAATATCCATACAAGAGATTTGTAGTCTATAATCTCAATCGTTTGTAGTTCTCGAGAAATATTCCAGATCTAAACATTAAATTACGCAAAATATCATCATTGCTCTCTATATGTAACGATATTGACTAGATGCAATACAGAAGATATATATACAACTATTTGAAATATCTGAAATACTTCTTATATATTATATTCGCCTATTCGAACAGCTCTCTCGCCTGTCATACCCATGCAATGCCTTTTTTAGTGAGCATCCAAAGGGCGACAGATTTCACGCTCATGATATCGTTATCGTGTGAATTGACCAACATCGAAACCGAAACCGAAACCAAAATCAGAAGAAAAAGAAAATCATGTCAAACTGTAAATATCTGTAAATATGCTGACCTACTCCATCACGTCTTGCACTTGTTCGCTGCGTACGTGTTGCCAGCGGTTTCTTAGAGTTGTGAGATTGGGCATTGCTCCGTCAGTGGCTGCTGTACGGAATATCAATTGGTCTTAATGAACAGAACCGTCACATAAAGTGTGTAATTAATTGTCATATCGATATCGATATCGTTAGATCGTCCACAGAAGCGAAAGTGTTGACACTTAACGTGTGCTTCCGTTCTACGTGCAGTTGGTAAAACTGACTCGGAACAGATGTAAAGACATTTGCCAGAGTTCTCGGAAGCCAAGAATGACAAATACTGTGAGGCAGCTGTAAAAAGTAGAGTTAACAAAGGCAGTTGATAGCAAATCAATCAGTTTAAGTAGTTGATATTTCCAAAAATATATATTACAGAAATAAAATACGTAATTTTACTATGAGATGTGTTTTTTACAATAAATAAATATCTTTAAGGTGTAGTAAAAATCTTATTAAATCGATTATTGTTTATAGTCAAGTTACATTTACATTATTGAGGACTGAAGAAAAGATTTCGCCCATTCGGCAGAATCAAGTTTGTATTAAGGACTGTAAAGTGACTGGCTCTTAGCTGAGAAGTTCAGAGTGAAAATTTAGAATAAGAATTGGAATCTCATTCGAGTTCAAGTAAAATGTAGCTCTATAGTTAGAAGCAGAGCTATCTTGCCTTAAGCCCTTCTTTATATTGGAGTTTTGGCATTTTTCTTGTGAAATCCTAATGTCAAGTAATAAAGGATATCTAAAAATAATTTTCTATGCATTAACAATTATATGATCATTAGAACATATCATCTATTCAAGGTAATCTACAAATCTTTGCAAATAATATCTAAGGGCAAATGCTTCTTCTACCCCTATTAATATGACCCTTCAGCTACATGAAAACAGCAAATTTGATAACTAACATATTTATATAAATATAGCATATTTCTTAAATTTCTTTGTCATTTCGTAACCCACGACAAATGTTTCCCAACTAAACACTAATTGGATTTACAACATTCCAATTGCTAACAAACTCAAACGCTAGAGGGCGCTACAGCAAATATCATCATCATGCATTACATCCAATTGGAATGCAACCGAAATGGAAATGTGTCATAGATGCCGCCAGGCGGTAATCTAAATGGATCAGCCTGACAACCCTGGCAATTGATCCTGTTGACTCCTGGCATACCTGAAGGACCCTCAGAGCTACCTGTTTGCGTTCACACAACCCTTGAGCATTACATGCACTTTAATTAATCAAAAAATGGAAATGCAGAAGCTAATTAAAATGCTACCAAAACATATATACACATATTTTTTTTTTTGTGGGTGTGTTGTGGAAAATGGAAAATAAAAGAGTTGAAAATGGATTTTCATATAGATTAATTCTTTGCCCTGTTCGCTCTGGGCGTGTAGGCGATGACGCAAAGCATTTGCCTCTGTAGTATATTAGAAATACATTAATGAAATACAAGAAGAAGAAGCAGAAAATACGAATCGATGGCAGCTTTTAAAAAACGATTAAACAAACTACACAGAGGGAACGAGACTCTGAGAGCTGCTGAACCTGAAATTCCCTTGAAATAAATTGCACTCGTTCTGGCAGCTGCCTGCTTAAGGTTAATCAACGTTGTTATTCACATTTATGCATTTATTGGGGGGGGCGCAATCTTGTTACCCCAGAGAGTTCGGTGCAACAACTGTAACGGTATTTGAAAATCAACCTAAACTGAGCAGGCCGAAGCTGAAGCTGAAGTAGCAGCAGCAGCCGTAGACGTACCCCGACTACTGACTCTCAGTCCCAGTCTGCTTCTGATCCTCGTCGATCAGCAACATTGTTACTGTCCATAACAAATTTATGAGTGTGCTTTATGGGGGGACACTTCACTTGTTGCGGGCGTATAAATAGCCAGCGAGACGCACGTGGCCACGACTCTGCCTAGCGCCAAGAGCTTATGCATAAGCAGCGACCAGAGAAATAAGAACCAACTCAAACGAACTCAACTGTAAAGATACACTGTAAGGCGAGGCAGCACGAACGATTTCATTTGAACAATATAAGATATAAGAGAATTTCTGAAACCATTTGCCTTACATGATGCGTATAGTTGCAGTGCTAAAAGAGTTTGCACAGGTAGACAGTCTTAGTTGTAGGAAAGAATTAGATTGCCTAAGTCTAAAATGTATAGATCTGTATAGACATTATACGATGCAGTATTTGTATAGTAGTATAGTATAGTATAGTAGTATAGTATAGTGTAGTAGTATAGTATAGTATAGTAGTATAGTATAGTATAGTAGTATAGTATAGTATAGTAGTATAGTAGTATAGTATAGTATATATGAAAGAGTTCATATATCATATTCAAGCTCAGATGAAGACAAAAATTGCCTCACAAAATACTCAAGAAAAGTTTAAGCACGATGGAGCAGCTTAGATAAAACAATAGACAAAACGTAATACTTTGACATGAGAAGGAATTTTTAATTTAAATATTTTTAAATATATATATTTCTTATGCTAAATGTATATAAATTCGAAAAATATAGCACAATATGTATGAAAATACCAAATATTTTCCAGCTCTATAATTATTAATATGTATTTTATATTTGACAATTATATTTGATCTTATAAATGAGCAATTAGGCATATAATGCATACGGTCATATAAGCCGTTCACCTAGATCTTATAAGTTCACGAATTCAATGAGGTCCAAATAATTTATTAAATATGCATTATATGTGTTGCATATACATATTATTTATTTTTAATAATGCTAAAAAATGCTAAAAAGAGTATCATATAAGAAATTCTCCTCAATTCTGACTTCAATAAGGTTACAATATACCAAAATGTTTATATATATTACTTATCTTAACTAATGCTACATGAGAACCAGAGACTACACTTCATAGTACTACTTCTTCTCCTTCATCAGGACAATGAGTTTACAATGGCTTAAAATCTTTACTTCCCTGGCATAAATATTTGAATTCCAATTTGATGTCGAAAGATAGCTACAACTAGTACTTCTCAGCTCTAGCTCCTCTAGTTCCTCAGCTCAATAATATGGATTGTGTGCTTATATACCATATATATTTATTAACAATAATTATATTAAGAAACAATTACAACTAAAATTCTTCAGCTCTAGCTCTACTAGCTTCAGAGTTCAATAAGGTGACAATGGTTTACAATGTATATATCCATTACATAAAAATTATTTGTCTAGCTAAATACTAAAGCATACACATTGCTCAGCTCCAACTATTCCAGTTGCAGAGTTCACATAGTTTAGCGCAAGCTATATGCCCTTGCCACATATACCCACTGCTCCATAGAGTGTATTGAAAGAAGAGGAACAAAGAGTACGTTGTCCACATCTCAGACAGTGTCGTGGCTTACGTGGCTGTCGCGCTGTCGAGACTGTCGGACTGTCAGGCACGTCAAGTTGCAGCTTCGTGACAAAGCTTTAAGCAAATGAGTTGCAAATGCAGCCAAGGGCAGACGCCCCTTTCGCACTTGATATGCATGAGAGGGCAAACACTTGTGGGATTTGTTGTTGTTGTTCTTGTTGTTGTAACTTTATGTTAATCAGCCTCGAATCGGAAGCACGTGTCAAATGCGGCAATGCGGCAAATGCTTAATGCTAAAGAACAGTTGCCCCCGTCTGCTGTCCAAGGCCAACAGCTAAACAGATCACATAATGCCCCCAACTCCCTAGACGGGCAGCGAAAGTGCCAGCAGCCAGTGGCGCACACATGATGGATCACATCTCCACACACAGAAAGAGAGGGAGAGAGAGAGAGAGCGAGTGCGAGAGCGAGCTGGAGCATAGTGCGCAGTAAATTTTCTTATTTATTTCTTTAGGCATGACAAAAAAAAAAAAGTGGAAGTGCATTGAAAAGCGAGTTCGTTTCTCTCTCATTCCTTACATACATATTTTTCTTCTTCTATGTGTATTCTGTGACAAGGATCAGCAGTTAGGATCATTGTGCATAAGATTTAAGTCTCGATTTCGATGCAGTTTTTCCCAAAAGAAAAAAGGGAATTGTGACACACACACACACACAAACGCACACGAGCACAAAAAGCAGACAAGTTGAATGGGCTGTGCTGAGAGCGAGGGAAAGAGAGCGAGTTAGCACCCACACGGGTGCAAGAGCAACCCCTACAAACGCAACCCCTAGGCAGCAAAAGATTGAAAGAGCGACCGAGCGAGCGAGAGAGCGAGATTGGGCAAGCTAAGGGCTGGCTGAGAGAGCACGCATGATCACTTGTGCTCGCAGGCTCTGAATGTGCCCCGAGGGCAGGTAGCACGATCGCTCAGTCGTTGCGCAGTCGCTGCGCTGCCACCGGCAGCTACTTAAGGGCGAGCGCGCAGGACGAAGTTTATCATTGCGGAATTTGATTCCACACAGTCAACAACTCAACTCAACCCAGCATTTAGTTCAGGATAAACATGACGACCGTCTGCAGCAGCTATTCGCATTTCCAGCTGAGCACTGGCAACATTATGTTGCAGCAATTGCAACAGCAGCAACAACAGTTGCAGCAACAGCTACAGCAGCAGCAGCAACAGCAACAACATCAGCTGATTGCGCCCAAGCCACAGCCGCTGGGCAACAGCCAATTGCAGAATATGCAACAACAATCGACACTTGGCCCGATGCTCTCCAAGAAGAAGTATCAAACCTTTACCCATTTGCCATATGGTGGCGGAGCTAGTGGCGAGCAGCAAATGCCATCGGTGGCACGTCGCAATGCCAGGGAGCGCAATCGTGTCAAGCAGGTGAACAATGGATTTGTCAACTTGCGCCAGCATTTGCCACAGACCGTCATCAATACGCTGTCGAACGGTGGTCGCGGCGCCAGCAAGAAACTCTCCAAGGTGGATACGCTGCGCATCGCCGTCGAATACATCCGTGGCCTGCAGGACATGCTCGATGATGGACAGCCAAGGCGTCAGCTCTTCAGCAGCAGCCTCAACGACGACATCAGCAATGATGGCAGCTACGATAGTCTCGACAGCAGCAGCTCCCCGGGACCGCAAGGCATCCAGTATGCAGGACACTCGTATCATTCGAGCAGCTCGCCCACTCATTCATATAGCGATGCTTCTGACCTCTCAGCCAGCTATGTGAAACAGGAACTGCCCGATCAAGAGCAGCAGCACCAGCAACAACACCACCAGCAGCAGCAGCAGCAGCAACAGTTGCAGCATCAATTCAAATTCGAATCCTTCGATAGCTTCAGCGATGAGCAGCCCGACGATGAAGAGCTGCTCGACTACATCTCCTCGTGGCAGGAACAGTGAGTGAGAGATAGAAGCAATCACAATCCATATCCAGTCAAGCCAAAAAAACAAAACATTCATCAGGATGCTGTACAAAGTGTAAAAAAGAAAACGAAAATAACTGTTGCCTTAGTGAAAACATATGGAAAACAAAATCCAACCAAGTCCCAGATTCTAGAAGTCTCTTAGTCGTAAGCCCCAACTTTTTTTTTTTTGGAAGACAATGATTTAAAAACCTAGGTTAAATATTTTTTTCATATTCTTAAGATTTTGTTATAAGCATGGAAGACACTAAACTAGCTATTAAGTATTATTATTATTATTGAAATGCAATAATAACAAAGAATTAAAAAAACTCAATTTTAAAACAAATTTAAAACAACTTATTATTGAAACGAAAACACAATTTCTTAAATATTTCAGCAAATGTTCTTTATAAAGAATGACAATCACGAGCTGTAGAGAGAAATATGAAGAGTAAGATGCAGAGCGAGAGAGTGTGTGTGGTTGAGTGTGTTACTTACAAGACCTTCCAGATTAAAAAAAAATATATATATAAATATATATATATATTTAATAATATTTCCATATACTAATAACAAGTGATGTTAAGAAGGAAAGAGCTAGAGAAAATGAACTGTAACTACAATTGATATGATTGATATGGAAAAGGCGCGTAAGTTGAAGAGAATCAGAAAATTTAAAAAATTTGATCTATAAACAATTTAAAATGTTACAAAATAAACAAACTTCTTAAAGACAATTAGAAATCTCACTATGACATTATGAACTAAATAAAGTCTTAATAAACAGAAATAAGTTAATAGAAAGCTATATAGAGAAATGGCGAGAAAGCAGAGTATTGAAGCAATTTCTTAACAGCTAAAAATCAAGCTCAAAATCAACACGAATCTCGGGACTTGTCCCCTAAGGGCTCCTAAATTGCCCAGCAAAAATCTTTTATTCTAATGCTTCATTTATATAACTATTAAAAACAAGATTTACCCAATCTTCTTCTTCTAACTTCTTTTGTATAACCATTAAAAACAAGACATAATACTAGGCTCCAGCTTCTTGGGCTACTAAATTTGGACTATTCAATGAACTTAGTCAAGTAAATCTGATTTAAGTCTGAATAGAGATTTTTTTGAAAGCACTCAAGCAGGCAGAAATTTCTCTTTGAATATGAATAGCTCAATTGCTCTTTGAATATGAATAGCTATCTTATCCACATTATGATTTATGAATGTTCTAAATACTCAAGTGGCTTGAAGTATTTGATGAAAAAGTTCCATAAATAGAGCTGAAGAGACTCAATATTATTCTCGATGCAAAGAACATGTTCAAGAGCTACTCTTACTTATCTAGTATATCCAAGTACGTAATTCTAATGTGTATTTGCATAAGGAATAGTAAGCAATTATAATGAATAACCTTTTGAAATCGTAGATATTGTTTAGGAAATTGAATATATTTTGCATATGTGTTTAGCAAAGACTAGACAATAGTTCAAGTTAATACAGACGAATTTATGCATTGTAAATTGATGAAATTTTTCATGTATTTTAATGACATAGTAACTATATATATAAGGACCCCATTGCAATTCATATATAAATGGTCAATTGCACATGAAATGCTTTTCAGCTGGAATTTGCAGGCCAAAATATCGACATGTGCTTTATGGATAATGAGTCATCAGGACTTTGAGCACTTCCTGGCCAATGAGCTTGACTAGGGCGACCATGGCAACCCACTCATGACGCGCACTAATCAAATGCTCGACCGGAAATAACAGCAAATATATTTGTTGATATATAATACATATACTCGGTCTGTTTTTTTTCTTTTTAACGAGTTTCAATTTTTGGTCTTTGGCATTGTTAATGGCGCATAAATTGCCCGACTGGGCCGCCAGCGGAAATAGGCAGTCACGCCTGAGAGACTGAAGCAGGACCAAAGCAACAGAGACGAAGCCTAGGAGTAGCAGTAACAGCTAGGCAGGCACTCACGTGTCTGGCGCACCCCAGAAAGGAAAAAGCTGGACGTAATCACAAGGCATAAAATGCACTTCCGGGGTAAGAACTTGCGTCTCGCCTCATCTCGACTACCCCTAAATATTGACGCATAGCCAGCCAGTTTAGCAGAAAATGAGTAAAGGAAGAGCTTGCATGCTCCTAGGCGTGTGCCAAGACGCAGGACATTCCCAATATTGGTGAAATAATTATGCTAAATGCCCAGGTGGTGGGCTTGGTCTGGAATGCGATCTAAGAAAATGCAAATTGCGACACGCCCACAAAATATAGTTTATGCAAATGTCCATAACGGACACGTGCAGGAATCAAAGGAAGTGCTGCTGTTAGCAGAGAGGAGCGTCTGTAGGGTGTTGCTCCGCATATCTGACCCGCCCAGCCAGCGGGCCGAGAGGACAGGAAACGGAACGATCGCAGAGCCAACTTACAAATTTTCAGCTAGAATTTGCCTCAAAAGATGCTGCACAACAAAAGGCAGCACACAAGGACGGAAGGAAGGAAGGAAGCTGCCTACAGTACAGCTAAAAAGGGAGGCAGTGCCAAATGGTAGGTAGCAGTAGAGAGTGCGCGAGCGTACGGTAGCAAGGCAAAGCAATGCAAAAAAGAAAAAAGAAAAAGAAATAAGAAAAGGACAATGCGAAATATGATTGTATGTCAGCTTAAGATGCGACCAGGAAACGATGAAACGAGCGAGGGCGATCGACAGAAACGACTGAAATCCGTGCATTGTCAAGCGCATATCAAGAGGAAGCTTAGACCTGCGCTCGGCTCAGTGTCCAGCGGACAAGGACTTGCTGCTAGGTGTCAAAATACGAGACTAAGCCAATGTCCCTTAATAGGACTCTGGCTGAGCTGACGTGCGCTGTCTATCGTTCGAGTTTTTATGCAATTTTAGCTAAGATTTCAGATTTCAGCTTAGCTAACTCAGCTCAGACAGCAATTGCAATAAATTCATTTGAGCTGGTCCTTTTTCTTTAAGGTTTTCTCTCTTCTTATTTCATTTTTTTCTTTTTTTTTTGGCCAGGAAGTAACTTCTTTTGTGCGCCACTTTAGATCGAGACATGTCCGCCGTTTCGTTCGTAGCAGGAAGTGCGTATTTGTTTTGCATCCAGAGACGCAGACACACGAGTCCTTGGCTCCCATATACACACACACACACACACACACACAGATATCTGTAGACATTGTCCTGCGAGGTCCTGAAGTGCTTGTCGTTTATTTATTTTTATAATGCGCCTGTGTTTTTCTACATACTACTTTCATCCAAATACGTATGTCTGCTTTGGGCATGCATATTTCTAGCATTGTAAGAAATTTGAGTCGCATGTTATTTTATCGTGTCGCAATTCAAAGGAAAACTGGGCGCATCTCCCTCTCTGCGCTGTAAGGACACTTGTCCTCCTTGTACTAGTGCATTCGAATTTCATGAGTTATGTGACTTTATGACGGGCAACGCATCGCTGGACAAGATTTATGAGCCATGTGTCAAAATACGAGAGCGCTTGTTGCGCCTCCACGCGCTGACTCCTTTTTCCCATTTTTCAACGTTCGCCTTGCTACCTTCGAGAGTCCGGCATAGATTTTAGCCATCGATCAATGGCCACTCGAACTTATTCTTGTCAGATTTCGCACTTAGCGCAGGCGTCAAGTGGTAGTCGGACAGTTGTCCACTTTCCTAGTAGCTCATTAATAAGGCGACACCGAGTGCTACCAGACAAGTCTCCAGCAAGAGCCATAGGCAATACGCTAAACCAATTGAGCTGTTGCCACGATCAGCTCAAAACTACCAGGAAAACTCATTAAAGTGCAAACAACACTCTAAAGAGTATTAAGATATTTGAAGAACATATATACGCAGAATTAGTTCCTAAGCTAAATATAATTAAGATAATTGGTTCTGTTCGCTACATTCTTCTTTACAAAATATGTTCTGGAAGTAGATATCCAGAGACAGAGCTGAGTAGCTCCCAACATCTTCTTCGTATCTTCATCATATACTTCTTTTTGTAGTCGATTCATATCTAGCATGACCTTACTTTGATCAGCCGATCGACAGCGCTGATCATTTTCTACTCATTTTCGCTGAGTTAAAGCAAAAATTTCAACTGAAATCGCAAAAATATCTGCTGCAAGCGATTGCCTAAACAGCACGACATGATCGTTGGGTTTGATTATTAAAGTCGCTATCGCAAACGGCACAGCAAGAGCCACCCCCGAACTATATAGAGCTATCTATGCCAGCAGCAGCTAAAAGGTAATCTACGATATTGCATTTCACTTTGGTATCACATGTTTTTTTTTTTTTTCTTTGCTATTTTATTGAGCCTCAACACACGCTACATTTAGCACAGTGTGAACTGTCGGTAGTTAAATGACTTTACAGTCCGTACAACCCTTCACAAAAGGCAGTCAGAGCAAAGCATGATAAATAGATAGAGGGAGAGCGCGAGAGAGAGAGACTAGATGCGGGCTCTACTTTGACTTGATTGTTGACATGATGAAAACTAACCGCAGTTAGATTACAAAAGCGCCCAAGCACAATGCCAGGATCAATCAATGTGTAAACGTGAAACGCAGTTGCATTCAGCACACTCACTCACACGTGTTCAACTCCTAGCCATGCAGGTTCCCATCGTGGCAGGACTCCACAAAAACAAAATACAACACAGGCAATCAATGTCAGCTAGTTTTTTCGAGCACAAGCAAAAGCCATATCGAGCCATATCCATCCCGGGCTAGACAATGGGGCCAAAGGCAAAAAAAGAAACGTAAAATCGAAAAGCAAAATCCCATTGAAAACAATTTCACTGGAATATCCTGAGCGAGCATTGTCTAGGCGCGCTCTCAGCGCTTCAATCGCATGAAAAGTGATTTCTATTTTCCTTTCGATTTTTATTTTTCTTTTTTGATCACGACATTCTCGTTCTCATTTACGAAATTGTTCATTGATGCGTGGCTCTGGCTTGGGCTCTCGACAACCCCCGCAACTCCAAGTGAGCTCCCTTTGTGCTACAGAAATTTCGGTTCCTCTATCAAAAGGTCAACTTCGGAGGTTAAAGTTGGCTCGAAGAGCTGCGCAACTTGAGTACCAACTGAGCTAGGCGAATTGCGCAGCGTTTGCAACAGTTCGAGAGGACGAGTTGCCTTAGGGTTTCCCGTTTCTACAAATTTTACTAGACTGCGGGGCGACTCTCTGTGTCTGGTCATTAGCATTACGAATAGCATTGCCGGCATAAAGGACATTCGTCACGACATCGAAGCGTGTCTAAACGCATAGATGTCTCTGTCAGTTCATCACTACCTGTTTCGCCTATGCTAGCCGTACAATCCTCGGGGTTTCCCTGTCGCTGCATTTTTGCAAGTGAATTTTCCGCATTGGCAAGTGGCACCGGAACCGGGCAGAAATTAACCAAAAATCCCGGACGGCGCACACATGTGTTTCGCTATTCAATAGGCGCGACAATGTCACGGGCCATGGCTCAGATCAGCGAGCGCACTCGACCCTTCAAACAGTTAGGAAAACAAATACAACAATAGATCACCTTAAGCATGAAGCCTTGCGCACACATCATGAACCAAAACCAAACTAATTTAGCAAATTTTTACATTTTTAACTTCTTTAAAGATAACTGAAAAGTATAAAGAAAAAGATAGAACTTTTTTTTAAGTATACTCCCCTACTTAAGTAAATGTTTATATATTTTATTCATAATAACCAGAGCTTGCAACCTTTGCCATCAAGCAGCAGAAAGCTATATATCTCAAATGTAGATTTCTTGAATAATATTTCTTGAATAGATTTCTTGAATATCTCAAAGTATCAAAGGCGTAGTTAGATACAAGCTTCATTTAATGATGCATCTCCAAAACTATTAAAAATGTATCTCTAAGATACAAATGCTATGCATAAATCGAAATATTATTTTATATATTTTACTGTGTAGCTACAAGTAATAAGTGATATATAAGAAATATCTGTAAGATACAAAAATTATATCTGAGATACATTGCAAATGCAGAATAATTCAAGTTTGCTGAAGCTACACAAAAGTATCTCATGCTTTGCATAAGTCTGTCAAGTCCCGTCTCTTGAAAGATACAAAAAGTATCTCATAAATCGATCTAGATACAAATGTAGATACAAATGAATCTGATGGCACAGAGACTACATAGATCCTTGCATATCCCTCACGGCTTGCACGTGTGAAATACTTGCAGGCGGCAAAAATGTTAGTAAAACTCGTGCAGAGCCGTGTTGACGCCCACTAGATGCATTTTTGCTCTTTCAACTTCTTCGATTTTTTTGTGGCCACAAGTGGGCGTGGCAAGCAGGGCAAAAGTAACTGTCGGCGAGCTGAATAGACTGCGAATACTCTAAGCGAATGCAACCAAAAGATTTTTGTTTTAGTTTCCCTTTGATACACATATATATATGAGAATCTATTCATATGACTTTTAATGCTGTCAACGCTCAGACCGCCGACGGTTGCTCTCTTTGCTGTCGCATGTGGGCCGTTGCATGCAGCACAATGCTCGGGACAATGATGACAATTTCACATCTTAATGCACATGAATGCGCGTTAAAAATTTGCCGCCCTCTTTGACCAAACCGAGTCACAGCGACGGCGGCTACTTTTGCTTTTCCTTTCATATATTTATATACATACATACATATATATATAGCTGCGATTCTTGTTGTTGCTGAAGATTTTTGGCAAAGCGTATTTTGCTTTTTTGATAAATCGATTATCGCATCGTAGGAGGCAGTCACAAAAAACAATGCGATGTGCAAAATAGAAAATGGGAACCCCGAATCGATTCACAATGCAATCAGAATGGCCATCGACAACTTCTCAACCTCAACCTCAACCTCAACCTCAACCTCAGCCACAGCGTCAGTCTTAACCTCAACCTCAACCTCATTATCGCGCTGATCATCATCATCGAGTTCAGTCTTTGTGGTCGCTGAATGCAGATCCATCGATCGATGTCTCGTTGCCGCCGTTTTGTGGTTGACATTTTCTTCTTTCTATTTTTATTTTCATTTTTTTTTTTTTTTAGTTTCTCAGTGTGGGTTACGGTCGGTGACTTTGCTTTGATGCCCGGCATGGGGCAAACGTCTATAGTGCTATATATGCGGCCGACCCCAGCCCAATTTTGACTACGACGCGGGCTAATGCCATTGCCGTTGCCTCTGCTGTTGTCTCGCTTTGTTTTGCTTTCGCTTTTCTCATTGTCTATTTTTTGTCTGATTGCTCGATGCGATTTTTAACTAAATCTTTCTGTGTTTTTTTGTCATGCACTGATTTTTGGCCATAGAACTCGCCGATATTCCCATGGCCCAAACGAAGAAAAAACCGCTTAGACTGGTCAAGCGTTGAGAGAGATCTAATTCTTAATGAACGCAACATTGATGAAAATCTATGGCTATAGTAAAGGTATTATCAGTCTAATAGTGGCTTCATTTATGTGATCCTAAACACAGTCTGAGAACTTTTCTAGAAAACTGCAGCAAAATGTGTATTAATCATACTTATCATACTTATTCAATATATTTGTATCTTTAAACATATCTTTCATATCGTATCCCTAAGTGAAGCCTGAGATACATTTGTATCTTTGGCTACACATTAAAGAAGCTAAATTATTCACAGATTCAAGAGTTCATTTGATTTCTATATCTTCTGCAGAGCCTGCAATATGCTTGACAATTCACAGCAAATACTTTCGACTTTTATGTGGGAAACAAAATATCATAATTGCTCTGCTCCCACTTCTGTCAGGACTCTAACCAATCAAACAGCATGAGATACATTTGTATCCTGATAAAGAATGCCCTAGAGACTGCATATCTACTAAACATGTAAAATCGTTGTTCTGACACTTTGAACAAACCTTTAACTAATCCAAACTTGCATCTCATTTACCGCTCAGCATGTGCTACATGCCACATATCGTCTCTGTAGATACATTTGGTATCTGTATCCAATGTTAACGTTCTATCCTGACACTTGAAACAAACCTTTAACTAATCAAAATCCGGAATCACAATCCCCACAGCACGTGCAATCCCTGCAGATACATTTGTATCTTTTACCGAATGCGGGCTAATCTTATCTGTGAATGTTGTCCACGCTGGTTTTTCGCCAAAAGGCCGCAGCCCTGACCTTTGGCTAGGTGCAGCTACAGATACCGAGTATCAATTTCATTTGGTAACTGCAATTAAGTACAAACAGCGTGCAGCATACAACCTCGACCCTGTGTCGTTGTAGCTCAGCATTCAGCTGATGCTAAAGCCTAGCCGCCGATCCCGTCCGCCTTGCTCAGCGGGCACACAATTTATGTTTTTCCTGGGAAATCAACTCACGCCCGTCGTTTACCTTCTTCGTTTCATCTCTTCTGTCTGCGTTTGCAATTCGGCGCCCGATTTCCGATCAGGACGCACGCTTCAGCATTTAGCGTCGCTTTGCATAGAGCAATAGAGCAGCCAGAGGCCTGGCAGGATGTGTGTGCGAGAGCAATTAATGTAGGCCAACAACGCCGGCGCATCAAAGTGTCTATTACGCGGCCAAGGCGTGAACAATTATGGCCTAAACACTTGCCTCAAACACGGGCAACACCCTCAACTAGACGAGCGCAAAGAGGCAGAGAGACAGACACTGTTGCATTGAATTTTTCTTTTTTTTTTTTCATTCTGAATTATTTTGCTTCCGCCAATTTAATAAAATTCAGAGCAAGCGCAGCAGGTTGTCCTTTTAATTAAGGTTCGAACAAGTGCCAAGCGGTTTCATTGACCATACCATAAACGCCCACAAAAAAAGGGACGTCGTGCAGCATCAAAGGAAACTGGCAAAAAAAAGGTCAACACTTTGCATGGGATTTTTTAGAAAATTATTATTAATTCATTATATTAAATATATTTTGATAATGTAAAAAAAATAATAATAATAATTTGTTTTTCTTATAAATATAATATCTCTTAGGGAATAATATAGGATTTTAATTTAATATCAATTTTGAATATAAATTGAGATAGATTTAATAAGGCGCCTAACTAATTTTTATACTCAGTCATGATGTTTATCTCTTCTGTTTGTCAGTCAGTTCATCCATCCACTTAGCTGTTTTACGTCAAACTATTTGGCAAACCAGAGACTTGGTATATATAAACTTTAATATAAGGAAATTGGTGTTAGATATTAAGAATTTACAACATATATGTTTGACTAGGCAACTCGAGACAAAAATATATTTATTATAGTTGTATTGGGGTCGTGGAAAGACGACACACACTCTTTCTATTTCAGTTTATTATATATTATATAACTACGTCTATTCAGAACATATTTAATCAGGTCAGATTGCATAGACTTTTGCATAAAATCTATTATATTTTAAATACTATTGCCGCTTAAGACTTGTTATTTGAAATGGATAGAGAATTTCATATAGACAACTTCCATAAAAATATATGTATATAGATCTACAATTTATGCACAAGGTTTAACAGATATCAGTTACTAATGTTTAACAATTTCACATTAGAATATTTTTATTATCGTGCTCGAAGCAATGTAAACGTTTTAGAAATTTTGAAACAAATGGAAAATGATGCCAAGAATATTGATGGAAGCCAAAGTGAATGTATAAAAAATGGAATATTATCCATAAATAAATGATTAGTGAGTAGCCACAGTTTTAAGCGATATAACATAAATGCAACTTTAAATAATATAAAAGCTGTAAAGAGAATTGGCCAAGTTTGTGATACCAAAGTTGCACAAGAATATATAGCTTATATATAAAGCCTATTCGCCCTGTTGTAGCTGCTGTGAAATACGCTTTGGACTTTAGCTCTTTCTTAATCAAATATATAGTGCTAAAAAAAAAACCATAAACTGTCGCAACGGAGTCAGGAAAAACAGTTTTAAATACTCCAAGCAAGTGCATGTGCCACATAACGTAATGAAAGATATCGAAGCGTCGACTGACGCACTTGTAGATACTCGCTTGCTGGATCGATCCACACACACACACATACAGTAGCAGTGCCTAAGATATATATATATTGGCGGCAACGGCAGCTGAGCGTGTGACGCGTGTCTGGCTTTTGGGTTGTGAAAGAGTTTTTGAGCTGTGGTGCATATCGTGACGTGTAATTGACAGGCAACAGGCGTTTAAATCCAGAGACTCGCCAGCCTGTCATCGCCTCGAGAGCGCAAACAAATTTAGATATCTCCATGGACATTGACAGGCAAATGGAAGGCAGACGTAGAAGCGCAAGAGGCAGAAGAAGAAAAGACGAAGCTGGGCAACCAGTCGCTCTCTAAAGTGGATCAGCCAGGCACTAAGTGCGAACAAACTACTTTAGATAGATAAGAAAAACGAAATAGTTTTAATTGACGTTTGAAATTACAAGCAAAACGGAAGGAAATGCGATAAAAGAAAAAGGAAGAAAAAAAACTAAATAAAGCAGCAGAAAACTGTGAAAAATTATGAAAAATAACCACAAAAAAAAATAACATAGATAAACAGAAAATGGATAGAGACACCTCGAACAGGATATACGTACAATCAAAATTGAGATGTTTCCTGTCACGGCTTAGAATTGCAAACTCACCTCGAATGGCGAGAAAAACTGCCTTGGCGTGGCAAATATGATTATGATAAGGAAAATTGTGCGGGGCGGACGACGAAATGTGTCGGACGAGAAGGAAAAAAAAAAAAAAACTACGAAATGAAATATACTCGCATTACACATCATGCTGTCTTAAATTACCAGCGTAATCAGAGATTTCCAACACCTTTTCGTCGAGGTTTTTAGCTAATTAATTTTCACCCAGAGCCAGAGAGAAATGGGAAATTGGTAAAATGGGCAAAGGACGTGGGCGGCATGCGCGTCGAATGCGCTTAACAGCTTTGCGCGCAGTCCTGCCTCAACCCAGCGCCAGAGAGAGAGAGAGAGAGAGTGCGCTGCTGATCCGTCTGCTAGTTAGAATCTTTTGCCTGTGCCTGGACATGCTTGACGCTTGGATTAGGCTGACGTAATGAGCTCTGAGCCAGGGGCTAGCACGCGCTCACATTGTGGGCGTGACAGCTTCGTAAAAGGCAGCAAGAGTTTCACAAAAAAAATTTCTCTGCCTCTAAATGCTGATGTAGATATCTCAAAGATACTTTCGTATCTGTCAGCTTAAAGCCGAAAATTTCATAATTATTGGAAAAGACGAAATATCCTTGTAGACATGGAATCAGTGAATTTGAGTAAAGACTGCAACGATATTCACTATGGTATATAATCGAAGTGAATAATCTTTTTAAAATGTTATCAAGCCAGTGGAAACTATATGCTATAGTCTTACGATCTAGCTGATATATACATATATTTCACCAACGATCCCAGTGGAGAGCTAAGTTCACATAGAACAATATCATAGAAAACAATTAAAATGTATATTATGTACATTACAGAATTGTCTGAATATACATAGAAATTAATTTAGATATTAAGAAAGAGTAGAATATTCAATTCTCTTAAATAAATTTTTCCATTGTATGACGATTGCAATTGCATTGCATTTGTATGAGCAGCAAGGTGAGCGTGGAGCTCTTTGTTGTCTTTCGAATAAAGAGAGTTTCGCTGGAAGAGTCCGTTCCATCAATATCCCCTCGAGGGCCGAAAATACAATTGCAAATGGGAACAATGCGGAGAAAAATGAATTTGCGGTCGTTAAAGGGAAATCAGCTACCGCACACAACGCCTCAAATCACGCCTCAATTGTCCATGGGCCAAGTTAATGCAATTTGCAGTAGCAGATGCACAAATCACACTCAGTGCGAAGAAGTAGAAGAAGCAGACGATGCTGATGATGATGTAAAGAATGTTATCGCTGGAATCGAATCTCGATCTGCTAACCGAATGACAGCGAAAGAAAACAATTGACAATTGCCAAGGCTCTCTCTGCTCGACTCAATTCAATTCAATAACAATTGACAAACGCCCACCACAAATGAGTTCGAAACCCGCCAAGACCCCTGCGCCATAATAGAGACAGATAGCTAAAGCAGAAGAAGAAGAAGAAGATGCAGCAGCAGCAGATGAATACCGAGTCTAGCTGTTATATAGAGATGTCACGCATATAAAAACGCGTTTTCATGTGACACAAACACGAAAGCAGAGTGAGAAACAAAAGAGCATCGAATTGAGGACCACCACAGAGTTCAGATTTTATGGCCCTTTTTTGTTAGTGGACAACATATATATATGTCTTTAATATATATATATGTATCTATTTTGGTTTTTGGCAAATGCGGTCAAAACATTGTCTATGAAAACAATGCTGGCTGAGACCGCACAGCGCGCAGCAGTTCGCTAAAACTACCTTGAAATGAGCATTTGGACTCTTAACTGTTATTAGCATGCTGAGCCGAGCAAACACAGGCTCAAATCGATCTCTCTCTCCCTCACTCGCTGCATGTGTGTGTGTGTGTGAAACAAAGCTAAGCAGTTTCTAATTGTCACCGCATGAATAGAGATTTGTGTCGTCTCCCTCTCTCTCTCTCTCTGTAAATATCTTTGGCTATAATAGAGTTGCTCATTTGGGTCAACTGTGCCTCGACTCTGGTCAAAATATTTACACACAATTAGCGCAAATGGCACGAGAGAAATGAACCCGTACAGCTGTGCAGCCTTGACAGACTCGGACACAGCTACAGCTACAGCCTCACCACCTGGCTGATATTTAATTTCTCTATTGGGACTTGTTGCGGTTACCTCGTCCTCGGCCTCCTACCAGCATTTTGGCAACAAACAACACGCGCCAGACACAAGCCAGCCTAACTTGCATTTATGCTGGTCTTTGCCCAGAGTCGATATATATTTATATTGTATATATTAAATTCCTGGTAAGACGCCAGTAATACTATAGCTACACTTCCTGCTCCTTACTGGGAACTCTCTGGAGACATCAATCTCTATTTATCTATTATCTATCTATCGTGCGCTCAACTCTTCCGTTTTCTATTGAAATATTCATAAATATATATATGTATATTTGAATTGTTGTGGTCAGCTTCTGTTCCGCCCTCAATACTCGCCTTAAAAAAAATAAACAACAGACTTGAAACCCTTCTTGTTGTGTCTTTCCGTAGAACTGCTTGGACAAAATGCTTTGCTGTTTGCCTGGGCTGTGACCACTTAAGTGGATTTGCATTGTACTGCCCCACACACACATACATTTATGTATATATAAACTCTCACACATACGCACACACACACAATGGCAGTCAACTCAAATTCCAATTCTCGTGCCGCAGTCATATAAAGTTAAAGGCCAACTCCAACTGTCGCCCCAATAAAAATTTACGCCTAATTTTCTGCGATTGCTTCCGCGCATGCGCAGACGCTGCCCCTCTTCAGTCGTTGCCCTCTCTCACTCTCTCTCCCACCGTCACTCAGGCTCGTTTTAACTACGCTCTACTCGTCGTCTGCAAGCTTCAGCGTTCCATTTGGCTCGTTAGCTTTTGCGATTGGTGATTTCATTTTTGATTTGTGTCGGCATATTTTGCATACAGTTAAGGAATGCGTGCAGCAAGTGGCTAATGCGAGGTGCAACTGAAAAGTTTTAAAGAGCAGGCAAAACTGGAAAGCCTCAATCAACTGCAGAAAATTCAAAGTGATTTATAAAATTAGAATTGTTCTGGACTCTATTTTATCTATATTTGATATTTTCTTAGTATTTCCACAGGATGCATGAGATTTTCAATTTGTCTAACAAATTTAATTTATATAAACAAAATAAGTAGAAACGTAGTTTCTATGAGCAACAATTATATATATGTTCGTCAATGAATGTCTTAGTATGTTCGATCGATCATAGGACAGAAATTTGTTTCAAAAAAAAGTCTTTCACATTGATATTTGTATAAGATTCAGTTTCTGCTACTTTAATCTCATTGAGTATCAGCTGGATTTAACTTAAATATTTAAAAAAAAAATCATATTGAATATTTCCTATTCTCTAAACCCAAATCTTGTATAGATAATCCTCATATTGATCTACAAACTTGCATTTCATTCCATTACAGTTTGCATAATTTCCTTTCCCTCTCATTCAACTTACTCTACATTTTCTCCTATTTGGCAAAAACAACTCGCAGTCCCCTCGCTGCACAGATGCTCTAACACCCTGTCTTCCTCCCTCCATTTCTCTAACTGTCCTTTTCTCTCACTTAAAAAGTCGCCGACCATGTGAGTTGGAGCCAATCAGTTGGACCCCGCAAAGGTGGCACAAGAAAATTATTTAACAATCAATTTCAATTTCAATTTCTTGCAGCGGCATTTTGCCATCTAATTATAAAGCGTCCCAGACGCAACCAAATATCAAACGAAATGCGCCGACCTAACTAACTAAAATTTAAATTACCCAAAAGGAAAACTAGAAAAATCCAAGTTGACCTTAAGAAAAGAACGTGAAAAAAAATGAGAGAAAAATTCCAAGCGTTGCTCTAATTAAAATTGAAATGAAGTATTCGGCATGCGAGCGGGCAATACGAAGGTCCTTTCACACACATACACACACACACACACACAGAGACCTTCTCTAGACTGTTCTGGGCAGCAATAAATTTTGGTATCTGGGCACGCGGTTCTTAAGGGTGGTCTCTTGACTCGCTTCTCAGTGCGGGATCTCATCTTATATACATTTCTTTTTTTTTTTTTTTTTTTGCTTGGCACGTTCGTTATTTAGCTCTCGACTTCTACATAGATCTGCTTCTCTTTTTTGAATGTCGAGCAATATTACAATAAAAAACGCATTTCTATACCCTGTCTGTAGTATGAATGGCTGTAGGTAGGTTCGATAAAGCAACTGCTGTAACATTTTACAGGCATTCAAACTCGTCGCCTTGAAAAATTAATAACAAATAAGAAAACTGTATTCAATGAAGATCTGTAAAACTAAAATATTATTATTATATTTATTTTTTAAATTATATTCAGATATTTGTAACGAAATATAACATTAATATTTCGTATTACGAATTTTACATTTCACACAGTATTTTCTAGTCCATCCATGCAACTAGGCATTGAAAATATTTAGTTTTTTCTCTTTTTCATATTTTTGATTTTTTGTTTTTCTTTTGATTCGTGTGATCTTCTTTTTGATGCTCGCTGCACTCGTTTCATGGCAAAATGCATCACAAAAAAAAAATTAATCCAACGCTGGCGCAGCCCACACACGTCTCACAGACGAATGCAAAGGATTAGCATGCAGCATTCCATTCGAATGCCTTTTGGGAATGGGTTTGCTTCTCTCTATACATATAGTATTCTTATTATTATTGCCATGCCGAATCGCCGCTGCACAATGGGCGACACAATGGGCCAAGTGTGAGGCCCCGGAGATTAGTGTGCGAGGCTTGAGGGCTGCAGACAATCGAAAACAATCGAGCAATGCGCCACATTTGCCATTCAAATGCAATTGTGCGCATTAATCGATTCAGTTTCAACTTGAGAAACTTTTTCCAATGAAAACTAATTTCATGCCTGCTTATATCACACAAAGAAGAGGAGACGCGAACCCATTGGTATATTATTGTTATTATTATTACAGCTGCGATTAATTAAGCAAACAAATCGAGATGCAACTATTAAATACGGTAGCTGTAAAAACAAATAACCCCCAAAGGCAATGCAATCGCACAGCATCGAAACACGTTCAATGTTCAACATTCAACGTTCATTGGACTCACTCGATCGCATTTCGTAGCCTAATTAATTGCCAATCATAAAGGCGAGTGCAATGGGCTCGTAAAACGAATCACTTTTAAATGCCCAATGCACCAATGCTACAATTATTCAAGTTTGCGCCTAAAGTGATGATCGCCAACTTCGATTCTTTTTTTTCGTATCTTTTTGGTTATTGCCACCACTAACTGGACAGTGAAACATTTTATGGGAAATTTTCTGTGTGTGTTTGGCAATTAATTAAATTAAGTTTTCAGCGAAATGCCAAAGGCGTGAAGCAAACAAGCCAACGCAATGCAAATCGATAATGCACCGAACTAGCAAATACACTCAAGAGTAGATCAATTAGAGTATTGATCAATGTCAATGATCAATGATTGGCAGCAGATGCATTCCTAGTTCATTTAAATTGGACATTTGTCAAGCTATATTTTCCAGGCAGTTTTTATACTAGAAATCAAAGAAATCTGAGAATTTGAATCAAAATTAACTGAGTTATCTA
Organism: Drosophila buzzatii; assembly: GCA_035045845.1. Taxonomy (NCBI): domain Eukaryota; kingdom Metazoa; phylum Arthropoda; class Insecta; order Diptera; family Drosophilidae; genus Drosophila; species Drosophila buzzatii. The sequence goes on along the minus strand of JAWNOS010000596.1, from coordinate 5,543,607 downwards.
CATATGTAGCTGAGGAGCATATGGAGAACCGGGAATCTAACGATCTAAGTTTATCAAGGCATTGACCTATAAATATCTAATGATCTAGTGGACTAATACTCCAAGCCTGAGAAGAACTGAGAGTTCGAAATAGATCAAAAATAATCAAACTATGTCAACATCTAATTATATCAAGCTCATAAAATCTAAGAATCGATCATTGTCAACTATATTATCTATATTTGTACAGCAATTCTAACACTTTCCACTTGATTGAGCTGCACAATTTCAAATTCACAACTTAGTGAATAATTCCCTAATTGGGTAAGTGTATTGAGCGGCAGTGGGCATACAGGAAGTTGGGGCAACTCGCAGATCGCCGACATCATCAGCATTAACAACAAACAGCGATAACAATTTTAATTGCGCTGATCTGTGCTGTGATCGGGCGCTGATCAGAGATCTGATCTGTTCTGTACTGTTCTGTTTGGCTCTGTTCAGTTCTTTTGCTGATGAGCCGATCGCGTTGCCGGCAGTTTTGTTAATGTCTTTTGGCAGCAACAGCAACAGCTTCAGCTTAAGATGCGGCTATCAATTGGCAATCGTGTTAAGAGGCTCTAATAAAGTTGCACTCCACTCGCTCAGCGCTCAGCGATCAGCGATCAACGAATCGATCTGTTTCTGGCACTGTTATTTATCTCTTAATATATCTTACATCAACTTATGGGCCCCGGCCACTGATATGGAAATCAACTTTGCCACTTGGCTAATCTTAAAGTTTGCCGTTTTATTGCCTTCACTCGCCCGGTTGCCTGGTTCTTTACCACCGCACTGGCCCTGTCCAACTGCCGCCGCGATCGATAAGCGCGGCAACATAAGAAATCGATTTAAGCCAATTCTCTATAGCTACCTGCCTGCCTGCCTCTATATCATTGGCCCCCATCTGCCAATTACATGGAAGCTTATCATCTCACAATGCCTGCTTACAATCGCGCTTGTGCTTAACTCAACCAGATAGCCAGATGCAGTCATAGATAATATGCACACAGCATGCGGGATACCTAAAATATCAACATCATCTCACATAAGTAGTAGTAGTTGAAAGTACTAATATGCTAGTAGCAGTCATAGCTGATCGCAAGCGGGGAGTAATCAAGCATGAGATTTAGGTATAAATTAAATATATTTCAGAATTAACAAATTAATTTGCTAGAAATTAACAAAAGTTTTCTGAGATGTCATTATGTAGAATTGGTTAGTATATTGCACAAGCAATATGAATATGAATGAAATCAAAAAGATTCTGTTCTCTAAGACATCTAAGACTTAGTAAAAGGTATTAAATGTTATATATAAAATTGTAATTATATATTGATCTACACTGTCGAGCCAAGGTTGATATGGTAGATATCAGAATATCGCGACTATCGCAAAATTTTATAACGAAGTGTTATGAATCATCACATTCACACATAAATGACCTGGCATAGCCATGTTTCTCTAGTTTTATTTAGTGTTTAATAAATATCCTCGGGGTTTTTCTATTTCATTGTTGTTTTCCCCCTAAATGTATGATACTATGTACACCATGTGTTATCAATGTTAATAAATGTCTAAGTAGATAAGGCCTAGTTATTAGTCTGAACTCTTAATTATTATAAGATACATTCACAAAAAAAAAAAACAAAATCTGTAGTCATAACAATGAGTGAAATAAATTGAAAATTGAAAATTGAAAAATTTAAATTAAATGTTATATATAAAATTGTAATTATATATTGTAAATATATATAACATGACATTTAGATCCTTGAAAGTTGTGAATCCTTTGATTGCATTTATGATCATCAGAATTTCTTTATATATTTAGTTACTCCCATATTTATTTTCAGATTCTTGGCTCTTATGACCAAAAGTATCTTCAGATACTTAAGGCTACATCTTCAGTTTCTTAGATTATGTATTAGATCTTTAGATTGCATACTAAGCACGATCTATGCCCAACTACACATATGAGTTGCAAATCTTCAGCTACCTGATGCCTAGAGCTATTCCCTAGTGTATAGCACGTGCAGAAACTTCTCTCAAAGATGCTCGCTGACAAAGATCCAGCATGTAACGATCGCCAAAGATACGTGGCAAGGTTTTTTTTTTTTGCATAAACATTAAGGCACATTAGTTTACATGGACAGCGGGTCTTAGGACACTTCATTAAATAACTATTTTGCATTTCTATGCTCTCCCAATGCTACCTGCATATGAAAGGCACAACAATGCGTATGTCCGAAGATCGATGATGGATGATCTGATGCACTGCTGCACTGAGATGACTCAATCATTGTGCAATGCAAAAACGAATGTGAAACGTGCGATTGCGTCGCTGATTATATGAGATCTATGCATGTAGATAGTTTCTGCAAAAAGGAAGCTGGACACACATGTCTAGATCAAAGATCATGTCTCATGTGCACACGTGTGCTAATTACCTTGAAGAGACCATGTCCAAAAAAAAATGTATATATATAAATATATAAACCGATCGCAGCTGTTGATGTAGCAGTTTCGTTATAACAGTAAATACAACGTACCGGAACCCAAACCAGCAAACCGAAAACAGAAAATATATTCAGATGTGAGTAATAATATGCATGCATAAAGCTAAAAGCAATCAAAAATCAATTCATAATCATTTGCAAGGTGCAGACAAAGACAAGAGGCACACACAGCACACAGCACACAGCACAGAGAATGACGGGGGCTGGCTGCCTACCATCGACCATCGAGGCAGGCAATTCAATCAAATTTGTTATAAAACTGTGAAAGTCTGCGACAGCGATCGGAAACAGGACTCAAAGTCACATAAAGGAGCCGTTCAGCCAGCCGTTCAGGCAACCAACAACCTAGAGAGATTTGCATGCCAAGATTCAGAGTCGAGAAGAGTCTACCATTATGCAAAGCGCTGATCGTTTTGCATACCAAAGCAGAGACGATCCGTTCCATACATACATACACACATACATGAATCAATATCAATGCAACAATATCAATGTCTGGCGATCAGACGACTCACCGTGCTCCGTCTGGCCAACTCACGCACTGATCGACAGCAAGACACAATTCAATCATTTCAGCATTTCGCTACGTAGGACGATCCTGGCCTGATCTTTAGCGCTAGATTAAACGATCACAGCGCGCAGACAGTCGAAGCTTCAGAGAGCTCCAGCTACAAGTTGTACTTGTTTTTTTTTTTTCTGCTTTTTTACTTTTTGTTGTGGCAGCTACTGCCTTGTAAGTATAAGTGTGTGTGTGTGTGGGTCGATCGCCTTGTTGATGATCGTGCATCTCTTTGAATCTCGTCTTCCAGCAAATTATTTCACTTGCGCCAATCGCCTGGTGGTCTCCAAGTACAACTTGATTTCTGTTTCCTTTGCTGCACTGGCAGTTTGATTTGTTTAAATTTAATTATGCATCAATATCAACGATTGCCGATCATTCGATCGATCCAGCAAGTCTTATTGCGCGTAGGTAGCTACAAACTGAAAGACCCAAAAAAAAAGAGATCCAAAAAGACAACACACACACACACACTCGCATACAGGTGAAGGTTGAAGTTATGATGGTTTGTTCCTTTGCCCTGAAACGAGTACACACAATCACAATTTCTCGATCTGTACACTGTGCTGGTGCCTTTGATTTGATTATCAACATTTGTTGACGTTCGCTGAGAAGCTGCGATCGTTCAAAAACAAAGACCACAAATATGCACCGCCAAATGATGATCGATGCCAATGATCCTACCTTGTATATATATATATTTATATATATATATATATATATATTTATTTTTTGTGGTTTGCAGCATTTACATTTTGTACTCTCATTCCTTTTGCTTGTACGGTATAAAGCGATCAATCAAAAATGCAAACAGATCACAGAATGAAAATCACCAGAGAGTGAGAGAGAGAAAATCTCAACAACAAATTCAGAGAAGTTCAATTTTTTTTTTTTTTGGTTTTGGTTTTGCTTTTGACAGCAGACAAAATAGTTTACGATCGCTGTGTGATATGTATATGGTATGTATATATTTGTATAAATCTATATGTATAATTCAGATGATCCTCGTGATCCTCGCGATCCTCAGCAACAACAAGAAACTGTCACTTAGATGATGAACAGTTTGTTAGAATTTGAATTGTACGGGGCGCATCGTAAATTGTCGCGACTTTTACATAGAACATGCGAAACAATCTTATGATCGGCCGATCTTGTATGTCTTCGAAGAAACTTCTGAGCAAAACACGCGATTGAATGCATGTATTTAGCAATACATATATGCGGATCATTATTTAGTGCATGAATTGATTTTCCATTAAGATGATTATATTTAAAACAAAGATTGTTAGGGAGGATTTTAAGAACATTCAAGGAGTTCAATTTAGTAATGATAATCAATCATATATAACTGTAAATGTCGAAGGAATTTACATATAATTATTAAAGACATGAATTATCATTTAAGATCATTTTGATATGAGTTTGAAGAATATTTGCTTATAGCCAGTACAGCTATATATCATCAATATGATATCAATGCAAATTACTTGCAATTGCAAACTAGTAAAAAAATTCCGATATGTGGATCACACTTTTCTCTAGAATATTGAACTCTATAGCTATCTCTATCTCTGTCTGTCGCTCTCTCTCCCTCATTTCAATTATCCAACAGAATGACACAGTTTTGTGCGTTTGTCTGTTTATCTGTCATTTCCGCATGCTAAAACCCCAAGTAATGTAAATCACTTGGTTATGCAAATAAATAAGAAATGACTATAGATAGATACGTATGACTAGAGATATATGTACATATGTATATACAGAGAACTACGATAAATGTAAGTGCCAATAGATAATAGGAGTATGTGCTTATAGATAAATAAATAGATGCATAGATAATCACTCCTACACATTCACAATTCACTTGAACAAAGTCAGGACAGAAAGAGAGGGGTTCTTAGATATACATATTTATATATATAGATATATATACATATCTATATGACGTTCGTTTATTTAAGAAAGATTTTGGCGCGCGTTGTTTGCTTTCTCCCTTCATTTTTTTTTCCTTTTTTTTTTCATTTATGATTTTCAACTGATATCGCTTGATTATTTTTCAGGGGAATTGTTTGCACACAAATTGGTTCGTTGTCGGTTTCTTTGTTATGTAAATACCAAATATCGCAAACGAATCGATTCGAATCGAATTGAGTCGGTTAAAGAAGTGCCTCGAGCACTTACTTCTTCCTTCAACTGGCTGTAATGGATTGCGTGGGTGTTGTGTGTGAACAACTTGCATAACTGTGTCAGGCAGGCGTCAGGCGTCAGGCAGTGACAATCGAGGGACGTTCAACTACATCACTAAACCACTCAAACAGTCAGCCAGGTAACCAACCCACCGGGCGCTTTGTCAACATTTGCCGAGTGTGTCAAACGCGCGTCGTCCAATAAGCCGCAGCACAATTTAAATCAATAAATATCTACATATAGCTGCATGTTTACATATATACATATAGAAGATATACGTATATCGGAAAGAAACTCTCTGTGATAAGCTGCTACTCAGCTCAACTCTCGTCACTCTTTCACTCTTCGTCTCTGTTTGCCCACCTACAACAACACGTCATTATCATTAGGACATTGCGGTCATATATCACATTGAGCGGCAGACAGAGCTGAGCTGAGACTGAACTGACTGGGCCAAAAAGTCAGTGCCAAGTCGTTGCTGTGCCGTCAAGCGGCCAGCGCCTTGATATATGGCTCACCCGCGCCTAAATTATGGCTCAAACTGTGTAAATAGCCGCCAGCAGCTCGAGGCTATAGACAGCCGCAATTGCAATGCGGGGGCGAGGCTGCGATTGAGATGGAAGCGTTTGGTATTCTTCTTTCCGAGAAGGTGTCTAGATGCAAACGCTTCCAGTCTTCTGAAACAATACAGATCGATCAATTACGCGATCGTTGCCATCGTTCGACTTATATGGCTGATCCTCAGATAAATCGTAATAATGACGCAACTTCATCTAATGCAGTTTGCCTGCTGCGAGTGATCGTAATTGAAATGAAGATCGCCAAGCAGAGAGGCAAACTGATCGAGAGCGAGAGAGAGAGAGAGCGAAGCAATGCTTGTAGCACAGTGGAGCTAATATATATATCTTATCATATCTTAACTTAAGCAATCCCATAAAGATCTGCTTCTTCTTAACTGAAAGCATGATCTACTCATGATGTCAATTTACAATAAATTAATATTGAGAGATCGTCTATCAAGTAATCAGCCAAAGATTTATTTCTGATTTGTAAAACTATGAAAAACTTCAACAAGAATCACTAAGAACTTGCGAAGTTTCTCCTCTCCCACTCCCTCTCTCTCTCTCTCTCTCTCTCCCTCTCTCTTTTCAATCGATTTTTAGATTTCATTAGCAAACCGAAAGCAACATTCTTCACATGTGTCCACAGCTCAAATCCAATTTGCGCACATGGCATGTATCTTGTGCACATCATCTTAATTAAAACAATCTGTAAGAGTTTGTGATCATTTGTTACTTGTTACGACCTCAATCGATAGCGAGTATCGCTTTTTAGTTAACACCATTTCTAAGCGCGATCGATCACTGCAATCTTGTGCTCTTGAAGTTCACTTCTCACTTGTAATCAATTCTTAGCTAAATCGAAACGCGCAAGAACGTACGATCGATCGATCGATCGCTTGCTTAACATTGACGCAGCAACGCAGTTTCCACTAGCTTCACAAAAATAGATCATATGCGATCAGTGCGCACGCTAGGGATTAAATTTATAATTAGTTTGACAAAGTACAGACTAAGCAGCAGATCGATCCTAACCATTGTATTGAGAGACAGCATGAAGCGAACCTGTTGTCTTCTTTGGCTTGCGTGCAGCGAAGTGTATGCTATTTATTCCAGATCACTTGATTCTGCACTACAATAGTTTCTCTTCTTCTTCTTCTTCTTGCTGTTGTTGAACTTTGTTTAAGCTTATGCCTTATGATATTCATTATGGTTATATTATTGTTTTAAGCGCTTATTCTCTGTGTGTTTGCTTTGTACGCCCACTGTGCCGCCCTTTTGGCAAGAAAGCATGAGAGGGAGAGACGAACTGTAGACTGACAGACACAGCGTGTCGTCGCCTGAAGCTAGTACAACAACAGAGCCATTCGTCTGCCGTCCATGGCTTGTCCTTCTGCAAAGAGATCTATCATCAGAGCATTGGCATGGGGGATCGGGGTATGGCGGCATGACGGCATCACGGCATTGAGGTATATATGGTGCACCGATCGACGTCGGCGACATCAACCGTCCGATCGAGAGAGCCAAAACGGCAGTCAAAACTCTGTCAGACAGTTTGTAAACAGTTTTCAAAGTCGAGCACATCACATGGGGGCAACACAACACATAACATCGCGATAAAGATGCGCGTTTTTGCTTTAAGCCTAAGACGCGTCGACTTAGATCAACAGCCAGATCAGTAGGCAGACACAGACACAGACACAGACACAGACACTGGCTATGGATGTGGATCGTTGAAGGAGATGGAAAAGGAAAGAAAACTGTGTCCAACATTTGCGCCATTATAACTTTATCGCTTTTGGACAGATTGTTGGCCATGACGTCGGCCTATGTCTACATCTCACCGCAGTCTGCAACTGAGTGATGTACCTTCTGCCAGCCAGCCAGCCAGCCTGCTAGCCATAGTGCCAGCCTGCCAGCCTGTTGCTTTCCTGATGCCTGATGATCATGAAGGCTAATAGCATTAGCCTTCTTGTAGCTTTTGTGTCTGCAGCAAACGCTCAATGCGCTGGCTAAGCACACAGCGGGCATTGTCAATAAAATTTGAAATACCCTGTAAGCATTGTCAGCGCTTAGATAAGTTGATGAACTAGCAGCTAGCCGAGCTGTAATGGGGAGAATATCGTTCAACATATATTAATTTAAGGATCAGGAAATATCTTTCAGTAAACAGAACATATAAAGTATGCGAACTTTAAGAGCTAACAATCAAATACCTCAATGAATTGAAAAACTAGAGTAGCTGTAATTTATGAATACAATATATATAGTGTAGTTCTTGATATATTTACTAATAGTTCTAGACTTAAGTAGACTTTTCAAAGCTGTCAATCACATAGACCTCCATATATCTCTCTATATTGTGTTTGTCCAATTATTTTCGATCTTTATAGGATATCAAGCTAGTCCAATTCATTCATCGCTAGCGCCGCTATTGGCTCATCTGTGTCGGTTCTGTTTTGTAATGCTCTGCGCAGCCTTTTGTCAGGTTTCCATCAACAGTTTTCAATCTTAGCGAGCTACTTGTAATTGCTGCTGCTGTTGCTGCTGTTGCGGCTGCTGTGCAGAGATTATTAACAGTGGCTTTTCGACTGTGTCTCAAGCAGCGGCAGCTCTTTAAAAACCCATTTAAGCTTACAAGCTTGTTAAGCTTGCCCCAAATCTTCCCAGGCAGCAGGAAGCACAACCAGGAGGAGCACAAAGGTTTTGCTGCTGTTTAATGCAATTTCACGTTCGGCTTTTTATCGCCGGCTAAGTAGCCACTAAACGGCAGCTCTTTAATCTCAACGAGTTGGCGCACGTAAAGAGCCACAAGCTTTGAAAGAAAGGCTCACTTTCTTTACAGAAATATGAGCAATATCGTCTCTTTTTTTCATGCCCTTTTTTTTGCCCTTTTGGTTGCGTTGCGCCTACCTTGTTAAGAACTGGTCCAGTGGTTGGCAATGAATGGTGCAGCGGTGCGTGCCGCCAATCGAACATGCCCACAACCTGCTGCTGCTGCTGCCGCCGCTTAACAAGGTGAGATTCCAGCATCCATTGAGCTTTATTTTTAGTTTAACGCTAAATTAAACCATAGCCTTACCGCAGCACGGGCAATCAACTGAGCACCTCCCTCCTCCCAGCCCTTGGATAATTGCGGATTAAATGCATCGAACGAACGCTGAGAAACCGAAATCTGATTAAGAATATTTCAATTAGCAGCGTTGCCTTTGGCCACCCCAAACCCCAACCCGATACCTCAAAACCAAGACTCCTCTCATTATGGGCTGGCTGGAAGAAAGTTGAGCCCGATTCCAAAAATTGTTCTTCTCGTATAATTTTGCTGGCAACTCTTCGCTCATAACCTACATATGCATGCACACATACATCTTTTTTGATTGATTCCCAATGCATTTTTTGCATGCTAATTAAGTCACTATGGTGAAGCCCCCTTTTTTTTTTGTGCTCACTGAACTTCCCCAAATGAGTTTATTTGATAAATTGCTAATTTATGTCAGAAATTTCTTTTAAACACCGATTCAGATCTTGGCTTAATAGATTTTATTTTATGTAGTCGAAAGAAACGATTTTATCTTGAGAACATTATCCAAAAATAAAACAGAAATATGAGATATTTGCAGAGATAAGATAAGTTGAAAAATCAAAGAACTTACCCGTTTCAGAAAGAAACACAGTATTAGAGTGTAGAAGAGAAACAGAGAAAGAGATTTGTAGTTGAACATAATAATAAATTGGCTGCAATACATGATATATTTAAAAGATATTTATTATATATATTTATTGATATATTTATATATTTATTTAAATATGGAATTGCAAATATTCAATATTGTAATGTGATATATTCATGATATATTTTTATTAGTCTTAATATTGTTCTAGGTTCACTTAGATAGGCAAAGCGCATGAGTTTTTCATTAATTTTGTATTCAAATATTTATTATATTTTAAGTTAGGTGTGCGATAACACAACTAGACTGAGTAAGGCAGCTACGATTGCTCTTTTAAGCTAAGAGCTTCAAATAGGAACGAAACTTTCGTCCTAGACATATTCTACGCATTTAATAATCCACTTCAACTGCTTAAAGACAACTAAATATTTCAAGCCCATATAAGCATTATAATATTACTTAAATAATTCTCATTTTTATCTAATAAATTTTCTCATACATATAACTTGCACTATATTTTCCGCATAATTAATTTAAATTATCTCAAGATAGAAATCTAAACTTTCCCTTAAATAAAATTGGTTTACTACATGTTTTTTTTTTTATCATTCACACACATTGGACCCTTGGGGCTGACTTCTGAGAGAGCTGCAACAGCAGCTACTGTTGCCTACCGATGGCAGCTACTATATACATATTTATATATATATATAATCAAGCTGATCATCGTGATCATTATCATCATGACTTGTCCAAATGATGACCAAAATTATGCCATAAATGCCAAGGCGAAATATAAGACCCGAAAAAAAAGCACAGTCAAAAATGTAAAACTTCAACAAAATCATGAATCTTCATCGCTTTCAACGCGCTTTCGAGGTTACAAGACTACAGAAAAAAAAAACTCGTAATCGTAGTCGTAATCGTAAACGTCATCAAAATCGCGCACTGATCTCTCAACTATATCATAATCCCAGTGTCTGGCAATCAAGCCATCAAATTCCGAGCCGCAAAAAATACAAAATTAAATAAAGAAAAAACACTTTCATTAAACTAAATTTTTATTGTGCCACCAAAGGCAACTGCATCGAGTTTATTTTGCTCTTATATACACTGCAGTTGGGTATGATATTTTTGTGGCAGTGTTTGTAGCAGGTGGAAGGAGGCGTAGTATAGTAACTCCATTTCCTTTTCATTCCAAAATCGATACAAATCCTGTATATCCTGTATACTACACAATTATATATATATATATATATTCCTTATCAGTCAATTTTGTTGAAGAGCTAACATTGTTTCCCTTTCTCAAGAGAAACCCACAGCAGTGTACAGAGAGGATATCTTATGGTCAGGCACTCACGACTAGAGTCACACTCTGACTTGTGCATCTTTTTGGCATATTTTTGGAGTTCAGATCGCTCGCGTTATATGGCGGCTCCCATTTATGGCGGTCAACTATAAAAGTTTGACCCAGTTTCGGACGGGACAAAATTGCTACAAATTACACATATTTTCGGGGCGCAAAAGTGTGCCGCACACACGCGTGACAAGGCAGGGAAGACAAGCAGACAGAGATAGCGAGTGGTAGAGGTAAAGGTAGCGGCTGAAGGACGTACAGGGGGATATACACTTTTACTCATTCCAATTAAGTTGCAGCGCGATGCAACAGATTAAAGTAAATAATATCAATAATAATTACAGCAGCGGCAGCAGGCTACAGCAGCAGCAGCAGCAGCAGCAGCAACAGCACCAACAATAACTCATAAAGTGTAATCACTTAAAGACGAAGAGGAAGACAAATGAAACGTGTTATCGTTTATCGAAATGCTACAGTCGGGAAAGCTCTGTGCAATTCGCGTCGCTCCTTATCGCTGTTATCCTTTTGATTTATCTCCCCACTCACACGCCGCACTAATTGCATTCATAATAAACAATTTCACAATTATTACAGCTACAACAACCGTAGCGAGACAAGTTGGCAGCACTGGCTCACAATTTATCGATTGTTCCTCCCCTTTATCAGATGCTACGTGCTTCTTATTAGCTTTTTGAACATACACTTCGTACGAGTCCTCGGACTATGAAGTGAAATATGTAACACTTGAAAGAAAACATGGCATTAATTGTATTCTATCTCTTTCTTTAGCCTATAATAAATCTACATTCTATACCATATTCCATATATCATATTTCATATTCCACATTCAATATTCTATATTCCCATATTTCATATTCCATATTCCTTAATACATATTCCATATCACCTCTCTCACGTCTCAGCCCCAAGAGTATTTCTCCTTACGATTCTCAAGATTCCGTTTACATTGCTGCTGTTGTTCTGCGCTGCATCTTTCTTTCTTTGTTTTCACGTAGGCCAAATGGAAAATTGTTGAGAGGCGACTCTTATCTGTCCACTGAGAACTGCGAAATTTTACAATACAAAAAACAAGTTGGCAGCCTTATCAAAGCTTTAACATCTGGCAACGCACGACGACGAAGACATACGTTCTGACCGAATGGATGGATGTGCCAAAGAGCTTTGCCGAATAGTTGCAAACTTATTTACATTTAATTTGCATATTTTGAAGGGTATCAAGAGAAACACACACAGAGAAAGACATAGGGGAAGAGAGAGAAAGAGTGAGAGAGAGGGAGAGCAGGATATCGTTTAAGGATTTTGCATATTTAGCTGCCAATAACTGAATATATTAAAGACGAAGCTGCACTGCCAAAGATTTGCAAAGTGCTTCAATGCAATGTATACCAGTTGCAAAATGTTAGTCAAGAACCCAAAATAGATAGTATATCCTTCGTTAAGTACGCATATGATTATAATTACAGAACAGCTTCAAATGTATTCATATGTGAGCAGTAGCTCACTGTATAATAAGTTATAACAGTTAAGTTACTGTTATATTACTGTTATAATATTGTTGGGCTACTAACATACTATTATTACAGTATAATTATGCAACTGTCAAACTACCTTTATACCACTCTTATACTGCTATTAAATTACTAATTAACTATTCCGATACTACTAGAAAAGAAACCTTAAGACTTTATACAACTATAATGCAAGTGTTATACCTATATACTACTATAATGATATATTGTTATACTACTGTTATACTATCATCTTACTTTTGCTTATGTGATTGAACTCTTTTTCGTCTACTTCTATAGCTTCTTCCCTACCACAAACATTCCCAGCTAGAGTATTCCAATTTCCCAAATATACTAACATTTTTGTCAGCGCGTATTGCGTAGCATAAGAACTAACGAACTATGCAAATATACGCACAATTTGCAGATGAACCAAAGCGACAAAGCCGTTATCAAAGATGTTTTCATTTGTTGCACGTGTATGTGTGTGTGTGTGCGTGTGCGTGTGTGTGTTTGCCTGTATATGTTTATATCTGTATTTGATTGCTGCAGATCTGTTGTGGTCTGTGGCAAAAAGCTGTTGCATTCGCTTATCGAAAATGTTGTTCTTGGATGTTTCTCCTGTTGCTGATTGTCTCTTGCTGTTGTTGTTGGTGTTGCTTAAGCACACATTGATAATCATTAGTTAAGTTGTTAACTGATTTCGTTTAGAGATTTGTCAAGACCAAAAGAAACAGCCAAACGATTCTCTTCTCTTCTCCACTTTACTTTTTTGCTTTTAGCAAATATTTTAATGTGATTTATCGACAACAGCTACAACAACAACTGAGCCGAACAACAATAAATCAAGCACTCTGGCAACTCTAATGAGACAGATTGCTCCAAGAAAGAGGCAAAGACAAAGCGTGCAAGAGAGAGATATGAGAGAGAACGACAGATCATAATCTCAAATCCACTCAACTGCAACCCACATCGAGAGTGAGCTAAAGCTCGAAAGATATAAAGCCGCCTGCTGGTGGTCCCCTCAAATTACAACAAATGATATTTTATTGGTATTTGATGAGCTTCGAACTGTGCAATTGCTTGGCCAATAAATTTCAATTCCAACAAGCTGACCGGGCATCCAGTCTCTTAACCAACCAGGCAATTGCACTTATTAAAACCCCCAACGCTCATTAAAGTTTTGCTCGTTTGTTCTTCATTGGCCCACCAACAACGTTTTTTGATCCATAACATATATACACATATGTGTATATACTCCATTTTTTGTTGTGTGTGGGAGCTGCGCGTGTAGTTCCTAATCCCTGACAACAGTAAAAAGCGCGCTTCAATGCTAAGAGTGCACGACTAAAATATACCCTGGAACAGCTCAAGGTGAACAAATTATTATTGAACATTTCGCAATTTTGAATAATTTAATATTATAAAGTTTAATTAATATTTTTGTTTTTAAAGAATATCCAAAAATATCAATTTTTTCTATACAGTTGGTTGCTTGACTTTAACACACATTCTCAGCGAAGCATTATATCCTTCTTTTCACCCGACAACAGGGTATCCAAATAACAACACATACATAAATAATGCGTACATTCGAAGTTCAGCAACTGCAGGAATTCATCTTTTACTTCGCTCTTTTTTTTTACAATAAATCACGCTCAACGGCGGCCCAATTAAGCGCCACAAGAAGATGAAAAGAATTTGCAGTCCTCAATTTGTTCTGGCTTCAGTTTTTTCTCTCTTCTGCATTGGTGTGCAACGGTTCCCATTTCCAGATGCAACTCAATCAGCTGACGATTTGAGAGAAGATCATCCCAAGCCAAAAAAGTTATGTTGAAATCAATCAGAATACCAACTAAAGCAGCTCTATAAAATATGCATGAAATATATTGATATTTTACTTGCCGACTTCAAAATTCCTGAATGAAATTCTTAATCTAACTTACTCAGATCTCTTTTGATCTTAGGACTTAGAACTTGATCTTTCTCCTCTCAGCTTTCACGGCATCCTATACATGGCTCCCATTGGCCTAGCCTCCATCAAATTCATTTTTTCGTAGCATAGGTACATTCTTTATTTCAGATCGATAGCACTGCATATTAGATTCAGCACAGAGATTTATAATAATAATTTAACAAACACAAAAAAAAGGCAAATTAAATAGATTAAGCAATGTTGTCTCAATTGATATAGTCCAAGATCTTCCAGAGCACAGCCAACAATGCAGCAAATTCCACAAGACGCAACTGCTTCAAGCTTGACGCTCCACCATCTGCAGTATAGTTTAGTCCACCGACTGAAGCGAATCCAATGCGATTTTTGCCCAAATCAAATTCCGTATAGTATTGTCCCAGGAAAACATCGCCCAGTATCCAAAAATCTGTTGTAATGTTGCCAATGCCCAACATACAGCTGTTTTCTGTTGAAAGGATATACGCCGAGCTGGGCACACCGAAAATCTTTCCACCAATGGCAAACTTCAAAGTTGGCATGTTTGGCGCGTTCGAACAGTCAAGTACATCATCCGATCCAACACCCAGCTCATTTAAAATCTTCTGATAGATGTCCATGGGTGCCATCAGTAGCGAAGTTCCCGTATCGGCAATAGCCTCACAATTGGTGCACAAAACTTGACCACCCATTGTCGCATTGACCATATTGAATTGCCAATAATCCTGTACAGTAATATCTGTGTAGACCATGCTGCCTTTATATAGCGATGGATCCGATCCGCCAAAGATCAATTCACCGCCCTGCTGTGAGGTGCCATTCCGTGCCAAATAGAACGAGAATACGGGATTTGTGATTAGACCCTGTGACAGCATATTGTAAAATGGCGGTATCACATTGTTAGCAGCCAAACTCGCATAGGCCATACCCAATATGCCATCGAAGCCGGCGCTCAGGAAATCAGTATTCAGTTCAGATGTGGCCAGGGCAAACGTTTGATTCGTTATACTCATGCCATTCACATTGACCACGTCGATGCCCAGAAATCCCGATATGCCACCAAGGCCGTATTTCAATGTTATCATCTGATCCGTATACTTATAAGTGGTCGACAATGTCGGATTAAAGCTCATATGATCCTGGCAAGCTTCGCTGGGGCATTGAAACGATGGCACCCACAGATTCGATGAGCCCGTATCGAATTGCACATTGAAGGTCTGCGGTGGTGTTCCAATTGTTATAATGCCATAATACTCCATATTCATGTCGTTCGTTAGCTGCTCCTTTGGCAGGCTAGTTGTTGTCGTCGAGGGGCCGGCTGTTGTTCCAGTTGCTGCTGCCATGGTAATACCTTCCAATGCATTGTATTTGCCACGCACATACGCCAATTCGGCCCTAATGTTGCTTTGGGTCTTCACAAAATTCTTTTGCCTATAGATCGGCACACGATGTAGCTGGGCGCCAGCTTGCGCCAGCAGCAGAGCGCACAACAGTAGCATTTGCTTCAACATGCTGTTCCTGTTATTATATTTTTGTTTGCTATACTAAAGTTGGAATGCCGGATACCACCCACTTTTATATGACCGGCGCTTATTTCCTTATCGCATCGGGCAAATCAATCAAATCGCTAAAAATCTGTGACATAGATAAGATTGCGTATATCGAAAAAAAAAATTACTTAAAAGAACTTGTTGATGGCATTTTAATCACCCCAACAAACTACCACAAAGTCCCCCAAAATAGACCCAGAGCGAACATGCAAATAAGTGACTCACATAGATACCATGTAAATAGACTGGGATCGAAAATAATAGGTGAATCTAGTTTTGGAAATTGATGCAATGCAGTAACTAAGAAGCTGATTAAATAGCTTATTGATTTACACATTATGCATAAATCCTTAACTAACTGATGGAATGTTTGACTGAATGACTAACATATATACAATATAGTATAATATATATTATATATATAAGACAATATACCTTTCATTTGTTCTACTTACAATACAGGGTATCTCCAATATCTAGTTGCAAAGGTCTTAGGCAAAAGCGCTGCAAAGGGTCAAGACAAACGGTGTTTATCGTCACTGATGACGTGGCACAAGAGGCATAAGACACTGCAGCGAGAGAGCTTAGTCAGGAACCTCAATAAAGAAAGCGTTACAACCGTTACCAAGGGGAAATCACAAGGCACAAAATCCATGAAAAGTTTCATGCAATTTTACATTTAATGCTAAATCAATAATTTATTATCAATCGCATTAAATGGCAAAACTTTGATTTGGTCAGCGAAACAGTTGACTCGATAGCTAAAATAAGCAAGTTATACATCAATAGGCTATAAAGCCTTCCTTACAGATGGTTAGCGTAGGGGAATTCCATAATAGTAAACAACTCATTGTGAAATAACGATCTACATAATTATCTAACAAAAAAATTGATATTGGTTGATTCACGGAATAGTAAAAAGATATGAAAATTGAAGCAAAATAGTTTATTAATTTAAATGAAAACAAGTAAGAAGGCTCTAGTCGAGACGGCTCGACTACGAGGTACTGTGAACCCTGCAAAAAAACTAATACTCTTCTTCTTCACGAACGTATGAGCGCGCGCTCTGCTAACCGCGCAGTTGCTGCCGTGGCTTGGCGGTGGATTGGGCTATATTTTGAACGCTTATAACTCAATTTCTAGAAGGACGATGATCAAGAAACTTTACAACATCTTAATGTATCTATTTGCAAAATCACAAGTATCTAGTATTTCAAATGGGTTTTCTTCAAATTGGGGGCGAAGAGGGCGTGGCATCCAAAATCTTAAAATTACTTAATCTGTATCCATAATATCTATCTAAATATACATATTCAAAGTCTCTAGCTAAAGCGGTGTAGAAGTTATGCTCAAAAAACGTATAAAAAATAAACGAATTTTCGATTTTTTATCGATAATTTGGAAATGGAATGAGTTATCGAAAAAACCAAAGTAAACTCGCACTGCATAATTAACATACGAGTATTCATGTGAAATCTCAGCTCTCTAGCTTTAGTAGTTTCCGAAATCTCGAAGTTCATATGTACGGACAGACGGACAGGGCTCAATCAACTTATTTTTTTATGCTGATCAAGAATATATATACTATGTGGGGTCTGCGACGTCTACTTCTGCCTGTTACATACATTTTCCCAAAACCATTATACCCCGAATTCCCAATTTCAATGGGTATTAAAAAAGAAACAAGAATTGATATTACAAAATATTATAGATACAAGTTAGTCCAGACTAACTAAATATAATGCTCTATGATATCACTTTATTTGCTTTCACTAAAGGATCGTTTACTGCTTAAGCAACTGGGGCGAAGCCAATGCGGTTGTTGCCCAAATCGAACTCGGTGTAGTACTGTCCAATGAAGACATCACCCAAGATCCAGAAGTCGGTGCCCATGTACTGGAAGCTCGACATGCACTCGCCATCAGACTGGATGATGTAGGCTGAGGGGCTCAGATCGAAGTTGGTGCCACCAATGTTGAAGCTGATCACGGGCAAGGAGCTGACAGTCGAGCAGTCAACCAGACCCTCATCATTGACATTGAGGATGCTATTCAGCGTCTCGTAGGCATTGGCTGGAGCCACAAGCAGAGAGGTACCGGTATCGGCAATAGCCTGGCAGTTGTCGCACAGAGAGTAGCCCTCAACGGAAGCACCATCCATGGTGAATTGCCAATAGCCCTCCTGGGAGATGGGCACATAGGTGAAGTCGCCACTGTACAGAGAGGAGTCAGAGCCGCCGAAGATCAGCTCACCACCCTGGGTGGAGGTGCCATCACGTGCCAAGTAGAAGGAGAAGACAGACTGATCAACCAGACCCTGAGAGACCATGTTGTAGAAGGGTGGCACAACATTGTCCTGAGCAATTGACTGATAACCCATGCCCAAAATACCATCGAAGTTGGCATTGTTGAAGTTGGTGCCTGGCTCGTTGGTGGCCTCGGCAAAGGTCTGGCTCTTAATGGACAGTCCGTTCACATCAACAGTATCGGTAGACAGGAAGCCCGAAAGGCTGCCAGTGCCGTATTGGATGGAGAAGCTCTCGCCGTTCGCTTGGTAGGTGGAGGAGGCGCTGGAGTCATACTGATTGTGCACTTCGCAGGCATAGCTGGGGCAGTTGTTGGATGGCACCCACAGGTTGGAGGAGCCCGAATCGAACAAGACCTTGAAGCTCTGTGGTGGAGTACCGATGGTGATGCCACCATAGTAGGCCATGTTCATCGAGTTGGAGAGCTCCTCCTCGACGGCGCGACCCACTGGCAGACCATACTTGGCGCGCAAATGAGAGAGCTCGGCCTTGATGTTGCCGCGTGTCTTCACGAAGTTCTCCTGCTTGAGAACGGGCACACGATGGAGCTCGGCGCTGGCCACGGCCAGGACCACAGCGAGTACTGTGATTGCTTTCAGCATATTTTCAATTGGTGTCTACTAAAGTTCGACTAATTCTCCACAGCTGCTTAGTCTGTTATTTATACCAAACGGGTTTTGCTATCTATCCCAAGATAAGATTGTTAATATCGTTAAGCTGATGAATTTCAAATATCAAATACAAAAATTAAATCAAGTCGATTGCCTTACTATCTACTAGATTGGATTGCTCACTAGACAAATGACGCTCGATAGCTCAACAAAAATTTGTTAAGAGGGCACTAGTTAAAGGTTCCGGCATTATCGCAAGGGTATTTCTAACACTCGAACGATGGAAACTTCACAGCACTTGAGCGTAAACACACGATCATGGACTACCAATCGTTCTACAACTTGTCAACTCATTTTAGCTTATATAGGCTGTATAATCTGATTCCTCACATAACTGATCACACGTTCAGTTTTGACATGTCAAACTATATTTTTAGTTCCAGTTTGGGAAAGACCTCCAACGATAATACAGCAAATATATTGATGGTATTGCATACTTAAGGAATAATGTTTATACTTTACGCAATTTATAGCATTTATTTATCAATGAAATCTCTTTATATAACTTAATTTACCGCAAAGCAACTAAAAGACGAACTTCGATTTAATTAGCTGAACCAAGAGTTTCACCAAACTTGCATGAATATAGATACAAATTCACAAAGATTAACTCATTAACAGATATATTTAAAATATATAAATATAAAGCATCAAGAGATTACATAAGTCATAGGCATACATTATGCAGTAAGAGATTGCATTTTAATGCACTCTTATTATATTCTCGAAAATTGCAATAAAATGTTTTTGATTGATCGCTCGTTTTACTGTTTACTACCAAATGAGAGGGAAGAAGTTAAGAGCTGCACCAATTTCTATTCAAGTATTGTAGCTTGAACAGAATCAGCTCTGTAGAAGAATTCATTTTCTGCAAATTCTCAGCCAAAAATCTAATCTTGTGCTGAGTTCAAGAGAAACGTTTCAAATAGAGTTTTATACATCTTGCACACATTCAAATCTTTCTACTCAGCAAGCTCTCACTAGTCTTATATAATCATATATTATCTACCATCAAATACGTACAAATCTCACATTGACAAAAAGCGTTGTCTTATAAACAAGCTTTACGCCATTCTATATACTGTTTCAAAATATTCTCACATAGAATACAAGAAATACAAATAACGAAATTCAAAATACTCATATATTATAATACAATATAAGACGCAATATATTATTCAAGTGTAAACAGAATCGCTAGGTTATTTTAAATTTCAAAGTCTAGCCCAATACAACCCCAAGCCACGGCAGCAACTGCAGAGTCTCATAAAGAAGAGGCGTATTAGAGCCTTCTTACTTCTTTTTTCAAAGCAAATCATACAAATGTTCTTTGCGTTTCGGGATTCGTTTATTTCAATTCTTAGGCAACTGGAGCGAAACCAATGCGGTTGTTGCCCAAATCGAACTCAGTGTAGTACTTTCCAATGAAAACATCGCCCAAGATCCAGAAGTCGGTGCCCATGTACTCGAAGCCCGACTGGCATTCGCCATCGGACTGGATGATGTACTGAGCTGGCTCCAGGGTGAACTTGGTGCCACCAATGTTGAGGTTGAGCACGGGCATCGAATCGACAGCGGAACAATCGACAAGGCCATCCTCATCAACGTTGAGCAGATTGTTCAGGATATCGTAGGCATCTTCAGACACAACCAAGAGAGAGGTACCAGTATCGGCAATAGCCTGGC
Source organism: Drosophila buzzatii (assembly GCA_035045845.1). Classification (NCBI taxonomy): domain Eukaryota; kingdom Metazoa; phylum Arthropoda; class Insecta; order Diptera; family Drosophilidae; genus Drosophila; species Drosophila buzzatii. The sequence goes on along the minus strand of JAWNOS010000596.1, from coordinate 5,523,047 downwards.
AGTTGTCGCACAAGGTCTGGCCATCGATGGAAATGCTATCCACAGCAAACTGCCAATAGCCCTGCTGGGAGATGGGCACATAGGTCAGGTCTCCAGTGTACAGAGAGGAGTCGGAGCCACCGAAGATCAGCTCACCGCCCTCGTTGGAGGTTCCATCGCGAGCCAGATAAAACGAGAACACGGAATCATCGACGAGTCCCTGAGAGACCATGTTGTAGAAAGGAGGCACAACGTTGTCAACGGCAAGGGATTGGTAAGCCATACCAAGGATACCATCGAATTTGGCATTGTTGAAGCTGGTGCCTGGCTCAGAGGTGGCCTCGGCAAAGGTCTGCTTCTTGATCACCAGGCCATTGACATCGACGGTATCGGTGGACAGGAAGCCGGATAGACTGCCTGAGCCGTATTGGATGGAGAAGCTCTCGCCGTTCGATTCGTAGGTGGAGGACTTGTCATGATCGTACTGGTTGTGGTTCATGCAGGCCACATCAAAGAACCAGCACTTGCTCGATGGCACCCACAGGTTGGAGGAGCCCGAATCGAACAGAACCTTGAAGCTCTGTGGTGGAGTACCGATGGTGATGGCGCCATAGTAGGCCATGTTGATCGAGTTGGAGAGCTCCTCCTCGTTGAGACGAGCACTGGGCAGATTGTATTTGCCGCGCAGGTACGCCTTCTCTGCCTTGACATTCTCACGTGTCTTCACGAAGTTCTCGTGCTTGAGAATGGGCATGCGGTGCAGCTCGGCGCTGGCCACGGCCAGGACCACAGCGAGTACTGTGATTGCTTTCAGCATATTTTCAATTGGTGTCTACTAAAGTTCGACTAACTCTCGACAGCTACTTAGGGTGATATTTATACTAAAATCGCCTATCAATATTGGCCTAGGCACTTTACAATCAAATCACAGCACAGATCTGTCCATGATACTGTCTTAACAATTTCGATAGACTACTTATCAAATTTTGCTTCAGGTGATATTCCTCTAAATATATATGTATATATATACTGCTTATTTTCAATTGCCTTGCTATTACGCGTCATTGTATAAAGCTAACCCAACTTTGGGTAATTCAAGAACTAACAAATGCAATTGGTACTCCAAAGCCGATTCAGATAGCCCTATAAATATTTATGTCTGACTTGTCTAGAGATTATAGCATTCTTATATTCTATTTATATTACGCATTACTGTTCATTTGATTTTGTTACTTATTGTTTTTCAATTTGGTATAATTTCTTACATAGCTTGCAAGCACTATCCCTGTTCAGCTCAAGTTACTCTTAAATAATAGACAACACTCAATTCTCCGGCATCAATCAGCATCGATCTCAAACTTTAGTCATTTGGTGAGATCTTTTACGCTTCTGCATAAGATTTCTTATTTGGTACATACAATTCCTTGATCGCAATCTCCCTATTAATCATTTCTCATATAAACCTGTTTGCAAGACTTTTTTTGAAAAATGTTATTCAGAATTCATATTACAAGTATGTTATCTCTGCTAGTCGCTTCGGTCGGCATTTCACAAAGTCTTGGCTTAGTTCAATATTTCAACAAGTGCAGTGAGTGCGTCTATCTGATAGACCTTAAGTGTTTGCCTAATTTAATGCCTAACAATTTTTATGCCCTGAGTATATTGAAAATGGGAAATCAAGGTATAATGGTTTTATTAAAAGTATGTAACAGGCAGAAGGCCAGGCAGCCCCTATAAAGTATATATATTCTTGATCAGCGTGACGAGAAAAGTTGATGTCCGTCTGTCCGTATGTATGAACGCGTCGATCTCGGAAACCATTCGTGTACTGCACACGGTATTCAAGTTTGTTTCAGAAAATCGAAAACTATTTTCGTTTCAGAGTTCAAATTATATCTCGTTCATCGTTAGAGTTGCGAGTCTCCAAGTCTTCTGCATAATTCAAATACTAGAGACTTGCAATTAGCCAAATGAAGTTATAAGCGTCCAAAGTATAGCCCAACCCACCCCACCCACGGCAGCAACTGCGCGGTTAGCAGAGTAAAGAAGAAGAGTAGAGAAGAGTTCACCAGGTTCAGGGTATCTCGTAGTCGAGCAGTCTCGACTAGAGCCTTCTTACTTGTTATATGTAGAACTTCTTGGAATTCATAGAAAATTGTTTACCGAAAGCTAACCTACTTTAAAAAAAATAAAACAAAAATATATATATATATCATTTTTTGTTATGAATGCCTCGTGCGTCTATGCCTTATCTAAGATATGTAAAAATTAACACAATTATCTATTTTTTTGTCATGAAATGAATTAATGTCATTTTTATCGATAGTTGCAAATTTGTGTAAATGACAAATCAATGTTTTCAATGATGGCTTACATAGTGCAATTACTGATAACAAAATCACTTGTAATAAAGTTGAGCTGTTGGTTTAGTTGACAATTTGCTAATGGCGTATGACTAAAAAAAACTCTTACAAAAAGCGCTGAACCAATATCAGTTAGTTAAGCTACGTGCGTAATCTTTGCTCTGATGGCCAACTAATCATATTCTGAATTTAGATCTGGCATGATTACGAGATGGTTTTCTTTCTTATTAAAGTTAGTAGAGTTTATCGGGCTGTGACACTTTTTTTCGCAGACAAACCTAACAAACAAATTCTTCGTTTCTTTCTATTAATATAAAATACGCACTTGAGATATGGTACTATCTATCAATGGGGAGATATAAAAAAATGGGCGCATGGCACACGGCTAGCCGATAAACAAATAAACTAATGCTAATAAAAATACATATAAAATAAAAATCGTAGGTGGGGTATAAGCAATTGCATAATACTCGCTTACAGTTGGATTTTCATTTAATGACAATATTTGTATAGTCTTGAGTAGATGCCAGACATGGAAGTATGTATGTCCGATAAGAGCATAGAGAGTTTAACGGTTAAGCAACAACAACCCAATATACTCCGATGCCAGAGCATAAGAGGTATTGCAAATTTATTCCGAGAAAAACGATTATAATAATTTATATTTTTTAATTTCTATTCAATAAAAGAATGGCTGAACGGGATCGCATCACAGTATCATATGACTTCTACATAATTGTAATTAAGATAAAGCACTCTGACTTAAGCAAGCAATTGTGAGTGCATTAGATGAAAGTACTCGACTAGAAGATACTCTGAACGCAAGGTATTTGAAATCAAAAGTATTCATTAACTAAAATCGTTATATCAAATGTAATATATTTCAATGTTTATTTTTGATAAGATGGAATGAAGAGATACTGATGAGATACTTGTACTGAATAAATATAAGTTACATTTAATTTTGTATTTGAATTATTTATTTTCCAGCACATGCATAGCCAATTTATTCAGCTCTTAATTAATGTTATATTAAAATCTAGTTATTTTCAGTACAAATTATATTTCAACTGTAAAATTTGATCAAGTAGCTAATACAAAAAGAATATAATATATAGATAACGAAGCTTGTGGAAAATATGATTAAATTCTTTGAGGCATACATTGGCGAACATTTATTCATATATATTTGACATGTGTGTTCATTAAATTGTTGGAAAATAATAAAAGTTTCAAATATGAAATACATGCTTATATATAATAATAATAATAATAATAAGCATATACATACTTATATGCATATTTTTTAAGAACTGAAATTACTCTAGACATGGCAAAAAATTTAAATTTTCTCAAAGAGTATTTTTTTTTTTAATTTATGCTAATGCTCTCTAAATGCCATCTTTATATATATGTATATATTATTATCAATAAATAAATACATAAGACAATCATTACGTTAAATAACTCTTTTGTAATTCTTTCAACTAAATTTTATAATTTCTCAGTCTTCAAGTCAAATCAATTAGATCTACAACAAAATTATAGTTGGGCACATTCGACTGCATTATTCTCATTTATAGTGTCAGATTTCACATATCTATATCTTTCCATTAAATCAAACAGAAATATGCAAAAATATATATTTATTTCATATTTATTTCAAGTCTATCATCTCAAAAAGCCAATACACTCGCATAAAATATCATCGCGCCGCACACACTCCCAATTGCTGTCTGGCATTCGAGCTCGTTTGTTCTTTGGAGGCTGCAAAAATCCATTGCACAAAGCAAATAAAATTATCTCATTACAAATTATGCCCCCAATGCCAAAGAGCGCATTGAAGCTGTTCCAGTGATTGTTGCTGTTGCTGTGGCTGTTGCTGCAGTTGTATCGAGCCGTGCTGGCTAAATAGATTATGTCAAATGATCGAAATCACATCATAAATTCATAAAAGCCAAACCCGAAACCCGAACCCGAAACCCAATTGCCGGGCACCAAAAGAACTCCAAAAAGCAAGCCGCAAGCGCTGCGATGAACGCGTCTAAAATCAAATAAGCCAGGGCGGCACAATATGGGCGTGTGTAAAAGCGGGGGCGACAGGGGAAGCGTTGCATTGCCCATTGATTCGAGCTTGAGCTTGAGCTGGAGCTGGAGCTGCCTCTTTAACACGTTTTTAAATGGAATGGCAACGGCAAGGCGGCATTGATTATTGTTTTGCATGTGAAGTTGCCTGCAATGCATAAGCCAATGCCTGCCGCCTGCACCCCTCCTGCTGCTGCTGCTGCTCCCCCTACTCCTCCTCCCACACACACACCTCTGAAACATAAGATACGATCCACACGGCAGGTCGGTAGCCAAGGGCGCTTTGTAGGTGGAGCCAATGCGCGATAACGCACCGACCCACACCACCAACTGCAGCTGAATATTTCGTTGCATCCACAGCGAGCGTAGAGAGTGGGGGGGGGGGGGAGGTAGCGAGGTGCGATCCCAACTGAGGTGCAGAAGTTGCCTTGTTTGCCCGCTAACAACAACAACAGCAATGCGCACAATAATATATTGAGATTGGCTTTAACAATAAATTCAATCCCTAACTACGAAATGGTCGAAATGCACAGGGGCGTGGCAAGGGGCGGCCGTAGCTATAGTAGTGGCGGGGAGAGCTGGGAGGCGGCCAGGAGTATTGAATGACTCCCTCACACTTTGCGTGCAAAAATCGATCAGCGCGAAATGAAATAAAAATTGAAGTTAAGAGCTTGATGCGCACAGCGAGAGCGAGCGAGAGCCTTTGGCGCTTTGATACGATTTACTGCTAGTACAACAGTCCAATCGGCTCTTTATATATACATATATACATATGTACATATCTGCTGCTAAGTTTAAGGCAATAAAATGTATATAATAATAATATATTCAAATATTTTTTTGCTTAGATAAAACAACAAACCAAATGCAGGCAAACTTTGCTATGAAATCATCAAATTCCATAAAATCATTAACAATTTATATTAAATATATTATTTAATAAAGTTTATTAGAATATACAAATTTTCAATTCAAATCAATTCTCAGCTCGGTATTTCTCTTGCACGGTATTTCTTAGTCAGGCATTTTCGACTTGGGAGTTTTACTTGCTTTTGTTTAGCAATTTCTTATATTTCCAACAATTTGCTATTTTAATATAGTTTTTGGCTTATCTCCTTATCTATTTTAAAAGTTCATATCCATTTGTGTGGCCACAGCTGTATATACATACATATATATATTCATTTGTATAGGCATTTATAACTGTGCCATTGACTTTGCCTCTGTGTCGGCATTTGCGTGTGAATTCACTTTGAAATTGAATCTGGTGTCGGTTAGTCTATAGAGTTTGCTCTGGATTTTGGCACAGTTCGATTCGGCTCATGATGAGGCAGTTGAAATCAATTTGCGAATGCTTCACGCACTGCACACACACACACAGCCAGCCTGTACAGTGAACGCTCGCCAGCGCGCTCTAAAGTGTAAAAAATGCATTTGCTTTGGCATCAGAAGTCATCATCGTCGGGTGATAAATTTTCAATTTGTTTGACTTGAGCGAGCTGACACCCACATATATTCTCTTTTTCTCTCTCCCTAGCTCTCCCACTCTCACCCTCTCTCTCTCTCTCTCTCTCTCTCTATGTATCTGTTGCTCTGTTTCACTTGCTATTCATTGAACTGACTGCTGGTAGCGCAACGAATTTGAGTTGACACGGCCAGGCGACACAGCCCGTGCCCTTTTTTGTGTGTAGCGCAACATTAGGTCATGCCACATCACTTGCCAGCTATAGCCCTCTCTTTCATTCTGCCTCTCTATATATCGCACTCTTTTCATCTGCATACATTATGAACAATAACTCTTTTGTTTAGCTGCTAGTTGACTGCGCTTAGCCACTTGGTAGGTCCACACAACTCTCTGACCTTTGTCCATGTGACCAACCCGAAAAGGTGACAAGTCCATTTGCCATGCTTGGCAAGTTAATTAACATTTATGAGTAGCTAACAAAAGTTAACTAAACGGCGGCTGCTTTATGTTCTGCTCTTTTGGGCTCTTTTAGCATTTGCATTTGAATGTAGCTTTGCTGCGACATCCGCCCATGCATCAAATCCTTTGAAGTGTATTTCTGCTTCCCATAACAAAATATCTCCTTTTTCTGTCTTTTCCTATTTACTAAAAAACTGGAGATCTGCATTTATATCTCTTTACTTTTGTATAACATACAAAATATGATAATCGATTATTTTTTCAATATGAATATCATTTCCGTGTTGTCGATGAGGCTCTTTTACTATAAGGAATTGATAGAATATTTATTTCTAAATAAATCCATATTTTTCAAAAATTCAGCAATAAACACTTGTATAAAAATTTATTTAATTTTTCATTAAAAATTTCATATAATAAGCACTTTAAATATATTCACTATTAGATAAATCCATTTACCCCATGCAAAATTCTTCTCAACAAAGTTTCAAATAGAAATGATTTAAATATATATAAACAAATACATGTATATAGTATTTATTGAAGTAAAAGTTAGCTCCAAGTCCAAGTGCTGCCTACAAAAAAACTAAATCAACTCTTCAGCAAATTGATAATTTTTGATGAAACGGAAATTGCTCTTTATGAGTAGTTAGTTCGTCGTATATTTTTTCGCAAACAACAGAAAAAAATGTAAGTGCCGAAGTTGATGTTCGTTCGCAATTATCTCACATTGTTGCCGGTCCACCCAACTAGCCCAGAGGTAGTATATGTATATACGTACAGTGTATATAAATTTGTATATGGCAGAGCCTGTGTGTAGTTTGACTCCAATTTATGCCGCCCCAAATGATCATCCATTAGCTTTTATTGATTTTCGTGCAACATTTTTCTAATTTGCAGCCCGAAATGAATGCAAAAGATGCCATACGAACGGGCGAGATGCTGGCTGCGGTGCAGTGGTGCAGTGTTGCAGCATTGCTGCCGTTGGCCAACCTTGGTGGTAAATATTGACTGCCTGGGTGGTCCGTACCGAGAGTACAAAGCGGACAAGCTCTCATGATGGGGCTGGCGACGCCGGCGCTGAACGCTTTTTAAAAAATCAACTCAACTTTTGTGGCATGTAAAGCAAATGAGGCGCGTTTTATGCAAAAAGAAAAAGACATAAGTGAAAAAGCTCAAGCTGTCAGGTAGCTCGACGAACAGTTACTGTGTAATCAGCTGCAAACCATAGTGCCGATATATAACTCATGTGTAGATAGCTTCCACATTTAGCTACGATATATAATGACATATAATGATTCAATTCCATATGCCAAGACTCTCTTAATTTCATTCCATTCAGCTTCACATATGTGGAGAATGAATGGCATTAAACTGAAAGAGGAGAAACATTTTTAAATGTCATTTCATTACTTCTCTCATATACCCACTATTCTGTCAATCTCCATTGCTTACAGGGTATAACTTGAAGAAAAAAAAGCGAAAAAAAAAATAAACACAAAACATAGCAGAAAACGAGTTGCAGCAACGATCGGCGGCCCATCAGGTGAGTTGTGATGGCTATCGATCAACGCGTTCCAGCTCCAGTTCCAGCTCTCAGCTGAACCAAGATTACAATCAATGCGTGCGCATAATCCCAAATAAGAAACGAGAACAAAAAAAAACTCCCCAATACCGTTGAAAATTATCAACAGCAGCAAAAAAAAGCCACGCGAAGCAACCAAAAAAAAAAAAACAGTTAAAGAACCGTAGCGCGCGCTAATAACAAACAATTAGTAACCTATATCCGAGGACAGGGCGGACTGGCATTAACCAACTGCCAGCCACAGGTTGACCCAAAAAAAAAAAAACAAAGAAAAAAACTGAGAAGAACACTGCAGTGTGAGTGTAATCGAATTGCTGAATACGCGTTCTGCTTGCAAATAAATATAGATATATCTGTAGAGCAGATTAACATTGAGCTTAGTAGAAAGCTGGGTAGACCTTCCTCAAGATAGAGCTCTACAATTTTTGTTCTTTATCGATCTACCATGACTCCACGATATTGATCAAAGACCACTTAGAGAACGTAGCCAAAAAGAAAATATATGTGATATTAGTACATTCAAATATATCCCAACTTTCAATTCCTTAAACCTACTCGAGGCAGTCTCAATACACAAAAACTCAAAACTTTATTAGCGGCCTAATTGACGTAACGTCATGTTAAGAAAGCAGCCAAGTGCCAGGATATGGGCTAAGGGATAAGGACTAATCCGTGTGCTAGCAGCCGCTGCTGTGGGTCCTGCCTAATTTCTAATTAACAAATCTGTTTCTCGCTCTCGCTCGCACGCGCACACTTTTTGTGGCCATAGCAGCCGCCGATAGAGATCGAGGACGCGCACCTTCGGCTACTGTCCACTATCTTAACCAATGTCTCTCACTCTCATTTGTCCCTCGCTAATTGCCAGCCGCAAGGGGTTAACAGTGTCCTGCGGTAGGTGAAAGTCGTAAAACGAAAACCAAAGAGTAGAAAAAAAAAAGAAAAGGATAACCAAAAATTTGTTATGCTCGTAAAAGATGTCGTCGTGTCGCTGTCACATATGAAACTTATCCAGTAGCCAAACTGGGCTGCTGTTCCTCTCACAGCCGCTCGATTCCAATGGCCAGATAAGTGAAGTGAAATGTGACTTCAGAAAGCGATACGAACATTTCCTCTCTTGCTTCCTAAACACACATGACTTACGACCCACAGCAGAGACCATTAACTTGACTGCTTCTTATTTATAATTTTTTTTTTTTCGACAACAAAATTTCTAAATTTCCTCGATGACTCATTGAAAGAACTACCTAAGAGTGAATTGAATAAAAAGTTTGGTGCATGAAAATATAGTAGATTATCTAGTCTCATCCACATCTCTCTCTCTCTCATTAACATTAACATTTAGTTCTTATTATTCTAGATTAGTTCACAGTTAAAGGAATTTTATTCCAGCATAAGATCATCTGAGATCTTTTATGCAAATTCCGAGTTCGCTAACCATTTTTTTATTCGATTCTTAATAATAACTCATTTTTTATACAAATACTATGTTTATTTACTTTATAGAGGCATATCAGTTGTCATATGAGACTAATTATGAATTTGAAATAATTAATTATCCTGAGTCAACTCTTCCAGTCAATGCCCAAAAATGCAGATTTAAAAGTTTAACAAATCTGCTTAAATTTGATTTTATTTTTTTAATTTAGGAATATAGCTTTTGTCATCACTGGAATGCTATATCAATAAACATACTATGTATGTGCATATAAAATCAACTTAAATATTTTACCCAACTTAAATTTGAACTCAAAAGTCTTAATAACTTCTCTAAGCCTGCCTCATAATTTGAGCTTACGTCTTCATAAACGCTGAAGTTGTAATAATTTGTGGCATGCAAAAAGTGATTCGTGCAATGCACATTTCAATCATGATAAAAATTCTAAAAATACGCAGCAACAACAAATTGCAATGGAAAAATTCTAAAATTGTAAATTCAATTAAAATTGACAAATTTTTATGTACTGCAGCGAAGCAAAAGATGTCGCCAGTTGCAAACTGGAAACTGGATGGAAGCTGGCATAAATCAGAGTCTCGAGGTGAATCGTTTGCTGATGACAACTCAAAGAGGAAGCACGAATCGAAGAGAGCAGAGCGCTGATTCCGTCTGATGCTGTTCCAACGCCAGCCGTTCCGGCAGCTCGAGACGCTCGAGACGCAAACGATTAAAAAGAAGAGAAATGATGAAACAAAAAATTCGTATTAATTTTTATGTGCGAAACGAATGAAAACGCGATTGCTGAGTTTCAGCTGATGCTGCAGTCCACAGACATTGATGAACTAAAAATAAATATGCATTTCAAGCAAGCACTGTTAAGTTTTATACAATAAAGCAGAGCATTTCAGCAGACATGTTAATTAACTAGAGTTTACTAAGGTGTGCCAAACTAAAGAAAATAAATTATATACAAACAACATTTTTACACATTTAGATAGTAGAGTAATAAATAGTTAGATGAGAATCATATTCGCATACTAAGAATCCATAGAAAACAAAACTGAAAATAATTTTCAACAATTTTCAAATTTATTAAATCTCAAATAATTGCACAGCAAAACATATATATATTCATATAGAAATTCCAAATGGCAACGATAAATGTCTTAGATTTATGCATCTTAAGGCAATACAAAGAAAAAATTCCATTGGCCCAGCTGCACAGAGAGGGAGAGTTACAGTTCGCGTAGACAGAATGTCTTCTCTCGCAGCTTGACATCAAATGAAGAATTAATATAGTTTATGGGCGCGTTCGACATATTTGTGCACAATTCGTGGCAAATTCTGCTGATGAGCCAAAAACTGAATCGAATTCGTATTCGAAATAGATTAGTGTGACAATAGGACAAAGTCAAAGCTTTGGCCGACTTTTGGCCTAGGTGGCAATTCCAAAATCAATTTGATATGCCGTACGCAGTTCACAGTTCACATTTTGCTCAGCGTTTGCTTTGTTTGGTATACCCAAGACAGGCGACACAAAGGGACATGCGCAAAGGACAATGCAGTGCTGCATCGTAAATTTCTAATTGAAATCGTATTTGGCCAATGGTTTTGGCCATTGTCTGCACGAGACAATAGACGGCAAAATCGTATAGAATTGAATCGAATGAAAAGCGAAAAGAATTCTTTTATATACTAGATAGATTTTCGAGTTTTTCTAGGGAAAATTCGCGCGTGTCACATCGTTAAATAGTTCTTCGATAGAGTTTATGACCCGATTTCGTTGATCGGTTCATAAATTTGGAAAAACTGTGAAACTGTCAGCGCAATAGCACGATTTTGCTGCCGGCCCCTTCTTCAGTTCAGTTCTGTTCATTTCAATGCAATTCGAAGGGAGCGCCGGACATCCGTCCAAAAAGGGGGATTTCAATCAAGTCTTGTTTTTTTTTTTTGGATACGACAGATCGAGTGGGAAGTTCACTTACCTTCAATGCTCCTTCATCTCTCCAGCTGTCCAGTGTGTGTTTGTGTGTGGGTTCCTTTCGTCCTTGTGGCTCCTTTCATGCTGATGCTCATCATTTACTTATTTCTTCTTATTCATTGCTGACAATTCAATTTGGCCGGAAATTCGGGCAGACAGCGCTTCCCGCTTGCTTCCTACTTATGCATCATGTGCCCATCCCTCTCCCTCTCCCTCTCCCTCTCAGTTGCTCTATTCTATCTTTAGTTAATTGAGCTGTTCGTTCTTTCGGAGTTTTCAAGTTGACTCGGGTTCATTACTTTTTATGCAATTCATGGACATTGTGCATTGTAGTGCATTCAGCGTTTGCATCCTGTTGTCCGGCCAGGACCACACACTCCACAATACCAATTGCTTGGTCAGCCTGCTGTGCCCACTGCCCAAGGTGGTCCTTAACCTTTTCTTATTTTCAGCTAACGCAAAGGTCTTCTACGCTACTCTACATACATACAATTGCATATAGTATGTTTTGTCATTATAGTAGATATGGGAAAACTACTGAGACTTCAAAATCCAACACAATCTGCAATTAATGAAAAAAATTATAAAAAAAAATTAAAATATATATAAATCGTATATGGAAACATATATTATTTATAAAAAATTATAGAATTAAAGGTTTTATAAATATATCCTTAAAAAATGTATAATAAACCTATTTAATCGATAAACCTACTGAAGCTTAGGAGTTACGATAGATCAAATGCCGAAATGTCCTTAGTTTTTCAAAGTATTATTCACATTAAGAGAATATCTCTTAGATAAAGAATCAAGGAAAACCCTAATTTAGTTTCATACAAATCTCTGATAAACTATCGAATGCTTAAGTGCTATTTAACGTTCGATCAGTTATCGTTATCGTTATCGAACGCTTTGCTAGTTAATCTCAGTTGTTGACATGATGCTCTGGCAGCAGGCAACTACACTTTGGTTATCGCTTTGCTTGCAGCAGCTAATCAATAGCTTAACAACTTTATCCAATCATCGACTGACACCCCCCACTGCTATTCCATCTTCTCTGCCGCCCTGCGCTCCTCTGGCTGCTGTAGCTCTACCTGGTCCAGCTTCTGCTCCAGTTGCACAAGATTGTCGTGCTGTGCGCGCATCAATTAAAGCCGCACCAATGTTTTCGCACCCGGTACGCAAATCGATTAATTCCGCGCCTAAATGCGATAAGCCTTCCTTCATCCTGCCCAAAGCTTAAGCAAACATTTGCTCTATCCCTATCTCCCTCTAGTTCTCGCTCTCTCTCTCTCCCTCTGTCTCAGTCTCGTCGGCCAGCAGAGCCAATATTTAACTTTGAACTAATTATTTCAATGGAAAGGCAAATAAGTTGATTTCGCTGTTTGTATACTCGCCTTGGCCTTGTTCCCCCGCCTCACCTCAGCTTCGGCTACTGCAGCAGCATCAGCTACTCTACAACTTCAGCTCCTACTCCTCTTGGCATGTTTTTTTTAATTACAAGCAACACGCAGGCGGCCCAGGCCGTTGACTGAGCATGCGCGTGGTCACATACCACTCAGCCACACTCGCACTCACATTCACATTCGCATTCACATCCTCGGAATCCACCTCAACTCATCCACTCATCCAGTTGATGCGCGCGCGATTTTTGCCACTTAATAGCGCTTAAACACGAACATTTTGAATCCTTGGCCAAAAGCCAAAACCAAAGGGAATCAAAGTGCAGCGCGTAATTGCGCGGCCAGTTCCCCATTTTCAAAAAAGAAAAGAAACGGGAGCCCAAGCTCAGTCTGTTGCCAAAGCCATGAAACAAACAAACAAACGCAGATCCCCAACACAAATCCCTGCGCACAAATTGTGGTGTGAACCAGTTGAAAAGTTTGCCTAATGTGCACGACTAGTCAAATGCCCTGTAAAATAGTTGCTAAACTGGCAATAGATACAATCTATAATTCCTCAATATTGAATCATAAAAGAAATTATCTGTTCAGCACTTAGAGTCTCTAAAGCATCTAGATGAGTACAGCTTCCCTCCCTTCCCCAAAAATCAAATATAAATCCCATTTCATCTATAGTTCATTGAGTTAAACACATCTTTCATCATCTTTCTCGTTCTTTGCTCAAGTGTCGCCATCTCTCGTCAGAATGACCGCAACACGGCTAACGATAGATGGCGCTAGCAACAGCTGCTGAGCTGAGGCGATTGTCATGTGTTACAAACTATCTGCACTAAACAATTGACCCTATGTCATCTCAACTTTAGCTACTGACTAGCAGCAGTTGAAGCTGCGCACAGCACATAAATTAATTTGTGCGCATAATGCGCCTTAGAATCCTTAGCCAACTGCTGCTCCAACAACTCCTTCACATGTGCGTGGCTGCAGAGCATTCATCACCAGCCATTCGCATTTGTTTGCTGACAATGAATTGCACACAGAAGTCCGAGTAGATCGCAAAGAGCTGCACCAGTTGGGGCATAAATTGAGGAAGCCACAGGAACCAGCGAGCAGGAGTGGGATGAAGTTTTCGTGTGAGTGAGAGAGGGAGAGACAGGTAGTTGGTAGCTTTCTTGACTGCTGCAGCAGCTCAAATTAAAATTCTTCTGCGCTGGGTCGTATAATTAAGAGTCGGCCGCCTCGCTTAATGAAGTAATGCGGCATTAGACAACGACAAACGCAACCACAGACCATATATCAATTGCCCATTGACAACTGATCCACACACACACGCGCAAAGTAACAAAAACTTAATAAAATCGAGCAAACTTCAGCAGAAGCCACGCGAAGCCCACACTCCAAACCAAGTTCCACAAACACTCAGAGAAACAGAAATTTACAGATTTACTCTTCAATGATTCAGAGCAAAGTCTTTAAGTGTAAATGAAAGTTCTTTAACAGACAAATGAAAAGGCGCCAGTGGAGAGTAAGCAACTAAGAGATGCTCAGAACAGAGGCTGAACTTATAAATCGTATAAATTTTATTAAAAATTAAATATTTATAACACAATTTTGTATTTATTATTTTTTATTTGAATATTATTATATAAAATTAATAAGAAATGAAAGAAACATTTTTTTTTTATTATTTTATTTTAATATTTATAAATAAAAACTAAAACAAATTTTTAAAATTTTCATAAAATATTTAAATGAGTTTAACAAATTTTTGCACAACAAATAATTGCTAATTTACTATCAAATGATTGAAGAACTCAACTCCTGCTTTCAATCAATAAATATGTTTAAAGACTCCAGCTATAGACTGAACTCTTCATACTAATCAAGTATTTATATGCTATATTAAATGCATATTCAAGTTCATTGCATTTTTCTTCAGGTGTAAAGTCTACATTCTCTGCTCAGAAGGATTTCAAATCTTTTAGTTTATGTTCTTTTTTACTTGTTGTTGGTTTTTGATATTTGTGAAAGGGGGCTTGCTCTCTATATAATTGGCCATCATTATCGCTGATGAGCGCGCAACACCGACATTCTCGGCGCACTTCCTCTACACACGTGCAGCAGTGGCAAAAATCAAAAAATCAAATCGCTCACAAATCAAATACAGCGTGGAGCGGTCGTGCTTCAGCTCCTGCTCCTGGTTTGCTGCTGCCCGCCAGATGATGAGCCACAAAAATCCGCATCGCAAATATTGTCGGTTGGGTAAAAGTTGCAGCCCAGAGTCGAAATTGTCTTTAATGAGTGACTTTAGCACTGGATGATGGCCCCAAAAATCAGGTCTACACCTCTCCGACTCTCTCTTCCTCTCTATCTCTATCCTCTCTCTCTCTCTCTCTCTCTCTCTCGCTCCTCTCTCCATACCTCTCCCTTTCACTCTGTCTGTCTGTGAGATGGCTGCTGAGGTAGCTTAGCCCATTATTCAAGCTTTATTTATTTTGCTTCATCCGCGCAAAATTAAAAGTTTTGTGTGTGCGTCCAAAGTCAAAAGTGCAAATTTTCGCAGCCCCAGCCACAGAGATTGTCGAGGGAGAGAACAAGAGAGAGAGAGCGAGAGAGCGAGAGAGACAGAGACAGCTACAACTGGCAACAGCAGCCGCATCAGACGTCATATTAGCGAATCAACTGACAAAGCATATGAATATCAACAGCGTTTGAACAAGTGGATTAAGATCCAGACACAGCCGCAGTCTGCAATTCCAACTCCTACTGAGAGCTCAGACTTGAGCCACCGAGCCACGACTTGGTCCCAGGCTCAAGCTACAGCTTTGCGCTGGTGCGAATTTAGCTGCTGCTCTTCATAATTAATATTGCTGGCGCAGTAACGAACTCAACATTTTCCACAGCCGCATTGCATATGCTCTATAATATATATTTGAATTCTAAATTATATTTCATTATCAAAGTAACTAGAAAGGGAGAATGTTGATATCATTCTGTCAACAACTATTTATACCCTGAGCCCATTGAAAATGGGAAATCAGGGTATAATGGTTTTGTTAAATGTATGTAACAGGCAGAAGGAGGCGTGGCAGACCCCATAAAGTATATATATTCTTGATCAGGGTGACGAGAAAAGTTGATATAGCCATGTCCGTCTGTCCGTCCGTCCGTCCGTCCGTCCGTCCGTCCGTCCGTATGTATGAACGCGTCGATTTCCGAAGATACAAAAGCTAGAGAGTTCATTCTTTTTGTGTTAGGTCCGTATATTGCACGCGCAGTACGAGTTTGTTTCAGAAATTCGATAACTTGTATATTTGGAAAGTTATCGATAAACGAATTTATCGGGAACCAGTTATAAAATTCTAGCTAATTCATCTTTAGAGTTAGAGTCCCCAAGTCTTTTGCATATATATAGATACTAATTTAGTACAATTTCGATTTTTGTCAGATTTTGGATTACGGTCCCCACTTCGCCCCACCACCCCCAAATATGAAAAAAATGCATTTCAAATACTAGAGACATGCAGTTTGGTTTAGCATATAGATATGAATATCATAATCATAATCTGAAGATATCAATACGATTGTCCATCTAGAAACAGAATTATTAATCATCAAAGTTTTCTCATCAAAATCCATGCGGCGCAGCAACAAAGGCAGAGAGAGACAGCAAGACGCTTGCAATGCTTACACACATGTATACACACATACATGCATACAAGCGTAGATCAGTGTCTATGTGTGCGCATGGTTTTGCATGCGTGCAGAAACGAATCGAATAATTCTTGGAATATTATTCGATCGAAGAAGGGCTCAGGGGATTTCGTAGTCGAGCAGTCTCGACTACAGCTTTCTTACTTGTTTTTTAAAGAATTTCATAACTGAAATCGATCTTTAGGCAAAATGCTTTTTAATGACTCTTTGCTGACTTGACTTAAGCAAATTTGATGAATCTTTAAGAGCTCAAAAAATTGTTTTTTAATGGCAAACGTTTCAATGACTATTTTACATTTCATGTTCATTAACACAGAGATCAAAATCTCAGATTATAGTCTAAGAAAAATATGTTTTCTTTACAATATCTAAAGTAAACCTTAATTAATAGTAATATTATTACTAGAAATGCCATTGAAATTAAATATCTGAGAGGATTTTTTCTTTCTATTTCAGCTAGCTCAATTCTAGATCTCAAAACAAGCATAACAAAAAATTTTCAAATAAAATAAAATTCTATATGATGAGTAAATTATTTTTCATGCCAAAACTAAAGTAGAAGAAGAAGCCTATAAATTTACTTATAAATATATATAACTTATACAAAGACCAATCGCAGCAAACTCTTAAAAATAGTTGCTATGCTCTACATAAAATATAGACAGACAGCCAGAACGACAAACACTTGAGCTAAAAAGCCTGTAGACAGACACACAACAAATGCTGAGCTTAAATTCCAGTTCCATTTTAGACGATCACAGCGCGAGGATTAAAGAGGAGCAACAACGGCAACGGCAACAACAAGTCGCAGAGCAAGAGGAAGACACGCAACGTCGCTGACCTGTTGGCCACAGAATCGAGTTTGGTAACGACTTGAGGGACCCGCTTCGAAAGGGGGTGTTGGGGCGCTTGGCCATTGGATTGGGGTTATTGGGTTTGGGTATGGGTATTCATTCATAAGACGCCTTGCTGTGCGTAAGCCGCTTAAGTTCTCGGCGCAATTTATTTATTTTCAACTTCATTTTCGCATACTCTGTACGCGTGCAACTAAAAATGGGTATAAGAATGTGAAGGTAATGTGTGTAGCAGGCAGAGAAAGAATCATCTATAGGCAATATACGTATCTAAATATCACTAGGCGATATCTAGGCCAATAGATAATTGTTGAAAGTAACACGATTTGTGAACTGATCTCTAGTCTTATTTCAACATAACTTTCTTGAGATCGATAAAAATCGATAAATTGTGTTTATATGTCATTTTTGTAGCTCACAGCATTATGAGTTTACGTATCTATCGATTTTGAAGACTTCATAGCCTGCAATTGAATTTACAGAGTATCTAGCTTGTTGAGCAGTCTGTTCTGGGTAGACATTTCACTGTAGCTGCTTTTTTGACTAATGTGCAGCTTACACTTGACTGGCGCACAATCAACACCATCAGCAGCAGCCAAAGCCGAAGCCGAAGCCTTCTACTGGCCGTCGCCCTCATCATCATCATCAAGAATCAGAGAGCTGTTGTTGGCTCTGGCAACTCATCACATTGCCACTTGGACGTTTACCCGTTTGCCAGTTGCCCCATTGAGCTGCTCGTCGATCCCCAGCGATTACTCGCATTAAGCTACGGCGCGCTTCTTGCAGCCAGCGTACAAATTCACAAATTTGCTGATGCGCTGCTGTCGATAGTAGCGGAACCTTCCGGGCGCCTGCCACTTGCCACTTGCCATTTGCCACTGGCGCATGTACCGTTCCTTTCTTATATGTATTTCACATTTTTTTCGACTCTCTGCAACGCCTCCCTATGGGCAACGCCTAACGGCGCTTCAGATTTGCCATCAAACTGATTTTTCCATGGAAAGCATCTGAAGCCCATTCGTTGCATGTGGCTGCCAGCAGTTGCAACTTGCAACAGTTGCTACCGTTTCCTTTTTTCTTTGTTAATATTTTTGCCTCAGTTGCATGAATGATGCAACACTCGGCCCAGAAATGGTTCACAATTCGAGCTCTACGTGCAAACATTTGTCAAGGCTCTCAACTGCAGCTTGAGAACTTGAGTGAATACAGTTCATAAAAATAAAACAGTTTTTTAATATATTTCATAATTGAAAATACTCTTTTTTTAAGCCACATTATATATATAGTATATGTATGTGTGTTTTATATATAGGCTTGCTCCAAGCAGCTGCATTGATTAAGGACACGATGCTGCAATAAGTCTAATTGTAGGGAAAATAAGTAATGAATCAATCAGAAAATTAATTCTAGCTCCGTAGACTGTAGAAGATATAGATTTTTTATATAATATATTATATATTTTATATATTTATTTATATTCATTATTCATTTTCTTATTCTATGCTCACACCTTCTACTTGCGCTGTTTCTTTCTATCATATCACCAAATTGTAATACACATTCTCCTCTCTCTCTCTCTCCCTCCCTCCCTTTCTTTTACTCTTCAGCTCTCTCTCACTAGTTATATAACTACCTTCCAACCAATCGCCTTTCAATTGCAGCATACAAAATTCGGTTGGGCCAAACTCTGTTTTTAAGCGGCCAACGCTGCAATTTATAGCCCATTAACTAAATGACACTGAATGCTCCCCGGGGGGTTAGGCGGACATGGAGGTGGAGATGTAGGCAGCGCCAACCATTTGGACCACATTGATCATGGCTGCCAAAGCGCGCAATTCCGATTCCGGTGCCAGCCCCAAATTTGCGGCACATAAATTAAAACATTATTGACAAACGAAAATGAGGATGAACAAAAAAAAAATAACAAATGCAAATGCAAATGCGAAAATGCGGACTAACTAAGGACTATAACTAAGGAAAAGGAGTTCATGGAGGGAGGGGGCAAAGGATATTGACAGCACTTAGTTAGTTAAATATTCGCCCGCAGTAGCTATTTAAATGATGCCAAGGACCCAGGCAATTACTGAGGCACCAGCATAAAATGCATTTCAGCCCAAGACCATGGGGGCTCTCTCTCCATACACACACAGCCTGAGAGGGAGACGGAGAGAGAGGGAGATGGAGAGAGAGGGAGATGGAGAGAGGGAGATGGAGAGAGAAAGCGAAGCAAGCGCTAGTGCAAGTGGCTGGACCAGAGACGCGCAATTCCTGCGAGTCGCGTTGAGAACGTCGTGTGCCGACGATGACGACGACGACGACGATGACGACGGAACGTGGGCCGCATGCAAAAAGCGCGTATGCCATGCCACTCATTATACACTACTGCATAGGGAGGTATTCTAATATAGTTAGCAACTTTGTAAGCTACATGACTTTCAGTTAGTATATTTGTCTTTCTTCAAACAGCATTTGAATATTCATTGTTCAATCTATACTGAGAATAGTTGAAGATATATTCCATATTTATCTGCTTCCCCTTCCAAATGGATAATAGGCGTGCCCCTTCAGCATATGCAGTGTCTATTCCCCCTTAGATATGTTGAAAGCAATAATGAACTTCTCTCTGCTCAAACGACAAGCAATTTAGCTAGTTGCTTATTTAAGAGAGTATTTCAGCTTCGTTGTAGTTCGCTGCAGTTTGATTCTTTCTTGTTTTTAATTTGCTGGAGCAGCCAAGCAAATACGACAGCGTTGATGATCATGTTAATGAGGGGCTGGGCCGGTAGTAGCTGGCGAGACGGGAGACGAAGATCGTGCCACAAGTCGCTGCTGGTGTTTCATATTTTTTTATTATTTTTTTTATTTTTTTCATCCACATTTTTTTCACTTTTTTCTCGTTTTCGTTGAGTATGCAAAAAACCATCAGCGTTGACGCAAAATCAAAAGATCACACAGGATCAATTACAACTAATGATATGGAGACGAGAGACTTGAAAGTTGAGACCTGGCGACTTGGAGACTTGAACAGATTCTGACTGAGCTTCAATTCCGCTTCGCATTTTGTTTTTTCTTATTTTTTTTGTTTTTTGTACTTTGATTTTGAAGGCTTGACTTGCGACGTCAACGCTCTGACAGGCTGTTCGCTGCATATGCGGGACCCGGTGCTAACAAGTTGCACAGCTAAAATTACCCAATTGATGATGTTGATGGTGGTGGCTACCCCACAGCCGTCCCCTTACGCCAACCGTCTCTTGCCGTGATGCCCACTAAGAAGCATAGGCAGACAGCTGCCAGAGGCACACAGTAAGCGAACAGTAACAACGAGCTGCTCTTCATCATCATGTCGCATCGTTGTCACCTCATGCCCGAAAATTGGCCTACGTTATTTTATCATTTTTTTTGCTGTTGTTGTTATTCTCTCAACATAATTAAACTAATTGTTCTCGAGTCCTGCGTCTTGCTTACTTGATGTGTGCCTCGTGTGCTGGCTCCAGCACTTGCCCACTGGCCCGCTTGTGTTCGTGTCGCATTTTTCTGTTTGATCTTCATTTCGGTCAATGATCTTGAAGAATCCCCAGCGTCCAATTCGCAACTTTTCGGCACTTGCACTTTAAATGTAGAAATTAAGCGTATTTTTACGAATTCCCTAAAACCAAGACCAAGAAAAAAGAAAATACAAAACAAAAACAAATCGCCTGCTGCTCAGTTATGTCATCAATGTGATCAGCACATTCCGCAGGGGGCAAAAGTTGATGTTGTAAGCAAAACGTTGATTGAACTTCAGCTCTTTGCCAGAGTCAGATACCGCCCTCTCTCTCTCGCTCTCTCTCTCCCTCTCCCTCTCTTTGTATTATACGCGTTCATTCACTCTCTCGCTCTCACTCACTCTATCTCTCGGCCTCTGCGTTTCTTTCGTTTTTGAATGATAATAAATAAATATGCCGAAACACTAATAACACGCTTAAAGATTGGCGCAAGTTGGCGCTTCCTGTGCAGCTCTTATTCCTGCGTTTGCGTTTCGATTTTGATCGTACGTCGAACTTTCAAACTTGAAATTCAAGCATTGTCTTCTTCTTCTCCAACTACTACTACTACGTCGACTGCAGTTGCTGCCGCCGCTGCTGCTGCTTCTTCCTCATCGTCGTCGTCGTGTGTCGGATGCGATTTAATACAATAAAATATCACAATAGTCCTCAGGTCATTTAGTTAGACTTGCAGTTTATCATACACACACATATACATACATACACACACACATACACATGTTTAGACCCATACTATGCTTATCCACTTCATATCCCTTTGGCTCTACATTGGGGTCGTCTCTTATAGCCTCAGCTTCAGATCTTCAAGATTGATGTTAACGGAAAACGTCGTTTCTCTCGCTCTTCCTACTCTTTCTACTTCATCTCCTCCTGCTCCTCTTCCAGCAGCACTTTGTACTCCTCCAACAATGCTCTAGGCTGCAATCGATGTCCATTTCGATGTCGATGTCGATGTGAATTGTCTGTCTGTCTCTGTTTGCTTGCTGTCGCTCCAACTAAAGCCAAACAGGCGACACCAATGCAAAATTCACATTAACTGAACTTGATCAGATTTTTGCAACTTTACTTTTATTAAAAATATTATAAAATTCATTTCTAACACTTACGAATTGCTTATCTTATTTAGATATATCTAGAATATTTCTCAGACTATTATACTATAGAGCATATACAAAATTATATTTATGTATATATATATTTCTCAGCTATAGCCGTGCTCTCTAAACCACTCTCGACACTTTTGTGTGGTGCACATTCGTTTGTTGGGCTATGAACAACTTGTTGTATTGTCTGCTGATCGCAGTTGATCGCTTCTGCCGTTTTACCATGTAGTTAACATAAATGCAGGGCCTAGGCCCAGTCCACCAAGTGCATTGTAATTGTTGTTGCTGCTGCAAGTGTAAATTTTATTGCATTTCAATTTGGCAACAAGATTTCCCCCTTTTCTTTTGTCTGTCTGTTGACTGGCCAACCGGAAAGCGAACTCATTTTTGTCATTTCCGTTCGTCATTTGGGGGGGCAGGAAGTTTCATAATAATAAAGACGAGACACGACGCATCAGCCATTTGAAGGGGTCATATGGATAATTTAGTTAATATTGCTCCAATGCCTTTAACCCTTTAACCCCTTTGCCCTGCTGTTCCTTAAGCTAGCTCCAAAACGCTTTCTCTCCCTCGCTCTCTCTCTCTCTCTTGCTTTGTGCCTGCCTGTCGTTACTTTGACGTCTTTGCATTTGTTTCTCGTGTGGATCCTGGGCACGCGCACCTGTATGAAGGTAAAGCAGCTGCCTGCCTTGCAGGATGCGTCGTAAGGATCGGGCAGGTGCAACATTTACCGTTTGCCTCGCACAACTGCAACAGCAACAACTAAAAGAGCTCTGCTGCCCCTCGCAGTGGACACACTCCACTCCACCGACTTCATTCAGATCCTTTTTTTCTTGTAAACATCCTTTATGATTTCTCTGTCTGTCTTTTTTTCTGGCTTTTGTCATTGCTCAACATTTTTTTGTTTAGTTTCCATTCAGCATGGAAATATTTATAATTTATGTTACAAAATATTTTCATGATTATGTTGCTGCTGCCCAAGAAAACAAATTAAACTTGGGGATATTACATGATCATCAAAGCAAACACAAAAATAAACACGCCGAAGTCTTAATGCTCTTCTTATGGGAAATATTTATGTTACAGATAAACAATGTTCATTGGATGTATTAGTATGTGACTTTACTTGGAGATACATTAAAGTTAATACCATTTTTAATATATCAATCTGAGTTTTAATACTTAAGTATTTAATATTACTTAAATTATTAAGTATTTAATATTATAATCTCAAATCTATTATAATATCAAATCATATATGGTATAGGTATATCGTCATTTTTATAAAAACTAAAATGAAAAGCAAATCATTCGCATTTGAGAAATGAAAGGAAATAAATAAAAAATAAAAAAAAAATTATTTAAAATTTGTATTATTTCAAATCGAGAATTTTTTAATAATAAATATTGTTTCATTATATTATAATATATTCATTTTTTCAATATACATATATTCTCCACAATTAAAAAAAAAAAGTCCATTAAAAACTTCACATACTCAACACAATATCAAATGGAAACGAAAATATATAGGGTATGGGATACAATCGACTGCATAATACACGTTCTGAAATGTATATAAAAATCGAAGATCGACATAAGACGGACTCTGCACACAGCCAATATACCCTTTGCTTTTGCAGTAACATTCAAAACGTTACAATTTATGACTTGGTTCGTTTCTAATTAACCCAAATGTGATGTCAGTTACAGATAGTTAGGAGAGCTAGACGATGATACCCAAAGCCCTTTAGGTAGCAGGTAGAGCTACTGTTTTATTGCTGTTGTTGTTGTTGTTGCTGTTATATCCTTTCTATTCGCAGGTGCAAGAACATGACATAAACATGCGACAGGGAGCCGTAGGTGGCACCGCTCGAGCCTCCCGCTCCACATTTTTTGATTTATTAAGAGTAAAACAATCTGAACATTTAAGATCTCTTGACAATTTGATCTTGTAACGTGGGCGTTTTATTATGTAATCAGTAGCCCAAAACATTAGATCAAAATCAGATAAGAAAAAAAACAAGAACAACAAAACCAAGCCAAGTAGGCAAAATAAAATCCAAGACCCAGATACGATTTCACTTTCATAATATTTCAGATTGCCTCTTGCTCTTCTTAGTCTTCTACATTTATTGTGTTGACAATTTCCTATGAAAATTGAATTTGAAATTGATATGTTGACATTGATATGCCCATCTATAAAAGGAGAATTTGTTGCTACTCAGGGCGTGCCTTGGCCCAACAATATAAAATTGAGCTCAAGTCCTTCTACTTCTTGTTCGTATGTCGCATTGCCTTTCAATTTCATTTGAAATATCGCGGTAGTTAAATTCTTCATTAGGTATTGAGAGAATTGTTATCAAGCTGATTTATGATTTCTCTGTATACTATTAGATGAAAGAATTCCCATATAATAACTAGCAATGCTTTGATAGTTAAGATTTATGCAGGAGTAGAGTTGGGATTGAATAACTGGCAGATAGATTAAATTGAATTCTGAATTTCTAAGAATTCTTTTTAAGTATTCATCATTTTCATGTTATGCCTTAAAAAGCTAATCAAACTATTAATTATAATATTTTAAATAGATTGTTCTGCTTAAGTAATTCATATATGAATATATATATATATATATATCAAATCGGAAGAGCCTTTATCCCGAATTCAATGGTTTCACATACTGACAGCCGACCAGTCTGCAATTTTACTTTAGTTTAAGAAAATTGCTGTTATCTGTTAGACAAACATTATCTAAGGCTCTGCTCGTTATGCCTCAGGACCTGCATCATCTTCATCATGCTTGTCCAACTGGCCCATATGTTTACTCTCGACTAATCCTTTTCCCAAACAGCAGCAGCCAAAAACATTTTCTTAGCTGCACAGCTCAAGAATATTGCGCAAATATAAACTGAGCAGTAAATAAAAAGAGAGCGAGAGAGAGAGAGAGTGTGTGTTCAGAGCTATTCAATGCCATTGTTGATCGATCTCGTCCACTGGCAGGCTGTATCAATAAGATATATATATATCATTGTGTTTGGCTGTAACCACAAAAATTGGCACAAAACGCTGTTATTCCACAGGCTGCTACTTCTTGGAATGTCTCTGCATCTCCACCTTGTCTCACACGTTTTTCTCTAGTTCTCTGGGAAAAATCTCAGCCGTTTTGTGTGCGTGAGGTTTTGTGCAATGTTGCGATTTTGTGTTTATTTTGCCTGTTCGCAGTATCTGCCTTTCTCTGCGTTTTCATTTTCATTACATTTTTTATGCAATTCTTTGCGCCTTCTTCTTGGAACTGCTAAAGGATTAATCACGTTGTTTCTTTTGCCAGCGCATGTAAAGGGTTCGCCTTCTATTAAATATATTTTTCCTAAGCTGCTTGCTTGACAGCTGTCTAGAGCTGCAACACTTTAGATTTTTCCTGTCACGTGTTTTCCTTCTTTTTATAGGCAGCTAGATGTAGATAGAGTTATAACCTGGTTAAGCTGCTTCTTTGATTGCTTCTCTCTTTTGTTGAATTTATTTATTATTTTTATTATTTATATTTCTGCTACAATTTATTTATATAGAAATGAATGAAAATGAATGCCTAGCTAATTTTTCACTAATTCTAGCAATATGCAGCTCAACTTTTTCAATTAACTTCTCTTCGAGAACTTTCCGAACTTTGATATATTCGAAACATTTTTCCCAAACCATTTTGTTTCTTAAATTAGCTTCTCTCTGCTGCCTTTTACTTCCGATTTATTTTTCTTTTCTGTTGGTAATTCCTGCTCTAATTTCTCTTTCCTTTTTTTTTTCGTGGGCCCGCTGGTCGCGTGGTCTCGGCGACACTTGAGCCTCTTTGCTCTTATCGAAACGGCGGCATGTAACAAAAACTAAAATTCGCCCTCAGATGTTGCCGCAGCTAAGGAGCAAGTCAAGTGTCTGCTCCTGCTTCTGCTGCTGACGCTCCGGCTGCTGCAATCCTTGAGATGTTTGTTTATTTAACAGTGCACAAATTAGACGACAAGCGAGTCAGCTACAGACGGGCAACTGCAGCGAGACTTCAACTGGCTATCTATCCACTTGACCATTTGTTTTTTGGGACGCGCCCATTTAGATAAGAGCCCTTAAGCCAGGACTAGACTGGCACACAGCATGCTTCATACTATTTCTGCTGCTGCTGCTGCTGCTGTTGTTGTTGTTGTTGCTGTTGTTCCTGTCTCAGTTGTTGCCGCCCCGCTGCCAAACTTAATTGTTAATGCAGATACATTTTGGTATTTAGAGCATGCAACCTGCCCTAGCTGTAGCTGCAGCTATATCTGTAGCCTCATAAACATATTGGCCAGCAAATTTTGCGCATCAGCGGCTAATTAAGTCATTTAGCCAGCTCGTTAGCTGAGCTCTTGGCTCGTCCTCGTCGTTGTCGTCATCAGAAATTCTAGACAACAAAAATTCCGCATAAATTCCAAGCTCACAAATCACTTTTATAATGGGATTCGGCTTTAGGAAGCAGTTCCGAGTCGTTGTCTTTAGCTTCTTATGCTACTTCTTCTTCTTCTTCATCATGTTCTTCGTCTTCATTTCCATTTCCAGCTACAACTTCAGTCGCTTTCGCTTTTTTTTCCTTCGTTTGATGCACAGCGCTATCTGCGGCGACATGGCGATAAACAGTGGCAAAGAAATCGCTGCACCATTTCGTCCAGTGTATATACATGTATACACGAATGCATATGTGTGTCTGTCTTTAGAGTGTATCTGCTAATGAAGGACTGGGCGTAAAGTGCTTGATTGGCATAGACCACACAGCGCATTTGAGAAATTCATTTGATAGCAGCCAAACAGACAGACGGACAGGCAAGCCGACAAGCAGCAACAGGTAGCTCTGCGGTTTTTGGTTAGACCAAAAGGCTAAAGCGGCTAAAACGACTAAGAACTCGCAGCTCACTTTTTGGCTGCTTGTCTTGTTAGGCTAATTGACTTCTTCGTGGCCCGATTTGGCCATTGAGTTCCCCTGGGACCACCTTGAACGCGTGTTTATAAGTTGTTTGCCTCAGCGGATGACAAGCAACCGACAAATGGCCAACTGGCTAACTGCAGGCTGGCCGCTTTGCCGCTTTGCCAATTGGCCAACTGTCCGAGCAACGCTTTAGCAGCTCAATTAATCAGCTTTAAGGGGTACTTAGCTACAGGTGTGTCCAGGGTGTGGGAATTCATCTGAATTTCTTTGTTGTTTGTTTTTTTTTTTCCAAAAAAAGAACGTATTTGCGGCACTCTCTAAAACAAATTCTACAACGTCGGACAACTTAATTTGCGATAAACGTTCGTTTATCGGCATATAATAAGGCAGTGGTAGACAAGGACTGATATTGTATATATGTACATGGATGCTTAAAGCAGCTGACTATATAATATATGTTAGTTTTTGAGAGATAGAGAGAGAAGAGAAGGGAAGAGACTAGATTTTATTATCACTTCTTCTAAGCCTTCCTCTCTCTCTCTCCCTCAGTCTGACTACATAATATATGTTAGTTTATGAGAGATATTTGGTAAGAGAAGAGAAGGGAAGAGAAGAAATTTTATTATCGCTTCTTCTAGGTCTCGCTCTCTCTCTCTCTCCCTCAGTCTGGGTCTGCCTCGCAGCACTTCTTTTTGCTATCTCTCTTTCTCTCTCTCTGTCTCTCTTTCTCTCGCTTTCTCTATCTCTCTTGTTCTCTATCTCTCTTGCTCTCTATCTCTCTTGTTCTCTATATCTCTTGTTCTCTATCTCTACGGTTCTACATCTATCTATATATCTGCCTCTCTCTCTCTCTCTCGCTCTCTCTCTCTGTCTTGTTCTCTATTTCTACGGTCTGTCTACGATCTGTCTCTACCTCTCTCTCTCTTTATCTCTCGCTCCCAATATCTCTCTTGTTCTCGATCTCTACGGTTCTACATCTATCCATATTTCTGTGTCTCTGTCTCTCTCTCTCTCTCTCTCTCTCTCTTCATCACTATCCTTATCTATACCAACTTGATTTCATATTTTTACTATGACATCTATTAATTTTACTCATATACCTAAAGGAATAAACAACAATAGTGAAAAATAAATGCAATTTGTCAAATCAAACTGTAGCTTGAAAGAAAGAAAAAAAGATTAATCGTTGCAATTCACATAGATATATATGTATGTATGTAATTCTCGCATAAATATGTCCCACTACATCTAGTTGATATTTGTTAAATACCGTTCGTAATTTCCGTGGAAAATGCAACAAGAGTGCAAAGAAAATCGGTCAATTGAACAATTGTTTACACACTGTTCGACAAACGCACAGCATGTGGGCACATTGAAGGGCAAATGGATTCCCAAAAGGTAACCCAAAAGTCACAATGCAAAGATAGCGAAGCAAGCGATGAAGAAAGAAAATGAAAAAAAAAGAAGCAAAAATCACGCAATTCGAACAAAGGAAAACTGTAAGAAAATCCTAAGAGAGAGAAAATGCTGAAAGGGAACTTTTTTAATTGAGCAAAAATACAAACAAGTGCAAAAATATAAATTCACAAAGGGAAAAAGATAATAAATACGAGAATGCATGAAAAGAATGGAAATAGAAGAAAAATGTTGATATAGGGGCGTTTCGCCTGTTGTTCGGCGAGGGCATGTTTTGAGTAAACATTGCCATGTGCATAGAGAATCCTGGCTGCAAGAGAATAGGGTCACACGACTGGGGAGTGAGTCCATTCATAGGTGAGATATGGTGTCTGGTCAGTTGATTGTTTTTTTTTTTTTATTTTTATTCTGTTGACCAAGAAGAAGCAGATAACAAAAATATATACGAAATGCACAAATCATTTAATCAAACAAGCAGCCAGGGCTTCCGTCTGTCTACAGCTAAGCGAACAATTGAGACCATGAAATTCCGTGAAATTGCACAAAAGTTGACAAGCCTAGGAAGAGCCTCATATGTCTGAGACACACTATAGACAGCATGTCTATCTATAAGCAAGAGCAGAGAGAGATAGAGTCGGTAGAGACCGACAGTGATCTATTATCAAATATGGATCCACATTTGATATAAAACTTGAGCTGGCAGAGAGAGGGGAAGAAAGCGAAAGACAGTGATCCATTTTCCTTCCATCAGATTCATTATATCATTTTTAATACAATTTTCTTTAAAATTGTATATAGTTTTCCCAAAGATCTGATATACTTTAAAAAGTCTCATATGAATTCCATGTCGCTGTTTCATATTTCAAGCAGTTCAGACTAGACTTGAGTGCAGTTCATAGATAGATTATACTTTATGACCTCAGCTATACTTCACTTATATGCCACTGTAATTATTATGGAACATAAATTAAAAACAACTTATGATTAATCAAGAGCAAAGAAAATAGAAAGAGAGTAGTAAAACAAGAGCAAGTTTACCAGCTGCTGCTTTGTGCTAATCTTATCAATAGGACCATAATTTGTTCTGTGCAGTGACAGAGCCAAGTTACAGGCATATCTTATCTGGCAGCAGTACCAACTGCCAGACAGCAAGTGCCAGAACAGCGATTAAAGGTTAATTGCAAGCCTCTACCTTAAAGCAGAGCTGCCGCCCGCTCTTGTCTAATTACAAGTGGCGCAGCATGCGCAGCTCGAGATAAGGCTAGAGGACACGAGACACAGGACACACAGTTGCTGGCGACAGCAAGTAGTCGTCGGCATACTTCAGTAGCTGCAAATCCTCGAGCTACAATTCACTTTTGACGCATTCAGGACTCGAGGGATCTACTCAACACGACTCGATCAAGCGATCATTCAAGTGCATTTAGATCCTCGTTTGAGTAACAGGAGACGATCGCGCGGCCTAACCGCATCAGCTAAATGCAATGGCCCGTAAATATTTCTGAGCCGAAAGCAAAAAAAAAAACCAAAAACGAAAACCTTTTGCCAATTCTCAAGCATGCAGTTGGCCGTATCTCTCAGACCGAAAAAAAAAACGGGTTGTGGTAATTACACCAAATGAATCTGCCACAAAAGAATACCAAAAAGAGAAAATAGGAAAGGAACAAATTTCTTCATCACAGGAAATCAACGCTTGACATAGAAATCATATAAAAAAGAGTTACTAACAAAAGACTCGAGCGGGAGTTTTGCGCTGAAAAAAGGAGGTTAGCCAAAAAGGGCCTGAGCAGCATTCAGAATAGCTAAAGAATTCGATTCAAAATATGATTTGTGCTCTATTAAAAATCAATACAATTTATTTAAAGAGTTGACTAAAGAGATAGATAAAAAAAATCGTTTAAGGCTTAGGGCCTTAACAATGCATGAAAAGGTTTAAGCGAATTTACGCTATGTGCCACAAATAAATGTTGGCGATAGACTAAATCGTGCTGCATTGCAGCAAGCTATATGCAATAATACTGAAAGAACATGCACAGCTTCAAGATCTCTTCTCTAACTTCTCTAAATTCTTTTGCTAATTTCTCAGCCGCGTTGGGCTGTCGGACCTTTATCACAAAAAGTAGTTGCTCCCACAGCATCGATGCTTTTCGAAGCATCGACCTGTTCTCGAAGTATCTCTCAACGTGATAGAGAAATTGCCAAATGCTATGATAATGATAACTGATCTATAAATCTCATATACGAATCATAAATCTGTCTCTGATACTTATCTGCGCTCCATCACCTTATCTGACCTTAATTGTAAAGCTTGCTAAATAAAGCTTAAACTCTACTGCCAAGGTCACAGGCAAGGCATAGTTCGCTTCACTAAAAAACTACATAAAAAGGAACCTAAATTGGTACATGCACAAAATTTCAGGTTGAAATCGTTGCAATCTCGTCCAGGAATCAGAGATGCGTGCACTAATTAAGATCCATCAATGCGAAACAATTTCGAATGTCCTCTACGTTGCGACATGTAAAAATTATGCTAAAAGTGAAGCGAGCCGCAGCTCGGCTGTTGTTGTTGTTGCTGTTGTTGTGCTGCGACTTCTTCGAGTCCTGGACTCGAACTTCATTTAAATGGTGCATACGCCATGCGGCTAGATGATATATAAGGCGTAACGCAACCAGTTCATTCAACACCTGCAGCGGCGCGACTTCAAAACGCGCGTGCGCACAGTGGCAAAGGACAGCGAAAGAGATAGAGAACGGGGATGGGGAAGGGAAAGGGCAGGAGCAGGGGTACAAGCAATGGCAGGGGACAGAGGATAGCAGTAGCCAGGGTAGGTGCTAGATGCAATATAGGGGAATGGACACGCGGGCAGAAAAAGTCATTGATTTCATTTGTGTGCGTGTGTGTGTGTCGCCCGTTGTCCGTTGTGCCACACGCGGCTCATTAATATGTAAACCTTCAGTCCAGCAATGACTTCAGCTCTCTCGCTCTCGCTCTCACTCTTTCTCTCCCTCTCTCTTTCTCTTTCATCCTTTTCTTGTCCCTCTATCAGCTACTGTCCCCGTTCCTATTCTTGTCGCGCAGCAAGGTCATTCTGTTCTACAAATTAAAGTGGTTGCACTTTTGCTTACATACACTAGCAATAGGGCATGCAGCTTATGACATGAATTGTGCACATGAAATATAATTAAGAATACTATATCAAATTTAAATCACAAAAGTGATAGAACAATTAATATTGAATTACTGCATTGCATGTGAGAGAATAAAGCTGTAAGAGCTTACATGTTAGCACAGTCTCTTCATGCTCTCGTATGTTGCAATGAAGCTTGAAATTGCAATGCTCGTTTCATTTTTCCTATACCCGATCAAAGCACAAATAATATAATTACTAATCCGCACTTGAAGTCCTGTACGAGGCTTCCCAATTGTAGGGAAGAAATCACGCAGTTAAATCCAAGTGCAATTACTTCAACTACTAGAATTTGTAAGCTTCTTACCTTATCAGCAATTTTGATATTAGCTTAACACAAATTAATATTAATCAATTATCATTAAGGGCATTCATGTTTCATTATTACTGCTTTGCAAATTTTCATTAAGGGTATTCATTATTCGTTGCTCTGCCTTTCTCATGCGCTTAATTCAGTTTTCCTTTTTTTTTTTTTGCTGTTTGTTATTTAATTTCAAAATTTTTATATTTAATTTTTTGTCGTGCCTAAAGTTTCATTTTAATTACCGGCCACAGTCTTTTATGCCAAATTTGCATAATTCCGCTGCTGCTGTTGCCGTTCGCTGATTAAATCCTTTGTGAAGGACCCTCGTTGCGCGTGCGCGTTGCTCACCCCTAACCCCGTTACCGTTTCGTTCCCCTTACCATTGCCCTTCGCCTCTGCCATGCATTCATTCATTGTCGCTCTTCAACAGCGGCAACAAGTTTTGCGCCCAAAAGCTTTATTTTACCCCATTTTAATCAGTTATTCAAATAGATTTCATTCCATTTTCAATTGTTAGCGCATTAATTTCGCGCATTGTTCACCTCCTGCACCACACAGAACTTTACCCATCTCACCCTCTCTCGGCTCACAATGCATACAAAAAAGTTGCAATTACACATGCCCAGAGCCATTTCTGGGGTGGGTAGGCAGAGTACAAACCCCAAGGCAAATAAATATATATATTTTTATTTATATAAATTCAGGCTATGCTGGCTATTCACGTGAGCTACAAAATATTTCTGTATAGATTTAAAATACAGATCTCAGCGAAAATTAATTCTTATCAGCGTAAGAAATTGAGAAATGTATTTGTGCATAAAATATAATATGAATGATATATTATATTAAGTATTTTTATACCTATATCTATATCTTGATTAGAGAACAACTTTTTATAGACATCATTCACTGAAACTTGATCAAATAATCCATGTACATCAGATATGCGTTTCATGTGTAGCGCACAACAAGGACACCAAACAAAAAAGCTCAATACAATAGTTATTGCCGCCCAGCAACAACAGCAGCAGCAATTTCAAATATATATATAAATATATACACACACACACACAAATACACACACATATATATATACAATGAAAAATATGCATAGTCATAGACAAAGCGTCACTAATCCTGTTGGAACTTAATGTGCAGCAGCGTAGGCTGACAAGCGATCAGGCTGATGGCGCGCGCGCACTCCACACACACATACACACACACACACACATACAGGCACGCACCCATACACCAATACACACTCACACACTCTTTCAAAATTACCTCGTGGACATTTGTTGTTGACAAAATGCCAGAGCAACGGCAGCAACTCCAATAGGGGTTGCTTC
This sequence comes from Drosophila buzzatii, assembly GCA_035045845.1. Classification (NCBI taxonomy): domain Eukaryota; kingdom Metazoa; phylum Arthropoda; class Insecta; order Diptera; family Drosophilidae; genus Drosophila; species Drosophila buzzatii. The sequence goes on along the minus strand of JAWNOS010000596.1, from coordinate 5,489,880 downwards.
ACGTACCATTTGCTGGATAGCTATGCGATTGCCCAAGCAGAGAACGTGGCCTGGACTGACTCTGCTCCTGGCTGTAGCTGTGGCTGTGGATGGATAATAAGGAGCACACTTTGAGCGATTGCAGCAGGAGCAGATGTTTTTCGCGGCTGCCAATGGCCGAAGAGCACGGCACACGCGGGACATGCCAACAATGGGCATTAGGCGGGCTGGCAAACCCGAAAGCCGATCATAAATTTACTGAGCGGCAGTGTTCGATTTCAGAATACCCGCTCGGAATTAAATAATTTAAGAGAAGAGAAGAACGAAGAACGAAGAACGATGGACGAAGAACGTAGAACGAAACTTAAGCTTAGTAAAGGAGTGTAGGCAAATTTAATGAAATGCAATCATGAAATGCAATTAATCATATTTTTATTACGGAATCTAATAAATATTGACTAAATATCTAGAGACATTGCTTTTCAAAGCAAAGTGAAACCAGATTGACCTCTCTGGCTTTATACTTGTTATATACCAGAAGGTGACCAATATTTATCCAATATTTAATTTGAATATTCTTCTTTGATCCAACTCCACGCTCAGTTTAAAATCGTTCATTATATTTTTACTTTTCAATGAAAAACAAATAAAGAAATAAACCTTTTCATTAGGTTTATGTTCACTACTATTTATATGCATACTATTACTAATTTACACTTCATGAATTTCCCTAGTCACTCCAGCTTCAACTGCTGCAAACCAATATACTTTCAACTATGCTTCGTGAGCGAGCATAGGACTATCCAAAAAAAAAAAACCCATGTGCTGCCACCATTCGCAGTGGTTGTTGTTGGCGTCAAACCGGTCGCTCGATTGGTCCCTCTCCTGGGCCGATCAGGATCGCGTTGTCCTGTAGCGAAATGCAATGCTTTTTCCACAAAAAAAAAAGTCATATAGATTCATTTGTTGATTTTACTCGGATTGAGGGTGAGCCTGGCACATATATATTATATACATATAGTATATATATTTCATGCCAACTGTCCCGTCAACCCCCAACGCCCATTGGCATGCCGCCTAATGGTACCTGGCAGACTTCCATACCTTTGCACGTGCACGTGCAGCCCTTGTTTATGCTGTTGAATGTATTTTTGTGTGTGATTTTTTTCGCTAGGGTTTTCAATTTGAATTCCTATCCCTAGTACAAATTCCAAATTTTCCTCTTCACATTTCATTGTTGCATTTGGCCAAAAACTCAAATGCAAATCTCTTTCCATATGAACGCACACTTTCGGCGCATGCCGTTTGCATTTTGGATGGCAAAAACCTATGGGAAGCATAGAGCATAGCTAGGTATTATTCTGGCTGGTGTTTGAAATGCAAAAGCAAAAAGTGAAATGATAGTTTATAGAAGTTGCTGGAGTATCTACAGCTACTTAGAGCCTTTTTGCATATCAATCAACTTTCGCTTAGGCCACATGAATTTCTAGATGCATAATGAAGAGTATATATAAATGCTCTTATATACATATATCTATCAATATCTATATCTGTATCTATATCTATATAAATATATTGTATGCCACATTTTCAGTCTTAGCCAACTTTAAATAAAATTTAACTTAAATTAAATCAATCGATTGCTGGCAGTTAAATTGATTTAACAAATACAATAAGTTAAACTATTTTTTTTTTTGCTTTTTCGAATTTTAAAACTTTGCTCTCATCTCCAAAAATCCCATTGTGAAGCTCTTAATATCCTTTTAGATTTCTTGCGCTGCCCACTTGACATTACTTTCGGCATTCCCAAGGGCTTTTACCGCATTTTTGAGACATTTTTCCGCTGCTGTTAAGGGATTTCCGTTCAAGTTTCCATAATCGAATGCTCACTCATAAATTCATAATTCCACACACAATGCACTCAAACTGAGTACACATATACATTCATATATGTATGAGTTTATATATATAAACTAAAATTTATGTGCGCACAGATGCCCAAAGAAAGCAAGAAACAAATCAGCAGGACACTAAAGTACAAGGACACTTGAGTTGACGACAAGTAGGAGCTATATATAACACACATGTATATATATACTGACGTATACATATACATATATTGATGTACATGGCAACAAGAACACGGAACAGCTAATTTTATGTAAGAAATATTTTCGAAAGTGTTTGCCTGATTGATTTAGGGCCGGGCGGCTGTGACAGAGATATCGAGAAACCCTCTCTGCTTTCACTCCAATTTCAAATGCTGCTCACTCCATGCAGAGCAAACATACACAGGCACACATGCATATACATATATTCATATTCACATTCATTCATCTATGGCCAGTTCCCAGTGAAATCAATGCCAGCGAATGCAAATAAAACAAACCCAAATTTAAGAGGAGATCCTTTCCTTTTTATTTTTTCAAATTTTTTCAAATTTCTATTTACACAAATTGTTGTACTTTCTCAAAGATGGTAAGCAGGATGTAACTCACAAGAAATTCGAAAGTTAAATGATGCTCAAAATGCCTAGTGAAAAATAATAAGGGAAAATAATATTTGGAAATATGAAAGAAAAGAAATTTGTTTAATCAACAGATGAGCGAAATATTTAGAAACGAAATTTATTTAACCATCGAGCGGCCAAATGGAACTAGTTCATGTTGATCCAGGATCTATAGGCTGGCAAATATTAAGGGTTGTTAACCACAATAAATTTCAACATATTTTCGATCTGTCACTTGGTATTTTTTGCCACTCTGACTGAACGATAAAAACTATATATAAATATATATATGTATATAATAATTATTATTATAATGCTTATAATAATCGCTCAGCACGACTTTCAACCCTGTTAAGAACAGAACTAGTTAAAATTTTAATAAAAAAACACTTTCAAGGGGTTGCATCACTCACTCTACTATCATTATCATCAACATCATCATCTTCATGATCTTTAGCTTTATTTATTTATGATTATAATTTGGTGATAGTGCGGAGAGGCGAAACACTACTTGACTCGTTCACTCGCATAAAGCACAGCTCATATATGTGTATATATTTATACATATATGTACTTTACTCCTTTAGCATAAGGATATTTGTATATAAGCTCCTTCACATACGCTCAACTGCAGGGCAAAGCCACAGGCGTGTCGTGACGGCAAAGTGGGACGCAACCAAGTCAAAGCCTACTCAACAACAAAAGCGATCCGGAACACACACACACAGTCACACAACTGTTAACTGCTTGTTAAGAAAAAAACAAGAAATACCAAAACGAAAAGGAGCTTAATTTGAAATGAACGAATTTTGAATGTCCTTACAAAAGCCGTTGGCTCAGATACATACGTCAAATTTAATGAATCGGCTGCATAATTTCTTATATTGCTTTACAGTTTATATATTTCAACAATTTACAAAAATGTTTCTTTCTTTCACAACATAATCTTTATGCTCTATACATTTTTGCAGCTATATTCTATAGTTGCGATATCTTGTTTATAATATTTCCATCTCGTATTCACATCTCTATTCATAATTCTTCAAAAATTATTCTTCTTCATACTCATATTTACTATATTTCTCATGCATTTTATAAACTTAGTCAAAATACTTTACTCGATACTCTTCACGCAAAAAAAGGACCTCAGTACGCTATAGAGTTCCTTCAGTCTGTTCAAACCGGTCGACCTCATCCTCATCCTTAGCTACGTAAGACGTTTCCTTGAACTTTTCAAGTGAACTCAAGTTTATAAAATGTGTAGCAAGTACACACACACGCACACACACACACACGCACGCACACACATGCATGCACACAGGCACACTTAAGCTGTGTTTCAGGTCTATGCTCAACTACCTGAAAGGCACAACTGTAGCATGCCCTTACCTTTGGCTCAGACTCCAGCCATGGCATAGATCACAGAGAAAAGTAACCAAAAAAAAAATATATATATATATATATATAAATATTTTAAACTAGTTTCTGGAACTTTTTGCATTTTGTATTTTCCCACAGCACCCTAATTGTCCAGGCAATAGTCAATAGCTTAAATTTGAGCTCTGTCAATTTTAATTACAATTTATAGAGCATACAAATTGAAGATTCGCAATCTTTCTTCTTCTTTTTAATTAGCTCAACAATTGGCAAATGATTTCAGAAGAAGACAAACGTCTGCATTGATTAAGAATTATGATCGTGCACACCTCTGCCCAGTTAGGGGTTAGAAAGTGCATCAAGTAAAAGAAAACAACAACAACCCGCAGTTTCTTTTGAGAGCTCGCATGGGAATGGCGAATGGTAGGCGACAAGCGTTAAAGTCTCACAGCATCATGCGAACAATGCCAATTGCACCTAAGTGATTAAGTGGCAAAATTATATCGACTTGACGTCTTCAATGAGCAGAAGGAAAAGAAGAAGCAGAAGAGTACAAAAATTTGCCAGCCACTCAAGCTGCTTGTTGTAGATGGGAAAATGCTTTATTGAGAAATAAAAATAAAAAAAATATTTGATTGAAAACAACTAACGAAAAAAAATGCTCAAAATAAAAGCAAACTTTAATTTAAATTTCGTTGAGCTACTCTAGACCAGAAAGCTTTCAATACAACGGAAAAACTCTTAAAAAGAGCTTTAAAAACTCTTGGAATAACTTTTTCGGTAAAAGCTCTTGAAAACTAAACAAAATTCTGAAACTTTTGTATTATGAATTTTCTAGGTAAACTGAAAAACAATTTAATAAATTAAAAACTTGGTATAGAAATATTTTTATATAACAATATATTATATTAAATATAAAAAATAAAGTTCTTAAGCATGAACTAAGAATACTAAGCAAACAAATCGAAGGTCTCGAAAAAAACAAATTTAAAAAGTTGAACTAAATAAGTTGTACTTCTAAATTTAAAAATTGTTTATAAAATTTAATTGAATGTAAAAAAAAAAAAAAAAAAAAAAAAAAAAAATTTAATTAAAAAAAAATAAATATAACTATTAAAACGGTAAACGAAATAAGAAATCAAGAACTACATTATGAATAAAAAAAAATATTTTCATTAGAGAAATTAAATTTAAAAAGTTTTGAAATAATAAAGTTGACTGAAAATGTTAAGCACATTGAGAAAAAAGAAAACAATTAGAACTATAATATGAAGAAAATATATATATGGTTATTTCCTTCAGAGAATTGCAATATTAAAGCTTAACAATGGCAAAGTTTTGAAATTAAAGGTTGACTGAACACAAGTTGAGCTAATATGCATACGATAACTTTGCCTGTATTTGTACATATAGAATGTTATCCTATATATAAATATATATATACACGTATATAAACATAAGGTGATCTATGCCTCTGTGTGTGGGAACCAAGGTGCTCCTTGGCACTATTCCCTATCGACTACTGCTGCTGCTGCCGACGCTGCCGTCGCTGCTGCTGTCGCTGTCTCTGTCTTTGCCTCTCTATCCCTGTCTGACCAGGGCCAAAGCCAAAGCTTATGGGAAGGGGCGGTATATAAACACACACACACACACACATACACAGCGACACGGCCAGAATTGTATATTCGGGTGTTATGGCTATGTAAAGGCACAAAACTTGGGCCGCAGCAATTCCACCCTTAAAATTGGACGCGAGGATCTTTCACATGAGTTCGTTACGATCAGATGTTAGTTTTCCCAAAAGCCGAAACGAACGGAACAACTGACTGAGGTGTAAGCGACTATGTGTGCGTGTGTGTGTGCGTGTGTGTGGATCGAGGTAGCAGCGAGGGACACCCAATACCTAGGGGATGAAAAGTCATGCATGCGTGTGACTGTGTGTGTGAAATAAATGCCGTTTGTTGTTTTCATTTCATTATGCTTTACATAAGCAGCGCCGAAGGATACGTTATAATTTTGTGTGTGTGTGTGTGTGCGCCATCAGTCAACGAAGTCATTTCCGTTGGCAGCGCTGCCTACGACGCCGCTGTCGACGGCGACGTCAACGTCATTTGCAGACGCCCCATGACATTCTGGTCTGGGCACGCGACACAGAACGCTAGCAGCTGTCCTGCCGTAAGGACCTATACCAAAAAGCCATCAGCTCTCAAAGAACAAAACCAAACCGAACTCGAATTGGAACAGGAATACTTCAGCTCGAGGAGATCAGGCCAAGGCAAAGCCAGCAAAAGTCTGTCCAATCGGTGCAATAGCTTTAGATTCCAGTTCAGATCTCTGCGACGGCAACAGGATCAACGCAGTCTCAATAGATCAGCAGAAAAGGTATCACCAAGGACCATCCAGCAGAGCTGTGTGAGATCAGAGTCAACGCATTAGAATCCCCATCAGCTCCAGGCCACGTGCAGCTCTCCCAAATGGCTGCACTAAGCTTTAGCCCATCGCCGCCGCCGCCATTGCCCAAAAATGCAGATCGAAATGAAAATGGCGGCAAAGAGAATCCCAATCCCAACAACAATTCCAATTCCAATTCCAACTCCAACTCTTGCAATTCCCGCTCGGCAGTTACCCCGCTGGGTGCTAGCAAATCCTTTGGAAAGATCACCGTGCACAATGTGCTCAGCGAGAGCGGAGCCAATACGCTGCTGCAGCAGCACATTAACAATCAGAATACAATTATACGAAAAATCAAGGATTTCGGCATGCTCGGCGCTGCGGCGGCTGCAACAGCGGCCACAACAACAACGGCAACCACATTGAACACAGCAACAACAATCAATCGAAAGCGTCCACTGATCGTCAACAAGTCGCAAAATGAGGAGAACAAACAGCAGCAAGCATTGAGTCAACTGAAACGCAGCAAGGTCAGCAAGAAGACTTTAAAGTCCAGCCAACAGCTGGAGAAGAAGCAGCAGCAGCAACAGCAACAACAGCAGCAACAGCAACAGCAGCAGCAGCAGCAACTGGAGCTGGAGCTAGTGCATCGTGTGGCGGGCACGCCGGGACGCAAAGGTCTGCCACTGCCACAGGCTGTGGCACGGCGTAATGCCCGAGAGCGTAATCGTGTCAAGCAGGTGAACAATGGCTTTGCGGCACTACGCGAACGTATTCCCGACGAAGTATCCGAGGCATTTGAGGCACAAGGCGCCGGACGTGGCGCCAGCAAGAAGCTATCCAAGGTGGAGACATTGCGCATGGCTGTCGAATATATACGCAGCTTGGAGAAATTGCTCGGATTTGACTTTCCGCCGCTTGGCTGCCATTCGAATAGCTCCTCGAGTGGCGATGATAGCTTCATGTTTATCAAGGACGAATTCGATGGACTCGATGAACATTTCGATGATTCGCTGAGCAACTATGAAATGGAGGAGCCACAACAGCAGCTGTCACAGCAACAACAATTGTCACAGCAGCAGCAACTGACGCCGCAGCAATTATTGCTGCAACAACAGCAACAGGAGCAACAGCAATTGCTGCTGCTGCCAAATGTGACCACGTTGAATGGCCTGCAATATATACGAATTGCCGGCACGAGCACCTATCAGCTGCTTACGCCGGATATGCTGCCGGATAGCTCAAGCCTGGCGGATGAGGATGAGGAGCAGTTCAATGCATTAATTGACGACAGCAATAATTGCCCGGCAGCAATTGCTGATGGTGTTGCAGCTGCTGCCACCGCTGCAGCCAGCAACGGTGAATGTGTAAAATTCAGTTCGCCTTTATCGCGATCGCCCGTGCCAACAACAACAACAACAACCAGTCGCTGCTCTTCACCAACAACAACAACAACAACACGAGGCAGTTCATCAATGCATCAACCACCAAGCGACGCTGCTGCTGCTGCAGTTTCACCTGTCGCCGCTGCCGTTGCTAATGAACTCTTGTTGCAGGCGTGTGCCGCACAACAACAACAACAACAACAACAGCAGCAGCAGCAGCAGCAGCGCCAACAACAACTGATCAAACAGGAATACAGCGAGGGCGATTTTGTGCATGTCACTAACAACAGCAGCAACAACAACAACAACAGCAACTCTCCACCAGCAATTAACAATAACAACAACAACAACAGCTACCAACAGCAATTGCTCTGCTCTGGCATCTTGCCCCCATTCTATGATCAGGAGACTGTCTCCATCTATGACAATATCGTAGCTGGCCTGCCTAGTTTTAAAAAGGAGTTCAGCGATGTCCTGCAGGATCACTCGACATCCACAGCGCACAATGTCAGCGTTTGCCTGTCCGATGAGAGCATGATCGATGCCATCGATTGGTGGGAGGCAGCTCATACGCCCAAATCAGATGCCAGCACTGTTGCGGGCATTTGAAAGAAACAATAATGGCAAGATCGCACTTGTATATATATATAGCTCAACTATAGCTTAGATCGACACCAAAACACGCAGCACCCCACCCACCTAGTGATCTAAACCAAAACTAAACGAAAAATTCTTCGTATTTATCCAACCAAACTTCTTTTTCTATTTTTTTTGGAGTTTTTAAGTTAAGCTAAGATTTTTTTTTCTTTTTTTTTGTGCCTAGTCTAAGCTGAGATGTTGATTTGCAGTTGATAAGTGAATTATATATTTATATATTTGTATATATATGGATATATATTTAACAAATTAAATATATGTTTGAAAAAAAAAAATTAAAATTCTTAATTCTTTTATTTTATTTATTTCAGAATTTTATTAAAATTAATGCTGAAAACTGAGCATTTTTAATAGTCAAGTTCAAATAGATACTTTTGGTTATATTGATATAGAACCACTTTATTCAGCATCTGAAGATTCTTTTGCATTTTCAATATAAAAATTTCAAAATTTCAATATACAAAATCTTTTGCCAAATGTAGGAATTTAGCCCTGAGCAAGAATACTTCTAGCCCTAAGCAAATATTGATCTAGACAGTTCTCAGATCATAAGCCGTTTCATAACTACCCCGAAGAGCAAGCTAATGCTCGTCGTTGTAATAGACAAGTATGAAAATGTGATTTATTAGAACAGTATGGATATACAGAAACTTAACTTAGATTGTTGTCGTTTATATAGTTTCAATCATGCAGACTCCGATTACACTTTATGCATCTCATTCATAGAGTCAAAGACAAACAGCAAAAACAATTGAACTGAAAGAAAAAGGCGCAGCAGTTCACAAAAACTGTGGTGTAATATGGGATTAATAGAACAGCTGAGCATAATATTTTTTCCATTTCCCAAATGCTAAATTTTAGAGCTCAAAAAAAAGACTCTCAAGTATTTTCATCTTAAATTTCAAATTATTAGTCAAAGCTAAATATTTGTTTTTATTTTGTAACTTTTCAATCAGCCAAAATCGCCACAAAATTAAACAATATTTATGCATGTCTCTCATTGTGCAATATTGTTTAAATATCTGTTCAAATGTTTTTAGTGCATATTTTAAATAAATATTCTAACGGTTTTTCATTTCCACTTCCATTTGCATTTTATGCTATGCTTAATGACAATGAAACATGCAATGTCATTAGCATTAAACACTCTCACACACACGCACACAGAGTGAGGCAGAGGCAGAGAGAGAAGGGCCATATGTGCACTATGGACCAAGGGTCTCAGTCAGTCGGGCCGTCCCGTCACAATGGACAGGCCATATACTATACCCTACTCTATATGTTTAGAAGCAGAAAGAAAAAAAAACGAAATTAAATCAGCATATCATGTTCATTTTCATAAGCGACGAAGCATGCAAGGACATGGGCACACACACACACACACACACACACGCAGGACTCTAGATAGACAGACAAAAATATGGCAACATTTGCATAAGGCAACGAAGGATCGGGTAGTTGTTGTTGTTGCTGTTGCCCTGTGCGTGTGTTCCATGAGCTGGTAAGGCACCGCGCTTCGCCTGCTTTTTATTCAAATGAGACCTCGACCCGTCCTGACAGCAGCTCGAGCTGCAAAACCCAACGTGGGAATATAAAATAAATAAAAAAAATACGTTGCAAGTGTTTTTCCATGGGATTTTCATTTTCATTCTCCATTCTTCCAGTTGAACTTTAACGTCTACTCCTCGCATATTGATGAGGGGCAAAACCACAAAGTATTTACATTTAGAGTTTCTAATTTTTACCATCACAATTCATCGACTCAGGTCAAGGTGAAAAGACAGCATCAAAGGGTTAAAGATTCTCTAATTGATGATCGAGCTACATTTGATGGAATATGATGGAATATGTCAAAGAATGAGACAATAAAATTACAAACTATTTCATTACCATTAGAATATATAATATTTAAGATCTCGTGTTCCATTGAGCACATGCAATATTAAAGCAAAATTTTCCCTCAGCTCAAAGTCTATTCCCCTCTAGAAGATTCCCATAGAAAATACACAAAATAATTCACTGCTTATAATGGATATGCATCATTAAAATCCATTGCTAATGTCTTGGGCCGCTGTCTTGCTTCCTCTCTCCATCCATCTCTGGCACTTTAAATTGTCCTTTATGTTGTCTTGTGTCCTGCGCTAGCGCCCGCGCAGCTGTCCATGTCCTGTCTCGCTTCAGAGCCTGGCGCTCGAGGCACAAGACAAAGCGCGCCCAAAAGCCGAAATGATGCAAAATTATTTACACTCACACACAGAGGACACACACATACATGGGGTAAGAGAAATGAGAAGAAAAACAAAGTCGAATAAAAGAAGATGAGTCCAAGAACCGCAGCGAAGCAGAGACGAAGATGGAGGGAGGGGCAAAAGGTGCTGTGGCATAACAATGCGGCAGTTGCATCAATGCATCTGCATCTGCATCTGCAGCGCGCCGCTACTTGGACGCTTCGGGTAATACGAGCGAGCCCCAGGGCCAGAGTGCCAGAGCCTGAGCCACAACCAAGACGAGGTCCAGAGCCAGTTTTTTTTTTTTTTAAAGACTCAACTCGAGTCGACTTCGGCTTCGGTTATTCGCTGTCGGCTTCCCATTTCCAGGTGTGTTTGTCTAGGCTACCCTCGTGGGTGCCCCGAGCACGGTTTTTCGTCATTCATCTAGGATAACTGTTCATCTGGCTAAATCCAGATATGGCGCACCGTTATGCTTATTAATATTGGGCCAGGTAATGTGACACGCCCTCTTTCGATAGGGAACGAGAAACGGACAAAGAGAGAGAGAGAGGGAGAGTAACATCGCTTTGCCCTCCTCTCCCTCATTCAGTCGCTCCTATTACACCTTCGATTTCGTGCGCTCTCAAATTACTTCACATTTTCGAATTCCCGTTGGCAAATTTTCCCGTTGCTTGTCAAAAATCAATTTGATTGCTCCGTTATAACTGCGCTGCCTTTTTTGTTCTTCATCCAGTCAAAAGTAGAAGGCTTAGCAGATGAATATTCATGCAGGAGTTTTCCCTACTCGGCTATTACCCTTTGGCTCCTTTTGGCTGCTCTTGATCAAGCGACCTTCTGCCGCTGTATTTGGTTACAGAGGTTTGTTTTCTTCTTCAACTTCTTCTTTTTCTTCGTCTGCACAGTTATGTGCCACGCCTCCCTCTCCCTCGCTCTCTCTGGCTGGTAAACAACAAGCACATGTCACCCATTGAATATTCATAAATCATTGCAATGTAATAACTCATTATTCATTGGCGTGTGGCAAAGACTGCGAAGGAAAGGCTCCGCATATAACGTTACCTGCCAGGCCAGGTGCTACGCCCCGATCCCCGCCAAAGGAGGCGAAACACGCGCTTTCAATTTACTCTTGGATAAGGTGACACTCGTTAAGGGAGCTCCCTGACAATAACAGCACATGCTCTAAATGTGAGTGTGTTCTTATCTAGAGATAGAGAACTATAAGTAAATATTTAAATTGATTTATTTATTATAGTTAGTTATAATTAAAAGGAATAGTAACTTGTAGTGCTGATTGCTAAGGCCTTTAGCCTTAATAAGAAAACACAAGGAGGAATGCTCTTCATGGAAGTGATTGACTATCAGATACCTAAATTCTTACACAGAGCTGCCTGAAATGTTCTGAAACTATTTATATATTTCATAATAATCTATGTAATCTATTTATTTATAATTTATTAAATTTCCTCCCAGCCAGTCTATAATATCATATTATTAACTCTTCAATTCAATGTATGTACAAGTATATATATTGCTATAGCAATAAATCGCATTTGAGTTTTCATCCTTAAGCTAAGCGCATCCTTTTATATCTCATCTAGTTGTCAGTAACCTCTCTATGGATCGCTTTTCATTCATAAAATTTGAAAGACGAAGATAACTTATAGCTGCTTGGATTTGGGACTGGGTTAAGCAACTGATCTTGGTTTTGAAGGATTTGCGGTGTCAATTAAACGATTTCATTTGGCTTAAACATGAGTCCGTCTCTAAGCTGAGCCGCGTGCCTGGCTAAGCACCTTGGCCACAATCTACCTCGAGTGGCTACACTTCAGCTGAGACAATGAGGCACTTAAGTGTGCGCTTTGTGCCTAAGTCCTTAAGCGCTTAAGCAGCCAGCACAACAACGGGACAACATCTTGACCGGGTTTACTTAACACTTTGATAAACCGCTTAGCAAGTAGCTGCGGTTGACCTAAGCCCCGTTGCTGTGCATAATCAGAACATTTCTTTAAAGATAGTTCCCAATAGATATACACACACATGTATGCCTATGTAAATGAAGAAATTCATTCATTCATAAGCCGTATCTGTGTTCCAGGGCTGCTCTCATAAGGTTAACACATGTTTGCATTTGCTTCTGTTTCAGTTTTAGCTGCTATTCCCCCAAATCCCATTCCCCATCCGAGGCCTGCCTACACATGTTTCACTGGAAATTTTCTATTACTATCTCCACGTGTTCACTCTCTCCCTTTCTCTCTCTCTCTCTCACTCACTGTTCCTGCTGATCGTTATGCATAGCCAGCTCCTTCGACTCCTGCTGTTACATGTTTTGACTATAGCACACATTGAGACATCAACTCACAATTGTCGCAACGACAATTTTGACAGTTTTTCCCAGTCGTTGCCAGTTGTTCCCAGTTGTTATTCGGTGAATGTGCAACACGCCAGGCAGTATTTTTTTTTTTGCATTGATTGAGTTGTCCTTCGGTTCTGGCTCATCCTTATTCAGCAGTTTCTAAGCACTGTCTCACTCTATATGCATTCCTCGTAGTGTCATTGTGGCTCTCTTTAGTTGGCCAACTTCAATTTGATAATGGATCAACACAAAGATTTGGCAACACAAATTCTCAAGATTTGTTTACACAATTCAAAGTGTGAGGTCTCTGATCTCTGAATAGTCTATAAAACGACAATTGCCACAGTGACAGCCCGGAAACAGCTCAATCGATGGCCAAAAAAAAAGCAACTATTTTCATACAATGCACAACTACTAAAAGGTATTCTGGAATCAATATATCTGAGATGTATGAGTTATAGTTATTTATGAGTTTACAAAAAAGAGTAGAGAATAAACCTTTAGACACAAATTCTGTCAATCAACAAAATTAATTCTTAAGGATTTCGCAAATTTTAAAAAGAAAATTGCTTATAATTAACAATAGTTAATAATCAGATAATATAATAAAAGATACTAATTTACTATAATACACAGCAATTAAGTTTTATGTCCTTGCCTCAACTTCTCAGCAGCTAACTAAAACTGCATCCACAATTTATAGCGTATTTTTAATGAGTTTTGCTAACAAAATCCACACGGCCCACTTCTATCACATTCCGCTAAAATCTATATGCCTCCCTCTCTCTCTTTCTATCTGCTCCACTACCGCTGGCAGTGCTGCCAGCAACAGCAGCTAACACGCTCCACAGTCTGTTAAGTTCCACTCAAAACGCCATATTTATTTAGCTTTTACTAGCATACATACATATGTAGATCGCCTTTCTCCTTTACTCCCACTCAGTCTCTTTGTCGCTCGCTGCTCCATTTTCAGCCGCAGTAGCAGCAAACAAAATCCACAACAAGATATACATCCTCTCTCTCTCTCGCTGTCCTATATCAACATCCATTTAGTGCACTGACAGCAGCTAAATATGTTCCACTAATGGCGACATACATACACACATATTTTCTTTACTTTTTGCAATCTTTTCCTTCATATTTAGCATAAGCAGCCACGATTACATAAATTGACAATTTTGCATATTCAATACATGTTTATTTCATAATAATTCAACTTAACATTATATACATACATACACATACAGAGAAGACGCTCCACGCCCACGCTTCAAAAATTAATCTGCTTTTCTTCACTGCATCACTTTAAATAATAGCTTATAAAGCTATTTAATGATTTCCACTTCACTAACTGCTATTATTTCACTATTTATTTCTGCACAAACACTTGAATTTAAGCCACATTAAAAAAAATTTTAAGAAAAAAAAAACGCTCGCATTTATTACGATCCACGCACAATAGTTAAACTAATTAGCGATGCAAAAGGATACGATAGCGAACAAATGGCGATTAATCGATCTGCATTTGCATACATATTCAATTGTCACGTGCACTGCCCCAACACCAAGAAACACTTGTGGAATGCTGCGCTTGGCAATATTTGCATTTAATGTCGCCGCAATGTCAAAATATTTTTGTCCTTGATCCCCATTCGAGTGCAACATTTGTTAGCATTATATTGCGGTTACCTTTCACTAACTTAAGTTGACACCTCATTTCGCTTCTTTTCGTTCTTCGTTTTCATTTTTTTGGGGGCCAGGCGTTCGCTTAATGCGATTAATCGGCGACGATTGCTACGATTGTGACAAATGCAAATGCCATTGTTTATATAACGACAGCATTTAATCAGCATGTTTGCTTGTCTTGAAGAGTTGTTGGAGGGTGGTGGTGAAGGAGGGGTATATGTTCTGTATGAAACGATTGCGCGATATGGTGATGGGAGCATTGGGCTGAGTATGTGTATAAAACGGACAGAGCTCATGGCTGCGTTAGCCGTTGAATGTATGAATATGTATGCATGTGTGAAGCGGATAAAGTGTGAGAGAGTGAGTGAGTAAGCTGCGTGCGTATGTTAGAAGAGAGATTTGTATGCATAGGTGCATAAGGAAGAATTGCGTGTATGTGTGCGTGTTTGTGTGGAGGAACTTAACTTAGTTGATTACTTTCATTTGGATTATTAGCTGAAGACGCATGAGCACTGTGTATGTGTATGAGCAGCCGTTGTAACGGACAAACTGAGTTTGTACGAAGCATGGGCGTGAAGCAAACGAAAATGTATGCATGTATGTACATATATGCATGTGAGTAAAGCAAGTAAACCGCGTAAAGCTCAGCCGTTTACTATTCGCTGTAATTAGATATGTAAGTGTGTATGTGTATGCAGGAGTATTTAGCGGGTGAGAGAGATAGAACTATTATCTGTCTGAGTATCTGTATATGTGTGAAGCAAATTAAATGAGTGCAATGAGATCGCAGCTGTGTGTGTGCATGTGTGGAACAAACTTAGTGATGGAATCATGGGAGCAACTGAAATGAGAGCATTTCAATGTATGTATGTGAATGGAAAAAACTAGTGATGGAACTATTGGCTCCTTGAACCTGTGAGTGTTTGGGCGTAATGGAAACGATTGCAATAAAATTACTCTGCAATACATGTGTTTGCACATGTGTGCGTATGTGTGTCGGCTTTCACTTTTAAGCCTTAAGCCAGTTTTCTTATCCAATTTTCCAGCTACAGTTCGAGCATCGCATTACGAAACGGAAATCCTTTCGGTTTCTTCCGCTCTGCCCTTTCGAGACGCCGTAACGCGATGCTAACAAGATTAATGAAGGGGGTGCAGACGGCCAAAAGGACGAGCGACGAGCAGGTCCTGCCACACACACACACACACGCTCACGTGTATTCTGCTTGGTCATTGTCCTTTTTTGCGCTAGGCAAATAGCGTCCCGTCTACAATTACCAATTTGTTGTATTTCTATTATTTCGTCCTTTTTAATAGCCTCTACCTGTTTGGACGGGAAATTTGATGCGCTTCGGCCCAGCCGGAAGTTTGATCATTCGTTTTGCTTTTTATTGCAATTGTCGAAAATCTAACCTCAAACCCTTTTCGCTTGACATCCTTGAAGCATATCGAAAATGTCGCGTGCACAACTGCCAAAATAAACAACGGCACATGAACGAGCAACTAATGATCATTGGCAAGCAGCTCGAGACGGATATTATCGAAATCGGCAAGGATCAAACGTACAATTATTTGAGGTTATATTTATGGAACATTTGATGGGTTTTCTTTTTTCTTTAAGAGTTTTTAAAACAATTTGAAAATATCCAAAGTATTCCAAAATCCATATAAGAAAATGAACAACGCTACGATTATATTTTCTGCAGCTCTTTTAACTGCCTTTGCTTTATTTCGATGTATATTTTTCATGATTTTTGGGCTTCGTATAAACCATGTGACTTAATAAATATTAATAACAAAAAAAAAAAAATCACAATACAGACTAAAATAAAAAAAAAAAGCATATATGTATAAAGATTTGAAAATAGATTGAAAATGAAGATATATAACGGTTATAGATATAGAGACACCAAAAAATAAAAACAAAAAATATTATTGACTTCCTCTATGAAAATATTTCGATTTTTTTTTGCTTGATTTTTTTTTCTCGATTTTTTTTTTTCTTTTTCTTTTTGCAATTGCGCTTAACTCATTGACTCTGCGGCTGGATGTGGTGGGGTTGGGTTAAACTGCTATATTGATAAAGGATATCGGTATAGAAGTTGTAAGCAAATCGGGTTCCATCGGTTCAAAGTAATCTCATCGTTTCATATCTACGCAGCTGTCGGATATTGACGCGGCTCAAGCGAAATATTGAAGCCGTTCTCCAGCTTCAGAATGATATCGCCCTGGAGCTTGAAGTCGGCCTCCGTGTCGGTCGAGTGCACGATGAAGTTGCGCACAATGGTCGAGAGGAGGACCTTCAGCTTCAGCATGGCGTACTTGCGGCCCACACAGCTGCGTGGCCCGGCGCTGAAGGGAATGAAGCTGTAGTAGTGCCTGTTGGCCGCACGCTCCGGCAGGAAGTTGTCGGGATCGAACTTGGTCGGGTTGGGATAGATGTCGGGGCGACGATGCACACAGTATTGGAGTAGGACGCAAGTCGTACCCTTGGGCACCGTGTACGGACCGCTCACGAGCTTCACATCGTGATCCAGGCGACGGGCGATCAACGGTACTGGCGGATACATGCGCAGGGTTTCTAGGATGACGCGCTCCAGATACTTCATCTCCATGGTGTCGGCGAAGGTGCAATCACGCTGCATGTTGTCACCAAAGATGGCCTTCTGCTCGGCAAAGACGCGCTCCTGGACGTCCTTGTGTATGCCCATCATGCAAAGCGCAAAGCTGGAGCCCGCCGAGGTGGTGTCGTGTCCCTCGAACATGATCGTGTTCACCTCATCCATGATGTCCTTCTCGTTCCACTCGATGTCCGGATTCTTAGCCATCTCCACCATCGCATCGAGCAGCGCCAGGCGACGCTTGGCACCCACATCATTCTCATCGATATCGTCCAGATCATCACGTAGTCCCTCTGTCTTGCCGCTGCTAGCCGCCGGCTTGGCGGGCGTGGACTCTGCGACATCCTCGATGATGGCGCGCGACTCTGGCGTATAGTTCTCCTTGCGATCCTTGACCACCTTACGGGTCATGCCCAAGATGATGTTCATCATGCGGTCACCCTTCTCGCGCAGCTTCGTGAAGTTGTAGATCGAGTCCAGGCGATAGAGCAGTTTCACTTGACGCGTGTGGATGATGTCGCACATGTCGACCACAGCCTGGGCATACTCGAAGCTCTTGTTGCCCTCGGGCAGCTTCTTGACACCCATCGCAGTCGACAGGAGAATGTCGACGGTCGTCTGGGACATGTAGTCGTGCACGTCGAAAGATTTGCCCGCCTCCTTGGCCATGCGTGCGGACACGGCCTTCGAGTGCTCCACGAACGTTGGCACAAAGCTCTTCAAGATGCTCTGATGGAAGGTCGGGGCAATCATCTTGCGATGATGACGCCAATGGTGACCGTTGCTGATCAAGAGACCATCGCCGAACCAGGGCTTGAAGTATCTATATTCCTCAGCCTTGGTCAGATGCTGGTGTCCGCTCAAGATCAGCTCGATGTCGTTGGGATTCGTGAGGAAGACGAGCAGGACGTTGCCCAGCCAAACTTTGATCGTCTCGCCATATTTGTTCAGGTAACCCAAGCCAACGGACAGAATCTCGGCATTGCTCAAGCCGGCGGCCAAGTGAGCCTGGCCGATCAGTGGCAGCGATGGCGGCGATGGTATATTGGCGACCAAGCGATATTCTCTGGTATTCCGATGCCAATACTCGTACAGGGCCATCACGATGATCGTGCCCAACAAGCCCGTCAATATGGGCGAGAAGCCGCCGCTCGACTTCGCCGCCTGTTGCAGCGTCTCCTGCACCGTTTCCACAGACATCCTTTAGCTGTTGTTTGGTCCTCGAGGTATTTAATTCCTGGTTCCTGATTCTGCTGATTTCTTGCTTCCTGAGTCGCTCACCAGTCAACTGTTCTGTTGCGCTGCGAGTGCTCAACTATGTGTGGTCCCTCGCTGGGTTTGCCTAATTATACTCGTCCATCGATAGATGGACTATGCGCGACGTCAACTTGACCTACCGGCTTGATCCCACTTGGTCTAGAGTCTAGCCCATACCCATACCCGAGTCAAGCGTATGCCCAATGCGCTCCATTTGCAAATCAAATGTGAATGTGCCCCTGCGTTCCCCTTTTGAATGTCGCTGCCCCCGTCTCTGCCCCGTCTCTGCCCCGTCTCTGTGACTCCGTCTCTGCCTTCCACTTTTACTTAAACACTTGTTGTCTTTCCCTTTCTGCTTCCTACACTCTTTCGCTTTCAGCTTTTTGTTGAGCCTACGTGATCGCAGATATCGCGTGTCGCGCTGAACGTTGCTTTGTTTACCCCTAGAGATGGGCGTTAATCGTGCTTTTGAAGCAGTTGAGGCTTAATTAGTGCTAGGCTTAAGTACGGCTTATCGATAAATTTAGCAATAATCAAATATGTATAATCAGCATTTTATACAACATTTCAATTTAATATATTCACAGTGAAGTGAGCTTGATACTATCTAAACCCGACTCAATGCTTAAAACAAATCGATAAATATATCGATTTTAATCGAGAATAAATGATTAAAAATGTAAAAAATGTATTAATATGCAGTGCTTAAGCACTCTGAGTTATATATACATCCATACGGCACTTTCTCAATTTATCGATACATATCGATAACTAATTTATCTTGTCTATTTCTAATTGTTAAATATATTGAGCTATTTAGCAAGACGCTTGTCTGCCTGAATTAAATATACAAATATAGTATATCAGAAATCGATAAATTATCGATAGCACATATTTTGATAAAATAGAGTTTATGGCTATAAACCTCAACGTTTTCAGTAAAACACGAGACAGTTAAGACCTTACTCGATATGCCTGCATACATCTATGTTGAGTGAGGAAGTAAAAGGAATTCGATAGCATAAGTAATACGATCTATTCAGGAGTAAGCCAAAGTGGAACGTGTTTCATAGCCTATCCAGCGTACAGGGTATCTTGCGCACGGACTATCTTCGATACAGGGTAGATACTCGAAAGATTTCGAACAGGGTATCTCACGTACGGGATATCTATCGTATAGGTCATCTGTGTATTTGTTTTCCCTCAATTGTCGCGTGTCCTGAAGGACTCGCACACGTTCCATCTCTAGTTTCATATACTTCCGCAGGATGCGCTCCCTCTCTGTCTCTCTCCCTCACGCTCTCATATGCAAAGCAGCGATTACCTGTGCAAAAATCTACCTGCAACGGAAGTGGGTGATATTTTTTGTTCGTCTAAATTTCCTTGTTTATTATGATTTTGTTCCTTCTATTGTTCATGCATTTTTGCTTTCGCTTTTCAGACAAATTCAATTTCAGCTTATTTTTCAGATATGTATATATATATATTCGCTTTTGTTTTCAATGTAAACGGAACAATGCAGAGGAAGCTGTCGCTTTTAAAGGACTTGCTCCCTTGTTTACGTTTTCAATTCCCCTCCCGCCGCCCTCTCTCTCTCTCTCACTCTCTCTGTCTTTCGCTCTATTCCTCGCTGTCTGTCTTAAGTGTTCTTTAGTTCTATTTATAGAATTTCTTTTCTTATTTACATCTCTAGCTCTTGGCGCAGCCTCAGCAAATCCATTTCAATACCCACTCTTAGCTCTTGAGCCTAGAAATATGCTTTGATTTACTTTTGTTGTTGTACAGCGCAAAGCCAATTGGTTTCTTATTTGATTTATTGCATTTCAATTGGACTCACTATAGATTAGATTAGATATATTATATCTGTATCTGTCTATTAATAGGCTCCATTCAGGCAAAGCAAACAAAAACATTTCAAAGTTCAAATTGCTTTTATATATATATAAATTTTTTTTTCTTGCTTGCTTTGTAAAACACTGAGAATCCAATTAGATGATATATTATGTTATAGATATGTATAATACCGCAGGTCTATGAATCATAATTGAAATATATATGTAAGCACTTTCAGCTGTTTGCAGAGGAAATGTCTTGTAAATATTCGCATAGGCTTAAAGAGAGCAAAATTTGTTCTATCTAACCCAATTATGTCCAATTTGTCCTCATGTAACTCCGCTTTTAGCTATACAATCTTTATTAATTTTCTGTACTGAATTCAGCATCATACCAAAGCTCAAAGCTAATAAATAGAATTGATTTTCTATTTCAATTTCGCTTCGAATGGTGCCTAGATATGCGTTATCAGATATTCAGCAGCATATATAAAATTATATTATTATAAAATCTGTATATATCAAATCTTATTTCTCTTACTACAATGCTGCTTCAACTGTACTGCTTAAGTCTAATAAAAATATCGATTTTTATCGATAGATATATTGATATATAGCCTACCCTATTAGCTATACATTGATCTTTATTACCTCAAGTTCTATTTCCAAGTATACTAAAGAAGGAATAAAACTAAACTTTATTTTATTTGATAATTTTTATTTCACACAGAAAAATGCATTTGCAAAAATATTTTTAAAAAAAGCGAACATAAAAGGACAAAAAAAATGATATTGCGTCAGTTTGCCGTAGTTTCCACGGCTAAGTTGAATGCGATGCAAAGGTCGAGGTCTTAAACCTAAATCGTGTTTATGTGTGTGTGTGTTTTTTTTTTCGTTTGATTTTGTTTTGTTTCATTTGATGGACTTTACATACATAGAAAATAATAAATTAGGTAAATGAATGCATTTAAATATTGTGATCGCGATTTGGATTTGTATTTGGATTAATGCTAATTTCATGTACTTACTACATATATATAAACACACATATAGAATAGATGGGCATTATATATAGTCTAGTATACATATATGACTTTTTTCGTGTTTTTAAAATTTTGGACACAGAAGCATGTGATTATGTCGTTATCGTAACTATCATAGATTTAAAACATATGCATGTATATATATATGTATATACATACATACGTTGGTTATCATTATGATTATATTAGTTAATCTTCATGTTCCTTAACTGTTTTTTACGGAATTTCATTACAAGCTAAAATTGTCTTTTATAAATTGTTTTTGTGAATTTCTCTCGAGGACATAAAACCACAGAAGTTGCATAATAGATCGATAAGTTGCATAAATTATCGATACACATATGTGTATATCTTATATACTTAATGGAACACACAGCATGGGGCAACGCTAACGTAAGAACAGTTATTGCATATATGTATATGTATATGCATATATAGGTGTATATATACATATCCATATATACATATTGATATATAAATATGCATATAAACACACATATATATATAGTTATATATACATATATATCGTTCAAATACATATTTATATACAAAACAAATATAAAATTAAAATAGGCACAATATAGACTGAAAGGGACAGACTGTGTGTATGTGTGTATGTTTGTGTATGTATGCATGTATATGTGTTTGTGTGTATTTGCTCCTTGTTGTGTCTCCATATGGCGCATTCGTCTACGTTGTCTCATTTAGATGCACACAGTGTGCATCCTGCATGAGCTGCGTCAGTTTCTGCGTAAACGTTGGAATGTCCTGAAAAAGCATAGAACAAAATTATATTATTATAAGATAGTAAAAGCAAAGAGAGCAAACTAGCATTTAGATCTATATTATCTTATAATAAATATATGTTAGCTAGGAGCTATTATATACATACATTTATAACTAGACCTCAAAAAAATCAACTAAAGATTTATAAAAAGGAAAAGAAATATATATATATCTAGCTAAGTATCTCTTGAAGTTTTTGACTCTACTTATATATACATAATTATCAGAGCTAGCAAATATCTGTTAATCGTTGCTCAATGCCAGAGCGAGCGCCAGTCTGAAGGGTTGAAGGAAGCTAAGATTGTCAATATATAAACAAATGTCACAAGCATCTATATTATAGCTATAAAAATAACTAGCCATGATATCAATTACCTAACTATAGCAATTCACTCTTCAATCTCTAACTAAATCTAACTTGTACTATTATAATTATATAAAGTTATGCAACTTGATCAAACATACAGTTGTCTGGCATATATCCTCGAGCGTTGTTTGCGCCACGGGCAGCGTCGCATTGACAAAACTCTCGAGCAGCTGGCGACGATCCACCTGGCCCATGGCGAACAGTGCCTGGGCAATTAGATCAAAATGTAGAGCACCCTCACCGCTCAACAGCAGATTGAGCAGCGCTCGCTGGAAGGAGGCCAATAGCTGTTCCTTGAACAGGGCACGCTGATATAAGCGACTGCGTTCGTTCACATTCTGCATGGAGACGAGCACGCTGCGCACATTGCTGGGATCTGTGCCGCTGACCAGCATCTGGCCATACGCATTCATGATGGCCATAAAGTGTTCCGGATGCAGATTATCGCTGCAATTGAAATTGCTTGGCTGCTGGCCATTCGCATGGCCGTTGCCATGGCCATTGCTCAATTGATTCTTATAGAAGAATTGCCATTTGCAGGTGAGCACGCTGCAAGCATAAAACAAAAATGAGTATAGATATTATATAGATATTACTATAGCTAACCTATCGAAGAGCGCAAAGAGCAGACTCGTTATCTCGCTGCTATCGGTGGCTGCGCTCTGTTGCTGCAACAGCGGAAGTATTTGCTGTGTGCTAAAGCCCAAGATGCTGGGCATCAGCGATGTGGAAGCATTGCCCGGCTGTTCGACAACCAATTGAAACATCTGCAGCACCTTCTCCATGACGGCCAAGCGACTGAGCGTCAACTGCTCCCTGCGAGACAGATAGAGAACATCATTTAGAAAGAGAGAGCTATAGCTTATATATATATTTATATTACCTGCTGCTAACATCGATGAACAGCGTTATCATCTCCTTGATGAACTGCGCTCCCAAATGAATGGGCAAAGTGCGCAACATACTCAGACTGAACTCTGCCACGGTGATGGCCATGGCAATGCTGCTTAGGCCATAGCTATTGAAGATCACCAACGCTTTGTTCAATATGGGCTGCAGAAGAGACAGAGAGAGAGAGAGAGATTAATATAGTAAACATTATTTAAAATTTAACAAATATGAGATCCTTGGTAGAAGCTAAACTTATAGCAAATTACTTATCAAGCTATGCAATTGCCAAGACAATGAATAACATAGATTGATAAGGAATTTGAGATCTTAAATGGACATATATTATATATATTCTTTTAGCTTGCATCTGCCACTCCCAATGCTCACCTTAAAGGTGCTTGCGAGTATATCCTTGGCCGTTGCACCTGTCGCCTTGAAGTAGTCGATGAGCGCCGTGAATGTGCCCAACAGGTTCAGTGTGGTGGCCGCCACTTTGCTCTCGCCGGCTGCTGGTAGATCCAGTTCCTGGAAATTTCTCGACAATGCACCAATATATTCGCGCAGCATCCACTGACGACGCGCATAGTCCTGTTGCTGTTCGGGCACATTCTTCCATGGCATCACCATGTAGCTGACCAAGCTGATGTGCACATTGATGCACACTTGGCGCGGCAACTGGCCGCCGAGCCGTGGTCCCGCCTGCATTAGACTCTGTATTTCGGGTATATCCAACAGACATTTGGGTCGTATCACAGTCGCTATGAAGAGCAGCACCTCACTCGCCGCCTGCTGCACAATGGGCGAGGCAGCCGATGGCGAGGTATTGCCCGCAAAGATGCTGCCCAATATGGCAAAGAGACGATGCAGCAACTGCTCGCTGTTCAGGGACTTGGACATCGGAAAGATGCTGCGTATGGCCAGTAGAACTTGTGCATAGCTATTAAGATACAAGAGATATTGGTATATATGATTATAGGTATTCAATTCGACTGCCTCTGGCTAACCCACAGGTTATCCAAGTCCATTTGAAAGCTCGCCTTCTCCGACTCACTGCCGCCGATTCGATTGCTCGCCAATAGCTGCAGCGTCTGCAGCAAACGATCCGAGAGCACATGCAACTGTCGCTCCATCTCATCAACGACATCCGCAGGCGCCTGTGCCGTATCCATCAGTGGAGCTAATCGCACCACCGCCTGACATACGGTTGCAAAATCTCTCAAGATCTCACCAACATTGGCGAGCTTCAGTTTGCGTGCCGCCTCATAGCAGCGACCGCTGCCATGATCAAGCGCCAGCTCCAGCGACAACAGATATGTCTGCGGTCGTGACCAGTGGGCGAAGACCTGAGCAAAGACAATGTGGGCGCCGCGTGTTGTTGCCAACAGCGCCAGGCACTCGAAGCACTGATCCAAAAACTGTTGCCATTCCGTGGTGGGCGTCTGCAAAAGCCAAAGTAGATTAATTAATGCATATACAATATATTGATATGTAGCTGAATGATAACTACTTTTCAAGTGATTCAGCAATGTAGAATTGAATGACATTTTTCTTGCGCTACTAAATATAATAAGACTTTTCGATCATCCTATAACGATAAATGTTATAAAGCTTATCTTGAGTAATGAGCTAAGAAGCTAAATTCAGGAATTGTGAGATGATTCAGTATTTTCTGCTCAGTAATAAAATTAAACTATGCTGGCTTCTATCGATCAATATAAATGTGTGTGCTTATAAAAAAATGCTCTAAATGTACGCTTGTGTGTCAGTTCAATGACTGTACTTAAATTATTATTTATTTGGGAACTCAATTTCAATCATAATCTATCAAGTTTTTGTTTAATTGGCTCACAAACGGCGCATGAGAATATATAATAGAATATTCCAATTGACAATTGGCTCAAAATCATTAGCTCAACAAAATCTACAACAATTTTAATCTAGATAAACTGTTCATGAATCACTCAGGAAACTTTGAGCCTCAACTTAAGCAGCAGCCAAATGCTCTCAAGTAAATCCTTTCTAGCTGAACCTCACTTAAATATATTCAATTTAGTTACGCACATCATCCTCCATTAGCTCATTGTCCAATAGCTCCAGTTCGTGCTTATTGATCTCAAACTGTGTGCGACGCATTATCTCATCGACTAGTTTGGTCATAATCTCGCCATGATGCACGCTCAATGGCGTTGGCTGATCCGCAATGTTCTTAATGATGGGCGTCCAGATATCCAATTTTTCGGTAAAGTCCAGAGCGCCATGCACTGTCAAAGCAGAAAAATAAAGTTAGACGTAAGAGAGAGAGAGAGAGAGAGAGATAGAGAGAGAGTGTGTGTGCTCACTCTGCGCTTACATTTGCTGGTACAGCGCAGGAGCTGATCGAGAAATGAGTCAAGCATTTCCGGTTCCAGCATCATTTTGCCCGCATATTTGGTGCTATACAAACGCAATAGCTCACGAAACTTATCGCTATACATTTCGCTTTGATGCTTGACGCTATTGTGCTGCTCGAGCAGGCCGCTCACTCCGTTCATTAGCGTGAAGGCAAAGGGTAGTGGCTTCTGTAGATAGAGCAGCTCATTGAGTACTGAGAGTGCACCCAGCGAGATGTTCTCGTTCGCCTGACGCCATTGCGATAAATCGAGTATGCTCATTAGGAAGTATTCAGAGATCAGATCGGTGCGTATCCAGGAGACCAAATGCTGCACACAGCTGAGCAGCTCCAGCACAGAGGAACTGCAAGAGCCAAAACGAAAAGCAGAAACAGTTAATAAAAGACTTTCAAATTGGGATATTCCCTAAGCTTATCTCTGGCTTTTAATACCTTACTCATATATTTTTATTGCTATTTGCATTTACTTTATTTAATGCGAAGCCTCTCCAGTATAAATTTCTTTTCAAATTCCTATAAAGCGTACAGCTGTGTTGAATCGTGGTAATTATAACTAATTCCAATAGGAATTTGTGTCGATATGGAATGTTTAGTAATGTAATTGGACTACTTTTATGATAGTGGACTAGAACTTGGAATATTTGTATAAAAATACAGCTTGATTAACTGGCAAAGGTGTTTTTTGTAAAACTAACTTATCAGACAAAAATTCCTATATTTAATCTACTCGAGATCTAAAAAGAAAACTGTAAAAACTAATCACTGCTTTAACTAAGCACCTGTTGCTGAAGGATAGACAAATTTTGAATTGAAGGAAATGTCCCTAATTAATTATTAAATTTGTCTATAAACTTACCTTAATTGGTTGTCATTTGGCAGCGCTGCGGTCAGACTGTAATCCATGTATGTGCTAGGTATGGACGTATGAATGTCTTTGCCATTGATGTAACACACGGCGATTAACAGATATTTGGTGAGCAGGTCCAAAACATCGGGTATACACATGGAAATGCTGCACAGAGCAAACACATATATATATATATGGGATAAATCAGGCGCAGAAAGAGCGAGCGAGAGAGAGAGAGGGGGGAATGGCATTTAACAGTTATTGCATGCTAGATTAAACACAATATTTCTTTAGCAATACTTCTTGAGCTGCGAACTTACCACGAGTGAAAGTATTGCTTCCATTCGCTGGTGAGGTCGCCACGATTGCTGACCACCTCCTCGGAGGTGACGCGCAGCAGATTGATGCCAAGATTAAATCGTGTCTTTGTTAGCTCCAAGCAATGCTGCATATAATTCGGATCCTGTTCAGGGAATTCTCTTTTACCAAGCAGCGCAATCAATTGGGCGAGCGTATCACGATGCCGGCGCGCGCCGGTGAGCACCACTAGCTGGGCATAGTTCTGCCATAGTGTCTCCCGCAGCAGCGTGCGATCGGCCGCCGTCAGCTGTGTCCATCGGCGCGTTATCGTATGCTCCAGCGTCGAGGTGCTGAAGAACCACAGGAATTGGTTTTCTGTGAAACTGTTGCTGGCGGTCGCAACGCGCAGGCACAGCTGCCAGGCCTCTGGCTGTGACTTGAACGCCAGCAAATTGGTCTCAATCTCACGTTTGCGTGCATTGCTCGTCGTCGGCTGGTAGAATTCATTCAGCAGCACCTCCACCGACGTCATCGATGCGGCATGCTGCACGGATGACGCATTTACATTATCATCACGGCTATTATGTATTCCACACTAGGGCCAATCAATCCGTTCACTTCTTCCCCTTTTCATGCATTTTTTTCCTTACTTTTCCATATTTTTATGCATATTATTTTTCTTATTTTTTTTAATACTCTTTTTGTCGTTTTTATTTTTTTATTATATTTTTTTTATTTATTTTTTCTTTTCTTTTTTTTTTTTTTTTGGGTACTTTCATCAGAGTGGTTGGCCTTAGCGGTGAGACTTACCATTTTGCAACCGTTTGCTGAGCGTATGTGCGATGTGTGTGTTTGGATTTTGTGCTTGGTGCTAAAGTTGATATGTGCTTGGTTTGCATTAGCAATTGTTTATCGTAAATTTCATGATTTTTATTTCAAATTTGTGTTTTTCTTTTTTATCAATTTTCTTTGTGTATATACGACTTGCACATATCGGCAGTGTTGCCAGTGCAATGTGAGCGTTGCCACATAGCTAGAATGTTATGCACTTAACAGAGCTGCTCCCACTTCAAAGGATTATATTGATATGCTGCTCGTAGTGTGGTAATCACAATTGAAATATATTAAACATTTGATTTCTATATTCGTGCAGAAAAGAATTTACCACTTTCGTTCCAAAAAAAAAAAAAAAAAACATTGCGATTATTCATCTGTTGATAACAATCATATGTCATGAGCGGCGTACCAGATTTGTCAGCAGGGACGATTTATGACCAGCTAATTTGAAATTTAACAGCTATCGAATATCACAATGGTATCGATTAATATTTACAGTTTGAGGTGAGCATAACAGCTGGAAAGCCGAAGACGACAGCTAGCTAGCAAGAAACGGGAGAAACTGAAAGAAAACGGATGAAGCGATAGCAAACGCAGTGAATTTCATAGATAATTAGATAATATAAAACAGTTGTCGCTGTCGGATAAATAGAAGAAAAAAAAAACCTCAACAGCAACCGTAAAATAATGCTCAGGCGTTTGGTGCATACAACAATGTGGATACGTATCGAAGCGTAAAAGTCAAAGGCGGCGCCAGCCATAGGAACAACACAACAATAAAACGGAGAAATCATAATAAAAGGTATCCCCCTCATGGCCAATCGAAATGCAAACATTTCTGTTAGCGAAATACCACAAATTGCACTGTAACTATTTATTAGCAAAAATTCTCGCAATTAAATATAACTTACGTGTGTTAGTGTGAGTGAGTGTGTGTGTGTGTGGGGGGGGGCTACCACACACAGATTGTAACAATAATAACAACATACGGTAATTGCAAAATGTCAGCCGTTTGGTATGGTCAGCTGCAGACATCGTTGCGCTCCTTTGTGAGAAATTCTAACTGTTGTTGTTACTGCTGGTATTGCTACTGTCTTCAAAATTTTGGACATTGTACGCCCAATATTGCTCTTACGTATGCACATTGAACATATACATATATATGTATATGCATAAATGCATACATATGTTTGTAGATGCATGTGTGTGTGTGTGTGTCTGCTCGTAGGCAGCCCTTGCAGTTTTGCGTTGCTCTCTGCTGGCGCTCTTTAACTACATTATCTTGTTCTCTCTCTCGCTCTCACTCGTTTGCTCCAAGTGTGTTTCGCACAAAGCCAAAATAGCCGTTGTAATTTGGTTTAGCATTTGTTATTTTTGCTTCTTCCTTTATTTTGTTGTTTTTGGCGTTTGGTTTCTATACTCAATAATTGCAGGCCCATCATTCGATATACTGGGACTACAGTTAGGTTTGCATGAAATTTTCAAAGCGTATGTGCATACATACATATACATATGTATGTATATGTATACTTGCATGTATTTGTATGTGAATGTGTATCCTTGCTATTATCTTTCTTTACTGTGGCGCCTACTCGGGTTCCGATATGCTGCTACGAATTGTTTAACTTCGGCCATAATTGTTATGAATAACTGTTATACAGAATGTGTCAATTCGAATTTCTTCGTTGCTTATTTACATATCTATACGTGTGTGTGTGTGTGTGTCTATGTTTTCTTGTTTTTGTCTGCTCTCCTTCTACTACGCACTTTGCTTTTGCATGCTTATTGCGTTGTGTTTATGATTTCTTTTCGTTTTTGCTTTTGCGTTTTAAATCTTATCAGCAACAGCAACGGAAATGTTACACGCACCAATACATTCGCAAAAACATGCACACATACGCCTGTATGCAGTGTGTATGTGTGTTGGCTTTGCGTCTGAAAGCTTTTACAAACATTTTGTTTATTTATTTTAATTTTATTTTTCTTCACCATTTGTAATTGTCGTTGGCCTTAGCCCATATTGGCCAACCCACCGTTAGCCCATATTATGCCTTAAGCCATCCTCCCCACACTTCGCATATGCCCTTCCTTCATTTTCGCTTGCCTCATTATGCACTTGGGTAGACTTTAATGCGCAGTCAATGACCGTGTGGCCTGAGGGCTGCGGTGTGTGTGCTTGGAGTGGTGGAGTGAAAGAGTAAGCACGAGTGAGGGGTAGAGGAGGTTTCTAAAGAGAGTGGTTAGTGTTTAGAGTAAACACCTTCTTAAAAATTCACAAATTGCTGCGTGCTTAGAAGAACTTTGTTTTGCATACAATTTTATACTACTGTGCCCGCCATACACACACACACACACACACACAGTGGCAGGCGTGTATGCATGTGAATGCGTTTGACCCCGTTAGTTTCACACTTAAATCAATTTCCCTTGCAGTTCGGTTGCCTAGCTTCAAATTTTAAGTCCATACTTTAGCTGGACTGGAACTGTGGAAGGTCTTTTATGTACGTGTGTGTGTGGGTGTGTGTGTATGTGAGTGAGGGGATTAGTGGAAAGTGGGGATACTCACTAAGTTGTGCGTCATGGCGAAATAAGCACGAAACGTTGGCAAATAAAGGGCATTGAGAGCTTCGGCGTTACCCGATTTTCTCATGCGCTTCGCAACTGTAAATGTGTGTGTGTGAGTGTGTCTGTGTTGCATTTAGCGTCGCGTATGCTTTACAGCTGCTGTCCTTGATTATAGCTTTTCTCTGCTTGGCAGAATCGTGGGGACTGGTTGCTGTTGTTGTTATTGTTGCTTCTTCTGTTTCGACTGACTCTTTCGCCTAATATTGTTTGCACAGTTTTGTTATTGTTGTTATTGCTGCTTGGCTTTGCTTTGGCTCTCGCTTTGTTAGTATGATTTTCTTTGTACATGTGCTTTGTGGGAGCCTCTCTCGCACGCGCTCTCCCTCTCTTACTTGCTCGTGTCTGCTCGCTAGCAGGTTAGCGCGTTACGTTCGCTCTCGCTCTGACGTTTGCATTAGCTTGGGCTGCTCTGTTTTATCTGCACTCTTTTTTATTCTCTCTCTCTCTCTCTCTCTGTCAGTCGCTTTGGCTCTGTTGTGCGCGAGTTCTCTCCCTCGCAGTCGCTGCCGCTGCCGCTGCCTCTGCCTCTGTCACTGCTTCTTATGCTGCTTTCAGATGTTTGTGTTCTGCTCGCTTCCAACTCTGTTCCCAGTTAATTTTCAGTAACTAGTTGAAGTAGACAACACAAAAAAAATATACATCTATCTGTATACAAAACAAGAGCAATATCAAATCGACGGCCAAAGGTGCACAAATAAAAAACCCCAGACAATAACAATTACGACTCCACAAGCAGCGCCACTAAAAACAACAAAACGGCAAAAAAAAATGCAATATAACAAAAAATAAATAAATAAATAAAACGAAAGACAAAGCGAAGCAACCGAAGAAGTAAAATAACAACACGAGTCTCTTATCTCTTTACATGTGTGCGTGTGCGTGTTTTTTGTTGAAATTGTTTTCAAAAAGTTTCGTAATTATCTGAAAATGCAATATAATACAAAAAAATGAAATAAAAAAAAAAATAAATAAAAACAAAAGCAGTCAGCTGCGTGTGTTTATGAGTGTGCGTGTATGTTTGTGTCTGTCAGTTGTTTTTGTGGTGTGTCCACAGAATATTGAGAGAAAGCATGCAGACAACAATTTAATTTTCATTTCATTTTCACATTAGCTTTCTTTGCTATTCTTCTTTCTGTTGAATTTTGCGTGATTTTAAATGTATTAATACATAATCAGAAATATATCCACATATACAAAGCCATCTGTATGCGTATGTATGTATGTGACAACATTATTAGACAGCCAACAACAAGCACAGCAAAAGAAGAAAGAGAAATAAAAACAACAATAACATGCTCATATGTATGGCTGCTGTTGCTGCTGCTGTTATTGTTGTTGTTGTTTTTGTTTTGAACGAAAATTGCAGCTGAGTGTCATTTGGTTAGTCGACACTGCGTTGTTGTTGTTGTTGTTTTTGATCTTCCATTAGACAGAGAGTGCGAGGGACAGAGAGAGCGCGCGAGAGCGTGGGCTTTACACCAACAGGCACACGCGCCCTCTCTCGCACACGCACACACATGCTCACACATGCTCAGCACACAGCTGAGACACAGCAACAACAAACAAAACATTGAATACTAATGCAAATAACAACAGTAAACTCCTCGCCCCACTTGTATGTGTGTATATGCGCATATGTATATGTATATATATCAGCACAACAAACGCGTACAGTGAAACTTGGCAAAACTCAATAGCAAAGCAACAAACTGACCAAAAACCATTTCCACTTGAATTGAAGAGCTTCACTGTAAGCGTAACCAGTGTGTACACAAACATCACCATCACAAGCACAAGGGAGACGGGAGAAACGACACACAGGGCCACACAGTTGGCAAGACAGAGTAGGCGAGCACGAATTGAATTAGCTCATCCAAAAGAGAGCAGCTTGTTGACCAGTGAACAGTGTGCGCTGACAGTTAACTGTCAGTTCGTTTTTCACTATTGTTTCCGTGCAGTTTCGTGTAAATTGAAATTAATAAATTTCAAAGCAGATACAGTGAATCCGCCAGCAGTGAAACAAATCCAATAACAGTTAATTTACAAATATCTGATTTGCTAAACGTATTAGTTTCATTTAAAATAAATATGTATAGATGTATTACATTTAATAGCTTTGGAAATAGTGAATACGAAACATTTTGTGCATCTGTTTGTGGATACAGAATATACTTAATGGCATCGTCATGGCGAAAGCTATTCTATAAATATTACTCATACGCAGTTGGTTGACTCAACGCGCTTAAGAAAAGAATAAAAAATTAGAAATACAAAATGTATATATACATATACATAGAAACATATACGCCATGCATACTAGACACAAAAGTTGCGTTTTACAATGGTTGTGCGCACTGTATGCTTGTCACGGGGGTTGCTGCTAACACTTCACTCTCTTTTTTTTTTGTCTCTTTTTTTCATATTCTTTTGCTCTCGTCCGCAAGTCTGCCAATAACATTAAACAGCTGAGCTTGTTTGGAAACAACAGCCGCCCATCCAGTGAGGCGAGTCAGCAACAAAATGGTCTGAATGGAGAGAGAGGGGTGTGCTGGTGATAGAGACAGATGACAAAACAATCAAAGCAAAACATTTTCAATTGTTGCCAAGAGCTGTGGGTGCGGGAATCAGTATTTAGTATTGGAAGGGCAAACAGTAAGCGAGCACGCAAATAGAATTGAAGCGCTTCCAATTCGAACCCTGGAAAGTATGCAAAAAAAGAAGAAATATATACATATATGTATAAATAAATAAAATAAAATAAACAGCAAATTCCGTTAATGCATGCTTGTCCTTGATGCCATACTCGTTTCTACTGGTGTTGCTTATGGAAACTGCAGCGCTCAGCAACCGCAGCCACCTTACACTCTATGCAATGATGTGTAAATAGAGTGTGTATGTATGCGCGTGTGTGTGTGCTTGTGTGTGGACAGGCAGGCGGGCAGACAGGAGAGCCCAGTGGCAGCGACGTCACACATTATTGTTGCTTCTAAAGCTTCAACTGCGCTGCTGACATAGTTTTCGTTTGAATTTAGGCTGTGCGAGCGAGATAGCCAATAACTTTTCTCTATGCTGGGCTCATTTGACCTACATTTGAGTGAAGACTTGGCTGCAGCAGCAACAGCAACAGCATCATCTCTCATGGTCAACCATGTTGGGATAGCATTGATAAGGATAACAAACTCACACATGCATAAATAACACTGATAATTGACATTTGATTTCATTTGCAGACGGACAGCAGCAGCAGCTGGAGCAACCTGGATCGCAACTCCGATTATTGTTTTGATGTGTGCCTTGGCCAGGGGAGCAGCAATACAGTCAAATAGCAATACTTCTAATAACAACATAGGCAATATAATCAACAGCAACAGCAAGCACTGTTACAAGAAAACTAGCAGCAACAATCACCGCTTCAGCCTTAGCGTATACAACGAGCGCACCGTGTCCTCAGTGTTATAGAACCCCATAGCCCCAACACAAAGAAAAAAGAAAAAGAAAAAACAAAGAAGCAACAAAATGTCATCTCCTAGCGCTGGTAAACGACGCATGGACAATGATGTCATCAAGCTAATCGAATCAAAACACGAGGTCACGATCCTTGGTGGCCTCAACGAATTCCATGTGAAGTTCTTCGGGCCAACGGGCACGCCCTACGAGGGCGGCGTTTGGAAGGTGCGCGTCTACCTGCCCGACAACTATCCATTCAAATCGCCAAGTATTGGATTTGTCAATAAGATCTATCATCCCAATATTGACGAATCATCGGGCACCGTTTGCCTGGATGTGATCAATCAAGCCTGGACAGCATTGTACGATCTATCGAATATATTTGAATCGTTCTTGCCACAACTGCTCACATATCCAAATCCAGTCGATCCATTAAATCGAGATGCGGCCGCCCTCTATCTGCACGAGCCGGAGGAGTATCATCGCAAGGTCGCCGACTATGTGCAGCGCTATGCGACCGAGGATGCGCTGCGAGCGGCGCAACAGGAGCGCGAGAGCAGTGACAGCGAGTCGAGCATGTCCGACTACAGCGAGGACGAGGCCCGTGATATGGAGTTATAATATCGGTTTAAATATATTATCGAAACCACTAAAACAATAGTAGCGGCAGCTCTATTAGCTGCTGTCTAGAATGCCTCGATTTGAACTAGATCAGATCGCCACGATATATAAAATACAATTGAACAACAAACACATACACACACACACACACACACACACACACACACATACACATATATATGTATCTATCTATATATATATATATGTAAACACATATAAAGAACGTGATTCGATGGATATACTTATAAATATATATGATCTAAAAACTTATAAATGTATATTAATCTGTAAGCAACAAAAAGTTTGAAACAATTCTTAGTAATATAGCAATTATGTAGTAGCTGACAAATCGAGTATAAAAACAAAAAGAAACAAAAGAAAAACAAGAAAAAAGGCAAACCGAAAGCAAAGAACGATAATAATTTTGAATGGACAAGAGTTACGATTGCATTGCAAATTCAATACATAACTTAGAGAAGAAGAAAAAAAAACAATGAAAAAAGTAAAATAAATATAAAAACAGACACACACAGATACATGATACATGTTATATATGATATATTATATATGTGTGTGCCGTCTTGACTATATAGTTGTATATACCCCACATATATATATATATATCCACAAAAAATATATATAGAAACATGGACAACTGTTTTCTTTGTCAGCTGTTTTTGGCTGTTGACACATTTAAGCAGAATCACCATACCGATGCACACCCAACTTCCGCCCACCTGTCACACGCCTCAAGCGCCCCTCTCCTCCATGCACACTCTTGACTATTTTTGAGCCAGAGGCGTTCGCCTTTGGCACGGATTCAATGCATTCAATCAAAGTGAACTTTCTTGTTTTTCATTTGAATTTTTAATTTTAACAATTTAATTTTTTAACTATGACGCAGCTCTTATTTGTTAAATGCTTAAATATAAACAAACAAAATGAAACTAATCTTAAGTTACAAAGTTGTTAATGTAAACTTTTATATATATACAGCCCCACACACATACATATGTCTATATATGTATATACATAAAACTAGGTTGCCAATTAATCGTGTGTTTCGACAAGCAAAAATCTATTATATATTTATTAAAATGATGAAAACGAAATTACCAATTTTTAAATTCTTTGTTTAAGCTAGTTAAACATTTCATTTCGAAAGCTCTCATGTGTCTTGTCCTTGTTTCTTTCTTTTTTAAGTTGTTATATCGGAAAGCTAAATTAAGTCTTAAAGAATTAATACAGAAACTGAAAACGAAAATAAACAAAAAAATTATAAATATACAAACAAAAACTAAAAAAACAAAAACAATTTAATAATGTTTAATGAAATGCGTAGAGTTGTGTATTCTAGTTAACTTAGAGAGTTCAATAATATAAAATAATAATAATAAAAAACAAAAACAAAAAATCGAAACAAAATACAGCAAATTCACGATTTTGCATATATGATATAAACAAATGTCAGATTAGCGCTGCACTTTTACTCATCTGTTATATGTACTCATTCACAATGGTTTTGTACAATGTCCGTCCGGCTGTACGTCATGCCCTCTGTCTGTCTATCCGACTACCCATCTGTATGAAGAGCTAGAGGAAATTTTGGAATATATTCCCTTTTAAAACCTCGCCCAATCCAATATGTGACTCAACAGAGCTAAGTAGCAAGCAATTACTTCAAATGTTAGAAACATGAAATTTTGAATATATCATTTAGGCAATTCAAGTTCAAAAATATATAATTTTATGCCCTTTAGGAAACACTATATTTTATTTAGGAAAATTTAAGTTAATGCAGATTTCTGCCTGACTCCGCCTGTCTACCAAAACAGATTCAATTGCTTTTGAATCGTGAATCGTTGGTCGGTAGTGCTCGACTGAAATAATCTTATTTGTTTTATTTTTTGGTTTTCCTATCCTCATCTGTGATCTCTCTTGCATAGAGATAAAGCTCGATGGAAAACCCTCTAGATATTTATTTGTTTTGCCTTTGTCATATGTGTTATATCTTGTATGGTGCAGCACTACCAAGTATTTTCGTGAGCTAACAGCTGTAGATTTTATGCCTTGTTCTGTTGTCGTCAAGATATCGCCTTCACATGCAATTTTAATACTTAATGCCATTTGGCAATCAGAGTTACCAATTAAAAATTTTTTTGGCTAACAGTTTTAGCTTGGGCTAATTAAAGATTGCAGCTTACTTTAATTCTGGACTAATTGTACAAAGAAACGCAAAGAAAAAGCTAACAGACATTGAGCAACTGTTATTTATTTTCTGTTAAAAAAAATATCATTGCTAATAAGAGATACGACAGATAATCGATCCGATTGCTCATATACTGTATTACGAATCAAAGAAAAAAAGTGGTTTAAATAGAAGTTATTTTTTTATAATTAAATCCACTCAATTAGCTGCACCAAGAAGCACGCCTAAGCTCCATATAATTTGGTCTTCCCAGTGGAAGTACGTAAATTTTTGCATTCATATTTTCATGATCTCTGTGCTGCTGTGGCTAGCTGTCTGTTAGTGTGGCACAGCTTTTCCGCACTTTGAAAAGTTATTGGGGAATATGAACTGGACAATCCGGTCCCAATTCACACAGCGAGATCCGACCCAAAATATCGAGTTCATTGAATGGCCGCCATACTACCCTGACCTTAATATCATAGAGAATGTCTGGGTGTCGTTGGTTAGGAATAGTTGTGCGTGCGAGTCCGGAAAACAACATAATGCAAAACAAGTAAGATAGCTGTGGTCGGGACTACACGACTAGGTTATACCCTGCAACCCAAACGATCTGCGTTTGTACTCCATAGCTTGTATATATGCCTAGACACTCAAAGCCCACGCAGTTATAATTGTACACGCAGATCTATATATATATATATATATATATATATGTATGTATGTAGTTATTTAAGCAGCAAAATGTGTAAACAAATCAAAATTTTCGACTAATAAAAACGTGTTGCCCGCAACATAAATGTTTGTCAAAATATAGGAAAAACAAAGCTAAGTGACATCGCCAGGAAGTGAAGCCACCAACTTCGCGTCAAAGCCTCTACCGACACAACCACTTTATGTTTGTAAAAACAGAAAAGAAATAAAATCTGACGACGGGAAGTGAGCCCACATCATCTAGCCGGCGCTTATGGCCCCTACCAGCACCGTTACATTACTACTTGAAAAGTGGAAGCCACTAGCTCTTACAGCTTCTGAGATATGGATAGGCGGACGGTTGAGTAGATGGATGGATAGATAGATAGATGGGGATATTGATAGATGGACGGACAGACAAATAGACAGATGGGCTGAGCGAATGGACGGACAGATGGGCGGACGGATGGACAGATGGATTGTCCTGACGGTCGAATAGACAGATAGACAATCGAATGGATGAACGGAGGGATAGACAGATGGACGGACGGACGGGTGGACATATGGACGGACGGACGGTCGAATAGACAGATAGACGGTCGAATGGATGAACGGAGGGATAGACAGATGGACGGACGGACGGGTGGACATATGGACGGACGGACGGACGGATGGACAGATGGACGGATGGACGGACGGATGGAAAAATGGATAGACGGACGTATAGAGAGATACTCGGACGAATGGATGAGCTAGCGGATGCAGAGTAGAACGGATGGAAGGCCAGATGGACGAAGGGACAGATGAATGCACAGATGGACAGACAAGAGACTTGATCGACGGATAGACGGATGGACGAACAGACAGACTGACGGACGAATGGATAGACAGGCGGAAGATAGACTGATTGAACGGATAGAACAGAGCTAGATCGACTCAATTCGTCATCCTGATCAAGAATATATACATACGATAAGGTGTCTGCCACGCCTTCATCTGTCTGTTACATCCATAAAAAAAAAAAAACCATTATACCCTGATATCCCATGTTCAATGGGTTCAGGGTATACAGAGGGGGCGCTAACCTAACGACGCACTGTATATATATATAAATATATGTACATATACATATATCTGTACATATATAAGCTGTAAGCTGTAAACTTGGCTTACAGTACTTAACAGCGAAAAGACATTCACTTCGTTTCAGTTGTTTTTCGTGCGTGAGCGAGATTGGTTGCTGCTGTTTGCCGGAGGCATTGTAGCAGAAAGCGAAAAGCGATTCATAAATCTAACTCTACAAGTACATATTATGTGCATATAGCCAGCCAACCAGTTTCGCATATATAAGCTATGAAATCGAGTTATTTACCAATTATTATTTTGCTTTCGATCGTTGGCCTTCGATACAATTCGATTTGTGTCAATGCTGCAAACGCGGATCAAACTCGCCCAAGCAAACGTTTCAAGCTCCAAAGCCCAGCAGAGCCAGATGATAAACGAAATAGTAATCTATTTCAAGTTGTCAACGAGTGGAAATATATAGACTTCGAGTATCCCACATTTGTCGAAAGACAATTGGCGATCAAAAATGGGTAATTAGCCAATGGAAAACTGTTATGAAATTTTTAATTGGCCAGAGTTCCTCAATAATACATACATATATGTATGTATTGTGCTATAAATGATTGATTGATTAAATTGGTCTTGTGAACGCTCCAAAAACAAGTGAACAAACACATTGGATTGCAATTGCAAGAGTTGTGAAGTCTGTGTATGGGAGGCTTTGGTTAATGTGCGATCAATCTGTGAAAGACTTGGTTTAGGGTGATCGATCTTCAGGAGACTTGGCTTGGTGTGAGATCAATTTCCAGGAGAGACTTGGTTTGGCGTGAGATTAATCTATGAGAGACTTGGTTTAGGGTTAGATCAATCTGTGAGAGACTTGGTTTAGGATGAGATCGATCTTCGGGAGACTTGGTTTAGCGTGAGATCAATCTATGAGAGACTTGGTTTAGGGTGAGATCGATCTTCGGAAGACTTGGCTTGGTATGATATCAATTTCCAGGAGGCTTGCCTTATTGTGAAATAGAGTTTCGAGAGACTTGGTTTAGCGTGAGATCAATCTGTGAGAGACTTGGTTTAGGGTGAGATCAATCTCTTGGAGACTTCTTCGGCAAATCTCTGAGCAAATCGCATATTCTATAGTCGAGGTAGTTTAGTGCTGAAAATATTATTTATTCTTCACAAGTTTGCAATAATTTATGTTCTTTGTGTCTCGCTAGGGTAAGATCGTTTTGAGAGCGGTAGACTATTCCAACAAGGGATTTGACTTGATAAGCTTTTCAAGAAAATCGAAGTTTATTTTCGTGCTTAATACACAGTAAGTTTGAGAGGATGGCTGTCATGTGCGCTATAGGGAGACGAACCTGAACGAATGACCAAGCTGAGGACTATGGCTCTACCCAGTCAGGCTAACTCAGGATGACAAACATGACATGACATGACATGAAAGCTGGCTCAAAGTATTTTTTTTTATTAACTCAAATTAAGATAGCTTTGCACTCAAAACTTGGTATAATGTAGCCTTATCTATTGGCGTATAAGAGCAAATGCTGAGTGGTTTGATTGCGTAGTTACCTTGCATAGCAAAGCTTTAAGTGAGATTTAATGTACATTCAAAAGCTTAAAGTGGCTTGATTGCGCAGTTAGCTTACTAATTAAGCTCCAAGTAGCATGATTCTGACGTTGCCACGCTTGCAAAGCTCTGAAAGTAATGAGCATGAGGAATTAAGCTAAAGAGTGGTTTAATCTTAGTCTTGCCAGTTTATAGATTTTCTTAAACTCTTATCTGCATCATATTGGGCTATTCTGATTGCAACTATATATAGCTTACAGCTGAGATGCTTAAACTTCAGCGATCTATGCTGAACATGAGCATCACTCTATGGCCATTTTATTTATGAATATTTTTTTTCGCTCCTTCCTTTGACATTATATCTAGATGCTCAATATTTTTCAGAGAAATAGTGGTTCCAAGATTCGGTTGTCTATCACGATCATTACGGATCTACATTCATGCTAGTTATTGTTACATCTTGATGCATATGCTCGATCTAGCTACTCACGTTGAAGGCATTTGCAGAAAGTTATCTGAGCGACATTTTTAAGAACTTCCAGCTTCATTATTTACTATCTTTATATATTTATATATTTCATTAATATTTTTATTGTATTTATATTTATAATTTTTTCTTCCAACTCTAGTGACTTTATACTGAAAAATAACTTGCCATTAGGCATTGATGTGTTTAATAATCGGCTGTTCATCACAACACCGCGCTGGAAGGATGGTGTGCCGGCTAGCCTGGTCACTGTGACATATCCGACGAAGGAGATTAGTCCAGCGGTCAGGCCATATCCATCGTGGCAGGCACACAGCAGCCCTTACAATCCGGACTGCTCGAAGCTGATATCCGTCTATCGCACCGCAGTCGATGTCCAGTGCAATCGACTGTGGGCCATCGATTCGGGCATCGTGAATGCTACGGTCAAACTGAATCAAATTTGTCCACCCAAAATTGTGGCCTTCGATTTGAGCACGGATGAAATGATTGTGCGCTATCAACTGCCCGCATCACAGATCAAAGAGGACTCGTTGCACTCGAATATTGCCGTGGATATACGGAATGGCGACTGCTTGGATGCCCATGTCTTTGTCACGGACGTCTGGAGATTCGGCATCGTTGTCTATAGCTTGGCAAAGAACCGCAGCTGGCGCGTGACTAATTACAATTTCTCGCCCAATCCTTTGGCATCGGACTTTAATGTCTACGGCTTGAACTTCCAGTGGCTGGACGGTGTGTTCGGCATGAGTTTATCGAATGGACCTAGGAGCTCTGATCGAGTGCTATATTTCCATCCAATGGCGAGCTATAAGGTAGGTTGGCTATAGTAATTGTCGTTAACAGCTCTTGATATTTTATAATTCTGCATTTGCTTGTTAGGAATTCATGGTGTCTACAGATCTATTGCTAAATGAATCCCTTTGGACCGACGGCACTGTGGACACATCGAAGATGTTCGTTTCCATCGGCGATCGGGGCTTCGATGGTCAATCTTCCACATCGGGCATTGCTCGCAACGGCGTCATGTTCTTTACCCAAGTACATCGCGATAATGTTGGGTGCTGGGACACCAGTAAACCCTATACCCGATCCAATTTGGGCATGCTGCTTGACCCAACGGAAAATTCAACTTTGATTCAATTTCCCAATGATCTCAAAGTTGATCATGAGCCAAGGCAAGGCGTTTGGGTGATGAGCAATCGCTTGCCCATTTACTTGTACAGTCAACTCGACTATAGCGATATCAATTTTCGTATTCTAAGAGCCGATGTCGATGGCATTATTGAATCGACCATCTGTAATCCCTTGCTCGAATCAGTCACAAAGTCAGAAAGATTAGCCGTTGTCTCCATAGAAGAAGGTCAATGTTACTAACTGATAATAAATATTGAATTCAAGAAAAACTCACATGGATATCAAAATAAATATAACAAAAAAACTTTGAAATGAACTTACCAAGGAACTGATCAAAGACGATTGACTGCTATATAACGATACAGCTGAGATATACTAAGACATTACCAACGTAGGTCTATATATGTATAAGGATCTACACAGCTTCGATCTAACCTCAAACGAATTCACATCAGTTTCTACATAACCTTAAATATCGCGTGCCATTCGATATTTTATTTAATGCATTACTTAACGAGTTTGACCGAAACTTTCAGTTTATGCTCAAGATAGTTCTAATAGCTTTTGTGAGCGATGTGGACAGTCGTATGGACGGGATTTTTTTTTAAACCATATTTAATGCCTAAGCTTAATAGTTTTTTTTTTTTTTTTATGTTTATGTAGCAATAAATTTGCAGACTAGCAAGAGTTGGTAAAGTCTATATGATTTTGTGCAAATTATTGAATAGGATTTAGCTCAAATTTATTTAATGGCAAATCGAAATGTTCTACTCTGAACCTTCTAGGTGCCTTTCATGGAAGCACAGCTTTATTGTACTACTAATTGTGGTATATACTAAACTACTACTACTACTACTACTACTACTATTTTTAGTAGTAGCTACTAAGCAGTTTTCTCTTAATGGCCCCCCCTTTCAACCTAACCTATAATCGGATTTGAGTTGTGAGAGACGTCACGATGCTTCGCCGCCTTCCCCCATGCGATGTTTTGTCAATAAAAAAACAAGTTAGAACTTTGTGGACTAATGGAACTGACTGCGTAACACTCGTTCGTACGGCCAGTAGCTCTAATATGATGAAGCTGGCCTTGCATGATTAAGCATGAGAGTTGCATATCAAAATTTTAGTTTAAGCTCAATAGTTGAAAACTAATTTGAAACTTGTCTTTATATATATATATATATCATATATACAATTTTAGGTTGAGTCTATAGAAGAGTTTTGTAACGAAATTTAGATGCCAAATTTGAGCAAATAGATCCTGCAACGC
Organism: Drosophila buzzatii; assembly: GCA_035045845.1. NCBI lineage: Eukaryota > Metazoa > Arthropoda > Insecta > Diptera > Drosophilidae > Drosophila > Drosophila buzzatii. The sequence goes on along the minus strand of JAWNOS010000596.1, from coordinate 5,447,039 downwards.
CTACAGGAAGTATATATATATATATGAATATCCTTAATATAATAGAACCCTATTTTGCATGCCTCTGACATAAGACTCTTTAATTGATATATAGAAGCAGTCAATAGCAATTCCATAGCCAAATTGAGCTGTCTAACTTTTGCCAATATTGCCCACAGTGGGCGTAAGGGAAAACTCTAAACAATTCATCAGACGAGGACCATGCCTCTGCTATACAGGTTCCTACTACTCCCATGCTATGCCCACAGATAAATAGCCAGACTGTCAGCAATTACAACCAATATGCTCATCTTAATTGGACTGGACGTGTATAAGAGCCCCAGTGAAAGGCGACCTACCTTATGGCTAACTGACAATGTGGTTTTGTCAACACATTTCAGCGTTTCGCCTTGGAAACTTGAGTTTGTTGATTGCCTCAAGAAGTTTGTTCCTTCTCATAGGGCTTTTGTTGTTCTTGTTATTGTTGTATTCTGAGTATTTTTACCATTGTTTCGCGTCTCAAGGAACTCGAGGAATTCGCAAGTTTTTCAACAAGCAGCAACAGCAGCAGCAATAGGACACCAACTGCAATGGGTAAGAAAACTTTAGAGTTCTATTAAAAAAAAAATATATATATATATATATATAATAATAATAAAAACAAAGAAACTCCAATTAAGTGCGACGGTTGAAAAAAAAAAGTTTCGAGTTCAAAAAGAAAACAAGAAACTTGTCTCAAAGTGCATTTTGTGAGGTTATGTCTGTCGTTATAGATAGGCATAGATATCTGGCTTCTGGCAAACAGAACGCAACGCAACGCACCTCAGCTTCTGTTTATGCTGCTCCCACGAAAGGACACGCTGTGCCAAGTGCGAGCCAAGAAGTTTCGTAATCGTAGGACCAATACAAAAGGGTTACCCCCAGCCCGGAAGCTAATAGATAATAAAGTGTGAATATGTTATAGATATTTGTGTGGCTCCGTGTGTGTGTTTTAGAGATGAGCTCGTGTCGTTACACGCATGAACTACAATGAGCCAGAACAATGCACATTTGTTATTCAAATCTCAGGCATTTCGTTTTAGGGTCGTTTTTGATTTGCATATTGGTTTGGCTTAGTTACGATTTGGTTTCGATTAGGGTTCAACTTGGATGCGGTTCGGGCTTGCTAAGCTTCTTAGTTCATGTATCGATTCAGGTTACAATTTGTATATGGTTTCGAGTACAATTCGTTTTTCATTTTGCTCGTCAGTTTGTGGATCGTATCGGTTCGACTGGGATTCTGTTTTCGAATTGAAAATGGGTTTAGCTTATATATGTATTGGTTTTCGCTTTTCATTCTTGACTCGGTTTGGACCTTCATTTTTTTCGGATCTAATGCAATGTTGCTTTGATTTTTATTAACAAAAATTGTTTACTATTTATTTATCAATTTTTTAATGTTTTTTTTTTAATTCCATGTCGTTCCACCTAAGCCTCGCTTCGTTTTGGGTTCAATTAAAAATTCAGATCTCTAAACGATAAGACGGAAGTTGGTTACGAAGTTGCTCGATTTAGTGTCTGGTTTCCAGTCGAATACGTTTTGGATTTTCAGTGCACTGAGATTTATATTTGATTCGATTATCTTCAGGTTTTTGCCCTTGTCTAAAGGCAAATTTAGCTTTGGCTTAGATTGAGATTAAGAGACTTAATTAGTTTTCCTTTAAAGGGATTGATGGGCATGAACTGGTTCATTAAATAGTCTTAAACCGCATGTTTTCTCATTTTCTGAAGCTCACGAAATTTGCTCGTGTCACGCAGCAAAAATCAGCTCTAGTGCTCACATACTTTCAGTATAAAGCAATATATATTTATACACTATGTATGTCTGCATGTGTCTTTGGGTCTATGTACATTCACTTGGCATTCGGTTTGCCCCATTTTGTTTGATTGTTGTTTGGGGCAACGGCGAATTGCAGAAATTATGTGGGAATTACGTGCTAGGCTGACGGCATGTCAACTGGCCCATGCGCCGCCATGATTCGCCCCGCCCACTTGGCCCATTTCGTTGCATACTTTTATGGGCAGTCGAACATGCTCACACATTCCATTGGTATACATACAGCTATAGCTATATATACATACATATATTTACATGTATATGCATGTCTCTTGATATAGACTTGTTTTCGCAATTGTACGTAGCACTAATAAAATTAAAGTACCCATCAAAGCGACATGAAAAACAAACAGAACTGAGAAGTTAATAACAATTGGCCACTGAGCAGGGGCTAAAGATTGAGCAAGGGTTAAAGGGCTGCAGTGTGGTGTCGGCTGAAGCAGTCTACATGCAGCACGTTACGCTACTAGTTTATAAATACTATAGTGTGTGTGTGTGTGTCTGTGTGTAGACATAGACATCTAGCTATCTAGCTATCTAGCTATCTAGCTATCTAGCTATCTAGCTATCTTGCCCATGCAATTACCGTCCTCTCGCAATGGGTTAACTTTTGTGTGGCGAAAATGTTTGATTGAGTACACTGAGAGAAATAAATGTTAGCTACTAAATATGTGCAAAAGATTTGCTACGTTTGCAAGCTTTATTCATAATATCTGTTTAAAGAAGAAGTAAAGACGAGTATATTCATTTCAGTTTCTTCAATCTCTGAGTCATTGACTCTCTGTCATATATTCAAGTTCGTCTGATAAATTGTTCAGACCTTATCTAGATTATACAAAATTCTTATTTTTTCTTATTCTCAGCCTAAGAATTTAGCCGTCAAATTCCAGTTGAATTCGAATGCTATATAACAAGCAAAAAGTCTTTTAGTACCATAAAGGGCTTGACAAATCGGTTAATACTATATTAAATATATATATTTTGTATATACCAAAGAAAATGCATTTATGTACGCCCAGTCAAGGCATGGCAAATCCGTAAATATTCTATATCTTACGCTTCGTAAGAGCGAGGCCAAATCGACGCAACAATTTATATAGCATTTTATAGCTGTTAGGCAAGCATGATACTGTTTAGCAATTGAATCACTTTGGAGCAACAGATAGGTCAATAAAGATAACCCGATATAGATATATTCTTTGCCCAAGTTCAGCGCGATAATGTTGGGTGTTGGGACACCAGTAAACCCTATACACGATTCAATTTGAGCATGCTGCTTGAGTGAAAAATCTTCAGTTTTCGATGAATCTCATGATGCACTATGAATTTTCTCACAGTGCATATTGTCTTGTAGTTGATTTATGAGCGATATGCGAACATCAAATATTTTTATACAGTTTTGGTGGCAATTTACATGCATATTGGCCTTTTCTTAGGCGCTGCCCAACTCCAGTCGAATAATTGAAAGGGAGCTCCGTAAGAGGTAGAGTCCTAAGGCTTACTATAGGGTGTTTGTATCTCTGCGTGTCGATGGCGTCGACTGTCAAGAATTGATTTGACTTTGACACATGAAGCACAAATAGTACAAACACTCACTCACACAGAGAAAGAGAGCTCGGTGTGCGCCCTAATGATATGTGCTAGCAAAAATGTTGTTTGGCAGGCAAGGCGGGTGCCGCGAAGGGTCGCTCCCCGACACCGACACCCAAGAATGGAACTGGAGCTGGGGTAACAAATGGCACGCAGCCAACAAATGCAGCGGCGCCAACAGCAGCAACAGCAGGAGCAACAACAGCAGCTGCGACAGCAGCAACTGGCGCTGGTGGGGCAGGAGGTGGGGCCTGCAGATCCACGCTACATGCGAACAAAACGATTCTGAAAACAGTTTCGGTATTCCTTGCCAGCGGCAAACGAAACTCGAACAACCAGTCGAAGGCCGCAGCGGCTGCCCTGCAGAACAAACGGCTACAGCGACAGCGTAAAATGGACGAATTGAGCGGCAAAATCAATCCCAAGCTGTTGGACAGTCTGCGCAAGAAGACACGCTTTACAAAGTGAGTAGCAGTTGAGCCTTGTACTGATGAAAGCAACCAGGAAGTAGCCAGGGAGAGGCAGAGACTCCAAAGCTTCAGGGTCAGCAGTGATAAAGATAGTCCCTATGAGGGGACTTACTTACTTACTTCAAGGTCTACTGCGTAGGTACTGAGATCTAGTGAGTTCTAGAGTGTGTTTAGAACTATCTCAAGCAGGGATAAGCCAAGAAGCTAACAGTGCTTGAAGTAGTCTAGTCTACATTGGATTATCTAAAATTATCTCATTCAAGAGAGTTGCTTTAACTTGTTATATGTCAGGGTCACTCGGCTCAAAGAGACAAAAAGAGAAGGCTAAGTCTAGAAGCTTCCCTCCGTCTGGTATACAAAGTTAACAATAACAACAGTTGTCTTCCTGAAGTGTCTGTAGGGTTGAAGTTCGTATAGGACTGTTGGGGACTAATGGGATAGTGCTAGAAATTCATATGAATAAAACATGAATCAGTAAGTTTATAAAGTCTAGAGGTAGAGAGCTAAGAACTTAAGATCCTTTGACATGGATAATACCAGCTTGATAACGCAATTCAAACAAGATATCCAGGCTAAACAAGGGAATTAGAATATTTGAGGCACTCTCAGACTAAAATAATAGCTTTAAAACTGAGATATTTTTGTATTATGTATAAGAAATACAATAGATAGGCTTAGAGTTCTCAAAGAACTTAGGTCAATTCATGAAAACTGACTAAGCTATATCTAATTCCGATTGAATCATGTATATTTGCCTACATTCTCAACAGAGACGAACTGGATGCGCTATGCCGTATCTATCGCAAGTTGGTATCGAATTGTCAGTATGCGGCCAAGACCCTAGCCTCGGGCCCCTCTAGCGCGGCCATAGCCAAGCCGCACGCTGCTGTAGAGGTGAGCTAACTAATCATAGAACCATTGGCCAATTGTTATCTCTATTCTCTTATATTCCTTGCCCACAGGGTATCGATCGCATCGTATTCCGTGAACTGCTGCATAGCACCTTCGACATAGTCACCGAGGAGATACTCATGGAACGCATCTTCTGCAGCTGGGACAAGGCACATGAGGGTTTGCCACTGCGGCTCGAAGGCTGGCTGATTGGACTCTCCACGTTTCTGCGAGGGACTCCGGCGGAACGTGCGGCCTTTTGCTTTAGAGTTTACGACCTGAATACGGATGGATTTATAACCAAAGACGAAATGTTTACGTTGCTGCGGAATTGTCTCATCAAACAGCCGCAAGACGAGGATCCAGACGAGGGTGTTAAGGACCTTGTGGAAATTGTGCTTAAGAAATTCGATGTGGATAAGGATGGCAAGGTACGTAGAGGGCCATAATATTGTATACTCCAGTAGTTAACCCTTCTCTTTCAACAGGTCTCTCTAGATGACTTCATGACGACAGTTACAGCTGAGCCGCTGCTAATCGAGGCCTTTGGACAGTGCTTGCCCACCGATAGCGCCGTCGTCTCCTTCTTCTCCACACTTCAAGTCTAGATATTTCTAATAATATACACATCTATTGTTTGAGCAAATAAAACCGTTGAAATATTTGTTTGTTTGTGTATTTTTAATTGAACGTCAATTGAACTAATTTTCGACAAAACAAATAGATTAACTTATGAACTTGATCTTGAGTTCATAACTGATGAGTCACGCTGAATATGAAATAAGTGTCCAGGTCTAAAGCGATACCTGGCCCATAAATAGCGATTATTTTAGATTGCAGTAGTTAATCTCATAATAACAGTTCTTGTCATATGATTATGAACAATGAAGAAGGGAAGAAAAGTTGAGGCCTCTTAGATAATTTTGTGTGGGTCAATTAATTAGTTAATCAGTTAATCCATCAGGCAGTCAATCAAGCATTCTCTTAGTCAGTTCAGCAATCAGCCAATCTCTCAATCTGTCAAGCAGAGATTAGATAAATGATTGATAATTGAGTGACTAATTAACTCATTGACTGACTGAGTTCCTTCAATCTGTCAATTATCATGTCAGTCAATCAGTCAGTGGATTAACTGGTCAACGATTCAATCAGTCAGTCAATCAGTCCACTAATCGTTCATTCCCATATTCCTTCTATTCATCATTCAATTCAATCCCTCTATGAATCAATCAGTCAGTCAGTAGTTCATCAATTCAGTTAATCAGATATTAAGTTCAATCTTTCAGTTTGTCAAACAGTCATTCAATCATCAATACATATTATGAATAAATATCTACTTAAGCACATTCCTCAATTTACTTTCAAGTCAGTTTCTAATCGAGTGACCTGCACTGTCCGCATGCGCACACGAACACAAGTGGCACTGCTTCGCCTTGGCAGTCACGATGATAATGCGCGCTCATAGCTAGTAGATCTAATTCGAAGTGACCGTTAGAAACCGTCAATCAGGCATTGCTAAAGTGTCGATTAGCAGTTAGCAAAGGTCGTCTACATTGTGCGTGCTCCTGACCCAAATACCCAGCTGGAAGTCTGACTCGAATTGAAATGATCCGCCCACCACTGTAGAGCGACTTGCTCGACTTGAGATATACGGAAATTGTTGAATATCTATATATCTATGAATCTATGTATCAATGTATCTATGTATCTATGTATCTATGTATCTATGTATCTATGTATCTATGTATCTATGCATCTATGCATCTATGTATCTATGTATCTTTCTCTGCTGATCAACAAAAGATAGTATATTGAACACATTCTGACTTATTAGACGTGAGAGTTAAATATATATTCATTTAAACGTCAAGTTAAAGCAATATAAAGCTGTCAACATTTCATGTGTTCAGTTGATCAATTGGTTCAGTGTGCAGGCAGAGGCGACGCTTTTACAACTTAAGCTAAATTATTCGATTAGCTGTGTTCACAGACAGACAGTCAGACAGACAATCCGACAGACAGACAGACAGTCGGATAGATAGACCGATAGACAGGCAGATGTTGCTGACACCCAGTATATGAACGGTTGACAACCGGTTGCCAACTGGCAGTTGCCCGTTTCGGTTGCACTTGGACTCAGATTGCAAATTGCAAATTGCATAAACTAATGCAACAACAACAAGAAAACAAAAACAAAAGATCCAAAGCTTAGGCGAACCGGAATGGGAATCAGACTGAGCGCAACATACAAATATGTATGTACAATAATATCTAATCATACTCATATGCTTATTCGCTTGCCTATATGTAACCTGACACACATTGAGTCTCTCGTGCAAGGCCACCTAACATCCAGTTTTTCAGTATACAATCTGAAAATCTCGTTTTCACTCTTCCAAACATAAAATACTATCAAATACTACTCGAACAGCCATTGAATAACATCTATATGCGCGCTCGATCGCTCAACTCTCGCGCCAGCTCATTGCTAGCCAGATCTAATTATACAATCGCAGATTAAATTGCAGATTAGATATGTAGTTAAGAATTTGCTAAGTATAATACCATATCCTATAAAATTTTCCGTTATTCACATTCCACAGTCACTTACTTCTCCCCATACGATAGTTCTGTTAATGTCAGCCAAGCGTAACTGGATAGCTTATCACACTTTATGCATTATATCAATTGACTCAAAGTTGGCTTTTTTATTGATTTACCGTGACGACTACGTAACGCCCCAATGCATATGATACAATAATATAAACAAAGTGCAAGTCTCTAGTATTTGGGGACGGGGACGAGTTTGGAGCCGGCATCTGAAATGTAACAAAAATCGAAATTGTATTAAAATAGTATCTACATATATATATGCAGAAGAGTTGGAAACTCTAACTCTAAAGATGAACGAGATATAATTTTATAACTGATTCTCTATAAATGTAAATCGATAACTCTGAAACGGAAATAGTTATCGATTTTCTGAAACAAACTCCTAAACCGCGAGAAATACGCGGACCTAACAAAAAATGAATGAAGTCTCTAGCTCTTATAATTTCCGAGATAGACGCGTTCATACATACGGACGGACAGACGGACATGGCTATATAAACTTTTCTTGTCTCGCTGATCAAGAATATATATACTTTATGGCCCCTGCCACGCCTCCTTCTGCCTGTTACATACTTTTAACAAATCCATTATACCTTTCCAATGGGCCAGGGTAGACAAAACAGATAAGATAACTGCAAAATGCACACCCTGTAATGCTAAGATTTGAATAAGAATAGCCATGGGTAGTGTCGCAATACCCTGTAATGTCAGATAAACTAATATTTTATATTCATCGACTGGAAATTATCTAAAAATTTATTATATTAAGATAAGTGTAAACTACGCATTATTTATTTATTTATTTAAAAATTAAATCGACTGACTAAATAATAAACTTAAACTAATATATATACAAAGTGCTTTGCTATAGTTCTTCCTATCTATTAAGGTATTGAGATACCTTTCCCTATCTCTATATACTTGGCAGTTGCAAGGAAAGACATTATTATACATACATACATATGCGTTTATCTATCCGTATCTTTAATTATGTATGTCTGATATATGTCGCAAAAGTTTTATCAATATTGCTATCTGTAATTCTATATTTATGCATTGTTGTGCAGTTCATGTTGATCTTGAGATATCTTTTTCTATATACATACATAGGTATATACTCGTAACTCTATGATTCTCAATAGTTTTCTTTATCTTTGTTTATATCAATGCATATTTATAGCAATACATACCATATCTAAAAAAAAAAAATACAATTCTGAACATTTGTTTTGTGTCATGTTCGCTTTGCTACGTATGCATCTATCCCTCTGTCCGCCTGTCCGCCTGTCCGTCCGTCTGCCTGCCCATATGCTGCTAGCTGACGCTGGTGATCAGAAATTTGAAACATATACTACTACCGATATGCCCACTTGAGGCGTGTCAAATCGGAAAATACTATTTAGGGTACCTACGAAACGGTATTATTTAAAGTGCTGGAAACTTCGAATGTATATGGAAACTCATTTCTGGAAAAACTCTGTTTGTATTTTTAGCGATAAAAATGCACAATAATCTAGATAAAGGGCCCAGAAACATATGTGAATGCAACTAAAACTGAGCAGTGAATGTGTGTGCGGGTGAGTGAGTGTGAGTGAATGTAAGCGTAAGTGTATGTATGTATGTATGTGTCTCGGTCTATATGTGTCTGCACCTAACAACACGAGTCAAATCCAAAATATAGTCCCTCGTTGTTTATAAATATTACTGCATGAATATAATTATCGGACGCTGATTAACACACGCACATACACACAAACACACACATACACACAAACACACACAAACACACACAAACACACACAGACACACACACACACTCTCCACACACTCACTTGACGGCACTCAGTTTAGCGATCTGCCCAGCTTTCCACTCAACGCTCAAATCTCGCGCTACCGCTCTCTCACACTCTAGCTCTCTCACTCTCCCCCACTAGTTCTATATAGATCAAAACGTTGTAGGGTTGGCGGCAGAACGGAACGGTACAGCGAAATGTTTATAGAACAAGCTCTCCCATGCTGCTTGTGTATGAGTGAGTGTGAATGTGAGTGTTTTTTTTTTTTTTTTTTGAAAATACATAATCACTCATACGACCTGCCGGCATGTCGCATTGCGTACTGTTTACTTCTGTGGGAATTCAGTTCGAATTCGTTAACAGGCGCTAACGGTTTGGGTGCCCGAAGCGAAATAAAAGCAACAGCAAACAAACACCCAAGAGATCCTTAAACAACAACAAAAATGTCCATACAAAGGTTAGTAAAAAACAAACAAAAAATAAATAAAAATAAATAAATAAAAAAAATAATCAAGATGCTCAGCGATAAGAAGTGTGAGTGAAAACAAAATGCAACAACAAAAACAAAGCCAAAAAAAAAATAATAATAAAAATAATGAAAAAATGAAAAATAAATTTATGAACTAGTTAGCAACAGCTTGAAAAAAATTAAAAATCGTAATCTCATTGGCAAGTGTGCTACATATAAAAAGAACGAAAAGAACTAAATAAAAAAAAAATAAGTAAAAACTTTTTTTTATTTTTATAATATGGCTCGTATGACACGTAATGTGAATGTTCTATTAGTTCTTTCTTTCATTAGATAAGGTCCGTTTGTTACTCTGACCCCAACAATCGAACTTTAGTTTTTTTTTTTGTGTTATCTGTGAAGTGTAGCAGTTGCTAGAGATTATTATTGGAAATGAATAGTCGAGCAATTAGCTGACTCTTAACTCCGCCCTAAAAACATGTATATATATGTATGTACTTGGTCCAATAAAAAAAAAAAAAAAGACAACAAATAAATGAAAGCTAGAAGCTAGTCGAACCGGCTGTCATTTCAATTGGTAGTCAATATTTTTTATGACACTGTTATTAGGCGCAACCTTTGAAACGCCTTAGCATCTATCACCCTAACAAAGTATTAGCCGTTAAATGGCTCATCTTAAAATCTAACAACTAAGTCAAATAGATGTAATTATTGAACTAGCATGTGCAACTAATTGATGGTATTACTGCAGCAAAGCATTCTTTATACTATTGTAATCAGGCTCTAATATAGATATACTTAGATGGTTTCCCACATATTAACAAAAAAAGATCATATATATAACTATAAAATTAATGAAATAGAAAATGAAAATGCATTTTTTAAATAGAAATTTATTAAAGATATTTTTTTTTCTTTTTTGGAATTTATGGAAAAATAAAACTTAACAAAACTTCTCACTTCAAAATATCCCTAAAACTTCAAGCAAATTATATATCATATATAACTTTGTAATATCATTACCAAAACTGATATTATAGCACAATTTTCATATATATGCATAATACGACTATTGTTATATATACTCGTATTATCGGGATCGATCAATACAACTTTCACCTATTATACCACTATCTACGACAGAGTATACATAGCTTGAGCTAAACCCTCAATGAACAAGAGAGAAAATACATTATATTTTCAATAATTTTGTGATACAGACATATTATTTTATGGGCAATATATACTTATTCTAGAGTGTTCCATTGCAATAGAGACCCTAGCATGCATACACTGAGCATGCATATATAATTTTCAAGTTGACCTCAGAGGTTTTGTGAAGTTACACAGATCTAAGGCAGCTCGAATAGTTCTAAATGCCTCAAAGAAGCTTAATTTCCTGTTTTAAATACATTTTCTCATATAATAATAGTTTCATATCATATGGAAATGATATTTGTACAAGTTTCGGGTTAATATTAATATATGTTACAAGGCGAAAAGTTCTATTAGTACTCCGAACAAGTTAAATGGAGCAAATTTTGAGCAATAGTTAGCATAAAACTAAGGATAGACATCTTTCCATTGAACGTTTAAATTACTTAGAATATCATTATTCTTAACGTAATTCTGTTATAATACCCAAATTCATAGTAAACTTATCATTTCTGTAGAAGCGCTTGATATCTGATTTGGTTGTGGGTGCTCTTGATGCTCCGAACGAGTTAAAATCAAAGTCAAAGCCAGGGCCAAACTGTATATGCCAAGGTTAGATCTGAGTTCAGGGTCTATTGCATAGGTTATGACCAGCTCGTGTTATACAATTGTTTTACTCAATGCGCTTTTGTTGCTATTCTGTTTTTGTAATAAGCTTTTTGGTCATTATATACATATATTATACTATTTATACAAACAACATACTATATGGGCCAGAGACAGCGAGAAAAACAATAAATTTGCTGACCGTAGCTGCAGCAGCTGTTCCACCTCTTCCTACCGCTCTGCCTCTCAACACAGTGAAAGTGAAGCTGAGCTGAAAAAAAAGAACAGAATTACAAACATTCTGTCAGAGGTCGCTTGGTCAGCAGCTGCTGACAGATAAAGATAAAAGCGAATGCGAATGAGTGTTTGGCGCTGCGGATGCTCGAAAGTGTAAATCGTCCGTTGTAGCTCGACCTAAAGACCTATGGATAAGTTAACGTACAAAAAACACACACAAACTTACACACGCGCACGTACACGCACACGCACACATATTTAGCCCATACGAGGGCTGCCTCTAAAATAACAATATTGTGGCCCAAGTGAAAGATGATAAGTGACAACCTAAAATATTTACTCGAATAAATATTTATATTCAATATATGTAAATATTTAACGAGCTTTTCTTTTGTATTTGTCTGAAAAGGACAAATCAATGTGTGACCAGCTTGTATTCGCGGTTTGAAAGTTTGGCATTATTTATATTTACACGCATCGAAACAATGTGGGATCATTTACATTTTAGATTTGTATATTTAATGTTGTCCAGTGCTACACATCTGCATTTAAAAATGAAATGAAATAAAATTAAATTAAGTAATTAAAAGGTAAAAAAGGTAGAAAAAATTGGTACAAAAAAGACTATAAAATACTGCTGTTAGTTAAGACTATAAAATACTGCAGTTAGTTTTTAAAACTTTTTAGTTAATTTCAACAGTCTGGCAGCACTTCCAAATTTAAACTAAATGAACTGCAATATTATTTATTAAGTTTCAACAATAAATTTGCTTTATTTAACAACTAAATGAAAAAAGGTATAACAAACTAGCTCAACTGGTGCACACTATCAATGACAGCCCTCGCAGCAGCCACACATGCTTAATATTAGATTAGATGGGATCCCATTATAATTAGCCATTGTCACGCACTTTCCCAATTATGGTCGCAACTGATTAATGTATTTCTTTATTGTAATTTTTGCAGCAACAACAACAGCCGCAATAGCAGCGGAAGTACGGGCGGGCAGAGCAACGATATATATAATATAGTGCTGCTGATCGTGGACGTTGTGATGTTGGTGTTCAAATTCTGGCTGACGATAATCGAGGAGTTTTTCAAGCTGTTCACCACCCGACCACTGGCGGATGTGAATGGACAATTTGTGCTGGTCACTGGCGCCGGCCATGGCATGGGCAAGGAAATGGCACTGCAATATGCGGGCTCTGGCGCCAAGGTCATCTGCTGGGATATCAATGAGCAGACCAACTCACAGACGGTCAAGGAGATCAAGCAGGCAGGCGGCACAGCCTACGCCTATGTCTGCAATGTAAGCAAGCGCGATGAGATCATGGCGCTGGCTGAAAAAATACGCAAAGAGCATGGCTTCATTAGCATTGTGGTCAACAATGCTGGCATTATGCCCTGCCATCCGCTTCTCGAGCATACGGAACAAGAGACGCGTCTCATGTACGACATCAATGTGCTCGCCCACTTCTGGGTACGTCTCTCTCGCACACCCATCTATCCTCTATCGTTTACTATATATATATATATCTCTCTATCTCTATTGCAGATCCTTCAGGCCTTCCTGCCCGATATGATTGAACGTAATGAGGGCAACATTGTGGCTCTATCCTCCTGCGCCGGTCTCTTTGGCCTGGCCAATTTGGTGCCCTATTGCGGCACAAAGTTCGCCGTGCGCGGCTACATGGCAGCTCTGGCTGAGGAACTGCGACAGAAGAATCCACAAACAAAAGTAAGTGTTAGATAGAGATATTTAATATGTATATCCTCCTAACCTATTACTTATCTCCCTTCAGATCAAATTGACCACCATATATCCGTATATGATCGATACGGGTCTGTGCAAGAATCCTCGCTATCGTTTCCCCAACGCAATGAAACTTATTTCGCCCAAGGATGCGGCTGCATCCATTATCCAGGCCCAGCGTCAAGGCCTGGAAGAGGCGTCTATTCCTCGGCATTTTGTGGTTGTTGAGAAGATAGGTCGCTTGATACCCCGAAAGGCGATGCGATTGGTCAACGATTTCCTTGACACGGGCGTCGATACCGACAAGATGTAAGCCAAAAGAATAAACCAAAAAGAAACACTAAGAAACTAAAGCTAAAACGCGGAACTTCCAATGATAATTTTAAGTCTCAACAGCTTTATCGGTATTCCTTCATTTTTTTTTACCTTTTTTTTTTTAACTTTCTCTGTGGATTTAATGTATATTTTTATACTTAGCTACTTATCTGTACAAGATGTGAATTTAGAGAGCTTAAAGGTTGTTACTTAATAAAAAGTTAATTATAACGTTAATGAATTTAGCTAGAGTTTGTTTCTTATGATGATGATGATCATGGCAATTGCGATACGGAAAAGTGATCATAATGATAATGATCAAAATCTGATTGAGATTATGTTGATATGGGATTATAATACAAACATTAATAATACATATTTGAAATAGATCGACAAATTTCATGAGGCTGACCCATGTTTTAAATCTAGCCCCAACTTGGCACCTATGAAAATTATATTTTCGACTTGATTACGACTCACAAGTTATTATCAGCTATATTGTGTCACTAAGCTGAGTCAGACTGTAATAATTTACTTATGCTTTTTTTTTTTTAACCTGAGTTAATGGAACAGTAAACGAAACATTGTTAATTGCGATCTCAATTAATTTCAGAGATATGAGAATGGGCATTTAGTAGGAAATGCATGTAGGTTAAATGGAGCATATTTCAGACAAAAGGGGTTATTAAACTGTTTAGCTTTTGTCTAAAATATGCTCTATGAAGATATCTACTGCCGTCACGCTAATTCGACAACTCTACATGGATATATATATATTTGAAGTCGTCTGACTTTCAGATTGAACAAAGAACAAAGTGAACAGATTCCATGGATTATTTTTTGCCTTTGGGAGCCGTGGCGGCTGCTGCAGCTGCTTTTGCTTTTGCTGCCTTTGCCTTGGCCGCGCGCAGTTCTCTGGCCTCTTTGGAGGTGATGGAGCCAGGACGTTTCTTGCGCGCCTCCTCGAGCTTGGCTTGCTCGGCCAGATTGTCCAAATAGAATTGTTCGAAATCGGTGCGTTCCATGACTTTTTTTTCGGCGGCCCGCTTGCGATCGACATTCTCGAGAGTCTCATGGAAATTGGCCAGAGCCAGGCGAAACTGTTCGTCTGACTCGATCATCTTGATGAACTGCTCAGGATTATCGGGATCCAGCTCTAAGTCGGGCACCTGTGGTGGTGCTTCCTCAATGAGTGCGGCCTTCGACTGGCGTTCCTCCTCCTCCATAATGAGTGTGCGACGACGCAGCTTGATCTCATCGACGCGCGCCTCCAAC
Source organism: Drosophila buzzatii (assembly GCA_035045845.1). NCBI lineage: Eukaryota > Metazoa > Arthropoda > Insecta > Diptera > Drosophilidae > Drosophila > Drosophila buzzatii. The sequence goes on along the minus strand of JAWNOS010000596.1, from coordinate 5,432,017 downwards.
AGCTTGCTGCGCGTAATCTCCCGCTCGAACATCTGGAATGGGTTGAAGGAAGATTAAGGGAGTTGGGAAGAATGAGGAAGAGCGAGAGAATGAGAAAGCAGGGAGAAAAAAGAAAGCGGGAAAACTCATAAGGAAAAAAAAGGAATGAGAAGGAACAAAAAGGTGAGATTAGAAGAGATAAGAATTGATATTGATATATCGTTAGCTTACTGCCGCCATGAGTGCCTTCTCCTTGCTGGTGGTCTTCTTCATGGCCTCGTCCAGATTCATGATATGCGTATCGCCATTGGCTAGGGAAATAGCCAAAAACTGTCCGCCCGGCTGAAAGACAACTCCCGTGATGGTTGAACGGAAATTGATGCTATAGATGGGCTTGCGTTGACTCAATAGGAAATCCCAAAAATCAACAACTCCATCAATGTCCCCAGTGACGAACAGCGAGGCGCGTCCACTGCTCCAGGCGCCGCACATTAGCTGAGAGCGCTTCTTCACATACATGGTGCTCGGACGGTTCTTGACCTCCTCGCACCAAATGCGAGCGCGCCAGTCCCCGACAATGACGAAGTTCTTCACGAAGAACGGATTGCGATGGATCGTGCGAATTGGCCCGGCACAGATGCTAAAGCTGCCAACGAGCATCTCTACGGGATTTAAGCCCTTACGGTTGCCAACGAAAACGCTGCCCATATCGCTGCCAGCTATAAAGCGAACCGGTATGGTATATTCGAACTCTAGAACGGTGCAGCCGTGGGAATTCTGGCGATTTTGACGATTGCGTGTATACGGCTCCAGCAGGATCTCATTGGATGGCATCTTGAGATCGCGAATGTCCCAGAACTTAACCGATCCATCCAACGAGGCCGAGTAGAATTCTGTATTCGATTTGGAATACACCCAAGTCAGGGCAGATGTTTGCTCACGATGTGCCGCTTCCATGGGGCACGTACTGATGCACATGCCACTCTCGAAGGTCTCCCAAATGCAGACCTTGCCGGTGTATGTGCCCGCTGCCATATTGTTCTCCTCCTTGGGACAGATCTTGGCGCACGATATAACCTCAGGGCTGTCATAGAAATACAAGGGCTTGATCGGATTCTTAACATCCCAGACGTAGAAGGCATTGGTGCTGCCGTTGCTGTCATCGTTCGTGACCATGCGACGATTCTCGCCCTTCAACAGATACAGATTACTATACTGGGTCATGATCTGTCTGTTATCATTGGGCATCCAATTGATCACGGACATGTAACGCTGTGGCTGCCACAAGTCGTGAATGATGTTGATGGTGCGCGACTTGAACGGCATGCAAATGGTGCGGCCCATATCGTGTGGCAGATCATCAAAGAAATGATCATATATGTTAATGGCATTGTTTTGGCGAGCTGTATTCATTGTGGTTCTTATGAGTTCCTTGACCTCTTCGCCCCAAGCATCGTCACGTTCGACCTTTTTGCGATGGCGCAGCGTTTGCTCCTCATCGTTCATGTTCACCTCCTTGGGCCAGCCCCCCTCGTAGTGAAACATGCCATGATCATCGTAGGTTGCATTCTCTGTTTCCACTTCGCTTAATGCCATCACGGAGCTTAGCTGCATGGCACGTGTCTGCGGATTGCCCATAATGTATTTGAGGCGCAGACGGCTGCTCGGATGTACGCTGACCATCAGCTCGTTGCGATCCTCGAAGACGCATTGGCGGCCAAAGCGACGTCGCTCGCGCGTCAATACCACCTGATTCTGGAACATGATTGTAAATGTATATCAACTAATTGAATTGTTAACTTCTTGTTTTTTTTGTATCTGCACTTCATAAATATTTGTTTATAATTGTATGTTACTTATATTATATCGAAATTCAACAATAGATATTTCACTAACTGAATTTTGTTGACTTGTAACTGCCACAGAGTTAAATCTTTTTCAAATGAGCTTTTCAAAAATAACTGTCAATATGAAAGGTTTGGCACTCTGTTAAAATATTCGTTAAATACTGTAGTAGTAGTAGTTATGTTAACTGTGGAGCAATACTGTTAAGTTTGCTGCGGCCAAAAGGCATGTAAGCCTTAATTTATGAATGATTGAACAGAATTGGTTTTTATTATTATATCGCATATAAATCTATTTAGCTGTTAAACAATATTGAACAAAGCTGTGCCCACAATTTGCATCATCATTATCACTTGAAACTAACAGATCAATTGGGCGGCAATGTTAAGTGTACAGAGAGATTTCGGTAGTGTGAATGTCAGCGTGGTTGCGGGCATACGTGAATGGCTCTCTATGGCGAGTACACAAACGCAATATCTGAAATTCGGTTTTGTGTCTCCTCCTGGTGTTGTCCAGATATAAACCGCGCACCGCTGGATTAACCAGTGTTCAAGATGTCACCAAAATATACACACGCAATTGTAGCCAGGTAAGTGGAAGCCGCCTGGCGAAGTTGCGCAGCGCTGCGCACACCTGGACGGGGAAATTAGGTCATGTTGCCTAGGCAATGGCTCAGTGGTTGGCTTTGGGTGGGGCCAGATTTAAGGGTTGGGGCACACCAACAAACATTGTCACCCACACATTGACCCCGTGCTGAGGCGTAAATTACTTCATTCATTCGTTTATTCACACTTGATTGGTGTTAATTCGTTAAATTCGTAATTTGCGTGCGATCTTTAGAATATCCAATGCTTTGCTCGAAACGGGCGACTTTGATGTCCAATTGGCAAAACAACAACACGAACAATATTGCACTCTATTACGTGAAATTGGCTTGGATGTGATCGAGCTGCCGCCGGATGATGCATTGCCCGAAGGCGTCTTCGTTGAGAGCAGCGCCGTGATATGCAATGGAGTTGCGCTTATTGGCAAATCTGAGAATCCGAAACGGCGACGCGAAGCGGAGAGCATGGCCATCATCTTGAAGAAGGAGCTGGATATACCAGTTATTGAAATCGATGATCCTCATGCCCAATTGGATGGCGGCGATGTGCTCTTTACGGGTAAGTAAATAAGAGCAAATCAAATTAATCAAGATTTTCGCAATTTCTGCAATTACTTGAATTACTTTAACCGCTGTAATCGCTTGCAGGGCGCGAGTTTTTCGTTGGCATTTCGAGCTTCACGAATGAGGAGGGCGCTCGCGCTGTGGCCATGGCATATCCCGAATATCCAGTGACACCTATTAGAGTGCGTTCTGGCTAAACTTTATTCAAGCTCATTTCTAATCGCAAATAATTTGTTCTCCTTGAGTAGGTTAATGGCTGCAAGCGCTTAAAGTACTATGTCACCATGGCTGGGCCGGATGTGCTATGTGTGAGCACAAGCGCCACTTGCCAGGAGATTGTGAAGCGCATGGAGCGAGAGGCAAGCTTCACCTATCAGAAGCTCACGTTGCCCGAGGAGAGTGCAGCGAATATGTTATATATCAATGGTACAATTGTGCACAGATCACCCGCTGAGATTCCAGAAGCCTACAAGGTATTCCTCTCCCAATTATACTATTCTACATGCATTGCAATCTCCTACTCTATTTGCAGACTTTAAAAGAGAAAATCGACATTCCAACACGTAACATAAACATTAGCGAATTTAGCCAATATTCCAGTGGATTGACCTCGGCGTGTCTTTTGCTGCGACGCTGGAAGTCCATACGCAGCATTTGAATATACGAATCGTTGCATCTACTCCACATCTAACTAATCTATATAAATCGAATAATGTTATTTTGTATCTAGAAGCGAACAAACACGCACAAGCGCTCGTTTTCATTGTTAGTGGCGCAGCAATATCAATATGTCAACTAATTAGTAATATATCATATATATATATTTGTATTTAGCGTGCATCTATTGCAGCATTTTTTAAAACGTTATTTGTTAAACTTTAAGTAAATTAATGTTAAAATATTTATACACACACACACATACACAGCTCTTCGCACACATTCGTCTAAACCTTGTTTTACATTTACATCTATATAGTTATTTAATTTACGACATATACAAATAATATTCTGATATATTATATATTTTATCATTGGACTCTCAGTTGTGCGATTGTCTAGCTAACGAATGACCTACGAATTGTATCTACTTTACAAGTAGCTGTTAAATGTGTTCACTGTATCGTCAAATATAAATAAACGCTAAACATTTGTAATTTCTTTACAAAAAAAAAACAAAATGAATCGCTATTAATTATTTATGTCTAATTTATAGGAGTGATAACTAGGCTTAACCTTGTTCTTGTTATTTTCTTAAATTACTCTAAATGAATCAACCCAAAACTCTTCCCTTTCTTCTCTTCTCTCTCTTCTTTTCCGTATCATAGCCATAAAATATTTATCTGTATAATTTCGCAAAACCATTTTTTTGTCTAGCTCCCAATTTTCCCTCTTCCCTTTTCTGGGAAATTTAGGAAATTTCCTTTTTTTTTTTGTCGCAAAACCATAAATAACCTCACCAAATATAATTCCCTAAATATTTTCCTCTCTCCATTTAAAAATATTTCCCTTTCGCTCTTGCAGTTGATATTTTCCCAAATGTGTTTTATTTTTCACTAAAAAGTAAAAGATATATTTATCTCATTTATACGAATATCCTTTACCAGACATTTTTTATTAATTTCCTCGACTTTTTTTTTTGTAAATAAAGAAAAGAGTAATTTTTGTTGTTTTAAAATTTCATTGTTCGCACTTAATTTTTGTTAAATATATAAAATACATAATACACAAAAGTTTAGTTACTAAAATTCAACATTTTAAAAACTGTTTTAATCTTTAGATGAGTTCAGCTTACAGTTGACTTATTTGCTCGATGTTTTATGAAGTTATATCTATATGTATATATACTATACGATTTTCGTTCTTCTTTTGCTTATCATAATCTCATTTTTTGTTTTATGCGATTTTTTACGGACTATATATAGACATAATAAATAGATGTTATAGGAGTCAAGTGAGTTGTGTGAAGTATTAATGCCAAATGAGTTATCCTAGACAAATATATGTATATATGAAGCATATAAAAGTACAAATGCAATATACAGTAAATATATATATAGCTAAAAAATCTTAGGCTCTATTGAGGAGAGGAATACTTTGGCATTGGCATGGCAGCCAAGCACGGAGGGTTTGTCGTATCGTCTCTATAACTATGCCTACATCTAGTTACAGATGTATAAATATCTTTATAGTCTATATAGTATAAATGCTAGTGTATAAGCTAACTAGGATTGTTTGCTCTAGGATCGATATAGGAAATGACGCTGCTTTGGCTGCTATCATCTTCCACAGTTTCATTGAGATGATCTTGAATGCTGCTCGAGTTGGGATTTGGATTGGGATTGGGATTCGAATTTGAATTGCTGAAGGATGGATGCTGCAGTTGCGGCTCAGTCTTTCGCAATCTTTCGGCAGCTGTTGGCGAATTGTGCGCCTCCTGCAACAGCTGCTTGCAGCCCCTGAGCGGACTGCGACACTTGATGGCTTCGTACAGCTCATCAATGGAGTTGTTCATGGCTTCCTCATCATCCTCATCCTCGTCCACGCCACCAACAACCTCATCTTCCTCGGTGGCCTCTGCCGTGGCCTCTCCGCCACCAGCTCCTCCATTGCCCACATGCAGCTGATTCTGATGCAGTGCATAGGCCGCATCTCCATTGGCCACGAACTCATCGTCGAACTCATTGAGCACATCTACGTCGGCGTCGCTGGCATTCGAGGACTGATAGCAACGGAAATCGTCCGTTAAAGTCAAATTCAAATCGTTGTCCGTTTGCGGCGCATACAGCCCATGGCTGCGTATGCTAATCTCAGAGTTCTGATAGTTTAGATCGCTCTCATTGGTCGGACTGGCGGAGAGCAGGCGCGTACTGCTCGGAAGATTAAAATGATCCACCCCGCCGACACCTGCGGGTCGACTACGTGCATTGTGCGTGGCCTGCAACTGAGGCAGATTATTGCTGGAGCAGGAGTACATCATTTGAGTGACCAACGAATTGCCACTGCTGCCCGCCAAGGAGCCCAGATTGTTGCCCTCCAGCGCAGCTGCTGCCGCGCTGCCATTGGCTTCCTTGCTAGCAGCACCCGCGACAAGCATGTCGTGTATATTGTTCAGGGATTTGGACTGCTGCTGCTGACTATAGCGGATGAGCACGCTGGGGAAGTCATCCTCCAGGCGTATGCTATTGGTGACCTGCAGCGAATTGGAGACATAGATCTCGTGCTTCTGCAGCAGCGGCTCCTCGGCAGCAGCTGCCTCACTGGTCGTCGCCTCCGGCAGACCCAAACTATTCATAGCCTCCAAGCTGGGTCGCTTCACAGGCGTGGAGCTCAGAGGTGCTCCTCGCTCTCGGAACACATGTGCATTGAGCTCGCTCTGCGGTGTGCTTGGCATTGTGTTGGCATACAGCGGCGCATGCTCATCCAACGAGCTGCCGTCGTCATCCTCGTGCGTGGTCAACAGCTCGTCGTCATGCTCGTGCAGCGTCTCGTCCAGCAACGAGGGAGTGCGCAGCTTGATCACCTCATGCTGCGGAGTCAGCGTCTCTGGTATATTCGTGTAGATATTCGCTTGCAATATTTTCGAAGCGGGCACAAATCGTTTGTGCTGCTGCTGCTCAGCCTGCGACTTGTAGTGCAGATTCGTGTTGTTCACCTTGCTGCCACCGGCCAGGAGGGTCATTGCATTGTGATGCCGAGCGTAGAGCTGCTCGGAGCTGGCGTCACTGAGGCTATGCTGGCTGTGCAGCTGTTGGGGCAGTGCCTGACGCTGCAGCTCGAAATTGTTGCGTTTGGCCAGACGCTTCTGTTTCTTGAAGAACTTGCGTGCCACATTGATCTGATTCGGATTGTAGAAGATTTCCGCACTGGGTATGCACTCCTGTCCGTTGCCCACATGGAGTAGATGATGTTGTCCCGTTTGCTGGGAGACAGCGGAGGCTCCACTCAGCGTCTGCTGGCCGTGATTGTTGTTGATTATGGTAATGGACGCGGCCGAGTTGCCTCCCACTCCTACGCTTCCTGCCCCGCCAACACCTCCAGCCAACAGCTGCTGTGTGGTGCAGTCCAAATGGCCATTGCTACGATTCTGGCTGCGCATACTTCGGGCACTGCCGCTGCGTTGCTTATTGGAGCACTGGCTATTCGAGCGCGAGCCGGCCGAGTTGTTCGGCTCGTAGAGGCTGCCCGGACCCGCTTTGTAGGCGACAATCGAATTGCTGATCATGGCAGCGCCTTGGCCAGCCTTGACACTCGATGTGCCTGCAGCAGCGGTTGCACGAGCTTGACTGCTCCCATTTCTAGCATTATTATAGGCCACCAACCGACTGGATTTGGCCAAACGATGCTGGGCCCAGGCCTGGCGTGCATCGTTCCGAGTCAGATTATAGAAGAGCAGCAGAAACAGAGCCAATGCCACACAGCTGACGACAAAGCTCAGCACATATAGCTCCTCCTCGCTGTGCACATAGAACGCGGCCGACAGCCAGGCGCAAACGTAGAGCACCAGGAAGATTAGATGTCCACGCAGATGCGACATATTCGAGCGCTCATAGTCATCCACAATGCTGCTCAACGGATTGCTCAGTGTACTATATTGCTCCTGCAGCTGCAGGGCCGAGTTGCTTGCCTCCTGCTTGACGGTCGCACAGCCATTCGCATCCAGCCAATCCAGATCGATGTGCTCCGTGGCCTGGGTATTATTGTCCGAGTATTGACGCTGGCCGAGATGCTGTTGCTGCTGCAGCACATTCACCGCCTGCTGGCTCAACTGATAGTAGATGCAGAGCGCCAAGAAGCCACTGAAGATGAGCAGAATGCCAGAAGGCACAACTAACGCATTTAGCGTCGTCGAGTTGTGCAGAAAGCAGAAGCTGTAGGCGGCGTACTCGGACATGTTGACAGCGCTGCTGATGCCGCAGATGAGCAGCGCAATGCCCCATCCCACCAGATAGATGCCCAATATGGGCTTACGCTGGTGCGGCTCCTGGGGTAGCTGCATGGGCAGCGCCTGCTGTCCGCTCAATGGCAGCGACGTGGCCGTCGTTGACTTGCTCAGCCGCTTGTACATGCTACTCAGACTGACGCACAGCCAGAGCAGCACACAGAGGCTAAGGTAATGCAGTAGCAAGCCAAATAGACGGCAATGAAGCAAATTTGTTGTCTGATAGATGCCCAGCATGAAGGTCAGGCACAGCGTCGACAAGGCCAGCCAGGTGTTGACCAGGGCGTGGCGCTGCACACGATTGATGCGTATGGCACAGCCGAAGACCACAAAGGTGACGATGTTGAACCAGGCACAGCCGAACAATAGACCACAGCCCACATAAATGGGCAGTGGGGCGTGCCGGAAGCGAGCGCCCGCCTGCTCGCTGCGATAGTCATTGAGATAGGCAGCCCGCTGTAGCAGTCCGAAATAGCCACTGCGACTGCTGCAGCTGAACATGAGCAGAGTGCGATGCTGATAATGCTGTTGGCAGACTCGTGTGTTCCATGTCTGTTGCTGCTCATCCCACCAGGCGGGCAGCGGGGCACTGCGCTCGTCATGATACGGATGGGCACGCAGCATTATGGTTATGCGCTGCTGATAGACATCGTCCTGCTCCAGATTGAGCTCCTCCTCAACTGCTGGCAATGGATTGTCGAATGGTTCGCTATCGCTGTAGAGACGCGCTCCAATGACCACGGAAGATAATGTTTCATTCTGTTTGCTCAGCGAGTTGGGCAACAGCTTGGCGTTGCGATGCAGCGTGATCATGAGTCTTAAATTGCGCTGCTGGCTGCTTGAGCTGTTGGACGATATCACTTGGTCGTTGAGCACCTGGTAGGGCACCTGTATGGCAGCATCGATGTCGCCGTGCTCGTACATGGGTATCGTATCATTTGCGCTGTTGCACTGCAGTCCACGTTGACTGCCATCGAGCCAGACACAAGACATGCTCAGGAATTGCTCCAGGCTAATGTTGAAGAACTCCACGAAGATGTTGCGCTGCAGCATCTGGCGTCGCCAATCGCTTGCCTCACCCTCGCCGGCGGCAATGGTGCTGCTAGTGGCCAGACGCAAGGCGGCGGCTTCAACAATGTGGAGCAGCTTATGGCTTGTGCCTTGCTCCAGTTGGGCGGCCTCAAAGATTTTGCCCGGCAATGTGAGCAGCTGCGATACAATGTCCATTAGCAGGTAGCTTATCTCCTGCTGATGTGCGTCCAGCTGCTCGAGATATTTAAGCAATGTTCGCGCTATATACTCCAAGTCCATGGGATCCCGTATCTTGTGCAGCTGCGTCTGTATGTGCGTAAAGTTGTGCAGACGTCTAGCAATCTCTAGCGCATTTTTGCCCTTCGTCAGTGTAAGGTTCACCTTCGCAAACTGCTCGAAGATGCGCGTCGTCTCGCTGACATAGACACAGCTCTCGACATTCAGGCGATGCCATTGGCCGTCGTTGCCGCACTCATGCGACGCCCTTCGCTGCAAGCTCGCATCGCTGGGCTCCTCCACGCAGGCCTGCAGTACAGTCTCGCCACGCATTGTGCGCGGCCAGTGGTAGCTGCCCTTGTTGGTGTGCGTAATCATAGCATCGCAGTAGAGCGTACCCTTGGCCACTACATGCAGGACAATAGATTGGGAAAGATTCGCCTGCTGGCTGCGTAGCGTACAGTCCCACATGCCCGTATGATTCTGTGTTAGGCTGCCAATGCGCAAGATCGAATTCAATATGCCCGAATCGTTGGAATGACGCGTTTCTAAATGCACATCATTAAACACCTTGGTGGGATCTCGATAGATGATATCATCTGTGGAGTTTTGCTGTCTTATCTTATCCGACCAGCCCCAGAAGACGTAAGCTCGCGTAGGCAAATCCTCCGACTCACGAGGAGCGCCAATCGCGACGCGTGGAGCAAAGCACTTCAGCTGCAACTCATCGCCCTCAAAGGCAATCTGAAGAATAGTTGAATAAAATTTGTAAATATATATTTCATTACACTGTGCTGCATTTCACACACCTGATTCTGTTTGGGCACTAGCTCCAGCAGTGGCTGAAGCAGCGATTCGCAACGAAAGTCAATGCCCACTTTTAGCTTCTTCAGCGGCATGCCACGAAAATTTATAGGTGAATCACATTTGGGCGCCGGCAGTAGACGTATGTCGCGTGCATTGGACCAAGCAATCAGCCAAATCAAGCCACAATCACAGGCCAATGGATTGTTCGACAAGTCCCTAAACAAAGAACAAGTCAAAAAATTCAATTTCCCATAGATTACAAAATTAAGAGAGGAGAACTTACAGCTGCTTTAGCTTCGGCATCTGTTCGAATGTTCCTTCATATATATGACTTATAGAATTGTTGCCCAGTCGCAGGCGTTCTACATTGGGCAGACCATTGCCAAAGCTGTGTTTGTCCAGTTCTGTGAGCAAATTTGATGATAGATCCAACCGCTTGAGTTCTGTAAAGCTTTTGAAATCGTCTTCGCTTATGTGAGCAATCGCATTTTTACTGGCATTGCTGCAAGGTAAAACATAAATTAAAATTGATTTATGGGCATTTGCTAGATTTGTCTTACATGCTGACTATATTGTGGACATCATCGCCAAAGTTTAACTCCCTCCAATTAACAATGTGCAGCTCGTCGCAGCGAACGCGCAACGATTGAATATTCTCCGAAATATTCTTGCAGCTGCATTTACTGGGGCACATTGCCTTCACAACAAAGGTCGTTTGCGTGCTGAGCGCGACCAGGCCCCACAGCCACATTTGTGCAACGTTCATTTTGTGGCTTATTTATGTAGTTGCATTTGCGGCGTCCATTTATTTAACAACACATTTTCAAACAAATGCATAATAAACAAAAACAGCAAAAGTTACAACAAAAAAATTCAACCAGTATTGCTCTATGCACAGAATTTTCTATAATGCGGCAATCTAATACTAAAAAATACCAAGCTGTTCTTAACATATGTTATCGATAGTCACATTAAATAAATTAAATACCAATACTGATTTTAATGGACAAACAATATTAATATGGTTTTAAGCTGACTGTTCTGAGAAATCAATTAAGTAAAACATTTTTACTTTCAGTTTAATTAATATTCCCATTATGGCCGTTTGACATATTTTTCGTAATCTGTGTGGTGTGTATTCACTGGCTTTGTACTATAAACAATGTCGTATAATACACAAAAAAAACGTCACACCCCATTTGACTAATTTATGTTTTAGCTATTTTAATATTGTTTAATCATACTTAAAAACAACCCAAAATTTTAGAATGTGCAGCGCACCGAAGACTAGTTAAATAGAAAACTACACAAATACATATGTATATTCAATGCAATTATCTTTGCTTTGGGTGTGCACACACTTGCGTGGTATATTGTTTTGATAAAAATTGACGTGTCAGATATATGTGTGTTCGCTTAATATACACCATACCATATTGCACACGTCGTTTAGTTAAGCAGAAAGTGGATGGAGTTCTTGAAGAGTGGCATCAAGACCGTGCTGGGCAGCACTGAGCCGGGTCAGCAACCCAGTGCAGCCGAAACAGTTGAGAAGCTTGTCGATCGGGTCTATTCGTCGACCCTGCTCGAGGATCGCCGTGATGCATGCCGGGCATTGAAAGCGCTCTCGCGCAAATATCGGATAGAGGTGGGTGCCCAAGGCATGCCACCCCTGGTGCAGGTGCTGCAAAACGATGGCCAGGACGCTGAAATCATTAGCTACGCCCTGGACACGCTGTGCAACATCGTCACCAGCGAAGAGTTCGAGGAGGAGGCCGACAATCCAGCCGTTTCCGTGAATGTGGGCGAGCAATTTACCGAAATGTTCATCAAGAGTCCCGAGAATGTCACCCTCGTCATGGGCTATCTCGATGAATACGATTTTCGTGTCCGACGTGGAGCCATACAGTTAATCACGTCTTTGATTGCGAATAAGACACGGGAGCTGCAAGAACTGGTGCTAGTCAGTCCCATGGGCGTGTCAAAGCTAATGGATCTGCTCACCGACAGCCGTGAAGTGATCCGGAACGATGTGCTCCTGCTCCTCATCGAGCTGACCAAAGGCAATTCCAATATCCAGAAGATTGTGGCATTCGAGAATGCGTTCGATCGTCTGTTCGATATTGTACGCGAGGAGGGCTGCTCGGACGGCGGCATTGTGGTCGAGGATTGTCTTATATTGTTGCTGAATCTACTCAAAAACAACTCCAGCAATCAGCAGTTCTTCAAGGAGGGCTCCTACATACAGCGACTGGCCCCAATGTTCTTGCTAAACTCCAATAGCAATGCCGAGGCGGAGGAGAGTGCCTGGACGCCGCAAAAGGTATCCAATTTCCACTGCATGCTGCAAGTGGTGCGCGCCCTAGTGACGCCTAGCAACCAACAGCAGGTGGTCAGCGCGTGCCAGCGTGTAATGCAGAAATCCCAGCTGCTGCAGGCGCTCTGCGACATCCTCATGAGCAGCGGCGTACCAGCAGACATACTGACGGAGACCATCAATGCGGTGGCAGAGGTGGTGCGCGGGGATCGCGAGAATCAGGACGAACTGAGCCGCGTCCAGGCGCCCAGTCAGCCACCAAGACCGGCCATTGTGGTTCTGCTCATGTCCATGATCAATGAGAAGCAGCTACTGGCACTGCGCTGTGCGGTGCTCTACTGCTTCGAATGCTATCTCTACCGCAACTCGGATGGCCAACGTGCCGTGGTACAGACGCTACTGCCCTCCAGCGCCACGGATGTGAGCTCGCTGTCCACCGGGCAACTGCTATGCACAGGCCTCTTTTCAACAGACACGCTGGCCAATTGGTTCGCTGCTGTGGCCCTTATGCATACCCTCGTCGAGAACGTCGCCCAGAAGGAGGAGCTGTTGCGTGTGCTCTTGGCCACGCCTGGCGGCCAACGACCCATCACACTGCTGGAGCAATGCACCAGTCTGATGCAGCAGGAGCGCTACCGCCTGCAGAGCAAAGTGGGACTGCTCATGTTGCTCAGCGTTTGGTTGGCACATTGTCCGGGCGCCGTCAAGGCTCTGCTCGAAACCCAGGGAACCATGGCCTATCTAACGGCCCAACTGTGCTCCAATGAGCACGACGAACGGGAGTATTTGGTCCAGGGCATGTGCGCCTTTCTTATGGGCCTCTGTATACAATTCAACGACAATTCGCTGGCCACCCAACGCAGGGAGGACATCAGTCAGCTGATCGTCAAGCGCATTGGTCAGGAGACTTTCTGCAATAAGCTGAACGAAGTATCGCGCCATGAGGCCTACAGCCGGGCGTGCAAGCAGGCCCAGATACGCGCCAAGGGCTCCAGCGAATTGCTGTTGGATTACGAGTACTGCAAGCTGTACAAGGGTCTGGAGGCGCTGATAGCTAAGCTGGTCAGCGGCTTCGATGTGGATGGCATTGAGCTGACCGAGCTCACTCTGAGCTCAGAGGCCTCCGCACTGGTGGCCCAATACAAGGGCATTATACGCGGCATGGATGCCCAAATACAGGCTCTGGAGCAGTCTAGTAAGCAGCTGGAGCAACAAAATTCCGAGCTGAAGGAACAACTGAGCCAGGAACAATCGCTCAGGGCACAGCTTGCCGATCAGAATACGCTGCTTAAGGCACAGCTGGCGGCGCAGCCAACAACAGCAACATCCGCTACAGCTCCAGCGCCAGCTCCAGCTGCAACTCCAGCTACAACGGCAACAGAAACTGTCAACGATGAACAGCTGAATGCTGCTCGGTATCAGGCGAACATGTACTTTGCGGAGAACATACGAATCACCAAGGAACTGGAGACGCTGCGTCAGCAATTGGCAGCGGAGAAGCAGCGAGCGGATGCTGCCCAGGAGTCTTTGCTAGCCACACAAAAGGATCAGGAAGATCTGCTCGAGCTGCTCGCCGATCAAGAGGCCAAACTGGCGCGCTACGAGTCGCCGACGAATGGAGCAAACGACACCAATGGCAGATAACTTGCGGCAGGCATATTCTATACGGATGTGGATTGTATTAGCACAGCATCAACGTAGATGTTCTACACAAGGATGTGGACTGCATCAACGCACGCTGCTGAGTGTGTGTTTGGATAGCTCGACTCAATGCCAACTGCCCCTCTCCTTATGCATTCTTATTGTTTTTAGATATATACATACCATTTATATAGATACACTCACAAGCATATAAATATATATCTCTATTATTACTGTATTTGACTTGTCTCTCCAATCGCACGAGTTAGAAGAGAGTGGTTCATGGGTCTATCTCTCTTCTCTTCTTCTATGTATGTAGTATGTGCGCTCTGTTCTATCAAGCTTTGTGACATATTCCCCATCAAATGTGAAATGAATAGTGAATACATTAAATATTACACAAATATACATAAAAATAATTCTAGTTTTACTGTTTACTATTATTAGAGAATGAAATTTAGAAGAGCTGTGAGAATAAGATTAAGGATATATACATGGATCCCTTAATCTTGATATAATTATGTGATCTATCAGGTTCCTAATGCTTTGCCCTCTAGAATGATTCTACATATACATACATATATCAGTTTTCTATAGATTTACATATATTACAAAATTACTTTTCTCTTCTCTTCTCTCCCTCTCTCTCTGATCTCTATATGTCTCTCTCAGTTTCATTCTTCCTCTATTCTACTATCTCTCTCACTCTCACCTTCTCTCATTTCGCTTCAAAAAATTTTTACCAATTTAACTTAAAATACAACTTGAAACCTTGTTTTTGGGAACTTTATCCTTCAAATGCTCCTATCAAAACTGGGGACTAAATTTATTGAATGTTTTACTCTTCTCTGCTTTATAGTTTTATTTAGATATCAATTTTTAGCAGATCTTTTTGAGTATAACATACCCAGAAAACATACAAGATCAGGGAGGGAGTCCTCCATAGAAATATTACTATCAAAAGGATAAAATTATGATTCGCACCAATTCTTAACTTTAAGAACATACTCAAAACCTGAAAAGAAGCTAAAAAGAACCTGACAAAATCTGATATTTCAGCTCAATAAGAATTATCTTCAATGAACTTGGGATATATCGAATTTAAATTTGACAGTTTTGAATTATTAGGATTCGATCTAACGTGTTTTGATTTGAGGAAAGCCTTTTGGTAGCTCCCAACGATAGTTTTCTAGCTTGATTTATATAAAACATTTTTTTGTTATATTCCAACACTAGCAAATCGAAATGTATAGACTCTTGGCTGTAATATAATTTCTAATCATAAAATTCTTAGACCTCTTTTTGTATATATTGCTTTTAAGGCACTATCATAATTCTATACCTGCTCATAAGCTACATATCAAGCTTAGTTGGAAACTGTTTCTATATGATTCTTTGCAGAACATTCACTTGAGCACATTTTTTTTATGTTTTCGTCTTCCAGGTTAGCACACGAATAGTTCACAAGAAAAAAAATGGTAGAAGCATATTGGCTTAGGTATATCTTTTGACCATTCACTTTTATTAACGAGATGGCTACAAAACTTGTTTCTTATTATTGTGGATAGATGTGTGTAGATGTTTAGTTAGCAATTGGTGGCCATTTCACATTTACTTCTTGTCACTTGAAACAGAGCTCTTCGATTCACGGATCGAAGCGGAACGGCGACGCTTGGCTTCCTCACGCTTGGCCTTCGACTCCTTCTTGCGCTGCACCAGGAGTTTAGCGTAGTCAGCGGCAGCTTCCTTGGAAGCTTGCTGGCGCTTCTTCTTCAATGCAATGCGTCTGTGTTTGCGCTGCAGGACCACAGGAGTGATCAGACGCTGGATTTTGGGTGCCTTGGAAGTGGCCTTCTTGTTCTCCTTGGCGGGCAATGGGCGACGCACAACAAAGCGACGGACATCATCCTCCTTGGTCAAGTTGTACAGCTTGCGGATCTTGCTGGCACGCTTGGGTCCCAGACGACGTGGAATTGTGGTGTCTGTAAGTCCGGGAATATCTTGCTCGCCCTTCTTGATGACAACGAGTGCCAACACAGACATGTTGGAGTCCACAATGCAGCCACGCACAGATTTTCGCTTGCGCTCACCAGTGCGACGTGGACGGTAGCAGGAGTGTCCCTTCTTCAGCAGAAGACGGACGCGAGCTATACGCCGGCATAGAAGTAGACGTTGTAATTAGCGTAATTTCTAACTTTTATATAAAATGTTTGATTTACTTACCGTGCGAGAGCACACCCTGCTTCATGGGGAAGCCCTGCTTGTCGTTGCCGCCAGAGATACGCAGCTGGTAGCCCTTCCATTCATCGCCCAGAATATCGGCCTCCACAATTTGGCCCATACGCTTCTCGTAGAAAACACGGAGCTTGTGCTCATCAACAACCTCGAACAGCTTTTGGCATCCCGTTGCGGGATAAGAAACGTTGAGCTGTAAGTATACACATACATTTGTTGTTTAGTTCACGTACATACACATATATACAAATTTGCCGCAATTGTTATCTTTGATTTTAAGGGCAATCACTTTAGTTTTTCAAGTAACACTTCATTTTTGCACAAGTTTAATATTAATTCTAGCTTTTTTTGGCAATATTTTGTTATGTTTACTGCGTTTGTTATAATATTTTTCACAAAATTTTTGCACACCTTCATTATGTTGGTCTTGCTGCAATCAACACAGAAAAAAAAAGAAACGGTCTTGTCAAATCCCAGCTAGGTAAGGGAAAGGAAATAGAGATGCAGCAACCAATCTTTTAACGAAAACAATCGATATGCCGACAATCTATCGATAAGAATTAAGAACGAATTAAAAACCGAATGTTGACCCTTAATATTGACATAATATTCAAGTATTAATTATTTGAATTAGTCTAAATTTATAATATATTAAGTGTCTCAAATACCCAGTATATTAATGGAAGTAGATAACTATGTCTCCTATCTCAATTATGCTATATTCATCGATATTTTCCAATACACACATGCCAATAACAGCTGTCAAATAATGGAGTGACCATGATGCTAAATTGAAAAACAGGGTGTCTCCATACGATAAACAACGATTACAACACGTGTTGTGCTTGTTGGTTTTGTTATTAAAAAGTTGGTCCTAAAAGTGCATAAAAATGGGTAAACCAAAGAAAGCAAATGTGGCAACACCCAAAAATGTTAGCCTGGATAAGCAAATGACAGATGGCAAAGTAACAAAAGCTAAGACCAAGGAAAGCAAAGTTAGGCTCCGTGCTGAAGAGTCACCGGTAGGTCCTACTGCGCTGGATATGCCAAAAGAAAAAAAGATTCATTTGCTTCTTTAATTGACAGAATATAGACAAGAAGAGCAGCCAGAAAATATTGGCAGCAGCCAGGCAACAACAACTGGAGCTCGACGAGGAGAACTTCCCAAGCTTAACACCAAAAAGGAATATCAAATTTAACTTGAGTACGTAAAATAATATAAAGTAAATTTGTTTATTTTTAACAAAGCTTTTAAACCCTTTAGACGATAACATGGATGAAGACGTGCAAGAAGATGTTAACGAAAAAGATTTCATGGATGAATTGGACATGGACGAACACGATGTCGCTGCCTTCGAACGTTTCCAACAGCCGCCCGCAAAGGAGGGCAAACGCACTTTGCATCTGTCCGAGATTATAATGCAAAAGATTCAAGAGAAGGGCGCCGATATACACACCAAAATCTCCGATGAGGGCTCACTGAAAATAGAAGAAATCGATCCGAAAGTGAAGGAAATGTATGAGGGAGTCAGAGAGGTGCTCAAACGCTATCGCAGTGGCAAGATACCGAAAGCTTTTAAGATTATACCCAAACTAAGGAACTGGGAACAAATATTGTTCATAACAGAGCCACACAATTGGAGCGCCGCTGCCATGTTCCAAGGTACTCGCATCTTCTGCTCGGTGCTTTCCCAGGCGATGGCACAGCGTTTCTACAATCTGGTTCTATTGCCACGCATTCGCGATGATCTTTGCGAATACAAGAAGCTCAATATGCATCTGTACAATGCCCTGAAGCGTGCACTCTTTAAGCCGGCCGCCTTTATGAAGGGCATCATATTGCCATTGCTCGAGTCGGGCGACTGCACATTGAGGGAGGCAATTATATTTGGTAGCGTTATCGCACGCAGCTCCATACCTGTGCTGCACTCCTCTGCATGCTTGCTGAAGATCTGTGAGATGAACTATTCAGGTGCCAATTCGATATTTATACGCTACTTCCTGGACAAACGCTATGCTCTGCCATATCGTGTTATAGATGCGGCGGTCTTTCATTTTCTGAGGTAAATCACTTGTAAATGATTTTAGAAATATTCCTATTCAATAATTTGGCATTTCACTGTTTAGATTTGAGCAGGATAAACGCGAATTGCCTGTTCTGTGGCATCAAAGCCTGCTGACATTTGCCCAACGCTATAAAAATGATATTTCATCCGAACAAAAGGACGCGCTGCTGCAGCTTATAAAGTAAATATCGCCATCTTAAATGTTTTTCCAATATACCATTAAAATATATTTACCGATTTTTATTGCAGAAAGAAATCTCATCCGAAAATAACGGCGGATATAAGACGCGAGTTGCAGGCCGGTCAGTGCCGTGATGTTGAAATGATGGAAACTGTGAACGAAACAGCCAATCAGCCCATTAAAATGTACACAGATGAAGATGTTGGATATAATGGCTAACACATTATTATACTATATAGACACTATTATTAGTTCTTAGTTTTTGAATTATATTATTATTTGAAAACAATCAAAAATATTACGTTTATGTAAATATATAGTATATATATATACACATGAATAACTGAAATTTTCAATCGTTCATTCGGCAATGAAGACTATTTGAACGTCGATAGATGCGGCGCATTTATCTTTTTATCGGCTAAGCGATAAATGTATCGATTTATCCGAAGCATCATTTTGAGCTTTCAACTGTTTATATTAACGGTATCGATAATAAATTGAATTTACGCTTGAATATGATCTTATCGATACATCTTGAAACAACTTATTGCTCAGCATTAAATATTGACATAACATGTGGCCACCGATAATTTATATTTTAATTTGATTGTTTATCGATAGTTAAACACTAAAGAGCACTTGTCAAATACAATCAGTAAATCAGCTGTTGCCATCTGTCGGTCTTCCAAAAAACAAAAAAAAAATAAACTAAAAATTAATTTGAAGTTAACATTCTGAGAGACATTCTACAAATATCAGTTAATCAATGGATTCGAATTTGCGTAATGTATGTTTAGCTTACATAAATGCAACACTTTTAATTCATAAATATCTATATGCACTCAATTGCAGTTGAAAGATTTTCTTACATTATACAACAAAGTCACTGAATTGTGCTTCAATCGCTGCGTCGATAATCTCAGTCAACGTGATCTGTTCGAGCAGGAGGTAAGCTAGATAATTGAACTATATGTAATATTGATTAAATACTTCTATGTTTGTACAGATTACCTGCGTGGATCGATGTGTGACAAAGTTTGCACGTTTTAATCAAAATATGATGAAATCCTATGTGGATGTGCAAACGAAAATCAATGCTAAACGCATGGAAGAAATGGAACAACAGAACGCCAAACAACTAGAGCAGCAGCAGCAAGAGGAACGCATTAAAGAGCAGCTTAAGGAAAATGAAGCCACTGTCGCAGTCCTAACGCCAGCGGCGACGCCGGGTAAATTGGCCATGTAGCAGCAGAAGCAACATATGGATTGGAATGCCATGCCACAGCTTTTATTTACAATATTAGACAGTTAAGGAGCCAAAACAACATAATCAAACATACATACATACATACACATACATATAGTTGCACACTATAGAAATGCCGCGTATTTGTCTGCTTGCTTTGATCGGCCTGCCGGGTGCTGGCAAAACGAGTCTTAGCAAGTGGCTAACACATCAACAACCAGATGTACTGTCTGGCTGGCAGATGTTGCATCTGTGCTATGATGATCACTTCGATATACAACCTACAAACAAGACAGAATATAAAGAGCAAAGACAGTTTATATACAATTTGCTGGAGCAAATCGTTACAGCCCTACAGTCAGGCAAGGCCGAGCTGCCATTACAATTGCGAAGATCAGCGAAAACAACAAATACCAGCGACAACTATCTAATTATATGTGATGATAATCATTATTATCGCAGTATGCGCTATAAACTCTATCAACTATGTCGCGATCGGAATTGTCTATACGCCCAACTTTATCTGGTTAGCAGCTTGGCCGAGTCTCTGCTTGCGAATGCGGAACGTGGAGCCGACGAAACATTACCACCAGTGGTAATACAACAAATGGAAATGCGACTCGAGCCACCAAACAAAGCTTTAGCCTGGGAGCAACTTACTCTAACACTTAATAGCATAATAGATTTTAATGCAGTAGCCGAAATAATTCAGAACTTTTTACAAGCTTTACTCAATAACCAATTAATTGTTAAGCCTGCACAGCAGGAAAAACAGCCACAATTGCAATCGCTAACCCATCAATTGGATTTACAATTACGAGCGCGCATTCAGAGTGAGATGAAATCCAACATAGTTGACGAAACACAACAGCAGTCAGAGAAACGCTTACGAAGTCGTGCGTTAAACGAACAACGCAAACAGATTTTAACACAATTTCGTTCTGATGTGCACAACGGGCAGATGAAATTGTCTAATGATAATTTGGAATACTATGTTAATATGTTAAAGTAGTCTAAAGAAATAAGCGTGTTAACTGTTTAAACCTTGTACATATGAACAGAATTGCTAGTTTAGTACATTAAACAAACAAAAACAAATGATAGTTTACATTCTTTTTAGATTTACATACTCTCCCTTTCTCATTGGCTTGCTCTTTCTTTCACTCACTCTCTGTTGTTCCGATAGATGAATAAACATATGTATCCCTGTATATACTATATTCACAACCAACTCGCATATAAAACTAGATTTATTTATGAAAAGTAAATTGTAACCTAAGATCTATACATGTATATATTTAGACCACCTTCACTTGGCTAAGGTCGCGCTTCTCGATCATACGCATCTGCTTTTTCTTCATGCGCTTCAGTTTGGCAGGATTTTTGATCACTTGGACGACCTCGGATCGTCGCTCATTGGCCAAACGTCTTTCGGCATTCTCGACGCGTCGCTGATGACGTTGAACGGCGGCTTCCTTGCGCTGTTCCTTGATCTGATTAGACTTTTCCTTAATGTAACGCATTTCATTGCGCAAAGCGACTTTCTTCTCAAATGTCAAACGATTCACAGTCTTCTTAATGTTACTGAATCTGTAAATTAAAATTAGGTTGTGAGTATGTGTTGCATTTGTGTTGTTTAACTTCTTCTACTTCTGCTTAGGCGTCTTCCAGGGTCGATTGGATTTTGGCTGACCACGGGGAATTTTTGACTCTGGTTTGACCACCTTTTTGGCTTTGGTCTTTTTGGTTTGTTTTGTGGCATTTGGAGTTGTACTGTCCTTAGATGCGTTTGCATCAATTATAATTGCATCTGAATCACCCATGTTTTTGTCTTTACTTAGAGAACTCAAACTAAAACAAAACACGGCCGACTGTGCACGTGTTTACGGTGTTATCGATAGTATCATTTGGTCATTTATCGATGTTGTAACCAATGCTGCAAAACCACTACACAGATCTTGCATTTAATTAATAGTAATAAATATTTTGTTTCTAACCATTACACCATTAAAAAAAGACCATTATTTGCAATGAGTATAAAATATTTATGTAGTCTGTCTCACGGTCATTTTGAATGGGATAAGGAACAGCCTTTTAACAATTTTTCTTAGATCTAGTGTAAACTCTCACCATTACCAGTAGCATGTTATCGATAAAGCGCCAAACATCGCACTTTTAAGTGGAGCGGAATAATTAAAAAAAAAATTTTTATTTCACTCATCAATTTTACAAAGTCATACAAAATCGCAAGCTGTCTAATTGTTGTTTTCCAGCGATTTTGTTATATTCTTTAACTTTGGTATTAATTTACATATTTACAGGCACGTGGAGAGCAACTTGATTCGCTCCAAATTCAATTCTTCCTCCTTGAATCGTAAGTTGGGGCTGTGTTCTCCTCTGTTAAATCTGTGTTATTGTCACGAGCCAAGGCAGGCAGAATCTGAGACTGATTATGTTGATCCACATTATAGTGATAAAAGAACGACTTGCTATATTCGAATGTCGATATCATGATCGCACATGCTGGCGCCACTTTAAAAAGTCGTGGTCCAAGTCCCGCAAAGACACCACGCAATCCATTCACACGATAAATGCTTGCCAAACGGTCCATTACTGTTTTGTTGTTTGTTATTGGCACATTCTTTGGTGGATTATCTACCAGGAGACAGAGATTAGAAATAGAAGCATCATATTAAGACAAGACAACACGTGTTGTTGGCGCTATCGATGACAGCTATCGATGCAGCCCCAACCAGGCCAGTGTTGTTAAGCACAGCAAATGACAGGCCTACCTGTAAATATGAATTTCTCACCAAATTCGATTTGTTCATGCGTCTTTATGACATCAAAAGGCGTTGTGACTGTTGCAGCCACCTACAGGTGCAAAGAGAGGGAGGGGTTCTTTACTTGTGAATTAAGCCAGAAATTAGCGCTACTTACCGATCCAGAAATAGCACCCGCTACAAAACTAAAGCCAAACGTAGGTTCGACCACATTAAAACTACTTTTTAAATACTCGTAGCATGTCCAATAGATGCCAGAAAAGGGAACATCCCTTAAGATGGTGGGCGGCAGACCTCGCCACAGCCCGATCACTCCTTGCGACTGCAACACCTGACGAAGAGAGCCTAACATCTCGGCATTTGTCATCTTCTGGGACTGCATCTTAGTGCGTATCATTTCGATGGGACTGACAACGGTCACAGCCAATATGCGGGCCGTAACGCCCGCCAGCAATGGTACCATCATCGGAATGTTCCGGCTATAGGAGGATGATTGTACGGGAGACAGGTACTTGTAGTGCATATCGATAAGGCGTGCTTTGAATTGTTCGTATGCAACGAAATAGATAATGGTCGAGGGTAGCGCTGAAATAAGAGTTGGACTAAGGCCTGACCAGAGCGAGCCGATTCCCTCGGCGCGGCTAATTTTGATGAAAGCATCCTGCAAGGGAATACGAACTAATAGCCCATCATTCAATTTATATACATGCTCTTTCGACTCACTATGGTGCCCGTAAAATGGGAGGACGAAGAGGCGGTAGTAGGAGAAATCTTATTAAATGCAGACGCTGCCGTCGGCGTGGGCGTATTGGGACCGCAGGGACATATGTGATCCATGAGGCCGTTGCAATAGAGAAAACACTTATTTGATAGCAGCGCTGACTGTTGGGCTTGCAAACGCGTCTTGATTACGTCCAATGGTGTCACTGCAATTCGCATCAATTATGATGAAATTATCATGCAAACACATGTAGATAATTGTTTGCATTAATAGGCGATTAATCGTTGACTTACTGAAACAAGCGGTAATCATGGCGCCCGTGCACGCGGAGACAACCTGCTGCATTGGACGTATACGAAATCTGGGATCTGTCATCTTAAATTCCGTTGGATTTGCCGGTGTTCCGCTATGGCCCTCCATTGTAGCTTTTGGAGTTGTAGTGGATTTCATCTTTGAATCCGGCATGTTTCACCGCACTAATTGGTACGTCGGTAATCTAGGTCAGTAAATGTTAAATGTTACAATGTGCGTACTCGTTTGCGAGTTACTTTTGTCATTCAAAAGCCCTCGATAAACGTAACAACCAAACAAACAAAAAAAGTGTTTGCTCGTTGATTCCCCACGCTTGTGTTTGGTTTCGAAACTATCGATAGTTAATCAGGTGTCGCGTTGCGTGCACTATCAATGCAACAGCTGTTCGCTGTCAGTACTGCTAGATTTTTTTTTCGCAATAAATGTACACACATATATGGCAGTTTTGTAATGCCTTAATATGATTTTTCTTGTTAGTAAGCTTTACAAATTGGAATCGCTGAAGTATTTAGTATTATTATACGTAATTATAAAATTCTGTCATTTTCATTGGTGCTGGAAATTGCTTAGCAAAAAGCTATCGATACTAAGTCGATAATCGGAATGTTCGTGTTTTTAATAGAATACAGTTATGATACATACCGGTATGTTTCAGATTGAGATTGTAGCGAAAGAAGAACGATTTGCTATACTCGAATGCCGATATCATAATTGCACAAGCTGGCACAACGCGTAGCATACGTGGTATAACCCCCACATAGAGACCCCGTACACCCTGCTTGTTATATATCATCTTGATACGTGCAAACACTGATCCCTTAGCTAGGGGCGACGAAACAATCGTCTTTGAGCTGCCCGCACTCTTTGAATTCGGGTATAACACATCCTGGCCCAACTCAATTTGCGTATGGGTGGTAATCAAATCAAAAGGCATTGTAACGAATGTGGCCAACTAAAAAAAAAAGGGTAGATAATCAACTGCAAATTTGGTAGATGTTGGCATAGGCAGACCGCTCCGGATGTTGCGCCCGCCATAAAGCTAAACCAAAATGTTGGCTCTGCCACATTGCACGCCCGCTTAATTGACTCATAGGCGGCCCAATAGGTGCCCGAAAAGGGAGCATCCCGCATTACGGTCGGTGGCCAGCCACGCCACAAGACGAGTAAGCCGTGCGTTTTGATCAATGAACGGAGCACAACCCACAGCTCCTTATACGTCATATAGCCAGATTGCATCTTAATACGGATCATCTCCAATGGCGTTATGGCGGTCACCACAACTGTCCGAGCGCATATACCCGATGCCATTGGCACCACCGAGGGTAAATTTACGCCCGTGTCCGCCGATGTCTTCATAATTTTGCCTGTGTCGTTACTCTGGTTGGTAAGGTGGTCGGGTGGATGCCAAATATAATAGAAATTTGAAAAAGTATGCTTCAAGTACTCATAGGTGAGAAAGTAAATAATGGTCGATGGCAGTGCTGAGATAAGTGTGGGACTCAATCCCGCCCACAAGCCGAAGACGCCATTACCGCAAATGATCTTGACAAAGGCATCCTAAAAGACAGAATGGGGGAAAAAAGAAAGAACAAAAGAAATACAGAAGGAGTGAGAGAGAGAGAGAGAGAGAGAGAGAGAGAGAGAAGTAAGATATTAGCTCTGATATTTTTATTATACTTTACTCTTTACTCTGTACCTACCATAGCTCCGCGTACAGGACGCATGCTGACAGCATCGGCCGCAGCGCTCTTGGCTAAGCAATCAGTACTGTTTGGTTTGCAGACGTGCGTCATTAGGCCATTGTGAAAGACATAGCACAGCTTGGAAACCACTGGACGATGGCGGGCTTGGGCCTGCGTTTGAGTTTGTACTCGTGTCTTGACTACTTCCATTGGAGTCACTGAAGAAGGAACTCTCTTTTTGACTTTGCCAATACTAATATCTGTGCATCTCTACTTACCCACAAATGTTGTGATCAAGCCACCAACTAGTGCCGATATTACTTGCTGCATGGGACGGATGCGGTAGCGTGGATCATCGGTTAGCAGTGCTGCTTGCAAACGCATGGAATCCCCATCAATCTCCAATGATTCAGATGGTTTAAAGTCTCGTTCCGGATGCATACTACAATAGTTCTATATATCTTGTTTATCAATTCATCAGATATCTCGAAGTATCATGCAATGCGGCAACAGAAGAGTCTAATTATAATTTATATTTGTGAGAAAAGTTCTTAGCGTACATACCTAGGCGCATGTATCAGAAGCAACAGCTATCTCTATGTATATAAATATGTATTTGTTATATTGATTTATGCATATACATATTTATATAGACAACTATATATGTATATATATTGATTTATTGCGACCCCAAGCTTTGATTGAGAGTGGCTTCAATTGGCTCATCAACATGCTCCACCACCTCCTACGTCGCTCTGAATTACTATATGTACATAACAAAATTTATATCTGAATCTAGCTTGTCGTGGTTGCAAGCTCTAACATTACGATCGACAGCAATTAACTAAAAAAAAATATAATGAGTTATATATACATATCTTTGCAATATGTAACGAAATATATTTCCAGATCATACGATTACGAACGATTCATGCATCATTTGACACTAGATTCCAGGATAACTCAAATTTGAATCCGAGAGTGCTTCAACTAAGTATTATGTAAATACATAGCATATATGTATATCTCAATAGTTGATATTTAGATCATGTACTAATAGTTTTATTATTGCAGCTGGTGCACAATTTCATAGAGTTTAGAATGTATCTAATATTCCATGTGATATAACATATTTATCAGAGTCTGTGCGTAAATATACAAACTGTCATAATGGCTATCATATCAGGCTATAAATCGTTAAGTATTTATGCAAATATTTTAAACAGCAAATACATTGGTATATATGCAAATATATATACGCCGAATAGATAGGTAAATACATTCATATTTACATGCATACCAACATATTTATTTGTTAATATTCATAACAGCTTTTAGATCATGTACTGAAAGTCATCCATTGCAGTTGGAATACATTTAATGGAACAATATATCTTTAAAGCTTATGCATCCAATTGATAGACAGCATATTTGACTTTTCCAATCAATATAGAAACCAAAATATAGTTGCTATTTAATACCCATTAATGAATACCCATTAATTGTGCGCATTAGCCCCCGCTTGAGGCGTTATGAAAACAAACAAACTTTGCTACGACAAGAAAATAATAACATTTAATTGCGTGAATTATAAATATGAATTAAATTAATCAAATTTAATAATAATT
The DNA here is from genome assembly GCA_035045845.1 of Drosophila buzzatii. Lineage (NCBI taxonomy): Eukaryota > Metazoa > Arthropoda > Insecta > Diptera > Drosophilidae > Drosophila > Drosophila buzzatii. The sequence continues at coordinate 5,405,216 of JAWNOS010000596.1, read as the reverse complement.
TGCATTACACTTAAGTTATTACAGTTAAGTATGAGTAGTAAGTCAGTTATATTTTTATATTTTAGCAAAACGAAAAAAAAAAACAATTTTTGATGTAATTTAGGCCAATTGTGAATTCTATTTTCGACTTCCATCTTTTTAGTAAGGATTTGTTGGTGTTGTTGTGTATAGCTGGCCTGTGGATAGGTAGGATTACGTATAGCGGGTGCCCCCATTTCACTTGTGCGCAATGGGTATCAAGGTTTCACCGGCAGTGAGCGCTGGCAGCGGCGCGTCCACAGTCAGGACACCATCCTTGCTCAGGGATGAGCGAATCGATTCGGGATTCACACCCTTCGGCAACAGAAACTCGCGATTGTATTCCCTGTAAACGCTCTTTGTGTCTGATTTCTCCTCATGCTTGGCATGCACCTGAAACAGAAACAAAACGAAATGTTTATATGAAAGCGAAAAGTTTAGGTCATAAGCTTATATAAATTATCAAAATACTCATAATACTTTTTAGCACATCATATAATATGCATCTCTGTATGTATAATATTTTATGCTCTACGACATCTCGTCATACACTATATAGTATTTTCGTGTTGTCATATATATTCCTAATAACTATAAGTCTATCTTTTATCATATCATACATTCGTTCATATATATATATAATTTATCAAATAGCATATTTCACATATCTTATAATCAAATACTTTCTATTTTATATGAACATATTTTAACTGATTCTATATATCATATCTTATCATATTATACTATATCATATAAAATATATACAATATCGTGTCTTGATTCGATCTACTCTTAACTGAAACTGAATTTTTATGTACTTATAGATTTATATATGGACAGATATTTATATATTTCGTTTCGTGATCTTACCAGCAACTTCTGATCGACAGTTTTCACAACAATCTCCTCGGGTGCATACTGGCTGACATCGAAGCGCAGCTTCAGCACTTTGTTATCGCCCTCATCCTGCAAATGACAACAAATGCGTTATATATCAGACTGGCTATATTTAGAACGAGTGCTCAGCTATAACATACCTGTATCAAGGGCGAGCTGATGTCGGACACATAGTTCTGTGGCTTGGGCACTCGGGAAGGCAGCGCCGAGTTTGTTGTTGAGCTGCAAGTCAAATATTTCCAATTCAGCATTAATATATGGTTCAAATTCCTTTTTCATTAAATAATAATCAATCAGAGTGTTATATACAATAGTTAGAAACACCTTGAGCTAGTTTTCGTGGTTCTGGTTGTTGTAGAGGTGGTGCGAAAAGTTTTATGAAAAGTGTGTGTAAAGGCGTCCATTGCGTGGGAGGAAGGAGTTTTTTCTGTTTTTGGAAACCGCTGGCAAACGCGCTTCAAATGCAACTAAATTCGAACTGAGCCTTGCATTGCTTTGCTCAGCTTCTGCTCTGTCCTAACCTAACATATTTTATAAATAGCTCGGATTTCCGCTTGGGAGCAGAGTTTTATTTTAAGAATCTGTGCGAGCAGCTGTCGAGCTGCAGAAGGGGAGCTTGGCTCATGGCGTGGATTTGAGTAGACAGACATGGAGATATGTATATTTGTTAAATATATGAAGAAGTATATGTAATTGAAGTAGAACTTTGTCTCTGTCTAGCTTAGTTCTCTCTACTTCTTTCTCGCTTTCTTAATATATCTCATTTGCTGAAGATGCTATTCTTATTATATATTCAATTTCAATTTATACATTAGTATAATTCAAATCTTACTAAAATTCACTCTTTAAATTTCAGACATCTCTTATGCTTCTAAATCCCAGCTTATAACTCATTTTCTATTCTTATAAATCATTACCTCAGCTTGAGTTTGCTATATACAAATATGTATATGAATGTATATATGTATCGTCTCATTTTTTGGGGAATATTCTAGTATTTGAGCATATGCAGACATATTTTTCTAGAACTCAAGTGTTTTCCGCTGTTTTTTCTATGCCAAAACAATGGGCACAAAATGTTGGCAAAGCTGCCAAAATTTTTGAGTTTATGGCCCAGAAAAAAAAAAAAACGAAACAAAATTGAAAGAGAGAGAGAGAGAGAGAGAGAGGGAGGCACATACTGGCAGAGCATGGGGCAGGTGCGAGGGCATATATAAACAGTTTTTAATACTGCTGGAAAAGTTACGCAATACAAAGATCAAGCAAAGTTGATTGAACTGTCTGCATGTGGCATGAGCTATAAAAATATAAATTTTGAAACATCTGTCATATTATCTAATATATATGTCTACATACATAACGCCATATATACATACTATATTTATATATGCATTTAGTTTATTTGTGTGAAATTTTTGAAAAAAAAAATTAAGGAATTTCTAAAGCTTTTTGAGAGTGACAACACATGAAACTGTCTGTCAACAGTGTGCTAAAGTACATACAGAAAATAGTATGTGTAGAAATAAGTGTTTACCAACTCATCATTTATGTGTGTGTGTAAGTGTGTATTATTAACAATTTGAGAGTAAACAAAAATTCAACATATAAAATAATTGAAAACGAAAAGTTTGTAGTCCAAATTTTTTGTAGAGAATAGAATACCTGGTTGTAGTGGTTGTTTTTTTAGTAGAGCTATGGTTTTCGTGAGGAAAATTATTATAGTATAGATAATAATAATAGTAATTATAGATATATATGTATTTTAATAGCAGTTGTTTTTTATTATTATTTCCGAAGCAGCATGTAAAGGTTATAGGAAGAAAGAAAATAGAGAAAAGATTGAGATATATTTATATGTATATATTCATGTACTGTAATCTAAGAAAAACTTAATTATTGAACGTACAATTATTTTCTGAGGTGCAAAAAGGTATCACACACACGCACACGCGCACGCACACAAATCAAACTTGAACAAGGCAGACCAATGAACCGTAATTACCAGCAAACATAAGATAGAGAGAAAGACGTACAGGGAGAGACAGATAGAGAGAGAGAGAGAAGAGGAAAGACGAGCGCTGACCACGCATGCTATGCTATACACGACATTAATACAAACACACACACACATATGCATATAAACACTCACGCACACACGCATGCGAAATGCTGCTGATAAGCGTGCCACTGGCTGGCAACGGTAAGCGTGCCCGCAGTCGACCTTGCTACCAACGTGCAACGGTTAAATGCAACCAAATGTAAGAAATACAGCCAAAGCACATGCACACACACATATACATACATACATAACAGCGGCAGCTGTTTCCCTACCTACCCAAAGTTATGTGACTAATCGTAGAAACCGTTAATTCTAACTTTTGGCTAATGGGGTTACAAGTCGCTGTAGAACTAGAGGAAGTCCGAGCACCTGCCGGAACAGCAGTTGGCGCTTACTTGCCAATGTCTACACACAGCAAACACACACACGCACATAGCGATGTATTGGCGCTCTCTTCACACACACACACAGTGACAGAGACTTGACGACGGCACACACTTTAATTCTCTCTCCCTCTCTTTCTCTCTCTCTCTATCTCCCTAGCAGCTGATGATGTCATGCATATTTTTCGTTATTCGTTATTGTTATTGAATAAAAAAAAGCTGTGCGCGTAGAAATTGAATAAAAAGAGAAAGAGCTGCCGCACCAACAGCAACAACAACAATAATGGCTAAGTATATCAAATGTCAGACGAGGCGACGCTGTCGTTAAGCTGCCCGCTTGCAGTTGACAAAGGAAAGCAAACTTAACGAATGCTAATCGATAGCCAATTGCTGCTGATCAGCAACGATTACAAGTGTCGTCGAGGCACTGCTTACGAAACATTTTTGTGCTAAAAATTTGCATGATATCATCTTTTGGCCATTTACTTATTATCGTGAGCATCATCAGTTGCATCACACACGGCTAAATAAATTGGCAGCAAACATAAAAATTAACAGATAAATATATGTGCATACATACATATACGTATACATACACACATACGTACACTGTACAGTGGTACATAATTATTTACACCCACGCAGATGCGAGATCGGGAAAAAAATTCAATTCAATTCAATTGTTTTTGTTATTTTTTTTTATCTGTAGCAATTGGTACATGATATAATAAATTGAAATAGATTATATATGTATGTATTTGTATATGCATATGAAGTAGTATTATGATTAACCACAAATCGATCGATAAGCTAAAAAAGCTAAATCGTAGATCGAATAGCAAGTAAATAGACTTTGTTTTCCATATATGTATGTATGTACATATATCTCGATTTATTTGCATAAACAAATGTGCCAATTCGTAACCCAAGCTCAACAATATATGCACACGATTTACTATACATATATAAAATAGGCTAAACAAATTGAACGATAAATCAACCTGGAATACAAGCTCAATCTACATAGATAGTTAAGCACTTAACCAACGACAATTGCAATTTATTTACAATGTGATTCTATATGTACTGCAATATAATAGAAAAATAAACAAAATCAATTAGTTGTCTTTTGTACAGGTTCGCTGAAGCCAGATGACGATGACGTGATCAGTTATTTTTAAACAATAATATTTCATTTCATTTAGTGTGCAGCAGCTGTGGATTAGCCATAGCCCTACGAGAGGGCCACTGTTCGATAGCAAATGGAACTATTGAGTCATCCACCGCTGGCCTGAGTTGACCGACCGACCGACCGACCCCATCTGCCTATCTCTAGCACACTTAACGAACATTCTGCACGCTGTCAGTCAAATTGTATTGCATTAAGAGTGGGTTGGCGGCTAAAAACATAAACATAGTCTAATTTCCTTCATTAATTGCAGTTTGGGAGGAAACTTTAGTTTCGCACGCAATCTAGCGGTTAAAGTTAACTGTCCACAAACTTTGCTTCGAAAGTTGTTTTGTTGCTGCTGCGCATGCAAATGCATTGAACGAAGACAACAAAGCACCCACAACAATAACAAATCGCTTCGATTATGTCATTGCCCATGGCCGAAGCACTGAAAACCACTCGCGGCGAATCATTTTCGAATTCGCCCTCAAGTGGCGCCCACGCGACGCGAACATCGTTGCCGCGTTGTCGCCGCAAGTAGATTGGAAAGGCCAGCGAGGCGCAACCGCAACGGCGACGTCTGTGTCGACAGCGACGTTGGCGACGTCATTTTGCTCTTCTTAGCTATACATGCGCATACGTATATATGTGTGTATGCATATACATATGCACGTTCATGCTTATGTGTGAATGTGTGTGCGTGCACACTTCTGTGCTGTATTTAGTACATATTCTTGTTTTGTTTCAATCTTTAACGGCCGCCTTCACATTGTCTGTTTATTTAGTAAATATTTGACTTATATATTCACGTCGACATGTGCGCGTGTGTGCGTGTATCTGGCAACTATGCCAGAAAAAATTCCGTTACGCCACATCTCATAAAGTGTGCTAAAATATGCTTATTTGTTTCTAGCTCGAAATGCAACCATGGGTTACCGTTACAAAGCAGGGCTGCACTCGCAGACAACAACAAATGGAAGAAATGTGTAAATATTTATAAATATATTCAGTATGGCAGAAACATATTAAATCGTGTCGAAAATAAACTCGAAAATATATATTTTTTTTGCCAATTTTCAAATATATCAAAAAAGATAGAAATGATTTGTGCTCACGACCAGACAAATGGAAAATGTATGTACATACATACATATATTTAGACGGGGTGTGTGGCAGGGGTGAAAAGCGAATGTGACTCATTTCCCCGACCAAAAAAAAAATGCTGAAGATGAAGAAAAGAAAAATGTGTGCTCGAGTATCTGGGGCATTCAGCGCCAAGTTTTCGGTACGTAATCCAGCTGATGATGATGATGATAGTCAGCTAAGGCTATTTATAACTTGAATATGTTCGGGATATCCTAAACAAACATGTAACATTCTCATCGCAATCTATTGTTGAGTATCATTTTCATTATCTGGCATATTTCATTATTGTCTGTCTAAACCATTTCGCTATTTATTACTCTTCTCTTCATAATTCTTAAAATACATTATTCCGTTAAGATTTGCTTTGTATTTCCCGTAAACATTTTGAATGCAAAATTACACAAACTATAGCTACTTTCAGCTATATTCAGCTGCTCATTAACTTATTTATTCTGATAAGAAACTATCAGTAATAACTTGACCCCTATCTGGATAAACATTTCTAGTTAGACTGATCGCAAGTAATGTAAGCAAGATACGAACATACATACACTCACACTGACACACATGCAAACACACACAGTGTACACCCATGCTGAAGAACCACATTAACACATTCCAATTGGATATTAATATAACATGTTATTGGACGCTTACCTGGTGGATTCAAAGAAATTGGCCTCGCGGTTCATCAGCTCGTGACGGAACTTGGCCATCTCCTCCTCCATTTTACGCATCTCGGAATCGAAGCGTTCACGTATGCTGCTGAATTCCGTATCGATAACGCTGAAGTCGCCCAATTTGATGGGAATATTTCTCTTATTAGCCTCGGCCATTTTTGTTTGTTTGTTTGTGTGTGTGTGTGTTAGAACTAAAAAACTTCTTGCTTTCGCTGCTTCTTCTTCTTCTTGTATTTGCTTCGGTTTGTTTTCACGCGCACCGCTCTTTACTTATTGGACTTGGTCAGCTTGTGCTTTAGTGTGCGTATTTATACTATATGTATATTCACTTTCTAATCGGAACCAAAAAAAATCACAATATATGTATTCTTTTAATGTGTTTGTATATATGTATAGATGTGTATGAATGCTGATTGACTCGTGTCGCACAATTCAACGCGTCTCAAAGTTTTCTGTTTGACTGTTTTGCATTTTCAGTGTGTTGACGCTTTTATAGCGCGCCGCCAGACGGCGGCCCCAACCACACACAGAGAACACAACGCGTAAAGAGAGAGAGAGAGCGCGAGAGAAAGAGTGCTGCTTACCACAAAATTAAGCCAACATGGCAGCGAGTTCACCCACACACTGACACGACCCGCTCTCTCCATCGTTCGTGCTCGCTCTTTCACGCGCCGGCATGAAACAAGTGAATGGACAACAACGTGCGAGCGTGAATGGGTTTGCACATGTGAGTGTGAGTGCGATACAAAGTATTTTGAAGTTGAACTCTCACGAATGCCCTACCCCTAAAGTCTCTTCCAATTTAGTGAAGTACTTTGAAACGCATTACAATTATATGTATAGTAAAGTACACAAAAAAATTAACATTTGTTTTCTATATAATGTACTATTTTTATTTTTCATATTATACCTATGCATATAAGAAAGGCAACTCAATCTAAGTTATCAAAGTTTATTTAATGTATATATTATTTACTTAAAAAGGGTATGCAACAGTTGCATAGCACTACTCAAGATCTTGTTGGGTGATGGAGCGCCAGGACTTTTTTGTTTTGCTCAATCTTTAAATGCATTTACGAATATGCGTACATACATACGTGCATTTATGTACATATATGTGAGCATCTGTGTATAAATACATATATATGATATATAGTATTAAAGTAAATTTAAAAATTGTTTATTTTGTAATTTTTGTATATGTTATACATTTAATACATATGTTTTTCGTAATTATCTGGTTAATTGCAAATAAGAAAATTGAATACGCATTCTAGAATAAATATGTATGTACATAGTATACTAAAATGAAAATCAAATAAAATTACTGCATGCGGCTAAAAATAGACAATAACTCTGTTATGATGCAGCAGTCGCTACTTGGCTAGTTTGCTGTTTCATTTTGCGCATTGATCATTATTGTGGGGGTGGTGGAATTGTAACCGGTAACGGCAATGCTAACTGGTTTAAAGCTTTACTGGACGCTTTGCCCGTTTTAGGACAGAGAACGACACATTTTCAAGCCACTTTGTAACTTCAACAATCTGTTCTAGAAACAACACGAGTGAGTGTGTTGTGTGTTTTGTGTATTTAAATACATATGCGAGTGTGAGCACGTGGGCGGCAACGTTGGCGACATTAATTTCGATTTGTTTGTAAACAAATGGGAAGCGTGATGAGTAATCGATGTTATTGAAGTGGCGGCGGCAGCAACAGCAACAACAACAACAACAGCAACAGCAGCAGCAGCAGCAGCAGCAGCAGCATTACGAGCGATATCCTTTTACGGTCTGGCAACGCTGTGCACCAGTCATCGGCCCTTGGAAATAAAATGTGAATATTAATTAAAAAATGTATTTCAGCAGTTGTCACGACATTAAGATACGCCAAAATATATATTCATGTAGGTAATAAAATAAATTAAATCATGAATTACAAAAATAAAATAATAATCATCTTGGTAGCGCCCCCACATGACCGTTAATACCGCTGTCCAAACAATAAACTCATTTTGATCGAAATTGGCGACCTTGAAGTCGACAAAGATCTCGATCCCAAAATCTGCTAAGATTATATATGTATAAGTAAATATATATATATATATATTGTCTGTGCATTTGCAATATGCGACTAAACACCGAAATTTAAAAAAATAAAAAAAATTCCCATTCGCATTCGTCGAGAATGTTCATCGTTGGCCTTAGCAGTAGACTTTCTCATATATAGATTTATGAAGATGCTTATGTACAGTGACGACTGGCTTAAACGAACATGCATCAAAGGAAATACCGCTTAATTTTATAAAGCAGCATTTAATTTTAAAATATTGTATGCGATAAAAGATTTTTTTTTTTAAATTTCCTTTTCGAATTTTTACTGTAGCTATATGTATAAACATACATACATATTTGTATATCTATGTGTTGCATATGTCATGCAAATCAATCAAAATTCGCCAGCGATGATTTAGCATGGAATTTTTAGCTGATGTATAATACGGCAATTATTCAACTAAGGCAAATAGATCTTCGTGCGTGGGCGTGAACGCTTGACGACAGCGTTCGAAATGCCAAAAACTAAAAGTGTTTCGAGACTAATATATATAAGTATGTGTATATAAATATTTGTTGTTATTGTTGCTGGCATATTTGTGCGTTGTCATAAGCATTAAAACATTTTTTGAATACCTTTTTTTTTTTATATAGTACGCCAAAAAAAAAAAACTATATATGCATAAAATTGTGGGCGCTTTTTAAATCGTGGGCAGTATAGCCCACATCAAACCACTATGATAATACGTAGTATATCCATTCATAATAATATAGATAAAACTATGAATCATACAATTTTATATATATCCAGAAAGTTCTTGAATGTAATGTTTTGTTTACATTGCAATTGCAAATGCAATTATATTGTCATGAACTGAATTATGTTTATTTAATTAACTTACTATTTTCTATTTTATATGTACATTTCACACAATTTAAAATTTTCGACAAATTATCCTTTTTTTTACGTTATCTTAAATTCATTTCAAATGTACCGCCAAAATGTTAAAGAAAACTACCAGGCTGGTCACTTTGTGTCACGACGATTCAAATAAAAGTGTTGCAAAGCACGTAAATAATTGATCGATTAAAGTGCAATAGAGTTGCCAGAGCAATAAAACCAGTGAATTGTACAGCACTCGTAGTCTGCCAACGTTCATGTGTGTATATGTCTATGAATTAAAAGCGAAACGAAATATAAACAATATCAATAAATTGAATAAAAACCTCAAACAATTAAAAGCAACCAAGTAGCTAGTAGCAACAACAAAATCTGTCACAATGAATGCCTACTATACGCTATACTCGGGCGACAATTACGACGACGAGTCAATCGGTGATGAACGCAGCGAAGAAGGTAAGCAAAACAGTGACGAGAAAATGCACACAAAAGTCTACTGCAAATGGGAAGCAGTCGCAGTTGACAGTCAATCATGAAACGGTTCACAATTCCAGATACGGACGATGCAAGCGAAACTGAATTTCGCAGTCCGCATCGCTATGGCGGCACCAATGGCAATTCTTCCTCCAACAACAACAACAGCAATAATGGCAGCAGCAACAACAATAACAATAGCAGCAGCAACAACAACAACAACAATAACTTTATGATGAACAGCAACAACAACAACATTGGCAGCAATAGCGAACTGAAGGAGCAGTATGTGAATTAATTTTATTTATCTTAGTGGATGAAGTTTTCAATCAATCAAACGTGTTCTATATTATTTATATAATTTATCTGCACATATAGTCAGTGGTATTTAAAATATCCTAGCTTAAATTATGCCTTGGTCATCAATCGTAATCCTGATTAAACTTTTCTTCCTTTATAGAATGTATCATCATAAGCTGATCAATTTGCACAAGCAACTGGACGACCTGAATCAACATTTACATCCTGACTATATAAAGCGTTTGCGTAAGCTGGATAATCAGCTTAAGGAGCGGCGACGTCTCAACGAGATTTACAAGGAATACATGCGGGAATGCGTTGATCGTGACTATATACTGGAGAAGAATGCAGCGCAGAAGGAGTACGATGAGAAAATGATGGATCTCAAGGATAATCTGATAGCTGACTTTGAGGATCGCAAGCGTCAGATTGAGAATGAAAGATATAGTCTGGAGCTAACCAATGATTCGATGGAAATTAAGACAACGGTCACACGCAAGCTGCGACGGCGTCCGAATGAGCCGTTGCCGGTGATTGAGAAGCGTCGCAAGCCGGCAACGGGCCAACTGCTGGTCTATCAATTGGATGATAAGGAAATCGAGTCCGATTTGAAGATGATACAGCGTGGCAAACCGATGCCGCTGCAACAGAACGGCATGGGCTCCTACACAAACACCCAGCAGCAGCAGCAACATCAACAGCAGCAGCACCAACAGCAACCATCATCGCATGGGCTGCTCTCGGATGCGAACAGCTATGTGGAGACACGCATCGAGGATAACAAGTTGCTCTACGAACGTCGCTGGTTCTGTCGCGGCCAACAGATCTATGTCGAGGGCAAGGATACGAACAAATTTGCAGCCACCATCACGGCCATTGGCAACGAAGTGGTGCGTACAAGAACACTAATGCGATATGCAAATCTATATATATCTATCTATGCCATATATGCTTTATTGAACGATTTGCATATAAAGCTTCTATTTCTATCTATATATACATATAGAGAAACATGGAATATCCTTTATACATCACATGTAATTCTCTCTCTCTCTCTCTCTCTTTCTTTCTCCTTATAGATCTGGGTTAAGCGCACCAATGAGAGCAAATTCAAGATCAACATGTCGCATTTGGCCAAGGGGAAAATCGTCATAAAGCGTCGATAGCGCAAGAAGAGAAAAACGCATTAATTATTAATGCAACTTTAGTTGTACATTTAGAGGCAAACATAAAGAAAAACGATTGAAAACATTTTGTATATAAATGAAATATATATAATAAGTTTTTATTGTAAATTACGAAACATATTTTCAAATGTATTTAGCTCTGTTGACGATGGCTGAGTTGTCCAAGTCAATAATCGTTAATCATTGCTCATAGCTAACAAGTTCATCATGAATCTATCAAGCTCGTTCGTGTCCAAGAAACTAATAGTCGTTAGCCATTATCACTCATCAGCCATATGCATATCATGATATGCATTTAGATTGTACTTGTAAATCTATTAATTCCATTTCACATGCTCCTCTGTTCATCCAGCTGAGCTTCTGCTTATTGTTTATTCAGCCTTGTCTCTCGGCTCGTCTTGCATTTAGTTCGGGGGATTCATTTGCTCAGCTCCATTTCATTTTGTTTAATGAAAACTTTTGTTTATTATTTTACGACTCCGATTTCCAGTTGAGTAATTCGTTGTCAGTGTGCATCGAGGCGTCCTCCTATTGACATTCAAAAAGCTGAATAAGAAAGCTACAAGAAAATGAAACTGAAACGAAGAATAGCATAGAACCCCTCTCGTTTATGGAAGTCAGATCAACTGAAGCTATTGTAAACATTTGTATATACCCAAAATATTTCTCTAATGAAAGAAAAAAAGTATTTTAAGAGGGAACAAATCAAAGAGAATCAATTTTGCAATCTGTTCTAAATATTTAGAAATAGTTGTAATCATATATTTTGTAATCTGCTCTAAATATTTAGAATATAGCTATAATCACATGTAAGCAAATCGCATGCTTTAGAGCTACGTCTCAGATATGCTTCAATTAAAGGAAATATATACATAGTTTACATTAAATTAAACTCATAATGAATCCATTATGTAAACTATTCTAAATGTTAAGAATATATATAAGCATAAATGTAAGCATATTTGAACAGATCTTGTAGTTTACAGCTTCAGCTCAGAAATATAAATGTTAAGGACACAACTATATATGTGAATAAATAAAGCCTACATTATAAAACTCATAATGAATCCAGTTTGTAAAATGTTCTATTTAGTTGTTCCCATATGCATAACTTACATATTCTCTCAGATTTACTGGAATTGGAACTAGAACTGACTTGAGAGTAACAAACGTCTGCTGAGAGATGAATTCGACACTTCATCTATAGAGAGCAAGAGTCATCTTCGTGCAGATGACGAAATATCATTGCATTACTGCTCTCTCTCTATATGCTCTACACTAAGTTAGCTCAAAGCTAGCTTTACTGTTTGCTTGATTGATTTGTTCATATACTTGAATCAACTAACACTAAGATTTTGTGTCGATATATTCCTACTGTCTCATATTTCTTTCCAAGCTCTTACAGTATAGTTAATAGCTACGGCTTTACAATGCCTTTCACTAGGCGCTCATTGAGTCAACTATATACTACATCTCGTTTCTCGATTCAATCTCTTGCTATATCTACATATGTATATGCAGTAACTGCTGACATGCATCTCTTCTATTGGTTGACGATACTTCAAAAAGCATGGTTCCATACTCTCATGCTTTAAATTTGATCTGCTCTTCATATATTTCCATTTCCACATGCATACTATATATATGCGTCTTCTTCCTACCGGCCTTTGCGCTGCAAACGCACATGGCCATAAGCAATTCAGCTGTATATGCACACATTCATACATATTTATATGCAAAAGCTCTTGGTAACAGCGAATATGCTAGCGTGCTATCCAAGCCAGAGCCAAGGTATACCGAATAGCTCAGGGCGGTGCCTTAAGCGAGCGACCACTGTGTAACCGATTCGCAGCCCAAAAGCGCGCGTAAACAGAACGAAGAAAAAAAGACGAGTTTGACAGATTTCTAGTTTCACTTTGCGCTTGCTTTATAATTATTTTTAGTCATATTGCATTGCTGCAATTTGTTTCTGCTTCATAATACAAAACATACACACAATATTAATTGTTTTTCCATTTCTTGTTGTTATTGGAATTCGCTTTAAACTTAAAAAAAAAGTGACCGTCTTAGTTGCGCGAGCCACGTCCGAAGCCGCCACGGAACTCAACCTCACCGGCACCGGGTCCGACGTCTCCCTTCTTGTCGACGCCGCTGCCACCAGGGGCGCGTCTGTAGGCGGACCGGTCTTCGCCAGTCTTGGAGGCGTCGGCTGGGCCGCGTGCACCGCCGGCAGCGGGACGTGGACGCAATGGTTCGGAGCGTGTCGGCCTCTTCAGGGTGGAGGGCACAATCTCGGGTGGCAAGTGCAGATAGGTGCGCAGCTCCTCAATGCCCTCGTTGGTCAGATACCAATAGTAATGCCTCCAGGCGAACTGTTCCTTGACCAATCCACGAGAATGCAGTGATTGCAAAGCCTTGATCACATGCAAGTTGGGAATCGATTCCAGTTCAGGATGCTTCTGTGCATGGAAATCCTTTTTGGCCACAATGACGCCCTCCTTGAAGAGGTACTCATAAATGGCGACACGATGAGCCTTTGGCATGAACATGCTGCACACAACGAAAACAAAAAGATAAAAAAAAATATAAACATATTAGAATTTCTGTTATTATTGTTGTTGTTGTTTATGATATTCTTGTTGTCAAATAATTGGCAATCTGCTATAATAATGCACACAACACGTATATCAGCGGCCATTGCGTTTAACAGCGCATTCAATTCAATTTCATTTAAATAAACACTTTTGCGGATTCGCAATTATTTGACAGATTTCGTTTTATAAATTTCACGTACTTTGCGTCTTCTATGGAGCAGAGACCGGAAAGAAAGGAAAAGCGAGTTGACAGCTGTCAGCTCTCATATTCTTCTTCATAGTCGCAAACATACAGAGATGCACGGTGCTCGTACATGTGAATGCCAAAACAGGCAGAGTTGCATTACGAGCATTTTTAAGAAATCTATTTAAATGTATATAAAAATAAGCAATCGCTCAGCAAATACTTTATACTGAAATTAATTAAATATTACAAATTAGATCGATAAACACTTTAGAGACGGTTGGTAATATAATTTTATTTCCGCCATGACGTCACGAGTGACCAATAGTTGTTGAGCATAAAAAAACTGATTATTAAACCAATTTTTTACATTAAATTATTTTTGCTTTACTTTGTAATTACCTTTTTGTTTTATTAATCTCAATGCTATATATTTCTCTAGCATGTATAAATTTCAAATTGTTCAGATATTATATCGCGCAATAAAATATATCGCAGCTTTGTTCTATTAGAGGTTATCGACGTATCGATTAATCGCAGTTAATTTATTATCGCAGTGAAATCTGGCGCCATAATTTCAACAGCTTTTACAGTCGAGTCTCAATAATTCGTAATGAGCGAAATTTCGTTGTTCTCTCATTGGATTTACATTAGTTTGCTCATTTTATTTGATGCATGAAGATAATTCGTAGCAAACGTTCTCATAAAACGCTATCAATTTCACAAAAACAAGAAATACAGCTATTGATAATAGAGAAAAAAAAAATAAAAGTAAACTGACGAAATGTTGGAAGAAGTTGCATTTCAAATTGATTAAACTGACAACGAAGCTGATGATGCAGATTTAAATTCAATCTTAACAAACTTACAAGCCAAAACATAAAGAAGCCTCGTTAAATGAGTAACTCGGTAAACCTCTGTAATTCGAGAAAAATTCGAATCCCTTGCCATTTCGAATTATTGAGATTCGACTGTATTTAATATATGTACATATACACAAAAAACACGCCAGACAGCCAGAGCTAATAAAATAACATGTACAATATCATTACGATAAGTAAGTGTACTTAAAGGTCTAAAGGTAGTAGTAGCCACTGT
Source organism: Drosophila buzzatii (assembly GCA_035045845.1). Classification (NCBI taxonomy): domain Eukaryota; kingdom Metazoa; phylum Arthropoda; class Insecta; order Diptera; family Drosophilidae; genus Drosophila; species Drosophila buzzatii. The sequence goes on along the minus strand of JAWNOS010000596.1, from coordinate 5,390,073 downwards.
TCAATAATTCTTATTAAAATTCGTTTATGAGGGCTGTTTAATAATTTAGATATGTGTTTTATATATTGTTCTCAAAACCCAATTTACTGATTTCTCGTTAGCATTGTTGAGGCTCGTATAGACGCGACTCGAAGATATGATAAGATTGTATAAGCCCTGATCGTTAGCAGTCATATTTTATTATATCTCAAGAATACATAGTTATTTATTATTATTCTTATTTTCTTACTTGACCACTCACCATGGAATAGTTATATATTATCTACGGCTTAGTCACTTGCAATTGTTTTTCTTCTTTTGCAGTTTCAAATTTCATCAGAAGTAACAAATTTGATTCGATTAGATTAAGTGCAGTCCAGTAAAATTCTACTATAAAATAACGTCTACTTAATTTGTAAAATATACTCATTATAAAGTTAGGTTAGGTCATATTATTTTCGTGATCTTTCAATTTGTTTTTGATTGCAATTGAAATGTTTTGACTACCGCATTAATATTTCTTAACATCCCATATAATTTTTTTGAGCATTAGATTAGATAAGAGCTAGACGATACTTAACAATCTAGATCTTAATCGCCTGAACATGAAATATGGACTTTAACCCCAAAATTATTTCAAACTATATAGTTTTGCTGACTTGGACTGACTGACTTGGACAATCATCAATCAATCAAAATTTACATGTAATTGGACAATCTATGTATATTCTGTACAATCACTTTCAATCACTTTCAATCAAACAAACTGCTCTATAATAATTAAACTATCAATCAAACTGAAATTCAATCAATCCATTTAACAGTTAATCACACTGACATCACATTTGGTTGCCTAACTGATTGACCAAATGATTGACTGCCCTAACTAATCCCTCAGTCAGTGTATCAATCACTCAATCAGTTAGGCGGCGAAATGCGATGTCAGTCAATCAATAGATCAGTCATGAAATTTAGCGACGAGTCAATGTGTTAGGATATGAGTCAGTTAATCAGTCAATCAATCAATCAGTTGGGCAGTCCATCAATTACAAATTGCTTATGCAATTTAGATTTAGATAAACTAACTTACCTATATACACACCTACATTTGTATCTTAAGTTTAAATATACATACATCGATTCATAATCGAGAAAATACCCTTTCCATTCTTTTCCTGAAAACCCCCAGTTATCCAGTTATCATAAAGATATGACTTTATCGGGCCTTAAAAATATTTAATATCCACAATATAATGACACTATGCTTGTATATAAAATAGGTTAATCCCCCATTGAACCCAACTGCTACTATTGTGACTAAGAGAACACCCCTGGTTCGGCAAGAAAGCAATAATCACGCTTATAACTTAGTGAATCGACAAAAAGAAATAAAGTCGGATCGAAGGTGGGCAAACGATTCACGACCCACCGTTTTGTCTGTCGTTGTGGTCTAATCAATGGTCAATTATTGATTAAGTTCAGACGAATAATTTAAATCAGATCGCCAGCGCTTATCAGGTGGGTATAAAAGGAACCGCAACGGATAGCCAGGCGATTAGAGACACCAGCCATAGCCAACGAGAATGTTGCCAATTCAGTTTTACTTTCTTGTGCTCTGCGGCTCGGCCATTGCTTTGGGCCAGACGAGTGCTGAGTCATTGGATATTGAAGGCCATCGGCGTTTGTTGCAGTTGCGCCACCTGGCGGTGGAGTTCATTGACCACTATCGCAACATAACGATCAGAGATGTGCTATCGCCAGCCGCAGGGATTCCCAATCAGCAGGATTTGCAATGCATGGCAGAAATCGCGTCGCTCAGCCAGGGCTTACAAGAGGGCAGCCTGTGGGCGCTGCGGAGTAAGTGAGGTTAAACTGAAGCAAAGGCAGCTCTAACTGTCACTCTCTCTCTCGCTCTCTCTCTCTCTCTCTCGCTCTTCAGTGATTGACTCTTGGGGCCGTTTACCTGCCGGCCTACTTCAAGGTAACTTGAAGGATCTGGGTAACTTTGATGAGTGCATTAGGGTGAACCAACCCATGGCAAATATGGATCACAATCTGCGCGGTAAATACTGCATGGCCAAGTTCGGAGCCATCAGCTCCGGCATACAAGCTACGCTAAGCATTCAGACAGCTATTTGCTTCCCCGCCTCCTGCACGGTGAGTCATATAGATCTGTTGCTGCAGCAGCTCTTCAAGCAGTTGCTCAATCTAGAGCTGAGCACGGAGACGCAGCTGATAAAAACTGGCGAGTGCCAGACGGCAGAGCAGGAGCCACTCGATGGTCTAGCAATATTTACAATGTAAGTGCCAGAGCTTTGATGCAGTACATGCGATTGCTCCTCATTCACACTCCTCACACTCGTCTTGCCTTCCAGCGTGCTCTTTGGCATCTTCTTAGGCTCCATGCTGCTGGCCACCTGTTGGGATTACTTTCTGTGCAAAGATGAGAGTGAGTAACTACGCCTCTATCTACAAATCCCATAGTATCGATTTCATGTTCTTCTTCTCTTTGCGTAGAGCACTTACCCGCATTGGTCAAAGTCTTTTCGGCACGTGCTAATTCACGCGCTCTGTTTCGTGTCGTGGATAGCAAAACGAATCCGAATGTCATCGATTGCCTGCATGGTATACGTTGCTTATCTCTGATTTGGGTTATCTATGGCCATGACTATATCATCCAGGCTCTTGCGCCCAACAACAATCTGGTCGATATTCTACCGGTAGGTAGCACTGAAATATATACATACATATATGTAGTATATATATATATACTGTAGTAACGAGTGTTTTATTTTTTCTCTCAATTTCTGCAGTGGTATAGATCGGCCTACAGCATGTTCACCTTCCATGGCTTGTTCTCTGTGGACACTTTCTTCTTTCTGAGTGGTCTGCTGGTGGCTATGATTGCTCTGCGCACCATGGAGAGGTAATTCTTTAATTGTGTTTTAGTTATCAATGATTTGCTTACATATATCATAACCTCACTTTGTTTCTTTTGTAAGTAAATTCACCTCACTTAAGTTGTGCTAATTATCTAACCTCACGTACTTATTTTTGTAGTATTGATTAATTTTCTCGAACTATCTCCAGCTACTATAGTCAGAGACCAAACCTTAATTTATCTAATCTAACCTGAATAAGTTTTACATTATTCACTCTAACCTTACTTATTTAAATTGTATACAAGCTCAATTGAGGCACTCTAATCTCATCAGCATTTAGCTAGATATCATTTTAATAGTCATTCATTCTATCTCTATATTTATATATATTTATCTAGACCTAGAATGAAATACTTGAAAGAATATTGAAATTGAATCTATCAACTCTCCAAACCACACTTGAACATTTACAACCCAAGTTCATCTCTAACCTCAATTCTCTGTTGCTCAGATCTAAGGGCAAGCTGAATGTACCGTTGATGTATTTGCACCGCTATCTACGTCTTACGCCAGTCTTAGCCGTGGCCATAATCTTCTATATGAGAATTCTACCTCTCTTGGGTACGGGTCCAATGCACGACACCTTAACCAAGGAAATAGCAGATGGCTGCGAAGAGAATTGGTTTCTGACTTTGCTCTACGTTCAAAACTATGCCACTCTCAACATGGTAATTGATCAAACTATATACATCTATAGGAATATAAGACTAACCTAGTGCTCTCTCTTTTGGCAGTGCTTGCCTCACTCCTGGTATCTGGCCGTTGACATGCACCTGTATATCATTGCGCCCATCCTGCTCTTTGCACTCTACAAATGGGGCAGGAAGGCGGCAGCTGGCATAGTCGTCTTTATGCTGCTGTTGGCCGCTTGTCTTTTTAGCATGATGGTTATCAAGGGTTATTCGTTGTAAGTATCTAAGTTAACTAAAAGCTTAGCTTTATTTGCTTTTTTAGCGGTTTGTCTCTCATGTCAAATATTTAACAGGCAGTTTGCTGCCAGCTAGACTTTCTCTACTTCTTTAATATGATGCATATTGTATATTGCTGTTTTAAATGCTTCCATTCGAACACTATATAGGTGGATAGCTAGCATGACCAGTGTTGCCACTTGGTTTTTATAAGAACCTTCTTATTGATATTTGATGAATGAATGATGAATCTCATATATTTTTATAAAAATTGCTCTCAGTATTATAATGAATGATGAATCTCATATATTTTTATAAAAATTCCTCTTAGTATTATAATGATGATAATGATGAATCTCATATATTTTTATAAAAATTCCCCTCAGTATTATAATGAATGATGAATCTCATATATTTTTATAAAAATTCCTCTCAGTATTATTAACAGGCAGAGTTGCCAGATTGTTCAGCTTTTCCTACCAAGGAGCTCATTGAAGTGTAGAACTCTTACCTCTAGAGCTTCCAACTCTCAATGCGCATATGAACCATTTACCAGGCAATTAGCCAATGTTGCCACTCTGTTTTAAGATTTGTACTAACTTTTCAACAAAAATTTCCTTTCCTTACAGATTTAGCTTCACTCCGCGCATGGATAAGATCTATTACTCAACCCACACACGCGCCTCACCCTGGCTAATTGGCATGCTCTTCGGCTACTATCTGCACGTGAAACGCAACAAGCGCTTTAATCTAAATCGTCCAACTGTCTGGGTGGGTTGGTTAATTTGCTTGGCCATCATATTCACCTGCATGTTCGCCGACTACACCTACCAGGCGAATGGCATTCATATGCCCATTGTGAACGAGGCGTTCTATGTGACACTCACGCGCATCGCCTGGCCCTTGGCCCTGGCCTGGGTGGTATTTGCTTGCAAATATGGCTATGGCGGCTTGGCCAACAGTTTCCTCTCCTCGCCGCTGTGGCAGCCCCTGTCGAAGCTCTCCTACTCGGCCTACATCTGGCACATATTCATTGAGATACACAATCTGAGCATCGTGCGCACCAACACCTACTTCAGCGACTATCAAGTGGTGCGTATATACTACACATAGACATATAATATGTTTCGTATAACTAAACAAATCTCTCTTCTTAGATGCTTCGCTTCTGGCATGACTTTGGCTTTACGGTTCTGCTATCCTACCTAATGTACATTGTGTTCGAGTCGCCATTCGCTGGCTTGGAAATGATGCTGCTGCCCAATCGTCGTCCCAGGCCACAGCCAGTCGCAGCCCCAGCAGCTCCAAAGATCACGAGTGCTCAGCTGGAGCCTCCGATGATGGAGAGTGCTCCGGAACTGGAGCAGAAGACAGTGCCGGTTAGTTAGGTTGCTTAAGTAGCTAAGCTTAAATATATATATAATATTTATTTTAAACAGTTAATGCAATTAATAATTGTGATATATAAATATTTAATAATTTTTTTTTTTAATTTTTAATTCTTGCAATTCCCAATATGAAATTAAAAATATAATAATCATATACAATATTATAAATATTTGTAAGCAAGCGAAATATTATATAAAAATCCCATTTATGAACAAATTAAATTAAAAAAAATAAAAATAAAAATAAAATAAATAAATTAATAAATTAAAAAAAAAAATAAGAATCAAATTTATTAAAAAGTATTTGGAATGATGAAATTAAAAATAAAATATTTAACTTGATTAAAAAAATAAATTATTAAAATTAAAGTTGCTATAGTCTAAACTGCTCGACTATGAGCTCTATGAGAGCCTCTGAACTCTGCACATACACAGGAAATATGAAATCTACAATTCTAACGGTACTCAACTTTCGCTAACAACGAATTCAAGGTATCGCATACTATCGATAACTAGGAAATGGAATGAGATATGGAAAAAAGTTCAACTCGTACTGCGTATAGCATATGGAGCAATCAAACTAAAGGAATTTCACGCATTGAAAAGATTTTCATATTTTTGAACATTGATCTCACTCTTGAATCATTCTACATTTGAATACATAGTTCGATAGATGAGCCACAGATTCGATAAAGGCAGAAATCAGAGGGCTACATACATATACGTACTTCCGATAACGTCTAGCTCGACATTCGTTATCAAATTAACTTGACTTTAGACTACATATATATTTGTAGCTTGGGATAGCCCTCAAATAATCTTTAATACATATTGAAAGTCAATTGAGAAGATTTAACTGATTTTAGGATAGATATTGGATATTGCTTAGGCAGTTTTATATTCTGCAGAATACTACGAGTGCGTTCATTGGGTTTATTTTTAGTGTTGATACGCAAAGTCTACATTTTGTTACCCTGTTAAATAGGTATTTCTTGCACTGTAAAGCATAGTTAGCATAGCATAGATTTTACAATTAAATGAGGTATACTTTTAGGAATTATTCCTGCGTTCTTTATTTATTTAGCTGTACTACAACTACATATACAATTACACGATTTCATATTCAAAGAGACTACATTAGATAGGGAATACGTTCAGGCTTGTTACGCCTATATACACATAGGTATCTATATGCATTTTTTTATACCCTGAACCCATTGAAAATGGGAATTCAGGGTATAATGGTTTTGTGAAAATGTATGTAACAGGCAGAAGGAGACGTCGCAGACCCCATAAAGTATATATATTCTTGATCAGCATAAAAAAATAAGTTGAATGAGCCCTGTCCGTCTGTCCGTCCGTCCGTCCGTCCGTCCGTCCGTCCGTCCGTCCGTCCGTCCGTATGAACGTCGAGATTTCGGAAACTACAAAAGCTAGAGAGCTGAAATTTCACACGAACACTCGTATGTTAGCTACGCAGTACGAGTTTATTTTGTTTTTTCGATAACTCATCCCATTTACAAATTATCGATAAAAAATCGAAAATTCGTTTCAATTTTTTAGGTTTTTTGAGCATAGCTTCTACACCGTTTTAGCTAAAGACTTCAAATTTGCATATTTAGATAGATATTATGAATACGCAGATTATGTAATTTTTGGATTTTGGATGCCACGCCCCCTTCGCCCACAATTTGCAAAAAACGCATTTCAAATACTAGAGACTTGAAATTTGGCACATAGGTACATTAAGATATTCTTAATCTACTCTGAAAATATCATTAAGATCATGCATCTAGAAATGGAGTTAGAAGCGCTCAAAGTTCAGCCCAACCCACCCCCAAGCCACGGCAGCAGAGCTCGCGCTCATGCGATCGTAAAGAAGAAGAGTATCACTTTTTTTTGCAGGGTTCAGGGGATCTCGTAGTCGAGCCGTCTCGACTAGAGCCTTCTTACTTGTTTCTTATTTCTTCTATATGTATGTGATAGATCATACATATTATTTCACTTGTCGCATACCCTAAGAAAGAATACGACATATTGTTTGTCTAGGCTAATGCCAGACATTACTCTTGCTGATAAGCATGACGGAAAGTTTATTATTATTTTGTTTATTTTGTTTTTTTTTTTTGGCTATAAATTGAAGTTTATGTGAATTGGTGCTGTAGTAGCCATGCCGCTTATCAAATGGTTCGTTGAGTATTCAATAATCGACTAATCACCATTGATGCGCGATATTTAATTGTGATTGAGGACTTGGGGAATAGCCATGAAGGATTAAGGTATTTGTCGAAATGGCATATGGGTGTAAAAATATTGCAAGCGCTACGATCCATCCTGATTTCTATGTAAGACAGTGAGGTTAGATGTGTATAAAGTATGGTTAGGTAGAGCTATAGAGATCAGGTTATATTATATATTGATGTTAAGTAAAATTTTTATATATAAGGCAGTATTTCATTGAGGCTTTCTGATCTGTGGATAGTCCATGGGCTTTATTCGAGAACTTTGTGGTTGCTCTACATTCCCGCTGATTCCCACTGATTCCCACTGATTCCCGTTGATTCCCGTTAATTCCCGCTGATTCCCGTTGATTCCCGCTGATTTCCGCTAATTCCCGCTGATTCCCGCTGATTCCCGCTGATTCCCACTGATTCCCACTGATTTCCGCTAATTCCCACTGATTCCCGCTGTTAATCTATATATTATTACCTAAGGCTTTTCAGGAATTGCAGTAGTCTACCAGAGATATGAGTTCTATTTAAAGGTTACAACAATATAAGCAAAGTCGTTGATTACCCATGCTAAAAATGGATCAAAATTCAGCAGAACTCATTTTATATTATTCAGCGAAAAGGAATAAAGAAATTATTTACGATTAGATATGATAATTCCATGTAAGCACTTTCTGAATATTTCGATGAAGATAAGTTTAGTTTTATTTTAAATTTGCTTTCAACGTCTTATACTATATTTATACTCAGCTATAACATGCAATTGAAAGTTAGATACTTTCAATTGATATAGATTATACTCAGATAGCGGTAAAGCAGAATTTGCCATCTGGTAGCCAATAAAATAAACACTTGAGCTATCACCAAATTGCTAACTAACCACTTCAAGTTGTCATTCGGGCGTGATTCAGAAATAAATATTTTCGTTCAGCCAATTATGGACTTGGTCACGAGCCATTAGGCATTAGCCTAAGATAATATTTCCATCTGACAGACTTGTAATTATTTGTAATGAAATATTTTGACTTGGACTAGACTAAGTCGTTCCTTTGGTTGTCTTAATTAAGCCCAACAAATATTTGTAAGTTTTCCCAACTCTTTTGAACCTGCCCTAACGTTTGTAATGATTGTGTTTATCTTTAACGTGTAGGTCTATAAATTCCTAACCTTAGCCTAAAGCACTGCAGCAGCCATGACTCTTTATCTGCTCAATTAACTTCTTGGGTAGCTAATTTACCACTTTACCACTAAATACTATTAGCTACTAGAGCTGATAAGGCTAGCTAGGCCGATCCACTTAACTGGCCCAACCAGACGTCCATGAACTGATTCATTGTGAGATTGCATGAAAACTTTATGAGCAAGTATTGATGATAAGCACAAATTGAAGTACGTATTCCTAATATACTTATATAGAGCTATCAACTTTGCCGTGCAGATCTAAGATCTAAAACATTTTTCGGCCCTTCGCACAAATGTGCAAAATGTATATGAAAGCATAGAATGTTTGGAATATCAGCAGTTCCCAGCTCATCTCCTGGCTGAACCAGTTAGGAACTAAATGGAATGAAACAAAATCCAACCAGTAAAAGTTATTCATTTGAATTGTTGTTGTAGAGCAATTATATTTTTCCTGTTTCGCATAAAAATATATATATTTTCAACTTTAAAAAAAAAAACTTAATATAGTTAATAAATAAAAAAAAAAATTAATTTTAAAGAGAAAAGTTATGTGTTCGCAGCCGAAGCACTGGAGGCGGCATCTGGAGCTGCTTCCACATCGTTCTCCAGTGGTGGTAGATTCGCTTTCTCGTAGAAAGCATTCGGGCTTCTATATGATTCAGGCTGCTCCTTTGGCTTGGACTCTGTCTCAATCGCTGGCTTTGGACTAGGTCTACGATCGGGTAGAAGCAGGCCCTCTAAGCCACCCAGTGGTGCTTCGATGATGATATACATTAGGTAGGCAGTGAGCAAAGTAAAGCCAAAGTCCTCCCAGAATTTGAGCATCATTTCGTAGTTTGAGAAAAACGTATTCGTCTGATGACGTCTGCCATTGATTTCCTGGATGAATATATGCCATACATAGGCAGAGTAGGAGAGCCTCGATAGCGGCTGCCACAGCGGCGAGGAGAGGAAACTGTTGGCCATGCCACCATAGCCCTGCATGCAGGCAAAGACCAGCCAGCAAAGTGCGATGGGCCAGCCAACGCGGGTCAGGGAATAGTAGAGTGAATCGGATAATGTCGACAGATCTGGACCGGTCCACTTGACATACGGGAACAGTGCAAATTCACAGGCAAAGAAGATGGCCAGAGCTATTAGCCAGCCAGACCAGACTACTAAGCGATTCAGCTTGAAGTTTTTGCCACGATTCGCATGCAGAAAATAGCCAAAGACGGCGCCAACCAGCCAGGGAGTCGCATGCAAATGGGTGTAGAAGTAGAGCAAGCGCTGCGATCCATCCTGATTTCTGTTCAAAAAGGAAGATTAGATGAGGTTAGGCAGAGGTTGATAACCCCATGAACTGAACATGGAACTGAAAGAATAGCTTAATTTGCATTGAACACTTACTTTAGAAACATGGAGTGCTTCTCTACCATCATAATGGTAAAGAGCCACACGGTAAGCAGGACGATAAGCACCACTGCGCCGATGGCTGCCTTCTTGCCCCATTTGTAGAGTGCAAAGAGCAATATGGGTGAGAGTAAATACATCTGCATATCCACGCTCAAATACCAACTGTGACCCAAGCACTAATCAAGATAAAAGTGAGTTTGACATGCATGTTAAATCTAGCAGCTACTTACTATTTCATCGGTAGCATAATTCTGCACAAAGAGCAGCGTCCAAAACCAAGTGCGCTCACATTTCTCATAGTTGTCGAAGCCCATATTGGCAACAGGGCCATCCACTAAGAGAGGGATCAATTTCATGTAAGCTAATATGGCCATAGCTAGCAGAGGAGTGAGACGTAGATAGCGATGCAGATACATCAACGGCACATTCAGCTTGCCCTTGGCTCTGAAATGATTAGAATTGCTTAAGAAATATGTTCCTATTTCCAAGTGTAGCGTAGATAGACTCACCGCTCCATGGCACGCAGTGCAACCATAACGACGAGCAGTCCACTTATGAAGAAGAAGGTGTCCACAGACAACACCGCATGGATTATCATTTCAGCAAAGGGTCTTTCAGCCCACTAAAGAGTTCAATAATATCACTCTAGTCTAATTACTTTAGAAAGTAGATTGACTTACGTAGATAACGCTAATTTTATTAATACTAGGTTCAGTCAGACCGAACATATACTCATGTCCAAAGACCACCCAGATGAGGGACAAGCAGCGTATGCCATGCAGACACTCGATTACATTCGGATTCGACTTTGGCGGGCTGATGCGGAAGAGTGAGCGGGATGTCGCGCGTATCGAGAAGACTCTGATCAGAGCAGGCAATTGGGCTGTAAATGGAAATTGCAAGAGTTGAGTGTGCCAGAGCTTAAGATGTCTAACAGAGGTAACGCACCTTGATCCGACACTAGGAAATAATCGTATAAGGTGGCCAGCAGAGCCAAGCCACCAAATATAGAGAGGAGAACACTGTGAACAATCCAAAGAATTAGTGTTACACAAAATTAGTTGTAGGACATTTCGTATTTCCTCCACTTACATAGTCAATATGGCAATGCCATCCAAAGGCTCTCGTTCTTTAGTCCGACAGGTGTTTTCGTTCACCAGGCTCGTTGTAATACTCAATCCAGTCAATTGTTGAACAACCTTGCCGAGAAATGCGTCCATATGTGCTGCCGCACAGCTGGATGGGTAGCAAATGCCAATCTTTAGCGTTCTCTTGGCAGGAATACCTAGCATCTTCAGTATGGGTATCTCAGCAAAGCAATATTTTCCCGTGATCGAATGAGCGCTGCTCACTTGCTTGTTGATCTTGATGCATTCACCATAGTTGCCCATATCCATGAGATTCAAATAGAGTATTCCCGATGGTATGGATCCCCATGAATCGATCACTGTTGCCAAAGAGTGAGAGATGATGTTTTCTTTTATGTATTTGGATTGTAATTGATTGTTACATACTTTTCATGGACCACAGAGAGCCGGACTTGAGATCGTTCATCCATTTGCCCATATCGGCCATGCACTGCAGATCGTTCTTGTTGGGCAGCCGTGTGCTGAATAGATCCATGTCCTTCACTGTTCTATTTTGAAAGTATTCTGTGAATTCCAAGCTCAGCGACTGCAGCTTTCTGATCTGTTGATAGTCCATGGCTTCCATCTGGGAACTTTGCGCTTGCTCAACATTTATACCCGAGGCGTTGATCGTGATGATAAACCCATAGAAGAGGTATAAAAGGGTTCCGACTCTTTTGACCATTTTGTAATTTGTGCTTTATGGTACTACCAATACGGGTCTTTATATACTCTGCCCACATCGTACCTATGTCTGGAGATAAGCGATACCTCTATCTGCTGTGTACTGTTAAGTGGAGCCGGCTGGTAATCTGTATATTAATGCCCAAAGGTTTTCAGAAATTGCAATAGTCTGCTAGCGATATCAAGATTTCTATTTAAAGTGGCTTAAGGAATAGAAACAAACTTATTGATTACCAATTCTAATATATCGGTGTGAAACGTTGTAGTATGGTAATTTTACTACTAAATTCTACTTATATATTACTCTTGTTTATATCAATAAAATAAACACTTGAGCTATCATCGAATTGGTTATGGGCCACTTGAAATCGCCTTTCGCGAGTGATTCAGAAATACGTACATATTTTCGTTCAGCCATTCAAAGACTTAGTCACAATTCGGTATTGCCTAAGATAATATATTTGCCTGAGAAATATGTTATTAATCTAAGTAAAAGATAAGCAAATCCTATTCTGAAGTCACTTAGGAGTGACTCATACTTTACTACTATTACATAGCCCCATAAAATTAGTAATGATTGTGTTTATCTTTGACTTGTAGGTCAATTCGATTGTAACCTTAGCCTAATGCAATGCAGCAGCCATAATTATTTATCAGCCCAATTAAACTAATTGCCTTACCACTGAATACTATGAGTTGGTACAGTTGATAAGGCTAGCGGCCGATCTACTTAATTGGCCCAAAACTTGGACTTATGAATGTATTTTTGTTGCATGTTCAATAGTAATATTGGTTGAGAGCTTGACTATAAAAAATTTATAATAATATTGATCTTGATATGGAAATGTATATGTAATATATAATGTATAGTTATATTCAATATGAGGTCTCTTTAAATTGGTTGAATTTTAAAAGAATTGTTTAAGTATATTAGAATTTGTTTAGCATTTAAAGTGAAAAGTTGCATGAGAGAAGAACCATATGCCATGATGGAGCTGATCAAGATTGTGTCGAAGGAGCAGCTGTAGATTACAATAAGTATGAAGGCTCTAGTCGAGACTACACGACTACGAGATACCCTGAATCCTGCAAAAAACAAGTAAGAAGGCTCTAGTCGACACTACTCGACTGCGAGATACCCTGAATTCTCAAAAAAAAAAAACTTATTCTCTTCTTCATTACGTTGTTGCTGCCGTCGCTTGGGGGTAGGTTGGGCTGGAATTTTGGACGCTTATAATTCCATTTCTAGATGTACGATCTTCATGAAACATACGGAATATATTAATAGCATTCAAATGTGTCTATTTGCCAAAAAGTAGATGTACGATGTTCATAAAACTTTCGGAATATATTAATATCATTCAAATGTGTCTATTTACCAAAAAACCTCTAGTATTTTAAATGGTTTTTTTTTTTTTTTTTTTTTTTTTTTTTTCATGGGCGCGAAGGAGGCTTGACATGCAAAATTTGAAAAAAATTACAAAATCTGCGTATCCGTAAAATCTATCTAAATATATAAATGTGTCTCTAGTCTCTCTAGCTATAACGGTGTAGAAGTTATGCTCAAAAAAAGCTTTTAAAAAGTTATATATTTTTATCGATCATTTGCAAATCGAATGAGTTATCGAAAAAAAGAAAATAAGCTCGTACTGCGTTAACAAACATACATGTATTCATGTGAAATTTCAGCTCTCTAGATTTTGTAGTTCCCGAAATCTCCACGTTCATACGGATGGATGGACGGACGGACAGACGAATAGGGCTATATCAACTTATTTTTTGTGCTGATCAAGAATATGTATACTTTATGGGGTCTGCGATGTCTGTTACATGCATTTTCACAAAACCATTATACCCATTTTCAATGACTTCAGGGTATAAAAAGTTATTTTTCAAGTGCTTCGTTTCTTAGTAAAGCCATTGACATAAGTTGATACTATCTGATGTGGATTATTTTTAAGGGCAGAAAATATTGCTACATAAATGAATCATTAATTACAAAAATAAATAAATAACTAAATAAATATATAAATATATTTACATATTTATATTTATGTATACACATTTCTTTTAACAGACCTCATATACGTATACGTAATGTACAAATTATTAAATATATCTTGATTGATAAGGATAGATAACTGTTTACAAGAAGTGCTCTAATTGGGACCACCTCACTATATATCCGAAGCCCTGCACAAAGCTGCTATTGTTAGCATTCTACGTCTCTCTCTCACACACACACATAATGGGCAACTCTCACACAGCACGCTCTCTGCTGACTGCGCAGTTTACGCAACAGCTGCGCATGGGCAGCGCAGTCGATGCAGCAGCTGCGCTTGCGCTACGCTTAAACTGCGAATGAGCAGCGCTTGGGCTATGAACAAGGAACATTTGCTAAATGAATAAATGAAGACGTGAAGTACTTGCATAGAAATCTTATCTTAATTTTTACAAAATTCTAATGAATATGTAGATTAGTTTTATTTATTTATAATGTAATATTTAAATGCTTTTTTTATATTATTTTTTTTTCTTTATTTTTTTTTTATTTTATTTTATTTTATTTTATTATTATTATTTTTTTTTTTTTTGACGTTGCTTAAAAAAGAAATGTTTATAGAAATGTTCATACTATGAACTTCATAGAATAAAGAAAGTATGTATAGAAGCATACGGTCAGAACGACGTTCAAGGAACTGCGACTATAACTATACATGAGTGTATAGCAGAGTCGTTATAAGCGGATTCTACTGTATAATATTCAGGGAAAAAAAAAAAAAAATATTAAAACAAAATATATATATACATAATATAATTTAAGTCAAGTAATATAAAAATTATTTGGGTAGTCGTTCTTGAGTCCTGGGCTCAAATTCTCCTTAAACGATGCCAGGACATGGTTGATTCCATAGCTAGGCGTTGTGCAGCCATAATATCCAATTAGGGCAACACAACTAAATACTAATCTTAAGGAATATTATTATTTTCACTTATTATTAACTATAAAATAAAGTTGCTAACTTATTTTTATTTTTTTAATAATTTTTAGCGCAAAATGACAAAGTGGTGCTATTTTTTCTTTCGCAGATTTTTCGACTTTTTTCAGCATTTTTTGAATTACATAAAAACGTTGAATATTTTTATGAAAATTCTTTTTTGTAGTAATAACTAATAGTTTTCTGCTTTAATAAAAGTAATCTGCAGACCAATCCAGTTTCCAGGGACCATAACAGCTATAATTTTTATAATAAAAATTAAGAAATAATAATTATTTTTTGCGTTATTTAAAACAAATTATTTTTGATTTGATTTTTATATAAAAATTGATTTGTAATAATTATTTTTCATTTTTATCATAATTTTAATAATTAAATGAAAATTTTTTATTAAAAATTGCAAATAAAAGTTTATGTTTTTTTTTAATTCGCCGTAAACAAATAACCTGCGTCCTTTTATCCCACTCTTCCTGGTTATTTTTTTGTGCCTGATTTTATGTTTAACCATAACTCTTATTTGCGGTACCTGATAGTTTCAAAACAAGGGTTTCAATTGACTATCTATTGAAGAAGGTTTCATTCATCATTCATCTCAGATCCGAGTAAATTGTATTGAAGAGTGAAACTGATTTAATTTTCGCTCGCTTTACGCATTAGAACTGTATCTCAATAATCCGCCTTACTGGAGGTAATATAGCTGCAATTAACGTAATTACGTAATTACGTAATTGATTACGTAATTATATAAACAGCTCGTTAAATAAGTTGTTCAACTCTCGGCTATTCAGTCAACTGCATAGCAGGGCTTGTTTCATGTTGTTGTTAGGGCTGCGGGACAACGTCGAGTTGGCCGAGTTGAATGAACTTCGTCGACTAGTTTTTGCACGAGTCTCTGTGTATATATAACCAACATGATCATTACCATTATCATCATCATCATTATCATTATCGCCAACGACGATCTATTGCTGCTTCGTCAATTGTTACGTAATTTCGCGTGTGAAAAGCTTTCAAAGCTTTGTGCTTTTTCCTCTCTCTTCTTTCTCTCGTTGAGCAGCCGAGCAGTAAGCTCATTTTTGCAACACAATTAACAGTTATGAATGCCGTCAAGGTCGGCGCTGTCGAATGATCCGTATGGCAATAAATAGTAAGAGTGCCCCGCCCCTCCCAGGTGCCCTACCGCCCCTTGCGCACTTTGAACGTGATTTTTTTCGTACTTCTCCCCACTTGACGTTTTGAGCTTTGTTTTTTTTACAATTGTTTGCTTATCGGTTATTGCTCCTAGCTGCATAGCAGGTGTACTCTGCTGGGAATGATGGGATGAGAGATACCCTAGGCCTAGGATATGCCAAGCTTAGCTAGTTATATATTTTATATGAATTTTTGCAATGTTTTTTTGGCTGTATTTAATGATTTATAATAGGCCTAGGATATGCCAAGCAATCGCTTAGCTTGTTATGTTGGCATAGCAAGTTTTGGCTGTATTTAATGATTTACAATAATCGATATGTCTATTTGAAGTTCAGTTCAAAAATATCGATAACTTATTCAATTTTCATATAATCTATATAAACTAAAATCGTTTCAGCTTTACATGCTATCATATTAGATAGAAGAAGATATTTATCAAACCGTATATATAAATACCGATAGATTTTACTACCAATTTACATTATACTAAAGTTATATATATATATATATATATAGTTAATTCCTCTAGTATTCAAGAGCTCTCTTATAGTCTCTCAATAAGTCTTTGCAATCATAGCGTCTAGTATACTCAATATGCCCAAAAATGCCTAATCTCGATAAGAATCGATTTCTTATTTTATTTATTTAGAGTAATTTAAAAGTATTACAAAACTTGGCTAAAATCAAAGAAATATTATTAATATCTAAATATCCAAGGAGTCCAATTGATATATTGAAAATCCGAAAACCGATTCGATCTCATAAAGCGATTAAACCTTAAGCCCTACACAGTTTATTAAAGCGAAATTCTTATATAATCAGATGACGAATAGACTGGCTCAACGAGAAGTGGATAGCAATAGTAGCTGAACTATGGAATACTGGATAATTGTGAGTAAAAGGGGTAAGTGAAGCGAGTTAGTGGCTCATTATAATGTATGACATGGGCAAATTGCTTAGATAAATCCCACAAATATATATATGTTAATACTTCTAGTATATATTCGAATAGCTGTGCTGGCTGATCATCAGTGCAATACTCGTGCTTGGGCTGCTATTCTAACTATCGGTCAATGCACTACGTTGGGGTAGGGGCGGCCGACTATGGGGAAAAAGCTCTTAGTTTGCAGCTTGTCGAGTAGAACCTGCAGTGCGAGCGTCTAAGATAAACAGGGTTACGGAAGGTGGGCGGCACGGGAGGGCTATCAAGAGCGTTCGATTAGAAAATAAAAATACAAAATATCAGTAGTAGTAAAAATAAAACAACAACAACAACAACTGTGTTACGGCCGTATAAATGTGAATCGCATCGCCGTCAACAATCACAATTGGCCATGGCATTAGAAAAAGTTCGGTTGTTTGGCTCAGGGCTACGTCTAGGCGCCGTTCAGGGTCTATTATTTTGGGCCTGCTTGGCGCTGGCATTGGGCCAGCAGCAGACCGAGGGCGCCTACAGTCAGCAGGAGCTGCTCACCTGGCTGCAGCAGAGTAACTTTGGCTATCAGGTGCTGCAGCAGGCGAACAGCTCCCATGATGAGCTGCTCTGTGCCACACAGGTGGGCCTACTGCTACAGGCGGCCCAGCAGCGAATCCTGCCAGCCGTGAAAGGTAAGCGACTCTTTTGAAGCTACTCTCAGCAGGAGCTCTCTGCTCACTCATGCCCGTTGTTTCTTGCAGTGCTCGATGCCTGGGGCAAGTTTCCGCACGGCCTGCTCTATGGCCATTTCAGTGATCTTGGCAACTACGAGTCCTGCCTGAGTCTCAGTCTCAGCCAGAGCCTGGACAGCTCACCCACCAAATACTGCTTGGCCCACATCGAATTCGAGGCGCTTTTGCCCGATGACGAGGATACGCTGAGCATTAGCATTGGCACCTGCATACCGGCTGCTTGCAGCGCCGCACAGCTCAATCGCTGGCTCAACAACTATCTACAGCTGATCTTCAAGGACGCAGTGGCGCCGCAGCTGCAATTGGTGCAGGAATCGAATTGCGCCCTGGCCGCCAGAGAGCCCATGACGGCACTTGATTGGTTCGCTATGTAAGTCCACTGATCTCTATATATACTACACTATATATATACTGATTCCCATAAACTATTCCTTAGTGTCTTGTTCATCGCTTTGGCCCTGCTCGTCATGCTCTGCACGCTATTAGACTACTTCAAAGGTAAGTGCCAAACTTGCGTAAGGCGTTGGCATAACCTCAATACTGATAAGTTTGCTTGCTGATAAATCTAAATAATCAAGGAGTTCTTCATATATATATAAAGAGAGAGATATGTATATAGTCTTATATATATTTCTATGTATTATCTGAAGGAGCTGTCTATATAGTCGTACGCCTCTTACGTTATGTCTTGATCTTTTTATACTCTTATACGCGCATACTCGTATATTCTTATTTTCTTCAACTCGTATGCCCTCAGAATTTTATACTCGTATACTCTTATACCGTAATGCTCGTATGCTCGTATGCCCTCATAATCTTATACTCGTAAACACTCATACTCTTATACTAGTATACTCTTATACCGTAATACTTGTATACTCGTATACTCGTATGCTCGTATACTCTTATACTCATATACTCATATACTCATATACTCATATACTCATATACTCATATACTCATATACTCATATACTCATATACTCATATACTCATATACTCATATACTCATATACTCATATACTCATATACTCATATACTCATATACTCATATACTCATATACTCATATACTCATATACTCATATACTCATATACTCATATACTCATATACTCATATACTCATATACTCATATACTCATATACTCATATACTCATATACTCATATACTCATATACTCATATACTCATATACTCATATACTCATATACTCATATACTCATATACTCTTATACTCTTATACCTTTATACCCATCTAGTTTCTCTAGTTGTATTAAATTTACGCATATTCCATGTTTTTTTTTTTTAGTATCTTAGGATTAATATGGTTTTAATGGTTTTACGTCCCCATGATCTATTATAATCTTATATAATCATAATATAAAGGAAAGTCTTTTTACCCATGGTTTATGAGGTATATTAGAGAGCATAAGATCATGACTAGTAAGGATTAGCTTAGAGCTGAAAATATCATCTGATTATTTGAACTAGAACCTGAGGTCTCTCTCTCTCTCTCTCTCTCACTCTCTCTCTCTCTCTCTCTCTCTCTCTCTCTTTCTATCTTTCCATTTTCTTCTATACATCATCTATCTTACCGTCACCTTCATAGGATCCCTAAAACTGTTGGCTGCCTTTTCGCTGCGCCAGAATCTGCGTCAACTGATGAAGATCTCGAAGCCAAGCGCGCATTTGATACCCTGTCTGCATGGCATACGCTGCCTGACCATCATCTGGATCATTTGGGGACATGACTATATGTTCCTGCTGCTGGCGCCCAATGTGAACAGCTACGAGGTGATCGCATGGGCGCAAACACCATTCTCGATGATATTGCAGAGCGGCACCACTGCCGTGGACACCTTCTTCTTGCTCAGCGGAATGCTGCTCGCGATGTCCACGTTGCGCGAGCTGCAACGGTAAGTAGAGGGTCAGCAGCAAGTGATTCCTTGACCTCCATTTCATGGTATTCCATTGGAACAGTCGTTCGGGTAGCTTGAATGTGCCGCTTATGTACCTGCATCGCATCGTGCGCCTCACACCTGTGCTGGCCATCGCGGTGCTCTTTCTGATGACGCTGTTCCCGCGCCTAGACAGCGGACCACTCTGGCAGCAATTCACCAGCGCCTCGCAACTGTGCTACGACACCTGGTGGGCGACGCTGCTCTACGTTCAGAATTATGCTGCAGCCGGTCGCATGGTAAGTTGAAAATCAGATATTTATTGGACTTTGAAAGAGCAAATGATGCCAAAGCATTCTCCAAGCAATTCAAGTAATCAATCAATCAATCAATCAGTTAAATCAGTCAATCACTTAAATCAGTAAATCAGTCAACATGTTTGATATGGAGAGCAAGTCTAGTATATAGATTACTTTATTCTTCAATGTAACTCGTAGTTCTTAATAGTTAATTAGGCTCAGGCGATCAATCATACAATCAATCACATAAAGTGATTGATGTAGATAGCCTAACATATAAATATGTATATTATATAATACTTCTTAATAGTCAGTTAATTAATCAGTTAATAATATAAACATATATGTTCCTTATATATAGATTGCTTTACTGGTCTATGTAAGTCTTAGTTTTAAGTGCAACAATCAATCAATCATGCAAAGTAATAGTAATATAGATAGCTAGGCTTATGTATATGCAGATTGCTTTACTCTTCTGTAATACCTATATAACTCTTAGTTCATAGTAAATCAGTAATCAATCAGTAAATCAATCAATCAATCTTATGACTTACAGCCAACTAGACTGATGTATGATTTTCTCTATTTTCTAGCATACCTATGTTGCCTCTTTTTCTAGTAGTATAGTAATATAGTACATCAATCATATGATTGCTCAATCAGTCAATCAATCAATGAATAGCTCAATCAATCAACATGATTGCCATAGACAGCATGAAATGATTTTTCAGATTACTTAGCCTATATGTTTTTAATTCATATCCATCAATCACTTAATCAATCAATTGCCTCTACAGTGTCTGGGTCATGCCTGGTATCTGGCCGTGGACATGCAGCTCTTTCTGCTCTCCCCGCTGCTCCTCTGGCCGCTCTATCGCTGGCGTCGTCGCGCTGTGGCTGGAATCGTGTTGCTGATTGCATTGCTCTTCGGCTGCGTCTTCAGCATCATCATGTTGAATCAGCTGACCGTCTTCAAACGCAAGGGGTGAGTGGAAGGCATAGCCTGATGCACAGCAAATGCAATTAACTAATCTATTATGCCTGGACAGAAATCTGGGCGCGGATAGCATTGAGATGCGCATGATCTACTATACGACTCATGCTCGCGCCATGCCCTGGCTGATTGGCTTGCTCTTTGGCTACTTTCTGCACGGCGAGCAGGGACGCAGGCATCGCCTCTCCAAGTGGCTGATGCTGTTGCTCTGGCTGCTGGCGCTGCTCTTAATTGCGACGGTGATCTGGAGCGTCTATCCCTATACGCGACCAGATGCCATGGAGATATCGCCCTTGGCCGGGGCATTCTATTTGTGCTGCAGTCGCATTGCTTGGCCCCTGGCCATCTGCTGGCTCATCTGGGCCTGCCAGAGTGGGCGTGGCGGCGTGCTGAACACCCTGCTCAGCTGGTCTTTTTGGCAGCCGATCTCAAAGCTCTCCTATTGCCTCTACATCTGGCATCTGCTGGTCGAGATGGTCAACACGGGTCGCATCAAGAGCAGTCAGCACTTCTCCAATTATGATGCAGTGAGTCTGAGCCTAGAGTAATCATACTTGAGCATTCACTCAATCACTCTCTCTCTCTCTTTCTCTCTCTCTCTCTCTCCCTGTAGATTCTGCACTTTTGGTCCGACTTTGGCATTACGCTGCTCATCTCTCTGCTCTCGTACCTCTGTGTGGAGGCTCCATTTGTTCAAGTAGAACTGCACATCATACGTACGCTACGCTCACGTGCCACGCCCACGGAGCCAAAGCCTCATCCGGTGACGCCCACCGTGTCACTGGCCGTTATCACGGCGCCCACAAGCATCTCACAGCAAAATCTAGTCGAAGCTTAGTCAAATGACGCGCAAATCGAACTGCAAATCTTTATGATCTTTTCATAGCTCTTGCATATATATATATATCTATATATATGCATGAGTAAATGTATGTACATATATGTTTGGTAGTATATAGAGTTTTATGTTTGGTAATAAACTGTTTTAATGTCTCGCATTTCAAATCTTTATCTTAGGCAACTTCCATAACTCGTTCAAATCTGCAATTGCGATTTGCTTTATTGGCCATGCCATACCCTGTCTTTAGTTAACAAGAGAGTATATTGGTTGGGTTTTCAATTATTGCAGTTTATTAGTTGCATATATAAGACTAAATAATATAGATTATAAATATATATAAATGATAAGTTCGATTAGAAAATCTATAACTAAAACTGCTAACTAGATCTATATATGATAGATTCATAATTATATGGGTAAGCTGTAAATCGATTTTAGAATGAAATGCGACTAATTTGTATAGTAGATCAGTCATGTCTTATATAGATTAACCTACAATATATGGAAGCATAATGGGAACGCTTTTTGAATAAGTGATTTGACTAAGCTCCGATTTTTTTTTTGGCTTAAGAGCAAGTATTATGCAGTTGCTAGAGCTTGACTGGTACGTTTTTTACATAGCTCTTCTAGGGTATTTCAGAGTACAAACCTGCTTTGCTTTTTGCCTAGGATGTTTCATAACAAATCGCTTTCTGAGCAGCTTTCATTTGATTTCTTTCTTTCTCAAAGAAATATTAATAATCCAACTTAGATCTCTAGTTAGGCTATTTCATAGTTTCTTGCACGCATAGTTCAGTCAAGTGTGCTTTGATTTGGATATTTAGTTATTAAGCACATTTTCTGCTGCTTTCAAAGCAAAGTTAATCAGATTAGATATATTTAAGTTAGGGTATTTCATAGTCGAAACGACTTGGTCTTGATTTTCTTTTAGCAAAATCTACCACAATAAAACATATTTTGTATACATAGTTTTTGTTCTACTTCTGCGAAAGCAGAATCCATTTTTAGCTAGGGTATTTCATAGTCTGGCCAGCGTTCATGCACTAGCAAGAATATTTCATAATTATTAACATTCTCAGCAGCTTACAGCTTCTGTCAAGGCAAAAGTGATATTTTAGCTAGGGTATTTCATAGTCGTTCACATTTGCTGTTCGCCTGCCGGAGTCACTTAAACATTTGCCATGCTTAAGCCTTGAGCCTAACGTCTCAAGTCTGAGCTGGAGTCTGGAGTCAATTATTAGCGATTCGCACGCAACACTTGACGCATTTTCAATTTTTCCACTAGGAAAATGGAAAATTAATCAAAAAACAAAGTAAAGAAATGAACAAATTTCTATGGGAAACGGGCTTTACAGACGGCTGCTAGACCAGACAAATTCCAGACCAGATTAACTCTCGATTTCATTTTTGTTTTCCCCATTTTTGCACCGCTTCTGCTCGACTTTCAATTTCCTTTGCAGCTTATGTAAACATTTTGCCCCAAGAGATTTTCCACTATAAATTGGATTTAGATATATGTATATTCATTATATATATATCTATCTCTGAATGTGTAAAAATTACCTCTGAATGCCTTTCAATCAAATCCAATTCGAATTCAGCTGTGAAAACAAACAAGATCTTTCTGACACTAATATCTAAGCATATATATGTATATATGTTATATATAGAGACATATATACGGCGACTTTAGTGCACCCAACTAAAAGTAAAGGCCTTTAATTGCTAAGCAAATGCATAAACATAACCTGCACGTCTGAACGTGTGCCAAACGCTTGCATATGCGACTCTGCGAATACCCTGGGAATAAAAATATGTAAGTATGAGGAAATATATACCATTGTACTGCACCACTATATTTATATATATTCATTATATAAATATTGTAAATTTGATATATTTCAACCAATAGGCATCCTATAGTCCATCATGCATGTGGCAAGGGTATCTAAATTAAATCTAAGCGCAACAAGTTGGCTTAAAAAAAATCATAATAGTTACAAGTAAATTCGATGCATATGTATCATTATAATCAGTGTGCGCACAGTGGTATGAAGACCATTGTAATGGAATGGAAATGGAGACGGAAGAAACTGAAAATTAATATATATATTTTTGTATTAGATCTAAGCCAGAAAGCATGGGAGCTATAGCTGAAGGAAGGAAGGAAATGAAAAGGGAGAATGAGGCGAAGTAAGAGTAAGAGAGCAGGAGACAGAGTTGATGAGATAAACAGAGAGGAAAAGAGTGAGAGAGGAAGGAAAATAGTGAGAGAGGAAGTGAGGCAGAGAGAGAGCGAGGGAGAGAGAGAGGCAGAGAGTAAGAGTGAGAGAGAGAGAGGCAGAGGGTAAGAGTGTTTAAGAGAGAGAGAGAGACAGAGAGAGAGAGAGAGAGAGAGAGAGAGAGAGGCAGAGGGAGCCATTGGTAATGACATGAAGAAATTATACAGAGGCAGAGAGAGAGAGATTATACAGAAGAAGAAGAAAGCAATATAGAGAGAAAGATTGGGAGAGATATACAATTAGAGAGAGAAATGAACAGAACGGAACACCAACTAAGAGACAGAAATAGTCTTAGAGAGAACGAGTAAGATATAGAGATAGACAGATAGTAGACAGAGAGAGGTAGAGTAGACAGAGAGGTAAAAAGAAAGAGACAGATATAGTTAGAGCGAGCGGAAAGAGAGACAGAAAGAGAGAGAGAGAGAGAGAGAGAAAGGGAGTTAAATAGAAGAAGAAAAGAAAGAGAAAGATGAAGAGGTAAAACGAAAGAGACGGATTTAGTTAGAGCGAGCGGAAAGAGAGACAGAAAGAGAGAGAGAAAAAAAACGGAGTTTAATAGAAGAAGAACAGAGAGCGTGAGAGAAAGAAGTGAAAAGATGTAACACTCCAGAGAGAGAGAGAGAGAAAGAGAGAGAGAGAGAGACAGAGAGAGAGAGAGAGTGACATTGTAAGATAGAGAGAAAGAGAGATAAATTCTGACACTGAAAGTTGGAGAGAGAGTAAATTAAAGAGAGCATATCCAAGAGCAATATCCAAGATGGAGACATAGTTAAAGTCAGATTTCTATCGTGCTATTTCCATTTCCAGAGAAACCGAACCTTCTGGCTACATATTGAGTAACTGCCATTCGATCAGCTCGTATAATTTGTCTCCCCAATTACCATTAGCAATGGACAATACATTGAATGACCCACTGTGCTGAGCTTTGGTGGGGTCGCAGTTAGAGGTTTTTGCACGAATTATTCGAGTGCCACAAAAAAGTAGTGCAAAAGTAATTGTTGCCACGCACAGAACCCGTTGACAGAGAGCTCGCTGGCTGGCTGAGAGGCTAGTTGGCTAGCTGGCAAGCTGGCTGGCTGTTGAACCCGTCTAACTCGTTGGCTTTTATCCGCAACGCCCAGGCGCGAGTCAAGGCAGCCAGCGGGCAGCTCGCCAGTTCTGATTGGAACGCCACACAGCGCGGTTTAGCAAACGCTGCCACAACTCCATCGAATTGACTAGACTCGACACGAACGCATTGTTGGCCAGGATGCAGTGCAGGTATTGTGTAATGCTGCTCGCTCTGCTGGCCGTCTGGCCGAGCCTCAGCCAGGGCGAGACTAGGACGAAACGCGGCACCATCACCCTAGACTTTGGCCTGCTGCTGCGCAATCTGCTGCAAAAGAGCGCCGACTTGTCCAGCGTCAAGGCGAACATTACGCGCAATGTAATCAATGCCAAGACGACTCGGCGACCCGCCATGACGGGCACACGCAGTACTGCGGCGCCACCAGCACCGCCGCCACCGCCACCGCCGCCGCCGCCACCACCGCGACGCAGACCTCAACCTTTCTACCCGGGACCTGGTTGGTGGCCACGCCCCTTTGACTACGATTATGACTATGGCGATGCACCAGCACCAGCAGCACCACCAGCACCTACTACAGCAGCGCCAGCACCAGCACCAACCACAGCAGCACCACCCCCACCACCACCGCCGCCGCCAGCACCAAAGCGCGTGCGTCCTCCGCCACGTCCTGTGGGTCAATTTTACTATGACTACGACTACGACTATGGAGCGCCCTTTGCACGTTCCCGCCCACGCGCCCGACCACGCCCACAGCCGCAGCCGCAGCCAGCTGCACCACCAGCAGCACCAGCAGCACCGCCAGCGCGCCGCCCACCAGCTCAGTTGGCGGATCAGCTGATCTATCAGTATGCACAACCCGCTGGTAAAATACGCAAACTTTTAACTAATTGCCGTACAATTGGATTCTCTCCAACACTTTGCAGATATCTACTCTAAGCCCAGATTCTACGAGGGCAGCGCTGCGGCTGAGGCAGAGACAGCGCCAGCGGCAGAGGAAGGAGCAGCGGCTGATGATGGCGACGTTAGCGGCGGTGCCGCAGCGCCAGAGCAGGATATTGGCGACACGGCAGAGGCTGGCAATACCAATCCGAATCCCAATACGAACCCCAATCCGAATCCCTTTCCCTATCTGGAGCAGCCCAACAATTCCCAATCCGATTCCAATGGATTTCTGGTCAACTATCCAGACGATGATACTCTGAGCCAGCGTCAAA
The DNA here is from genome assembly GCA_035045845.1 of Drosophila buzzatii. Lineage (NCBI taxonomy): Eukaryota > Metazoa > Arthropoda > Insecta > Diptera > Drosophilidae > Drosophila > Drosophila buzzatii. The sequence goes on along the minus strand of JAWNOS010000596.1, from coordinate 5,363,786 downwards.
GCTTCAATCTGAAGCCATTCGGCTCAGTCAATCTGGGCTTCAATCCGCAATCAATCAACAGCTATACATCGCCAGGGTTACCACACTCCAGTTACTACTTAAAGTAAGAGATCTGCGCGATTTCCTTCTCAATTTCAATAATTTTTGTTTTTTTTTTTTTATCTCAATCATTCTCGACTTACTACATTATCTTGGCTTTTGTAAATACAGTTAGCATTAAAATAAATCGTAGTTTCTAAATTATATTCATGTTTTCCTTCTGGTTCTGGACCTTCGAGGTCAGTTTGTGGGTATTACTCGAAAGACTTGGCTCTGCATATATGATTGTTGGGCTAGATGGAGTTTTGCGCTACTGCGCTACATTTACCTAGTCTGCTTCTCCAGGGTGTTTTCTTAACAAGTCTTGATCTTTCCTTCTAGATCCTTGACTCTCAATTTTTATTAGCTTTATTTTGATGTGTGTTTCTTAAGGTTACTTTTTCTTGGTCTCTACTCCACAGTATATCCGCTAAAAGTATTTCATTTGTCCTACATGGTCTTCTCAGACGCAGCCTTGATTGAATTTTGAATAATAGCACATAATATTTATCACGTTAATCCTTAATAAATTCTAAATTCTCCAATATGGTCACTTTAATAACATAGTTTCGATATAGAGTTTTTATCGTTTGTGAAACCGGTTTAATTCGATTTCGAAAGCGAGACCCCAAAACAGATATCAAACAATCTCTTTATAATACATAATTAAATTGAATTAGTCTTAAAACAGCAACTGATATCTAATTCATGGTCACCTAATTTGGAAATCAGATGAGTTATTTGGAAAAAAAAAATAATCTCGTAACTAACATACGAGCATTCATCTGCTATTTCAGCACTCTAGTTTTTGTAGTTTCCGAAATCTCGACGTTCATACGGACGGACGGACGGACGGACGGACAGACAGACAGACGGACATGACTATATCAACTTTTCTCGTCACCCTGATCAAGAATGTATATACTTTATGAGGTCTGCGACGTCTCCTTCTGCCTGTTACATACATTTTCACAAAGCCATTATACCCTGATTTCCCATTTTCAATGGGTTCAGGGTATAAAAAAGAATAAAACTGCAATGCAATCAATATTTTGAATATCCTAACAATTTTTATTTATTTATTTTTTTCACTTTTTTTATATAATATTCTCATGAAATATCATTTAGTAAGTTATTAACACATAAATCAAATTAAGAGTAGTATTTGAATAAAAAATTTTTTCATTATATTAATTTAACATCCTTTAGTTTTCTTTTGTTTTTGTGGTTTGTTCTGTTATCGATCCATTGAAATATATATATATACATAAATATATATTGGTATATATATATACATATATCTTTATCTTGAAGGTTCTTTTCATTTGTCATATATGTATATTATATATAATATAATAGCTTTTTCTTTAACATATCTTTTACTTTATCTTTCTTCTTCTTCTTTTCTTTTTGGGTTTTTGCGTCTTTTAATGAGTTGAGAATATATATCTTAAAATTTTGATGCTTTATTAGCTAAAGTTGTAAAGTTGCTAAGTATGTATATATACATAAAAATAATTCAAACTGTATGTATGCATATATTTTTATATATATATAAATATATATGTTCTATATACATATATATATGTATATATATATTGTATAATGTATGTATATCGTGTTTAAATGCTATAAATATATTTACAATAATCATAATACATATATATGTGTATGTATGTATGCATGCATGTATGTATGTATGCGTGTATGTATGCATGTATGTATATAATATATTCAAATAAATCATATGCAGAAATTCAGTCTTATTAAATAAATAAAAAATTAGGTACTTCATACTCGTTTATAAGTGTCTCTGTGTGTATGTGTGTGTGTGTGCGTTGGAAATGGAAACAATCATTGAACTAATCAATCAAACTTATCAATCAAATATTTATGTACTGTTCTGTTGCATTTGTTACTTGGCTTCGTCTTGAGCTCATTAGTTAAAGTTCAATAAACAATCTATCCATAATTAATCATCAATCAATCATCAATTAATCCATAATCAAGAGTCAATCAATCATTCAACCAATCATCAATCAATTAACAATTAATTAGCATCAATCAGTCGTTAATCAATCTACAATCATTAATCAATTATCAATCGACCTGTGATTAAGTACTTAATCAATCAAATTCAGTCAATCAACAATTGATCATCAATCATCAGTTAATTAATATTGAATCGCCAAACAATCATTAATTGATCATCAGCAGTCAATCAACAATCAATTACCAATCTACTAACAATCAATAATTAATCAAATTTCAATCGTCAATCAATCAGTCGCTAATCAATCTTTTGATCAACTATTTTATCTAGTATTCAAGCAAATGTGACCCGTTATAGTTTATACAAAACTTGTTCAGTAGCACCCAAATCAATCAATCAATCAATCAATCGATCGATCGATCAATTGCTCACTTTCATCTATTATTTAGCTTAAAGCTTCCTGCTTGCTCAGTAGTACCCAAATCAATCAATCAATCAGATGTGACCCAATCTATTTCATCTATTGCTTGCTATTTGGTGACTTCTTCTATTCATTTTTAAGTGGTTTGAGTTAAATGAACTAGTTCATGGAGTGATTGTAAAGTTTATTGAAGAAATGTTCCCGTTTTCATATTGTTCAATCAATAACTTGACTGTTATATATATATATTGTTTGTTGGAAAATAATAAAATATAATGTAAATTAAGATGGTATAAAAATCGCAGAAGTATATTATGGGAAGCAAATTTGTTGTATATATGCATATGATTATATACATACACAAAAAATTAATTGTAACTGTGGAAAATCGATGATAATCTCTATTAATATTAAATATTTCATAATTGTTCAGTTTTACATGTATAATAACAGTTAAAAACGTTTTCTTTAGGTGGTACCAGAAGAACCAAGTGGTGGAAGAAACAAACTTCTCAAAGAGTTCGTTTGTAGTTGTTTTTTTTTTTTCATTTTTTTTTTTTTTAATTTATTTTACTTAGTTTTTAGTATTAAGTATTTAGTTGGGCTGTTGCTTGTCTAGTGTTACTAGATACCTTGTACGTATGATCTGTCTGGCGGCAAATGGTTTTCTTTTCAATTTCATGTGTCTTAGGATATGTTGTTCTTTTGTTGTTATGTTTCAAGTATTTGTTGTATTTTTGGTATATTTGGTATTTAGTACTGTTTCATAAAAATATATATAGTATATATTATATAGGTTGTTTGTAGTTGAGTTTGTACAATTATTAGAAATAAAATGAAATGAAAATGCTAAGCAAATTATAAAATAATACAAGTCAATAAAACACTCTCAACAGTTTGGTTCTAAAACCCACATCGAATCGAAGAAATGTGCCAAATAGAGGAATTTTTCTTTATTTTTTATATATATATTTTCGATTAAGTAGAATGAATTATTTGTTCTTAGCAGATGCGTGCATTTGGCACTTAAATTGAATTGAGTTGTACGCAATACGAAAAGGGGGCAAGAAATCGAAATAATATTAAGTTACATAATACTAGGATATAAATATATATTGGGTATTAGCTATGTACATTTAGATCAATGAAGGATTTGGTAATTTTTTGTTATTTTTTAGTATTTTTTTTTACTTAGAATTTGATTTAGCTATATAAGAATACATAGGAATAATAATAATAATAATTAATGGTATATATAATATAAGTCGAAATACAAGTGCCTTAGATGCTCGGTATTTTTTGCTTGTTTTTTTTTTTTTTTTTTTTTTTTTTTGGGGCCAAACAACTTTTCCTATTGGATTATACATATGTAACATACGTAACGTGTCTTAAACGTAAGCTTAAGTGTATTAGATTTTAATAATATATATATATATATATATTGTTGTATTTGTTCGGTTGCTTTTTTGGTAGTTTCTTATATACTTTTGGTACTTGTTTAGTTTATCGCTTGCTAGGTTTTGGTTGTACCATTCTTTGGGTGTAGTTCATATATTCTTTTCATTTAGATCATGTTTTTCTTTATACTCTGTTCCCAAAGGGAAAACGAGTATATTGTTTATATTGTTAGTTTAATGTTACCGTTAGAGTCGCTTTGTATAAAATGTGTGCCATGTGTGTGTGTGTGTGTGTGTGTGTGTGTGTGTGTGTGTATGTACAGTATTTTTATCAAGTTTAAATAAAAACGTAAATGAATGAAGTATTAAGTACATTTATAAATCGTATTTACTCATAATATAGTTTAAAAAATTTAGTTCGCTTTCTTGCTTTTAGTATATAAAGTGGAAAAATGTATGTATTGTATATAAATGTTAGTATTTTTTTGTTATGCATTAAGTATTTGATTTTGTTGGTATTTTGTTTGTTTTGTTTCATATAAATGTTTGAATTTGAATAGTTTCGCTTGCGATTAGTAAATATGATAAATTTTATGGCTTACTTCACTTCAACTCTCTTCATTTGTTATATATATATATATATTTTTTTTTTGGTATTTTATTTATATATTTTTCATTTTCTTGTGTTTGCATAGTTTTAAATTGTTAGATAACAAGAAATACCGAATCAAGTTTAGCGCAAGCCTCTAGAATAGTCGAGAAACAATAACATTTCATGTATATATAGACTCGTATAAGAGGTATTCGTAATATATATAAACCGTATCGATATAATTCATATATATAGTAACAATAACTGTATATAATGGCAATGTCAATAATCATAAATATAATATACATAGAATTGATAGTGTTAACATATATATATATATATATGCTATATATAGATATACATATATATACATTCATTAGAACTTTAGTTTTGTTTTGTTTCTTTGCCTCTGCCATCTTCCCTTACAACTACATTTGCTAAATAGCCATGCGTGTGCCTGCGTGCGTGTATGTGTGTGTGTGTTTATGTGTGCATACTGTACAGTGGACACACGCATGTACGCGCAAAACTTTGAACTAGTTTAGTAAAATAACTCCGTCCCACATAAATATATAGCCAGCTTAATGATTTGTGCTCAACAATCTCAAAAATATGCAGTTATTTACTGTTTGTCGTCATACTTGCTCTTACTCGATTTCGATTGGCAAATCGAAAATTCGATAATCGATAACAAAATGTGAAAGCGAGAGAAATGACGAGCTGTCAATCGAATACAGTATTAACATGTTAACGTGACTCTACAACAACTTGCTTTTAATGCATATATATTTGTATAATCAGTATATATATATATGTATATATATTTGTGATTGATACAGTGCAGCCTCAATGGCACTAACAACAACCAGTGAGGCTGCACTGTATGTAACGCATGTATGTATATGTATATATATGTATATAACATATTTACAGTTGTCATTGTGTTGCCAGCTCCCTTGAGCATGCGTACAATTTCGTGGGTCGTCTAGATAATGTTGGAATATATATACATACATATACATATACATATATACACACACACATATATATAAGTCGATCTTAGCTTGCGTCTCGAAGTTAGCTGCCTGGCTGTCACACGATCACAGCGAGACGCAAACGCGAACGAAAACGGAAATGAACTTACGGAAGTTGAACTTTACGTTAGATGTTATCGATAAATCGATTGCAAGGAATCGGGCTGATTTAGTCATCCCACGTGGGAAACTGATTCTCGTCCACAAACATGCTAAATTGCCCGGTATACTGATGCTCCAATGGACGGCTTCGGCCCTCCGCGCTTCGTGCACTCGCCGACGGCGCTGGCGCAGCTCTCGCATCTGTAGTTGAAGTCGCAGCCGCAGCCGCATCGGCGCCAGATTTGCTGCCACTGGACGTATTCCGGTTGCCAGTCTGACCACCAGCCGTGGCATTCTTCCCATAGCTATAACGTTGCTCTGCAAGCGAGAGAAACGAGTGTTATTGAGAGAATTCAGTATTGAGATAATGTTATAGATCTACAGGGTATCGATACCATACAAACGCATTCATTAAGATATATCGATAGCTTGTCACTTACTTGTGGACTGCTTGACTTCCTTGCTGGCCCAGACGGGCTCATGCGTCTGGTTATAGGACTGCTGATCCCAAACGGCTTTGTCATCGACGTTTTTGCTCTAGAATTGGAAATGAATAAACCATTCATTATTCATTTTCATTCATTTATTCATTTTCTGGCATACTCACATAATCCTTGTCCACATGCAACTCGAGCTCGTCGCTAGTCTGCTCCATGCTGCTGTGCGTGATGCCGTAGTAGAAGTACATTATGAAGCCGAGAGACATCCACACAGTGAACCTAATGAGGGTTAGTATGCTTAGCTTAAATATTAAATAAATGTTAACAGTTATTGCGATAGCCGGAATAAATGGAAGTCCAGGCGTTAAAAACGCAAGTGCATATCTGTGAAAGATCGAAGAGAACAATTACATTTGAGCATTTGCTGAGAGCATTACGTGAGAAGTATTTGGAAATTCGGCGAGCCGAATATGTAAAATAATACCCTTGCAGAAGATATCCATTAGAGTTCGGAAATCGTATCATAGAGTGAAAGTAATTCAGTTTCTTAACTTTGGCTTTTATCGATTTGTGGCAAGTAATCGATTTATATACATGTATAATTGTCGATAACGTAAAGTTTATGTAATGAGAAGATTAAATCTTCTGAGCTATTGGCAAATTAAAGTTATTTGTTCAGAATGTATCTTCAAAATTATTATACATAAATAATTATCGATATTTATTGAATGATTTGCACAGTATATCAATCAATAAATATCGATAATTATTGATATATATTATTAATCCTTAGATGGAAATAAATTTGATCTGAGGCGTGATAATTTTTTAACATTTTCAGATAATGATTAAAGAGCAGGTCCAGTTATCGATATTTATCGATTATATTATTGAGCCATGTTTATATACTATACTATATATAACTATATTTGTCATTAGAAAATTGTATAAAAATAATCAGACAAAAAGTTGATTAATTTCGGATTCCTAACTCAACTCGAACTCCTCGAATCTCTGCAAAGTTCTCGATAGGATATACATTTTTTTCTTTTGTAATTATTGGCTTTACCTATTCTGTGGTTGTCTCGATATAATCAATAATATCACAAATATGCCGATAAATAAAATGATATAAATGAAGATGGCGAGGCCGCCGGACCAACCGATGGCCGCGAACAAATCCAAGAAGAATATGAGACCGAACATGATTCCAACTAGTTTCGTGACATACATGCCTGTGTATGCGGAGTATATTCGAAGTCGGATTTTTGGATTTCGAATTTCGAATTACGGATTTCGGATGCGGTTAACAATTTCGGAGTCACGATGTCATCGGGAGCAAAAATCAAAACGAGATGAGAGAAAGCAAAAGACCAACGAGAATATTGAATATTGAATTTAGATATCGAATATGAAAAGATAGAGGAAGACACAGAGCAGGAGAGAGAAAGAGAGAGAGAGAGAGAGAGAGAAAAGGACAGCGGAAGAGAGGAGGACAGAGGAGAAGCGAGCGTGTATACCCTTTAACATACCACTTTCGGAAGTCGCCTGACCGGGATTCACCCAGGGAAAGAAACCGGGGCACAGGTACGCATAGTCGTGAATCTTGCGCGTTATAAAATTAAGGCCCATCGTATCAAAGGCTGTGGCCTGTCCAGTGGGTCCGGTCGGTGCACCATGAACGCTGCCATAGAACTTATTCTCGGAACGATCCGACACCAAGAACTGATCATCCCGTCCACCCAGATAGCCCTCCGGACTGTCATCAATGAACGAATCATCCGAATCGGACATGCCGCGCGTAACACGCTTAATCGTTAGCTTAGTCGGCTCCAGCACCTCCGAGGGACGAGCATGCGGTCCGGTAGCGGTGCCCGGTGCCAGCGGCGTACGCAGCTGAGCCGGCAGCAGCTCCACCAGCGACGTACTATGCGGCTGATAGCGCAGCACCAGCACACAGGTGGACACCAGGGTGTAGGCCAACAGAGTACCAATCGACATCATCTCCACGAGTATGTCCAGGCGCACGGTAAGCGCAACCAGCGCGGCGGCCAGTCCGCTGCCCACAGTCGCCAAGCCGGGCACATTTGTGCGCTGCCACAGATGCGACAATTGCCTGCAATGTGAGGAAGCATAAGTTAGGCTACAATTCCCGTTAAAAGTCAAGCTACAACTCACCTAAATATCAAGCCATCCTGGGCCATGGCATAGATGACGCGCGGCATCGGAAACATCGACCCAAACATGGCCACCGAGAGGCCAGCTGTGGCACCGACTGCAACCACAGCACGACATTTGGGCGCATTCACATAGGACCACATCTGCACTAGAGCGGCGCCCACATTGATGTGATCATAGGGCACTGAGGAGAAGAGAAGAGCATAAGTAAGTGAGAAAGTTATAAGTTCAATATTCGGCTACAAAATAAAGCTGATATAAGGAACTATCTATAGCTAACGAATTATGCCTAAAAAATCGATATTTATCAAATTGTTATGCATTACTATCGCTTGCTATATAAGAGCTCTAAAGTTATTCCATAATTTTTGGGTTTTACCCATGTCTAATACGTAATCTATAACTCATATAGAAAATACATTGACCAAGAGAGCTCTACACAATCAGAAATTGTTTTCAATAGTCCTTCCGTTTAACTCACCAACTAAAGTAAGAACTAGACTGACGCTAACATAGGCAATGAGGACAACGATGAGGGAGCCAACGATTGCCTTCGGTATACTCTTCTGCGGATTGTGCGCCTCCTCGCCGGTGGTTGCGATGATATCGAAACCAATAAATGCATAGAAACAGGTGGCGGCACCCGAGAAAACCTGAATAATTAGAGAAGACAATCGATAAAAGTATATATATATAGTAAGATATCTCATGTGAGTTTTAGTGCTACTTACGCCACTCCAGCCATAGGGCAGAAAGCCCTGATGTTCCGACCACGTTTTCGTATCAACGTAAAAGAGCCCTGCGGCCATAACGAACACCCACGTTGCCAGATTGATGGCATTCAGGGTGTGATTGAAGATGACGGATTTGCTGGCGCCCATCGCCAAAACGCTGGTCATGATGAGTGTTATGCCAAAGGCTATAAAGTCAGGTGGTTTGCCTAGAAGCATAGATAAATAAAAACAAGTTAATTACGGGAAAAATGATCAAAGCTGGAACTTAGAGTCAAGGCAAAGTTCACTTACCAAATATGGTGCCAATGGACTCACTCATCGCAGTCGCAATGGCATTGCCCGTCAAAGAATCAAAACTTGAGCTTAATGCACATGCACAGGCACTTGTTCCTGCAAGTGAATGGGATAAACAATATGAATATTGAATATTTCATATAGTAGTACTTTAACATACCTATTAGATATTCCAATATCATGTTCCAACCAATTATAAAAGCTACAAATTCTCCAACTGCCACATATGAATACATATAGGCCGAGCCGGAAGTGTGGGGCACTCGAACGCCGAATTCCGCATAGCAAGCGCCTTAACGGTATACAAGATAGATGATATATATTTTGGTATTATATGGATGGTTATATATTTGAAATTTACCTGAGAATATGCTCGCTATGGCGGCTATAATAAAACTAATCACCACACCGGGTCCAGCCATCTTCTGGGCCACAAGGCCAGCAACCAGGTACATGCCGGTGCCACAACATGATCCAATGCCCAGGGATGTTAGATCCAGGGTATTTAGGCATTTCTAGTAGATCAAACATACGATATAGAGAAGAAGAGGAAGTAGGAGAAGGAGAAAGCGATTAGATTTTAAGTACTACTTTAGTTCAATTTTTTAAATATTTTATTGCATACTTTTGGGTGCTGAAGCTAGAAGGGTATTCAATTATATACATCTATATCTATATCTATATCTATATCTATATCTATATCTATATCTATATCTATATCTATATCTATATCTATATCTATATCTATATCTATATCTATATCTATATCTATATCTATATCTATATCTATATCTATATCTATATCTATATCTATATCTATATCTATATCTATATCTATATCTATATCTATATCTATATCTATATCTATATCTATATCTATATCTATATCTATATCTATATCTATATCTATATCTATATCTATATCTATATCTATATCTATATCTATATCTATATCTATATCTATATCTATATCTATATCTATATCTATATCTATATCTATATCTATATCTATATCTATATCTATATCTATATCTATATCTATATCTATATCTATATCTATATCTATATCTATATCTATATCTATATCTATATCTATATCTATATCTATATCTATATCTATATCTATATCTATATCTATATCTATATCTATATCTATATCTATATCTATATCTATATCTATATCTATATCTATATCTATGCATATCTCTCTTTTTATTCACTTTGAAGATATATTTAAATTTCGTTCTTAGTACTTGTTAATTGTACTGTTATTAATTGTATATATTATCTTTACACTTACCGTTAACTTGGGCTTTGTGGGCTGTGCATTGCCATCCTGCAGCTGCTTCACATCCTTGGTACGTATGAGCTTCGGCAGGAGCGTTGTGGAGCTAACGCCCGGCGGCAAGGGCAGCCTGAACTTGACCTGCCCGAAATCGATGGCGAAACGACAGGAAGCGCCAGCCGAAGAGCAGCACAGATATAAATGAAGCAGAGCAAGGGGAAGAGGAAGTGGAATGAGAAATTAGAAGCTGTCGTAAAAATAGTAGCAGCAGCAGCAGCAGCAGCAGCCGCAGTTGCCAACAATAATTCAATAAATTGACATCCTAGTCAAGTGGACGTCAGTCAGAATATATAAAAGGCAAATCAATATATATATATATCTATATATATATGATAAAAGCTGCAAGTGGCATTCGAGTGATGCGAGGCAATCAAATATTAAAGAGGAACAACAACAAAATTTATTAAAGAAAAAAATAAATGAGAAAATGAAATATGAAAGGCAAAAAAGAAGCTGTTAAAAGTCGAGTGCGCTCAATGCCAAAGCGCAAATTGAAAATGCCTGCAACAGGCCCGCAGCCACACGAGCCCCAAAAACCTTCCACGTACTGCCCCGTAAGAGCCCCTTCCCACCCCTTGCACACAGGCTTTGCCATGCACCAATCGATATTTGCAACAAGTTTTCTGCGGCCTACGCAGCAGCAACAGCAGCACACTGAAAGGACATATCTCTATATATATATATACACTGTCAAAAATAGCATAGTTACTCTGCTTAAACAAATGTTTGGGTCATGCAAGGTATTTTTTATACATATATGTATCTGGCATATCTATAATATTTTCTATGCTTAGCATTGACAATGTAGTCTTTCTTTTGCTTTCGCTCAGTGTATTTTCACATGCATAGCTCTGTGCATATTTATAGACTGAGCTCAGTGTTTTGCAGCTGTGGGCGTGGCTGCTGGTGTTGGTGTTTGCTGTTGCTCGTAGCTTGTTATATAACCACTTCATTGCTATGCTAAACAGCAACCTGCCCTATTGCCACACGTACTCCGACTTACACTCTCACTCCCAGTCGCACTCCCACTCCCACTTCCACTTCCAATGCCTCTGCCTCTGCCTCTGCCTTTGCCACTCCCATGCTATCTGCTCCAAATGCAACAAGCACTTGCTCTAAAGTCTCTCCTTTCAGCTCCTGCCGTTGTCGTCCTCATGCCCCTTTGAAGTGGTTGTTATTAATGGTGCTGCAAAGCAAAAAGGTCACCAGAGCCGAGATGTTGACGGTTGGTGGAGAAGGGCTGGTGTTGTTGGCGCCGGTGAGTGGGTGGCAGCAGTGACAACATCAACATCAACAGCAGCCGTTGCCACAGCCGCAGCCCCAGCACCAGCACCAGATCTGAATGGCAAACAAGAGTCGAACGGGCGCTTTGTTTGTCATCATCTGCCGGCTGCTGAAGGATGACACCCATTCTCTCACAGTATACTATCCCCCAGCCCTTTCTCCTTTCCCCTTTCTCTACTCCTGCTCCTGCCCCTGCATCCAGCCACAAACTGTACCCGCATTGCTGCTCATCAAATGCCATCAACTGGAAACTCAATTCAAGCCAAGCTGCCCGCCAACTGAGCTCAAGGCTAACGAAGAATGCGCTGCAAATGTCATTCGATGACTCTGGAATACTCTATCGGCAACGGGAAAAGGTCAGCTAAAAAGGCGCTACAAAATGATTGAAGCTGACTAGAAAATCCTACAAAATAGATTTAACTAACAAACTAAGGCTGTGAAGGCAACATTTCAAAGGATTTAGCAAGAAAAACCTCACAGAGACAAAGAGGATACCAATGAAAACTGAAAAATTAAAAGAACTGAAGCGTAAGACCCTTCAAGAGATAACTGGAAGAAGAAGAAGAAGAGATAACTGATATATAGATCTATTGAAGGAATGTGCATAAAACTAAAGGAAAGGAAGAAAAAAAGATAGTAGATACAGCCAAGAAAACTGTAAGCAAAAACTCTAAAGGAACTCAAAGCAATAGCCGAGAAAAGCTGCAAAGAAAAATCTATCAAAGAACTAAAAAACAGCGAGAAAAGCTGACAAGAAAAGCCGTTAGGCAAACCTACGAAAATCCAGAAAAAATCCCAGATAGGAAAAGCCTAGCTTTATGACTCCAATCGACAACTCAGACCAAGAAACTAATATGCCCTAATCCCGCGCTCTGTGAAGCATCCATTAAAATATACAAATTTATTTTCAATGGCCTGATTATCGCTGAGTACTTAAGTAGCTAACTATTTATTCTACGGTAGATAAAACTTGACGCATTTTCTGCTGTTTTTTGCTGCTGTTGTTGAAGATTAAGTTGCAAGCTAATTGCGGAACGAAAGAGACGGATGCAGAAGGAGCAAGAGCGAGCGCGACCAAGTTGGCGGCACTTTCGAGTGCATCCTTGAGCAAGCTTAGTTCCACATAAGCTAGAATAATACTTGTTTAAATGATAAACTCATTAGGCCCCGACAAAAGTTGAAAGCTGAATTAAAAGCGAGCAATTTCTTGCCGTTGATTGTCTGACTTAGGCTTACTCATAATCAGTGTTGGCAAATTCTTAAGCTTGCCAAATACTTGCTTTAAATGTTCAAGCGTATAGATATTTTATTTCAATTTGATGACATTATTTTCCTGATCAGTTTTAGAAAAAGTAAGAGAGTTCATTTCTAAGCTTAATCAAAGCTCATACAGGACTTTACTTTCTTTCCTCTTAAAGTTCCAGTTCGTAAATATAAATAAAATACAACTTGAAGTCTCGAATCATATCTAAAGACATCAATCTACAGTCCAAGCAAAGCAAAACAAATCAAATCGATATACCCACATTGCAAATATTTTAATTTTGATTTCTGTTTTGCTGGTCGAAAATGTAATTCTATTTTCGATTTGTGACGGGCCAGTGGGGCGTATGAGTAATGTGCGTATGAGTGATATTTAGAGAATAGCATCGAGCACACATACAAACGTACATATATTGACATTCACACACACACACGCATACAGGGACATTGTGAACTCTTTTGTTACTTGTTGAGCAACTGTTAACAGTTCGCCAGAGTTTCCCCCAGAGCTGTTTCCTACACTGATCAAAATCAACTGTCACTTATTGTTAAACAAACAACAGCAGAAAAAGTAAGTAGAGCCAGAGTAGGTCATGGAATAATATAGTAAATGTACACAAAAGTGCAGAATGTGTATATAAATCAATATACAGTATAAATGTGTGCATATAGAGGTATATATATATGTAAGTATATGATATATAGAATATATATGTACTCGCAGGAAGTATATGCCTGATTGGCTAGCAAGATGTATTATGCAAACTTTCTTTTGACACCATAAATGATTGACAGATTGATTGACTGAGTGATTGAGTACTCGTGCATAGGTAGAGAAAGCACAGCTAGTTGCATTTATCCAAAGAGCAAATGATTGACAGTTTGATTGACAGATTGATTGAGCAACTGATAAGCAAAAGGATTGCCTGACGAACTGATTGAGTGATTGACTGTACACTACCAGCTCTCAGAACTTAATGTTCTTATCTTATTAGTACATACATTATTGACTGATTGAATGATTGATAAGTAATATATCTGGCTGGCTGATTGAGTGCTTGATGAACTACGCTCAAGTTTAGCTTGGCTTAAAAAACTAATAACATTTGATGTGATAGCAAATGATTGACTAATTCCATGACTGACTGACTGACTCATTAAAAGACTAACTGAGTGACTGATGTGCAGTGCATGGATCCTACGAGAAGGACTAGTTGCCTTTATTATAGTAGTAAATGATTGGCGATGTGATCCACCTGACTGACTGATGTAGTGATTGATGTACAAATGCAGCTGTTAGGACTAATTAGATGGATCCTCGTAGCTGACTGCTTGCCTGGTTCATTTACAGCTGCAGAAATCGGGATTAGTTGCATTTAAATTTAGTAGTGCTGTGATCTAATTGTGATATAATTGCTGAATCGTTGTAAAACTTTCCATGCAAATTTTGCAAATCCTTCATAGAGATATATACATACTATATACAATATTCCATTTAATTAATTTCGTTACTTGTTGAGTAACTATCGAAACTTTTACGCTTTCCGCTCAGCAGTTTCCCACAGCTACTGGTACACTGCTGCAAATCGGTGGACAGTTGGTCAGCTCTAGCGCTGCAGCTCTGCTCCTGCTGCCGCTGGTGATTCTACTTCATGCTGCTCTATCTCTCATTGTTGTTGTTAGTAATAGCTTTCTGGAGTGGGCCATTAAAAGGAAGAAAAATATAAGTGTAAGAGCCAGCGACCCACTGGCTGGCCAAAGTGGACATACTCGTATGTGCACTAGTATATAGCATACAATATATATACTATATAGTATATGTGTATACAGCAGGGGCTATATAAATATATACGCTCTGTGCGTTTGGGGGACTGTAAAAACTGTAACTGGGTAACTGGGCAACTCGGTTGAGCACAGCCATAAATATAACACCCAGCGGAGCCAAAACACTGAAACTCCTATACAAGCACTCAACCATACTCCCCATGCTGGCCGCCCACTCGCTGTTGCTCGCATGCCCTAACCCCGAACCGCTTGCTCCCGCTCCCACAGGGTGTTTTTTTTTTATTTTCCTTTATTTTTTTTTTTTGTTTTTTTTTTTTGTTTTTGCGCTTCGGCTTTAGCGCTCGTAGTCGACGTCGTACTTGCCATGTACTGGCTTTTGTGCATGTGTGTGGGTGTGGGTAAGCGTGTCTGTGTGTGTGTGAGCAGCGAGACTTCGCAGTCAAAATGGATTTGCATAAGTCTACACACACACACAGACACACAGTAAAATGAAAGCCCTAGCTGACGTGTGTATGTGTGTGTGTGTGGGCGTTTATTATAATGCCCATTTAACAGCAAATTCGCCTAGGCAAATGCTTCATTTGTCTACGCCATTTTTCGCCGCATGACAAGTGTCAGTTGTCAGCACAATTCGCTGTGCATTTCAATTTTTTTGTTTTTATTATTTTTTTCGCTTTAATTTTTTTTTTTTGCTTACCTTTTGCAACACCAGCAGCAAGTCCGATGGCTTCATTGTGTGTGAATGGCACTTTTTTATTTATGTTCGCAAATGTTTTTGTTTAACTGTTAGTGCACAGCTTTAATCAGCGCTGCTGCTGCGCTGCCGCTGTCGCAGTCGCTGCTTCGCCTTCGCTTTCTACTCTTCCTCGCTGTTGCGCTATGCTTGTTGTTCTTGTGCACAAATTGTATTTGCTGCTCCTTTTTGCGCCCACGCAGCGCTAGGCCTAACTGCCCTGAATGTATGTGTTTGTGCGTGTGTGTCTGTATGTGTGCGTGTTTTTTTTGTACTTGCGTGTGCTGTCTGTGTGTCTGGCTGTCTGCTTTGTTTGTATGGGTGCGTGCGTGTCAACGGCGGCGCAGACGGGCGCTTATTGTTGCTGCTGTTGTTGTAACTGCTGTTTTTGTTGTTGCTGCTTCTGTTGCTTTTATCGCTTTATATTTTACATTGATTTTTGTCTGCAACGTCATTCTATATTCAACAGTTTTAAAACTATTTGTTGCTGTCGCTGCTGCTGTTGTTGTTGTTATTTGCCATCCACAGCTGCAAATTATAATTTCAATTTCAATTCCTTGCACTCACACAAACATTTACACACACATGTGTACGTTAACACACAAATTTCACTTTCACTTTCACGCACGGCGAAAAAGGCAGCAGCAGCGAAGCTAGCAACGACGCCGACATTGACATCGGCGCTGACGCTGACGCTGACGCAGCTGCCCTACTGCCCAAATACGAATTCCGCTTCACTTTTGTCACTTTCTCAGCCTTTGCCTTTATTGTATGAGCGTGTGTATGTGATAGTGTGTGATGAGTGTGTGTGTCGATATTCGTCTATGTGTATTAGTATTGTTGCGTGCATTTGATTCACGTGGCTCACACACGAACGCACACACACACACAACTGCACTCAGGAATGCAAATGCAGTAATTGTACACGCACACATACACGAGCGCACTGTTGCGAATAATTGATAAAAAGCATTTACGAAAAAAGAAGCAAACACTCACACATATACACAATTACACCAAATAAAAAAAAAACAGTTACAGGTATAAAAAAAATGCAAAAAAAAATCCACTTGCTCGTCCAGCAAAGCGCAATTTGCTTCTAATTTGATTTTATTGCTATGCGAATTTCCTTCTATCTTCTATTTTTGTATTTTTTTTTTTCAGCACGCGCGAATTTTTTTAGCTACAGTTAGAGCAGGACTCCGGACTCGAACTGTGAATGAATGATTGCAATCTTTGCCTGTGTGTATAACTTTCTTTTTCCTTTTTTCTTCTTTTTCGTTTTTTTTTTTTTCGAGGAAAAAAGATACGCGTTTCAGTTCCGTTAGAGTCGTCGTTGGCTTCTGCTGCTGCGGCAAGTGCTGCTGCTGCTGCTTCTTCCTACACAGTTGCTTTTGGCGTTTCCCACATGCACACAAACACATACAAAATAGACAAAAAGGAAGAGAGAAAGAGCGAAAAAGCTTTCACCGCTGCCCTTTACAGCTTCAGCTGTGCGTGTGCGAGCGAGAGCGCGAAGTTTGTTGCGCGCTGCTTAACAAGTTGTTGCCAGACCCATCGTGGCGGCCACATACATGTTTTGGCGTGACCAAACGGGAGGATCTGGCAACTCCAGCCTAGCAAAGCTTTTCGACTTCCACACACACACACACAAACTTTCGGGCGCCCACACACAAACACACATGTGCATATACAGCTGCGAAAAAAAAAATAGCACCACTTTGCATTTCAAAGTTTAAGAAGTTCTCCTGGCTACATTTATCAATGGATTGGTCTGCAGATTACTTTTATTAAAGCAGTAAACTATTAGTTATTGATACAAAAAAGAATTTTCATAAAAATATTCAAAGTTTTTATGTAATTCAAAAAATGCTGAAAAAAGTCGAAAAATCGACGAAAGAAATAATAGCACCACTTTATCATTTTGCGCTAAAAATTATTAAAAAAATAAAAATAAGTTAGCAACTTTATTTTATAGTTAATAATAAGTGAAAATAATAATATTCCTTAAGTTTAGTATTTAGTTGTGCTGCCCTAATTGGATTTTATGGCTGCACAACGCCTAGCTATGGAATCAACCATGTCCTGGCATCGTTTAAGGAGAATTTGAGCCCAGGACTCAAGAACGACTACCCAAATCATTTTTATATTAGTTGACTTAGATTCAGAAAGTATTTTTTTGTCATCCGCCCACAAGTTTCGGATCGGACGTCGAGCCCTGATCCAACATCATGTCATTCGACACATTCGCGAGAGTGAAAAGGATTCTTTAAAGTGGGCTACTCAACTGAAAAAGGACCTAAACTTATCAGCAATGGACCAAACAGTACGGACATATTTAAAACATCACTATTTAAATGCCCGCCGTCCCAGAATAGTACCATATTTGAATATAAAACACATAGCCAAACGGGTGACGTTCGCAAAGGAAAACAAAAATTGGTCTAAACAGGAATGGAGAAGCATACTTAGGACTAACGAAAGCAAGGTGGTCATGTTTGGTGGAAAATGATCGAGGTCCTACATGAGACGTCCACAGAAGTCAGAATTCAACCCTAGACATACAATAAATCCATTTAACATGGAGGATCAAGTGCAATGGTATGCGGTCGCTTTTCTTACTATGGTGTCTGCTCAATTCTGCTGTACCAACCCATAATGGATCGACATGTTTATGTTGATATATTGGAAAAAATTGATGCTGCCCTACGTAGAATACAATATGCTACTAAAATGGGTCATCCAGCAAGATTATGATCCCAAACCGAGCAGTAAGAAAGCGAAGGACTGGTTCCAGGAGAATTCAATCAACGTTATGGAGTGGCCTGCACAGTCGCTGGACCTAAATCCAATCGAAAACTTGTGGGCGGATGACAAAAAAATACTTTCTGAATCTAAGTCAACTAATATAAAAATGATTTGGGTAGTCGTTCTTGAGTCCTGGGCTCAAATTCTCCTTAAACGATGCCAGGACATGGTTGATTCCATAGCTAGGCGTTGTGCAGCCATAAAATCCAATTAGGGCAGCACAACTAAATACTAAACTTAAGGAATATTATTATTTTCACTTATTATTAACTATAAAATAAAGTTGCTAACTTATTTTTATTTTTTTAGTAATTTTTAGCGCAAAATGATAAAGTGGTGCTATTATTTCTTTCGTCGATTTTTCGACTTTTTTCAGCATTTTTTGAATTACATAAAAACTTTGAATATTTTTATGAAAATTCTTTTTTGTATCAATAACTAATAGTTTACTGCTTTAATAAAAGTAATCTGCAGACCAATCCATTGATAAATGTAGCCAGGAGAACTTCTTAAACTTTGAAATGCAAAGTGGTGCTATTTTTTTTTTCGCAGCTGTACATATGTATGTGTATCTATAACAGAGTTACTTGTTGTTGTCGTTGTTGTTTTGTACACGGTGTGCAAACTATCCCTCTCGCTCGCTCTCGAGCATCCTGCCGCGAAAGCAGAAGCGACGCTCGAAAGTAGGCAACGGCAATTGCAGCGACCAATCGCGCAGACGCACAAGCGTCAATTTTGCGCCCTCGCTTACACACACACACTTTGTGTGTACTTTCACTTTCTTTATATCGGCTCACCCTTCAAGGCTATGCAAAATGCTGCCATAAGACGGCAAACACACCTGTTATCACGTTTGGGCTCACCTCAACATATTCAATTCGAATATGAATCAAACTCCAACAGCGACACATCTCTCTCAATGTGTCTGCGAGCGTGTGTGTGTGCATGTGCGTCTGTTTGTATAGTGTTTTTTTGCGTAGCAATTTTCAGGGTTAATCATGCGACACTTCTTGTGTCCTTTTGGCCAATGCATGCGTATGCACTATGTGTGTGTGTGTGTGAGCGTGTGTGTCTGCTTCACGCTAGATGGCGCTTTGTGTTGACCCTTTCATTTATTTATATCTGCATTACAAATGCTTTAATTCTAATTGCTTTCTCTCTATCTCTCCCTCTCTCTCCTCTCCCACTCTCGCTCTCTCAATGGTACACACACACAGTCACTCTCACTCTCATTTGCTCTCTATTAAGCTCTCTCATTAACTGTTTTTAGCTTTTACACACATTTTTGTGCGCTTTTTCCGGGTTCATTAAACCTAACAAATTTTACAACTTTAACAATTTCTGTATACTCTGTTTGTCAAAGGCAAGAGGAGTGTATAGAATTTATTAGCTTTGCATAAAAAAGTAAGCAAGTATAAAAATATGCAAGTTTATTCAGAAGATATGCTAGCAACAATTGTATTTTTATAAACAACAAAATATAGATATAGACTCAGGAACTAAAAGGAATAAAACCTTAAAGTTAGGATATATAGAGTTCATACATAGCTTAAGTTAAAATACATAAAAATTAAATATAAAAAATATATATAAATATAATGATTATATTCAATATAAGAATAGAAATACAAAAAATGTTGCGTGGAAAATAAATAAATTAAATCAAAATATTTGCTGCAATAAACTAAATTTATGAGAAAAAAAATATTATAATAATAACATTTGGCAACAATCAAAAATTAAAATATTAATATTAAGAATCAAAATAATACATTTTTAAAAAATTTAAATAAATTTAACATAAAAATAAAATTTCCAATAATAAAAAATTAAAGTCATAATATTACAAAATTAAGATAATAATATTAAAAAATATATATATAATTATATATGTATGATTAACATCTTTAAATATTTTTGTTTTTCTGTCGTGTAAAAATGCAAGCACATCTAACATAACAGGTCAACTGAGAGTCGAGCATAGCCCATCTCTTTTACACTTACTTGCTTTTGAATGCATGTACAAGTACAAAACGTTCAGCGCAAGCCGAATGCCAGCCATCTGTATAAATGCTTACACACATATGTATGTATGTATATATGCATGCATGTATGCATGTATGCTACTTACATATATATCAAGTGTACTATTTTACATACGCGCGTATATATGTGTGTGTGTGTGAGTGTACGCGCGATCCCTACGGTTGTTAATATGCCAGTATTTAAAAATAGCAACTATAAATCTTATTGAGCGTCTCGTTCGCCCAGACCCAACGCTCGTTCGTTCACTCTCACTATCTCTCTCTCTCTCTCGCTCTCTCCCTCTCTCACTCTGTGTGCGATGCCGCTCTTGAAGCCAACCCCTCTCTCATGCTGTAAATGGCTCCTCTAATTCGTCACACACACATGTACATATGTTTATATATGTGTGCGTGTATGTATGTATGTATATATAGAAAACTAATGTTACTTAAGCAAATCCTAAAAATCCAACTACGAGGCAAACCAGCCAAAGCAAAGGCCCCCACAGATACAGTCACCAGCTACAGCAATGATGATGATGATGACGATGATGATGATGATGATGATGATGATGATGACAACAGCGACAACAACAACAAGAAGAAGAGCAACTACTACGAAAAACGAAGCGTAAAGCAAATGTTAACGAGTAAAAAATCAGAAAGAAAATATATTCTAAAAATAACTCTTGTACTCATTTTCTTTCAAAACAGCAAAAAAAAAAAAAGATATAAAAGAAAACCAACTGAAAATAAAAAGAAAAACAACTGGGGGAAAATATAAGAAAATACAACGAAATATAAGAAGAAGAAGATGATGATGTTGTTGTTGATGAGGAAAAGTGAGGAGAAGAAGCAGAAGCAGATGCAAAGACAATAGCTATAAAATGCAATGATATCGATCATCAGAGCAGAGAGCTCGTTACAAATATCTCTATATACATATGTACATAGTATGTACATATATAATAAATATATTTCATATATGTATATATATTACATATGTATAAACATTTACTTTTTGCTTTGTTTGCGTTTGGTTTTTAACTACGCAACAAAATTGCAAATTTCTTTGCTATATTCGAGTGAACAAAATATTTCTTATGTACATACAATTTTAGTTAATTCTACGTTTAATTCCAAAAATCTTTTGGTTTCATTCAATAAATACTCTAATCTATTTCAAAAATTTTTTGCTTTATAAAAAAATCTTTTGAAAAGACTTGAAAAGTTGCTATAAAGCTTAAAAGGCTTACTGTGCCAATAATTATGTTCGTCACTGTAGGTACATATATCTTTTAAGT
Source organism: Drosophila buzzatii (assembly GCA_035045845.1). NCBI lineage: Eukaryota > Metazoa > Arthropoda > Insecta > Diptera > Drosophilidae > Drosophila > Drosophila buzzatii. Next base: position 5,341,977 of record JAWNOS010000596.1, on the reverse strand, counting down.
AGATTTTCGATTGTCAAGCTTATAGACTTTTTTAGCCTTTAGTCTTATAAATGTTGTTTTGATTTGATTATTGCATTTAACTTCAATGTTTCTGTCAACTGGGTTGTCAGAGACTCGTTCCTGCAGTGTAAAGCGAGTATATTAGTTTTCTGATATGCCCGTTCAGTTATCCGTTCGTCTAGCCACTGACCCAAGTATCTATCCGACAGTTGATCAGTGTTTTGGGTCTGTTTATCTCTATTCTATCAGCTATATGTCAGTTTATCCGCTTTCCTATATGCCTTTCTCTCTGCCTGCTTATCCGTTCACCTTTCCATTCCTTATCCGTCCGTTCGTCCATTCGTTATATTGAGGATCAGTTCATTCATTAATCTCTCTTTATGTCCGTCTATCCGACATTTTGTTTATTTAGTTCTAGTTTATCTAGTTCGTCGTGTTCTCTTCTATTCTTCTATTCTATTATCTTCTATTCTATTCATTAGACCATCCATCCTGTCTGTGTAAATCTATCCAGCCGTTTGTCCGCCTGTCTGTCCGATCATCCGCCTATTCGTCCTTTTACACATATCTATGTATATTTATTAATCCATTCTTCCCCTGAGCATCCTTCCGTCCGTTTGTCCTTCCGCACGTGCGTTCTTCTCTCCGTCCATCCTTTCGTTCGTCTTTCTGCCTATCTAAAGCCTAGCATTTAGCCCCCTCTTAAAGGTAACGACTTGAATATGGAATACACGTATACCCGAAAGTAGACGCGTCTCTTCAAACTGAAAGGAAACCCATTAAACTATATACATATATAATATAGTAATAGACAAACCCTTCTATATATTTATGCAGACTCTGCTTCTGCTGTATTTCAATTTAATCTATAAGCATGATTTCAAGCGAAGTTGCTCTATGAAAACTGAAGTACATTCCTATATGTATATGTTCATATATGAATAGTTACATAATAATAATGTTATAATGATGCTATACATACGTGTATATGTTTATATATAAACATGCATATGTACATATATGTACATTTATATATGTATACATATGTATTTGCTAGTCGATGCATGAAGACGTAATTGGTTTTTAGTATTTTGTCTTCCATTATTGAGTCAAAGATAACCCCGAATGCTGTCATCCAATCGTAACTAGACGAGAGACCATCCAAAGTACTCTTCACAACTCGCATTATTTTCGTCTGTCTATGCATGTGTGGGAGTGTGTGTGTATGAAGGGGCATTGAAAGCGATTTGGTTTATTTTTATACCCTACATACACTGAGAATAGTTACGAGTGGGGTATTTGCATTCGTATGATTATTTAACCCTCTGAGATAAGAAAATATTTCCAATAATAAAAATATCGACGACTCTTTCTCTCTCTCGCTCTCTCTCTCTCTCTCTCTTTCAGTTGCATAGGTAACTATATTTAATTATTTATCTTTGTACATGTCTTTCTCTCACTTTCTGTTGTGTCCTCTTCTTTCCCTATTCTTATGACTACCTGACTCGTTCTTTCTCTCATTCTCATTTCCTGTAAGTCGTTCTCCCATTCCTATTCCTATCTCTCCCATTCTATTTCCATCTCTCTCTGCTTGCTCTCTTTCTCTCTCACACACACTCTATCTATCTCCATCTATCTATCCATCTATCTATCCAACTATCTTTATTTCTATCTCTCTCTCTCTCTCTCTTGTCCTTTCTATCTATCCATCTCTATCTATATTTATATTTATCCATCTATCCATCTCAATCTGTATTTCGATCTCTCTCTCTCTCTCTCTCTCTCTCTGTCTCTGTCTCTTTCTCTTTTTCTCTCTCTCTCTCTCTCTCTCTCTCTCTCTCCCTCTCTCTCTCACTCTCTCAATCTATCTATCTATCCATTTCTATCTCCATTTCAATTACGATTTACCTCCCTTCCTTTATCTCTCTCGCTCTCTTTCATTACCTCATCTTGCTTTTATTCCTTCTCATTCCTTCTACATATAATACACAAGTACAAAGTATCCCGTTAGTCGAGCACTTCCCATCGACCGTTTCATGTTACTTGTTTTCTTTCGTTCGCTTTGAGGCATCCGCCACGAATAAGAATAACGGCATGAAAAACATTTACAGCGCGGCTCCAGCAGCTGTACCAAAAATATCTAGAAAAAAAATATATATTAAAGAGAGTGGGCACGAGAGCTCGTAAAGTGAATCACATACGGCTACAGCTACAGATCCCAGATACGTTTACAGCTACAGAAGCAGATATAGCTGAGAGCCAGATACATTTACAGCTACAGATGCATTAAAGGCTACTGCGGAAAGATGCAGATGCAGTTGCAGTTGCAGTTGCAGTTGCCGTTGCCGTTGCAGATGCAGATGCAGTTTCAGATATGAATTCAGCCAAAGATACAGATACATATTAATATGTGCAGCATAACACGTAGAAGACGATCGAGATTTGTATATATGGATGAAATGAAATGATTTTGATTTGGTATAAACACAAATCGAAATCGAAATCGAAATCGAATCGAAAAGCTTCAATTGGACACTGGGTCAGAGGTCAAGCGCCATTTGACTTAGACGCTTGAAGAAATAGAAGGGAAAATACAACTGTGCGCATATTCTTAGCATATTTTATAGATCAACCTTTAAACAGCCGCTGAATGCACAGTTAGAAATCGAAATCAAAATCGAAATTAAATAATTCAAGAATTAACCAACTGGGGTTACGAATCGCAGCTAAACCCAAGCGAAACGAATCGAGAGATACAATTCTTTATTCATTCACGATTTTGAATTTCTTTGATTTGTTTATTGACAATTCTACATTTTTTAGTTGCTATTCATCATTCTTCATTCATCATTCTTCATTCATCATTGTTCATTCTTTATGCATCATTCATTATTCGCTTCTCTTCATTGCTGTTTCTTCAATGATCATTTTCGATTCTCCATGCATTACATATGATTATTTAGTCTTTACTCAATTCAATCTTGACTTGGGATTCATCTTGCTTCATTCGCTGTGCTTAGTCCTTTATGTATCAGTCAGCATTCTCTTCTCTTCAGTTATGATTCCTCATTCATTCACCACTATTCAACCTTGTTCATGCTTTTTTATATACATATTATTCTTCATTCAGAATTCTTTAATTTTAACTCACGATTTATTCTTCTATAATAATTCTAATAATTTTTTGTTTCACTTTATTGTTTATACTTCATTTCTTGTTCATCATTCATTCTTGTTTCACGAAACTTAATTCATCATTATTTTTTACATTCTCTTCGTTCATAATTTTGTAATCTTCATTTCAAATTTTTATCATAATTTTCTCTGTGCACAAATTATTATTATTATTATTTACTTATAGTTGTTAATAGTAATTAAAACTAGAACTAAATATAGCTAAAACACTGGCTGCTAAGGCCTTCGACTTGTTTTAGTTATGTACATGCATATATACTCTCATTCATGCTTTGGTATTCTATATAGTAATCTATAAATAAAATGTCTTAGCAATATTCTGAAAGAATAATGATAATAATAAGTCATTATTCACTTTTTATAGCATTTCTAGATGTACTTCGCATCTCAATTTCATATGGAATTCTTTGTTCATTTCCGATGCATTCTATATAGAAATTATTGATCATATACAGTAGTTAGTTTGATCTTCAGCAATATACTTTAGTTAAAATATAAATACAATCTTGTTAGAATATACTAGCTGTTTTGCTTTTAGTAATTCGACCTTTAATCTCTATTCAGCTATAAGATAGTTAGTATTATACTAGAACGTATTTACATACATATGTACATACATACATATGTACGTTAATGTATATGTACGTATGTAGAGTTCTTTCATATTACATTAACAGTATCTTTTTTTGTTCTGAGAGATCATCAACCGAGTCGCCGGTTCTTTGGGGTGCATATGCACACACACGCATACACTTGTATATATAGAACATATAGTATGTATGTACATGTATGTACATAGTACATACATATGTGTGTACATATATCGAGCATACTTGTATCTATTTATAGTCTACGATTTTTCCCACTCGCTGCTGCTGCTGTTGCTGTAGCTATTGCTGTTGCACAGTAATATGCCCATAGATTCCTTTTGCCTGCAGCAGCATGCACCATGCCCCCAGAGAGTAAAACACACGCACATGCACACACTCACACGCACACAGAGAGAGATGAGCACAGTTGTTTGCATGCGTGTGTAATTCCTTGGCTCGACTGTTGGATTCGAAATCGAAATCAGAATCAGAATCGCCATAGGCTGGGCGCATCAGTTAACTGTCGCTATTCCCGTTGCTCTGCTGCCGTGCTGCTGGCGTTGTCTCTACGTTCGATTCTATAAGTAGACATACATATGTATTTATGTATATTTACACACATACACACACACTTGAGACATTTGAACACATGTGAAAAAGTGAGAGCGCGGCGCCTCTGCCGATGCCGCTGCCACTGTCGCTACCAATACTGCCATCGCAATCTACTAAGTTAAAGCACAGGCCAACAACAACAACAATAACAACAACAACAAGAGCAAGGGGAAGAAGAAGAAGCACAACGAGGCACGCAGTTCCCGAGGAGCAGCAACAGCAATAGTAGCAGCAGCAGCAGCAGCAGCAGCAGCGACGAGCGCGAGCGTCGTCCGTCTGCCTAACGATCGTAGCAGAACTTGGCACAATGTGTGTCTGTGTCTGTGACTGCCGTTAGTATCGGCAACGGGATCGCGACGAAAAGTTCAGTTTCATTTTCGTTGTCCGTTTGTTTGCTTCTTTGCTTAACGTTTCGTTTAGTTATTTTTGTGTTGGTTAGTTCAATTGCAAATCCCACAAAAACGGACAATTGGCACGGTCGCGCCAATATAAGCATGCAAATGTGTGTGTGTGTGTGTGTGTGAGTGGGAGTGTGCGTATGATTGCGCATACGTATACTACATACATACATACATATGTACGTACCTAGGTAGCTCTGTAAACGGGAAGCCAATAAGAAAACAAGAAGTAAGGCGCGAGAGTGAGCGAGAAGGAGAGCAAGAGAGAGCGTGCGCCAAACAGAGAGCACTGGATCACACAATGTATTAACAGGAAAAAAGTGCAACAAAGTGCAAGTGTAAGAATTAACCAGCCAGTGAACGTGCGTGCGTGAGAGTGGTCGTGCTCGTGCCTTACGCTTGTGCTTCTGCTTGCGCTCATGCTCAAAATAATGCGCGAAGGAAACAACGGAAAAACAAAAACAAATACAAAATATGCAAAACAAAAACAAAGCAACAACTAGCGCCGCAGTCAGTTATATTTGCTTTGACGACACACACACATGTGCAAATTGTATCAACACACACACACACACATGCACATGTACATGAATGTTTATACATACATATGTTTGTCTGTATGTGTGAGTGTATAATTTTGTGTTTTACTTTTATTTTTGTTTTTGTGTCGCGCTTTTTTCAACTGTAGCCGATGAGCCGCAACGCGGGGCTAAAAGGTTAACTTCTAAATATTAATAGTCGTCGCCATCGACGAAAAAATAAAAACAAAAAACAAAAGCAAAACAGACCATCCAACAACAAAAATTTAAAATTTAAAATAAAAACATTGGGAGAAAAGAAACCAAACGTACAAGCAATTCGAGTGTACTTTTTTTTTTTTATTTCTGCTGCCTTTACTAAGTGCTCACACGCACACACATACATCTATGCACGTATGCAGCGTGCATTTGAATTTGTATGCGTTAGCATATGCAATACTTACAGTGTGTACACACCAATTAGAAGTGCGTTATTTTTAAAACGATTTCTGCTTCTCTTCTTTTTTTGTTTTGGTTCCTTTTATTATTTTTTTGATTGTTTTTGTAATGCTAACGTTGCCAATGAAGAAGAAGAAGACAACAAAACGGATACCAAGTTAGAATAGAGAACAGCGCGAGAATCTTCTTCGCGTAACGCTTTCTCAGCACAAAACGCTCGCTGCTGCTGCTGCAGCGTAGCAGCTGACGTCGACGCCGTCGCTTCTGTGAAATAAGCTGCTGACTCAAACAAAATTTTCAAATGGTAAGTAAAGAACCTAGTAAAAGAACAACAATATTGAAGAGTGAATCTCTTTGTGAGAGAGCGTGAGAGGCAGCTCGAGCAAATGGCTCGGCGAGCGGCTACGGCTGCCGCTCGCTCGCTCTCTCTCTCTCTCTCTCTCACACTCTCTCTGTTATGCACGATTGCAATGCGAGAATGCCGAATGCAAACTCCTAGCCAAACTAGCCTGCCTGTCTGCCTTCGTCTCTCTCTCTCTCTCTCTCACTCTCACTCTTGTTCGTACACAAGTGTACGAACATGGCAAAGCTATGCAAATTACAGTTATGTATAAATACTTTATTTCGACTGCACCAATGGGTGGCGCGCAGCAATTCGAGTTGAGGGTACATCAGCGGGGCATTCGCGAACTCAGTTCAACATTTTGTTTTATGCCTGATTTCTCGGGGCATCAAGTAACACCTGAAGTTCTCAGAGTGTTTTTACCCAAAAATTTAGTTGATCTCTACAAATGTGTTTGTGTATACATACATACATCATATACATCTTAAATTAATTACCGTTCTCAATGCTCAGCTAGGGTATGTGAAAGCTAGTCGATCTGCTTTAGTTTTTTGAGGGTGAGCTCTAACGCGGTTATCAGTTGGAAGGTCTTCATTAGGGTCAAGTTGATTTCTGAGCCATGGATCATATCAATTCATTTAGTTTACTTTGATGATTCGTATTCGAAATCTGGCAATGATCTTCTTTTTCCTTAATTTTCCCGTTTCTAACTGCTGATACCCTGTTACAATTCAAATCGGGTATATTGAAGGCGATATGGACTTGATATATTACTGAAAAATCAGTTTGTAAAAAAGTTAATAAAAAAATGAAATATCTTAGTTATTCTGAGATCGATTTTTTAGAAACAGAGTGGGAGAGGGAGAGTGAGAGAGAGGGACGTGGGAAGAGTAGTCTCAGAGAGACTAATGCAATATCATTGAAAGATAATGCAAAGTAGAAGGCGAACTTAGATGTAATCTCAAATGTTTACAATGCTGTACAATCTGGAGGGAGAGAAAGAGAGATCTGAACATGAAGAGAAAGTGAGAGAGAAAGAGAGAGAGATTTAGGCATATGCTACCCTTTGCCACCTAATTTACTAGCTCTCTCTGTGTGAGCTTCATTCTTCGTGTTCCCAAATTTACTTTGACTTTATCCGTAGCTACGTTGTATTCCTTTGTTGTAGAGCAATTGATTTTTAAGCTCCTTTTTCTCTCTCCTTCTCTCTCTCTCCTTCTCTCTCTCTCTCTCTCTCTCTCTCTCTCTCTCTCTCTCTCTCTCTCTCTCTCTCTCTCTCTCTCTCTCTCTCTCTCTCTCTCTGATTCTCTTCCTCTATGAGCAGCTTCTCATTAATTTTGAGCTGTCCCTCTCTCATTTTTTCTGTTGTCTAAACTTTCTTGGACTCACTTTGTATAGCTGCTCTCTGCTTTCGCTCATTTTTCTTTTCAAAAAACTTGAACGCTCTCTCTATTTTACCTCTGCCTCTCTCTTCTCTCACACTCACTCACTCTCTTTCTCTCGCTCTCTCTCTATGTTTGCCTTTCAGGAGACAAAGAATCCCCCGCCCACCGTGACGAGCAGCTATCATCATCAGCGTGCGCCGCGCACTCCCGAAAGCTATTTCAATGTACCCGAGTCTGTGGCTCTGCTGAACATCGTGAAGTCGGAGAGAATTCAGAGCGCGTTCCAGTCGAATCGGAAGAATCATGCGAGTGTATGGGAAATGGTTGCCGAGGTGCTGAACCGGTTCAGCGCACGCAAGAGGACGGCCAAGCAGTGCTGCAATCGGTACGAGAACCTGAAGAAGATCTACACACAGCTGAAGAAGAATCCGGAGCGGCACGTCCGGCGCAACTGGCCGTATATGTTCCTGTTCAAGGAGATCGAGGAGCAGCGCGGCGAGTGCTGGGGCTCCAATGGAAAGCGTCTTGCTCTGATTAGCAAGAATCACAATGAGCTCTCCTACTATCAGCGGCGTCGGCAGGCCGCCGAGCTGGGTGTCCTGCTCACCAAGGACACACTAACGCCACATCAGCACAATCTGCTGCAGAGCCTGAGCCACGCCCACTCGACAGATTCGTCGCATAGTGGGGCAAGCAAAATGGAGCGCGGCTTCATGCCGAATCATTTCGTGGAGACGCAGCTGAGCGAGGGACCCTGCCCGAATACCCCGTTGCCGGTGGGCGTAGGCCAAGTGGGCGTGCCCGGCGTGTACGACGATAATCCATTGGCAAACGCCGTCGCAGCAGCTGCAGCAGCCGTTGCTCAGCTGCAGCAGCAGCAACAACAACAACAGCAGCAGCAACAGCAGCAGCAACAACAGCAGCAGCAACAGCAACAGCAGCAACCAAATGGCCAGGAGCAGGATCAAGAGCCACAGCACAGTCTCAGCCACAGCCTCAATCACAGTCTCAACCAGAGTCTCAGCCACAGTCTCAACCACAGTCACAATCACAGTCACAATCACAATCACAGTCACAGTCACAGTGCCGCATTTAAGGATCATGGACATGCGCTGCATGACGAGCCGCCCGAAGCATCAGATTTCGATAAGGACTGCAATGGAGCGCTCAACTTGCATCACAACAGCAGCAGCGGCAACGACAATAACATATCCATGAAGTGAGTAGCCTTTCTATGCGATTCTCAGTTAATGAATTCAGTGAATGATGCGCCGAGTCGATTATTGATTGAAGAGGAAAGTGTAGGTAGACCATCTATGAAGTCAATTGACTTCTCTAACTGTTTATCAATCACATGATTGATTCAAGAACAGCTCATAAAGCAAGCTATAGATGCTAGTAAAATGATATCAACTCATGAAGCAAATGAATCTAGTTATTTTTAAGCAATGATTGATTGATTGAGGGATTTACTGATTGAAGATATGTTTAAGACGGATGGAAAGAGTGGATCTGTTAGTAATTCATTAATCTTGTCAGGAATGAATGAAAATGTAAACAGGCAGAAGCAGACCCTATAAAGAATATATATTCTTGATCAGCACAAAAAAATAAGTTGATATGAGTCCGTCCGTAGTAGCTAGAGAGCTGAAAGTTCACATGAATACTTGCAATTTGAGACTTATAATTTGGCAAATATATATACATTTAGATACTCTTAGTCTACTCCAAAATTTCATGAAGATCATCCATCTAGAAATGGAGTTAAAGGCGACATCTAAATACATTATCGCTATCTTTATTCACATAGATCCGAGCCGCTCTCCGAAGGTGAATTCAATCCGGATGATATACAGCTAATGCAAACCAACTACAATGGGTAAGACTGGGCAAAATCGCCAAATCGAATATGCATTCAGTTCTAATTCTCTCGCCTTCCCTTTGCAGCGCTCAGAATTTCTACTCGCCGAGCATAGATCAGAATATACTGCATCCGGATGTGATTGTGGATACGGATAATCTATCTGATTGCAGTTCATCGGCATCGCTGAAGAGCGGCAAACGAAAGATGTCCACATCCACGGACGGGGACAGCACCAACTATGAGCTGATCGAGTATCTGAAACGGCGGGAGAAGCGAGACGAGGAGCTGCTGAAGCGCATGGATGCACGCGAGGAGCGCTTCATGAATCTGCTCGAGCGCACAGTCATTGCCATCGAGCAGCTGGCAGCAGGCAAAGTTCAGACACTAGTTGCCAGCAAAGCCACCGAAACGGAAACAGCAGCGAATACGACTTTGGATGCAGTTACTCCGGCCCTAGATTTACCCGTGAAGTGTGTGGAAATAGATGGCATAATAGACGCAGATCTTGCGGCAGAGGAGTCAGACTCAGAGTCAACTGGAGTGGAACTAGAAGCAGACACAGAAGCAGCAACTACGAGCGGAGTGGAAGCAAAAGTAGTTGATGTTGAAAAAGGAGTAGAAATAGGAGCAGACGCAGAAATCGCATCGAATCAAACGTAAAACAAACAAACAAAAAACAATTGAATGCAGTGCCAAAGACGAGCCAATGACTCGGAATCTAAATGAGATTTTGCAACGTTTACTTAATATATATATATATTTATATATATACCCCAAGTGCTTAAGCAACAAGAAAATCAAAACAACAATTTTAAATCTAAGTAAATGCAATCCTTGTCTAAGTTACATAATATTGGCAATACTTGTGCCAGCACTATTTAATTATTAAATTAGGCTTAAGCTGCAATGCATCCTCTAGTTTATAGACGCAACCAAATCTTATACATATACATATATTTTTTTATATATAATTTTTATATTTATCTGCATGTGGTCAAAAATATTTTTTTTTTTCAAATTCATTCATATATTCATGTCTTCTATGTACGAATATGTATGTATATGATGTAGCTTTGTTAGTTGGTCTGCGTTCTTAATCCTTTTCTCGTAATTTTAATTTTATTCGTTTACAAGCAAATCTTATTCGATTTAAGTTGGAGCTGAAATGGGGCTCAAATGCATTTGTGCAGTTACATATATAAATATGTATGTGTGTATGTTATGTATACATCGATATTTTTTTTTTAAATTTAGTTAAATACACAAAAACCAAAATTTTTAAAGAAAAAAGTTGTAATTTTTTCGTTAAGTTTTGCTGCAGCTAATTCAAGATGGATGCCATGAGCAAACTCAAGATCGAAAGCGTTGCCACCTAGCTCACATACGCAAACTTTCAAATGTGATTTTCTAATATATTTCAAATATCTGAAGCAATTAGAATATTAACGCAAGTAATGCCTGCAAAAGAAAAAAGCAGAGTTTGTTTTATAAATGAGTACCTAATCATAGATAATTTATATGTGATTGCCCCTGTTTTTTCTGTTGCTTTCGATATTTCACAGTTGCCACTCTTACGGGCTTACAGATGGCCCCTATCACGAAATTCAAATGTGCCTATCGATATATGACTCACAAATGTATCGACAGTTATGCCACGATTGTGGCGCAATGGCGCCACTTTTCAACCTACTTTCGAACCAAGTTCACAACATATTTATATTAAAAACATATTACATTAGCTTACAGCTTATTTCGCTTTTTATTTTTGTTTTTCTTGACAACTTTGTTAGGCATACTTTTCTGTGTCTTTGCAATTTTCTTGGTAATGAGGAATTTGAGACGCTTTTTGACCTCGTCGTAATTTTCGTTCTTCAGCTCAGCTGTGACCGACTTGAAGAACTTAGCACCTTCTGCAAGAGATATATAGATATATTAAATAGTTCACCATAAACTTTTGATGTATACCTTTAAGCCTGGCATCGTTTTTGGGTATAAAGAAGGTTTCTTTAAAGGTTTTCGCCTTCTTTTGCTTCTGCTTGGCTGGCTTCGCATTTTCCTTAGCCACCTGCGGCTGATCCTTCTCCTTCTCGTTGTCCGGCGACTGCTCCTCATCTTCGCTGTCGGAAGAGTCGTAGCTGAATGGATTTACTTGGCCCAGTCCCAGTTTATTAGACTTGTTAACTAATATCTTTTCATGACCCAGCTTCTCCAGCTGATCCTGACGCTGGGCAACCGCTTCTTCGTGGCTGCTGCCAAACATTTCCAACAGACTGAAGCCTTCACCTCGTGTCTTTAGCGATTCCTTAAGCGTATCTGTGACCACATAGAAGGCATTCTGTGAGACGGGCGCTGGTCCGGTAGATTCGTCTTCCTTAACCTTTTCATCCTTTTGCTTTGGCTGCTCCTTAGCATTGTCCTTATCCTTGGCCTTGACCCGCACCAGTTTCTGGTGTTCCTCTTTGGCCGGATCATAGCGCAACATTTTCTTATTTTTGGCCACCTTCGCGGCCGTCGCAGTGCCTGTATCTATTTTGCGTCCAATCACCTGCTCCAATATGCCCATCTGCCAGTCGCGCTCATTGGCCTGGGCATTCTCTTCTGGTTGCTCGGCCTCATCCACCAGCTGCTTGTTGTCGTCGTCCTCGTCGCCCACAAAATTGGCTGTTATACGAAATCTGGGATCTAAGCTCTGTTTGCTTTGCATTTCTACCAAACGTTCGCCCTTTTTACTGCTGTATTCAGGAAGCACAAATTCCTCCTCCTGCTCCTCATCATCGAACAGGTTCCGGGATTGTGGCTTCTTTTTCTGATCCTTCTTCAGCTCCACCTCCTCGTCCTCCTCAGCATCGCTGAACTTGATACGCTTTGCTTTTGTGGCCTCCGCGGAGGATAATGCCTGCTGTATGACCGACTTATTTTTCTGATGCTGCTGCTTCATTTTGTTGAGCGACTCTTTGCGTTTTAAGTCTGCAATTGAAGCTTTGGCATCTAGTTGCTTGGTGGTGGGCTTCTTCTGCTGCTCAATAATGTGCAGAGGCTTCACATCATGCTCCTGCTGAATGACAATCTACAAGAGAAGTTGACGAGTTAAACCCAATGCTAATGTGATATAGTTAGTCACGCACTTTGCCATTGTGTATGGAGTGTGCGGCGCGCTTCTTGGTTATCAACAGCTCAGGCGCCACTTCGTCATCGTCGATTTCCTCGTGCTCACCGAAGACGCGCCGCTTGTTCTGTGTATTTTGTACTAGCAGGCGGGAACTATGCTGATTCTCTTCACTGTAAGTTGGCTGATCCTCCTGCTGTTGCTCCTCTTCCCGCTCACGTTTCAGACGATCCAAAAAGGATTCCTTGGCCAGCGAGACCTTCAGCTGGCAGCCATGCAAGTGCTGCCAATTAAGCTCGTTAAGACCTGCAATTGTAAATAAGTTATTTCCAATCATTTCCATTTCCTCCTGTCTGCCCCTGCATACAGTAATTGGCATCGTCTGTCTGTAGCGTCACAAATGCAATTACTTTCGTAATTGATTGTCCTGAATCAACGAATTGTTCCTTCGTCTTTAACTCCACGCGCTGCACTTTGCCATAGTCTTGAAACAGGTCACGCAGATCCTTCTCTGATGTGTTTTCCGGCAAGTCGGCAAGGAAGAAACGCGTACTGCCCATATTTAGAGATAGACTTTATACACCAAAGGAAATCCTACTAATTCAGCAACAAAAATAATAAGCGCACGTGTAGGTAAATCAACACAGCTGTTGGCAGATCAGTGCTGTAAAACGATTATAATTTAGAACATATCGATTATTGGGCTTTCGACGTCAGCAAGGCTGTTTTATATGTGTTCTAATTGGTGCTGGAATCGTGCAGAGATATCGAACTTTAAAACTCGATATATCATTCTGCTAATCTACCAGTTTTTGCATCCTCATCACATTCAACCTATTAATTTTCAATAAAAATTAAATGATTGAGGCATTAACTTTCGGTTGACGTTAGACAAAATTGTTTGCTTGGCGTTCGCGTTGAGCCGGTAATCAAACTATCGTTACATTTCGATATGTCGTGCTTCTAATACACATCTCCATATACACACACAGGCAGATTTTATTATTTATTTTTGTTTTCTACTGTGCTAAAACTTTTGAGGCGCCAAAGATTTTTTCTAGAAGCAAATTTACAGATATACAATAGAAGGGATAATGGATAAAACCAGAGCTGGCAGTGCACCTACATTGGAGAAATGGGGATTTCCTTTGCTGGAGCTCTATCGGCTCGCCTTCACCTTCTACAAACGTAATGACAAAAATTTCAGATGTGTCTTGCAATATTTTTTGCATTTTTATGGCTTCCGTGCACCTTTGTTTTGCAGAAAACTCAGGCAAGGCCATACATCTGTCCTACGAGGACAATCTCAAGCTGATCGCCTTCAAACAGCAGGCCGCTCTGGGACCCTTCAACACAAACCATGCGCCGGCTCTTGGCGTGCTCGACGTGATCGGGCGTGACAGGCAACAGCACTGGCAGCTGTTGGGTGATATCACACGGGAACAGGCTATGGAGGGTTTCATCGATCTGTTGGATACAATGTGCAGTGCCTTTCGTCCCTACATAGAGGCGGTGCGTCAGAATCGCGATGCCAATTTAAAAGCCGACCTGCGCCGCATGGAGCTAGAGAAGGAGGCGCGCGAGAAGCGGGAACGCGAACAGCAGGAACTGCTCGAGGAGGGCTACAAAGAGGAATTGCAGCGACGCCAGCTACAGGACGCACTTAATAAGCAAACGTATCAGCAATTTAAGGTAATATTTTAACGGCCTCGGCACACGCTATCGATTTTCTAATACCACGTACGCAATTCAAGTCGCCAAGGGGTGCATGACAGCCTGTGCAGCTGGACTTGTGACAGCAGCTGTTTATTTACCTTGTAATTTGGTATCTAGCGAAAGTGATCTGTATTTATTCAGTACGCAGAAATCTGGTTTGCGAAACAAAGCAAAGTTCTGCTGCGAACCTGTGTTCATATTCAGCCAATTCGGTGAACCGGAAAAGCAATCTCTAATTGAAGTTTTGTGTGTGCTAGTGAACTAGTTCAAAAGTGTTAAAAGTTTTTCAAATTGTGGCTCATAAATCGCATTGAAAGGAAATAAAGTGTTAAAAATGATGCGATTGGCTTTAAAAATGTTTAAGGAATGATAGTATTTTGAAACTGGTTCAAAAATGAATCGGTTAAGAAATATACGCTAAACAAGCTGTGAACTTGAAATTATTCGTACTGAAAAGAATTCGTATTGAAACTAGGCCTACTTCAATTATCTGAAAACGAACTTGTTCATATGAACTAGTTTATACTAATATATTTCCAGTAATATATGTACATGATTTATTTGACCACGTTTACGTTTAGTATATACATATGTACATATATGACGCTATATATAGATATACGCCTATTATCTACTTTCTCCTTCCCTTTCACCCGATTTAAAGGGTAATTCACAGTCGTTGATTATGGAGTGACAGCACTTTATGTGGGCGCAGACGGTTGCACCTGTTGTGTACCCATCCTACTTGGCCTTGACGTACTCGTCAATAATAAATGCTAATTGCCGGCGACAGCGGCTCGAATGAGGTCAGAGTCACAGTCACAGTCACATAAGCACTAAATGGGGTCAGACATAAACGGAAATTTCAAGGATATACACTTTCATTAATAAATATATAATATTAACTATTCTCTGTGTATTCTGTTGCCTGTTGCCTTTGGCCGCTCTTTAGCTGTACGCGGAGAAGCAGTTCCCTGGCAATCCCGAGCAGCAGGCCGTGCTCATTCATCAGCTGCAGCGGGAGCATTATCATCAATATATGCAGCAGCTGCATTTGCAGAATCAAGCGCAATCGAATCTGAATCAGGAGCAGCAGACAGCAGAGATGGACAAGGACGCTTTGGTGCTCGAGGAGCTGCAGGAACACAGCAATACCGGCGGCGTCGGCACTAACCACATCAGCAACAACAATAATAACAATAACGTCAACAGCAGCAGCGGCGCCAGCAGCACCACCACCAACAACAGTCCTGGCCATTCAAATCTCGTCCAGGCCATGGACTCGCTACATCTCAACACATTTGGTTGCCAGCAACAGGAGCAATCCGAGCAGCTGGCTGGCAGCGATGAATATGACGATTATGTGATGATACGTCCGGCCAAGATTTGGACACGGCCCGACATCGAACAGTTCAAGACTGAAGTTTCTGCCGGGGATGGCGATGGCGTTATTACCATTGGACACGGTGATACGGTTACAGTGCGTACTTTATATATATATATATAGAACTGATTTATTAGTATCTCTTTGATTCCTGCTGCAGGTGCGCGTACCCACGAATATGAATGGCAAATGCATCTTCTGGGAGTTTGCCACCGACAATTACGATATTGGTTTCGGCATATACTTTGAGTGGGCCAAGCCCGTTACCAGTGAGGTGACGGTGCACGTGAGCGACAGCGATGAAGACGAGGACTGCGTGGATGAGGATTATCTATCGACCACCGAGGATTTGGAATCCGGTTCCATGTCGCAGGACCGCAATACGTTGGCAGCCCAAACGGCGGCGGCCGCTGCCAAGCCGCCCATCTCCATTATTGTGCCAATATATCGGCGCGAATGCTACAACGAGGTCTATGTGGGCTCTCATTCGTATCCCGGCGAGGGAGTTTACTTGCTGAAATTTGACAATAGCTACAGCATTTGGCGTTCCAAAACGCTTTATTATCGCGTCTATTACGAACGATAGGGCCAAACGAAAAAAAAAAAAAAAAAGTCTAGTATTAGTTTACACTTACCAAGTGCATATACATACATATTTATAGGCATATGTGTGGTGGTGTATAGTCCAAAATAATAGACATATTTCTAAGGATTTCGAAGATCATATAAACAGTTAAAGGGGGGTGTACGTGGTGTGCTCTGTTTTGGGGTGTGTATGCAAAACGTGCATATGCAGCAATTTAGAAACTACACTTTTCCACTTGCAAGCTAATTAAATCATTATTATTTATTATATAGTTTCAAAAATAAATTAATATGTATTACAGAATATTTAAAGTCTATTTAACCAGTGTTAGAGAGAGAGGAGAGACAGCGCAGCCAATTGGCGCTAAGAACTTTGAAATTCAGCAACTGCCAGCGCTGCCAGATGTTCCAGATGGTAGCTATTGATAGCTGCTGCACTAGTGCAACTTAAAAAATTTTAAAATAAAATACAGTCAACACGAATTATTATTATTATTTTTTTTTTTTTTGCAATTTTTAATTTTTGTCATTGATATTTTAATGCATATAAAAGCTTGTCCCATCAGCTGTTTATATCTTAAGTGTGAATGCTGCCATATGATTTTAATGCCCAAGCCTGCACAAGCAGCTGTTTACCTGGCCAACGCTGCCAGATGTGCACAGTATTTAGTATGCATTGTTGTTGTTTAATTTGAAAAGCCGGCAGATCGTGTATTATGTATGCTGCCTCATTGCAATTGCCTAAATGTCCAGCCGTCAGCAGTCGACTGGGCAAACGTTTAGTCAGCTATATGCTGGGCATTGAAACCTCCTGCGATGACACCGGCATAGCTATAGTAGACACAACTGGTCGGGTGCATGCCAATGTGCTTGAGTCCCAGCAAAAGTTTCACACGCGGTAACAAAAATAAAAAAACTATAAAATAAAATATTTATATAAATAACAATTTCTAGTTATGGTGGCATTATACCACCACGTGCTCAGGATCTACATAGAGCGCGCATTGCAGCTGCCTATGAGCGCTGCTTGGAGCAGGCGCAACTGCAACCGGAGCAGCTGGCGGGAATTGCGGTGACCACACACCCCGGCCTGCCTTTGAGCTTAATTGTGGGTCTGCGCTTCGCCCGTCACCTAGCACGCCGTCATCGCAAACCCATGTTGCCCGTGCATCACATGGAAGCGCATGCTCTGCAGGCGCGCATGGAGCATCCGACTGAAATAAATTATCCATACCTTTGTCTGCTCATTAGCGGTGGTCACAGCCAGCTGGCGATGGTTAATGGACCTCATCGGCTGGCGCTTCTCGGCGAAACACTAGACGATGCACCCGGCGAGGCATTCGATAAGATTGCACGACGTCTACGGCTCTATGTGCTCCCACAGTACAGATTGTGGAATGGCGGACGAGCTATCGAGCATGCAGCTCAAAATGCCGAGAACCCAAATGCATTTGAGTTTCCGTTGCCTTTGGCCCAGCAACGTAATTGCAATTTCAGCTTTGCGGGCATCAAGAACAATTCCTTCCGTGCCATACGCAAGCAGGAGCGCGAGGAGCGGACACCGCCAGATGGCATTATTAGCAATTACCAAGACTTCTGTGCGGGTCTGCTGAATGCAGTCAGTCGCCATCTAATGCATCGGACGCAACGCGCTCTGGAGTATTGCTTGGAGCGGCAGCTCTTTGGTGCAGCGCCGCCCACACTTGTCATCTCGGGAGGCGTGGCCAACAATGATGCCATATTCGAGAATATGCAGCATTTGGCAAGCGCCTACAATTGCCGCTGCTATCGTCCATCGAAGCTCTATTGCTCCGACAATGGAGTCATGATTGCCTGGCACGGCATCGAGCAGTTACTCCAAGATCCGGAGCAGAGCCTCCGACGAGACATTGACAATATAGACATAGCAGGCAGCGCAGGATTTCATCAGTCGATGATTGACGACGTTGAACAGGCGGCCATCAAATGCAAGTGGATCAAAACACTCTAGTGGAATGAGCACTGTCTTTAAAAGAAAAATATATATATGTAATATAGAAGTTCTATCACTGATAAGATTTTGTTAATATATAAACAGACATCAATCTACAAACTGATATAAGCACAAAGAAACTATAGCAGTCATATGATATAATTGCACGATTCATTCAATATCCATATAGTTGCTGCAATATCTATTTAAGTACTTGACTTTTGATAGTCGTAGAGCTAAGAACAAAGAGTTTACAATAAGCAATAAAAAACAAAGTCCAATATATCAAATTCTCGTAATATGTATACAGGCACTACTTGATAATGCAGTAAGCAAAACAGCTTACGACGAAAATGTATACGACTCCATATGATGACTGTTGCAGCTGCTTCGACATATGTATATCTGTATATACATATATATATACTGCTTGATTTAGCCTGACCTAGAACAAGTTTTATAAATAACTGGATAAACCAACTGAGCTGCAAGTCCAAGTAACGCTGTTGCCCCTACTATATATATATATATAGTATATTAAAACTATTCTTAGTGAACCCAAAATGGGTTAGGATTCTGCTTCTCTTTTTAACCCGTAACATAACTATAGAAACCAACGTCAAACATATATGGATAGAAATATAGAGCCATCTTGATATAGATATAGCTACATTTTTATATAGCTCAAGACATCCCTATATACATATATATATCATTGCATCCAAATAGATATCATTGTATCCCTACATAGTCATATAGTCGTAGTCTCCCAAGTCTCCCAAAAGGTAGATACTTGGACCTATGATAAAGGTATATAGCTCTCTGCCAGGCTGCATCTAAGTACATATATGAATATCTATGGTAGGAATATATAGCCGTCCATAGATACAGATATATGCCTTTATAGATATATATACATCCCTATAGATACATCCTTATATACTAAGGTATGTCCCTATGCTTATCTAAATACATACTAATAATATATCATATCATATCATCATATATGAGTTATATATCTACCTTGCTTTAAGGATAGAGAACAATGGATATTCAGATATAGAGACATCCCTATATAGATTCCTCCTATATTGTTATAGACACACGCCCATATAGATTTGATCTCATCCTTTACTAGATATATATGCATCCTTTTCCCCATAGATACTTCCCTATAACAATACAGTTGCCACCTCATATATACTATATAGAATCATAGCCATTCAGACTTACGTTACATTCTCATACTGTAATATCTATGGATGCATCCTATATTCTCATAGACATAGATACACATGCTTACATAGATCCCTCTTCCTTTATCGACCCATAGTTGATTTCATTTCATTTCTTTATACATTATATATATATATATATTTGTTTTGTTTTTTCTTCCTTGTTTTATTATATTATCTGAAATCAATAATGTCAAATCTCTAATGTCTAAAAAAAAAATGTAAAAATTGATAATGTATACATATAAAAATATTAAAAAATGCATTAGTTCTTCCATCTGCCAGCTTCGTCTCTGTTTCTTCTTCTACATTTTTGTTTTTATGCTGAACTACAATACAATTTTTTTTTCTCTTTCGCTTCTCATTTTTGTTTGGATTATACTTATATAAAGTTTAGTTGTTTTTTTTTTTTGTTTTTGTATTTTCTTGTGTTTCTTTTTAATTTTTGTGTTGTCGTTTGCAACGTTTTACTTATATATTTCAATACTCTTAATTTTTGTTTTGTTTATTACATAATTGCGTTTTACATACATTACGCATAGCATTTATTATTATTATAATTTTTTGTTTGTTTCTTTTCTTTACTTTTTAGTTATATTTTGTGTACCGTTATTTATTGCATGTGTGTGTGTGTGTGTTTGTAAACAATTGGTAGACATATGCACGTATTATTTATCAGTTTATTTATATATATATATATAGATATATATTATTTGCTGTCCCTCTGCTCGCTGATTTTTATATTGCTGTGAGCAGATCTTTCACACATCTATATATGCATATATTTATATATATATATAGTATACAAATATACATATATATAGTTATATTTATGCAAAACATGCAAATTTGCACAAGTTTTCAGTTTTGTTTTATTTATTTTGTTTTTTTTTTTTTTTCATTTTTAGTTTTGCTTTTCTGTTTTTCTCTTTTGCTTCTCTTAATATAAATAATTTGTTTTGCTATAATGTTATTATTGTTGTTTTCTCTTTTATCTTAATATGGAGGGGAGAGAGTTTAGATACGAAAAATATATATGTATATATGCATATATATAATTATATAATAAAAGTTTTAAAGTTTGGCTTGGATAGAGCGCACACTGGTTAAAAAGCAAAATGAAAAAAAAAAAAAAAATAGTTTGTAAACAACTTAAAAGAGAAAGACAGGGAAATGTTAAATACATATACATATATAAGCGTATATGTATGTATATAGTTATATAGGGGGTTCTCTTTGTTTCCTTTTGAGGGCGAAGCAGAAAATAATAAGAAGCAACCGAAAAACACACAAAAAAAAAGACACACAAACAACAAATGGAAACAAAAGAAATTAGAGGAATCTGCATTTCCTCCGCTTGGTCGGCTCTGGCGGCTCTAAGGCGGCCAAAATTGCCTCGTCGAATACATTCTTGAGTCCCTTCTGCGTGAGGGCCGAGCATTCCACATATTTGACCGCCTTCAGCTCCTTGGCCAGCTTCTCGCCCTGCTCCGATGTGATGGGCTTTTGCTTATTCTTGGCCAGTTTCTCCAGTGTGCTCGTCTCGTCGCGCAAATCGATTTGTGTGCCAACCAGCAGGAACGGCGTCTTTTGGCAATGGTGCGTTATCTCGGGCACCCACTGTAACAGAGGACAATCGATACGATATTAATACAGTTCACTCCCGCTACCACTTTCGTGATGTTTGCTTACCTTCTCTTTGACATTCTCAAAGGAACTGGGACTGACCACCGAGAAGCAGACAAGAAAGACGTCCGTCTGTGGATATGACAACGGACGCAACCGATCGTAATCCTCCTGTCCGGCGGTATCGAATAGTCCCAGCGTGTACGGCTCGCCGCCAATCATCACGGTCACCGCATAATTATCAAATACAGTTGGCACATACTCTGATGGAAATTTGTTGGTTGTGTACGAGATTAGCAGACAGGTCTTGCCCACTGCGCCATCGCCGACGACCACGCACTTGATGGTTTGCATACCGTACGAGTTATATGTAACGCGATTTCTTCAAATTCGAAAAACAAATATCAAATTGGTATTAATGAGAAATCGAAGCGAAGCAGTAAACACTGAAAATACGAGACAATATACGAGTCATTGCCAGTTCAAGTTCAACTCTAATTCTCTGGTCATGTGCTGCATACAGTCAAGCATGGCTATGAGGGATGCCAAATGAATTGCCTCATTATTGCTCAACTTCGTAGACTTCACTGTAGGCCAAGGAGTCAAGTGATTCATATAGTTAAGTCTGCCAAAGTGCAACGCTTGTTTGACATTCAACTTCCCAGGCTTCACTGTAACCCAAACTGTCATGTGTGTGAATGTGTATGTGTATGAGTGCATGAGCGTGTATACATATATATATATATATATATTGTGTGTGTGTGTGTGTGACTTCTCATATGCCTTAATTACTTTCGCAAAGGGGCGCGTGGGTGTGGAAATAAGGGAAGGCCCTTGCGCGGCCAAGTGATTGTCAAGTTCTTCAGGCGCAGGGCGGTTATACATCACAATAGGCGAGGGGTGGGCAGGCATGCGAGGGGGTGCATTGTGCTCGTTTGGGAGTGCGCTTTGTTATCATCAACAAACACACACATCCATACTGATATATAATTTAAAAACACAAAAAATATGTATGCTGAAATACTTCATATCAGCGACGAGACGCATATTGCCATTTACTTGTAATTTATTTTTTATTTTTTGCTTAACTATTGTCTTATCTATGCGTGTGAGTTGTATCTGTGGAACTTTGTACACAGAGAACACACATACACATATACACCCTACTATTCACAGACACTAACTTACACACATACGACAGCCGGGCGGTATCGTCGTCGCCGCCGGCTTCCTTTTTAATGGAGCATAAAGCAGAGAGCCGCAGGCAAAGGCGATGACTCAAACTGTGCATGTGTGCGTGCAGAATAAAAGAAAAATAAAAAGAGAAGAAAAAACAACACCAGGCACTCACACACCCACACAAAGCACCTAGATAAGCGCGCAGGCAGTTCTAATATGAAATATGCAGCGGCCCCTGCCATAACTAAATCACACATACGATAGCATATATGCATACATACATATGTATTTAAGTGCGCGCGTGTGTCTTAAACGTAGTTTTGCTGCTGCCAATATGCTAATTTATTTTGACACAAATGCACTTGTGTATAAATATATATACACACACACAGGCACACTCACACACACACACACACGCATGCAGGCACATGCATATGCGCATATTGTTTTGCATCGCCCACACACACACTCGCACAGGCACGTACGGGGAGTTTATAATTATTAGAAAGCCAGGCAAAACGAAATGCACAAATTATGTTCACATTTCGAAAATTTGCCAGCAGCAAGAATAAAATTGAGCCAATCGTTTGCATCAACACACTGACGTACACTCACACACACACACATACACGCACACGTAGAGAGCAGACACAAGCAGCTAAAGCAGTCATCGTTAACGTTTTTCGTCACTTTTCACTCTAGAGAATTTTCTCTTTCTTGGCGCACCATATGTATTGGCTATTTTTCAGTTAATAAATACATGCCCTTGCGTTGGTTTGCGCAATATTACTTACAACTTCTGAATTGAAAACGACAGAGAAATTTGTTTAGATTTGACTATTTTTTTTGGGCTGGGTTGGGCGTCGATTCGTATAGAAAACTACTATTTTTCTTTTGTGTGTTCGTTCTCTGCAGCAATAGTAATCTGTATGCGTGCGAATGACGAAGCATAGGGTTGCCACTGTGACAATCCCTATCGTAACTTTGACGTTTACAAATGGCAGCACTATGATACAATGTTGCCACTCTGGTTGAATGCAATTCTCTCATCTGTCATCTAGAATAAGAACAAGAGTACGGACCAGCGACAACAAAGTAGGCGACCAAAAATCCAATCGCCAGGCGCTGACAAAAATCACGAACCGACTGGAATGACATTAAAATGGCTGGAATTTTAAGAGCCAGGTAAATTATTTATTAGTCAATAGATGAGTAATTGAAGTAATCGAGCAATGTCAATTGCGACTTAATGCAGTCATGCGCATGTATAAATTGAGAAACGCACAAATGCATGAACACCATTACAGTGACCTGCAGTTTATTTAATTCATGGTCAAATTTTATTTCATCAATAATTCAAATACACACACAAATATATATATCATATATATTAAAGTATATATAATATATATGTATATTTTGTATCTCTTTAGATTTATCTATATGTATTACTAACCAAATTACAGAAAACGTAGTCGGGAAGATGATCTACCTTGTGAATCAACCCCCCTTTCCAAACGTATCAACAATCTGCATTTAACATACGACGATGGGAATAGCAGCAGCAGTAGCAACTGCAGTATACCAAATCTAATCAATGATAATAATTATATATTGCCAACGATCCAAAATGGAGGAATTAGTCCTGCTGAGGTGGTCGGTAGTGGCATATATGCTTACAATCCCGAACTGAATGCGGATCAAAATCCATACTATTATGAAAAGAACAAAATGTTATATGACTTGCACGTTGAACGTGTCAAGCGAAACAATCACTAAGATTTTATAAAACACAAATGGATCCAACTTAATGCTCTAAAAGATACACGAAAAATAAAAATAATAAATGTGCATTCAACACGCTTTACTCAAGGTGATACAAAAATTAAAAAAAAAAATAAAAACAACAAAAACAAATCAATTCAAATCTCATATAAACATAATAATAAACAACTCCATACACAAAAATTAACAAGGAATAATCAAATCGCTTGCCTTATCCATTCGTTAAAACAATAAATAGCAATATGGTAGCTGATAGTGCCAATAATTCAAGGAAATAAACTCAGATGGATTACTTAGCCGAACTTCTATCTTTAAATGTTCATTTATAAGAAGAGAAGAAAACAAGAACAGTTTATATATTGTAAACATATAAATTTCTGCGAATTGAGACAAAATGTGTTCGAAATATATATGATATATATGTATGTAGAATTAAAAATAGGCTTTAGCTAACGATAACAGCTGTTAAATACAAACCTCTACAACAAAAAGAAAACCTTAACATATATATAGCTAGTAATTTTGAAATAACTACATACACATAAACAACATAAGACTTTTCCAATTTTTCTCTGCACACGCAAACATGTGTTAAATCTGTTTACTATGTTTAATAGACGATACAATTGTTCTGATTTTCTAAAAGTGTGTGCTGGAGTCTTTACTTCAATATAATATACTTAAGTTAATGATAAACAAGCCATGTATGAAGCAGCAATACTGTTAATAAAGTATTATAGGAATTTTCTAAAAAGAAAAAAACATTTGATTTACATACCTATTTGAATGTTCAATTTCCAGCACCTTTTTGTAACGGCACACCACTGTGCTTTCGTATATTTAAGTTACTCTGTTGGTTGTGTCAAGTGAGACAATGCAATAAGCGATTGCTCGCTCTTCTGTCAGCGAATGAACGCTCTCTCGCTCGCTGTCGCTCTCTCATTCACATTGATACGCATTCATGTCCGACACATACACATACACACACGATCGCACACATGCATGCAGCCACACTCATTCTTTGTTGTTGCTATTTATACGCTCGCAATTTATTTTTGACAACGTAAAAATGTTGTACTATATTGTTAAAAATTTAGTTATAGCATATTAAATTAAGTGCCTTCACAGTGCCAGTCCAGTATTTACACGAAAGAAATCAAATAATTTAAATATACATAAATGCAATATGTGCGAATGCGAACGAAGTGGAAAATGTTTGACAAGTGCAACAAGTAAACACAATAGCCTCACATAATAGCCAATTATAAGTATATATATGTACATACCTATGTATATATATATGTACATATATATGTATCCATGTGCACATAGTAATAGCTGAACAAATACATCACAATCGATATTGCAATCGGAATCACAATCGCCATCGCCGTAGATGATGAGCCCATTCGGTTCGAAGAAGAACCGTTCATTGCCGGTGCGTGTAAGCACCTTCG
This sequence comes from Drosophila buzzatii, assembly GCA_035045845.1. Classification (NCBI taxonomy): domain Eukaryota; kingdom Metazoa; phylum Arthropoda; class Insecta; order Diptera; family Drosophilidae; genus Drosophila; species Drosophila buzzatii. The sequence goes on along the minus strand of JAWNOS010000596.1, from coordinate 5,316,568 downwards.
ATTCGGAGCTGGAGTTCGAATTGGAGACGCGCTCCACCGGGCAAGAGTTGTTTGATCTGGTCTGTCGCACGATTGGGTTGCGTGAATCATGGTATTTTGGACTGCAATACGTCGACACGCGCAACAATGTCTCCTGGCTCAAAATGGACAAAAAGGTCAAAGATCAGCGCGTCGAACTGCATGCAAACAATAACATTTACGTCTTCAGTTTCTATGCGAAATTCTTTCCGGAGAACGTCAGCGAAGAACTGATACAGGAGATAACGCAGCATTTGTTCTTCTTGCAAGTGAAGCAGAGCATTCTCTCGATGGACATCTATTGCCGGCCAGAGGCATCCGTTCTGCTTGCCTCGTATGCGGTCCATGTTCAGTATGGGCCCTACGATTATGAGACCTACAAGGATGGCATGCTGGCCGGCGGTGAATTGCTGCCCAAGGGTGTTACCGATCAGTATCAAATGACACCCGAGATGTGGGAGGAGCGCATCAAGACCTGGTGATTAACTAACCATATATCCCATAAGCCTTTATAACTAAATATATAAATGGAATTCTAGGTACATGGATCATGAGCCCATGACACGTGATGAGGTGGAAATGGAATATCTAAAAATCGCACAAGATCTGGACATGTATGGTGTTAACTACTTTCCTATTACGGTGTGTAACCTAACCTCTTATAGAGTACAAAAAGTATCTAACTTAACTATTCATACTTAACTCAAATTAACTAAATTCAAACTAGAAGTCGATCTAATTTTATTCATAGTCTGACGTAGTATTACGTACTTTTATGTACCTTACTTTCTTACCTCCGAATCTAATCTTAATGTATAACCAAATTAATTCCACATTAACACATCCTAATCTTACAGTTAAGCTAAATAAACCCAAATTGCAGTTAGAAAATGAACCAAACCTCACTCTTAATCTTAGAGCTAATCAGATTTATCTACTCTCAATCTGCTGATCATAGAATAAGAACAAAACCAAATTGTGGCTGGGCGTTACGGCCGTGGGTCTGAACATCTATGATGAACGCGACAAGCTAACCCCAAAGACAACGTTCCAATGGAACGAGATACGACACGTTAGTTTCGATGACAAGAAATTCACGATACGTTTAGTGGATGCCAAAGTGTCGAACTTTATATTTTATTCACAGGACTTGCACATTAACAAAATGGTGAGTGAAGAACTCTTTTTAAATGACCATCTTATCTCAATATACCCCATAATCCATTTGTAGATACTTGACTTGTGCAAGGGCAATCACGATCTCTATATGAGACGCCGCAAGCCGGACACCATGGAGATCCAACAGATGAAAGCGCAGGCAAAGGAGGAAAAACAGCGACGCCAAATCGAACGTAAGAAGTTTATAAGGGAGAAGCAGTTGCGCGAGAAGGCGGAACACGAACGCTACGAGCTGGAGAAGAGGCTCGAGCATCTGCAGGACGAGATGCGTATGGCTAGTGATGCACTGGTAAGCATATCGATCCTTTTATATATACATAGATCGTAATATCCACTCAATTAAATTTCCGTTGCAGCGTCGTTCCGAGGAGACTAAGGAGCTATACTTCGAGAAGAGTCGCGTGAATGAGGAGCAAATGCAGTTGACCGAATGCAAGGCGAATCACTTTAAGACAGAAATGGATCGTTTGCGTGAGCGTCAAATGAAGGTGGAACGAGAGAAGCACGATTTAGAGAAGAAGATCAGGGATGCTGACTTCTATATGCTTCAGCTGACTGTGGAGAACGATAAGCGCGAAGCCGAAACAGAGAAGCTCAAGAAGGAGCTGATCTGTGCCAAGATGGCCGAGAGAGAAGCCACCGCACGTCTGCTGAACTTCCTTAACAGTGGACGCAAATCGTCAACGGACAGTCTGCTGACGGCATCGACGGTCTCCCAGGCCAATGTCAATAATCCATCAAGCATTGCGGCGATTAGCACTCCTTCGCTGACAACGAGCAGCTCCACAAATGATCTGGAAACAGCCGGGGGAGCGGAGCTTACGAACTCCGACTCCCACTACATTGTGATGGGCGATAATTCTAGCGGCATTTCCGACGACTTTGAGCCCAAGAAATTTATTTTAACCGACAATGAAATGGAACAGATCGCCAATGAGATGGAGCGCAGTCATTTGGAATACCTGCGCAAGTCCAAGAAGCAGGTGCAAAATCAATTGCAAACGCTGCGCAGTGAGATCGCACCACACAAGATCGAACAGAATCAAAGTAATCTGGATATACTCAGCGAGGCGCAGATAAAGGCGGGCGAGAATAAATATTCAACGCTTAAGAAACTCAAATCCGGTTCGACCAAGGCGCGTGTCGCCTTCTTCGAGGAACTCTAATCGTAGCGGAAAATACACTGCAAAACATGCGAACAGAAATTACCTTATCAAGACTCCCACAGCCTCAAATTCTAAGCATTGTTCTAGTTTTTTTTTTGTCAATTTTGTAAGAATTTAGTATATTTGTATGTTTGTGTATATGTATTTGTTTCAGTGTGTATCATGTAAAGCACTGTCTTTATGTATTTGTTTCAGTGTATCTAGTATATACAATGTGCTTCACTTTGCCACTCAATTCAACTTATTGTATAGTTTGTGCTTCAGTGTATACCATGATAAGTCGACTCACTGTATATATACGTAGCTATTTATCTCAGTGTATACCATATTAATTCAATTCTCTATGTGTAATTCGCGATTTGTCTCCAGTGTATTTTGTATATATATATATATATTTGATTCGTTTAGATTTTCTGTATTGTACGTTTTCGTCACTGTATGCGTTTTCTCTGAGTGTATCCATGTAATACCATGTCAATAGCTATAAGCCCCTAACGTTGGCATTATGCTAAGATTTGTTGCCGAATTCAATAAAACCTTTTAAATCAGGGCGTATATTTAAATATATAGTGCTCTAAACTTAACATGTATATTTATATTGGAATGGAATTTTTTAAACGGAAAATCTATGATTTTTAGAAATCATTCAATTGACATCGATATATATCGATTTTAAGATCATTAATCTTTCAGGCTATGCCATAGAAGATAATGCGAATCAATATTTTTCGATTGAACTTATATACTAAGTGCTTAAAATCGAAATGCTCAGTTCGAATATAGATTATTTTCTAGATCATGCTACCATGAATTATAGACATTTATCGGGGTTTGAGAAGGTTATTGTTTTCATTTTTGTCCAGCAATAAAACAACAAAACTAATTTAAATCGCTAGATATTGATTATACTGATTTCGATTTGAGCATAGACATTAAGGACTAACCTGATCCAAGTATCATATAGACAAACAGAATCTTATATTATTGTCCATCTAGACATACATTTTATTATGTAAGTAATATAGCATATTTATATACATATATATTTGAAACTTTGCTTTAACCTTAAAGAATAGTATAACTATATCCTTCCTTCTCTAATTCATTTTGCTGTACTGCTGTTGCTTCTCTATTGCTGTGCTCTTTACACCTGTCTGGTGCTTACTGTTTGCATTTGGAGCTGGCCACATTTCTAACGTACTTATATTTCCCTTAAAAAGTCCGCAGGACATTCTGGAGGTGTGGCAACGCTGTTTCGAAAGTATCGAGTCGACCCCATTGAAGACGCAACAGGAGCAGAAGCGCCTATCGATTAAAAGCTTGGCAGTTGTTCGTTTGAATTTTTGAAAAACATTTGACCATTTACATTTATTATATTTTACTCTTTTAGGTTTTCACACAGAAACACGTAAACGTACTTATCCTAACGAATAAGTTTTTTTTTTTTTTTTCATTTTTCTTTTTAATTATATTATTTTTACTCGTTTGTAACTTATGTAGCGGCGTGTCCTTTGTCAACTTCTGCAAACATATATATTATATATGTTATATTGCATTCATATTTCTAATGTTAAATTGGAACACGCACCTTTAAGCTCCCCTTGGAAAAAAAAGATATATATTGATATATAGCTCCCCCAATACTACCATCGACCCGCAAATTATGACATAAAAGAACTTTTTTTTTTAATTTTGTTTTTGGTCTAAGGAATTTCAAATATTTACGTCTTTTTGTATTTTTGTTTGTAACACCGTGGAATATTTTATACATATGATACATATGTATATATATGCATATATATACATATATATTCATATATATGTCTTGCATTTTATGGAAAATGTACATCAACAAATATAAACAGAATGAAATTTGTTAAAATTATTTTAAAAAAAAATTTTTATATATATATATTTGTTATATATATAATTGTTGACTATATGTTATACAATGTGAATTAGAAACTTGTTTGTAGCTTCTGCTTTCCTTGCCCCACATTTGAAATCCTATATATTCACACATGGTATATATATATATATATGTATATAGTCACACATCAGTTGTTATTAACAATATCGCTGTTCTGCCCCAGACTTTGGCTTGTTGTTTCATGTATAAACATAATTATTACATATACATATATATATATATATATATTTCTTTATGATTTTTTTTTTAACATTTTTGTTATTTTTCTTTTGTTTTTTCTTTGTTTCTTTTTTTCTTGTTGTTTGTTTATGGTTTTCTATTTTGTTTGTTATCCTGTGTTTTGTGGAAATTTTGAAGCAAAACTGTGTGTATGTGTGTGTGTATATTAAATTTATAGGTTTCCAGGCGTAAGTGTTCCTCTTCATCCGCATCTGAATTGCTTACGCTAGATGTGTGTGTGTGTGTGTGTGTATAAATTGTGTGTGCCTTGCTTAAGTGTGTTGTCTGTGTACCTCGTGTGTATTGAGTGTGTGTGTTTGTTATATATATCGATGTGTGTGTGTGTGTGTGTATGTGTGTGTCAAGGTTTATCAGCAAATACAACAGCCCCGCTGTTAGCCTCATTCTTTGGGGCGTGGCATTTGATTTTGATTCCCCATCAAACAATATGTGATTTAGCAAATTCATAATTTGATATGCACACCAACATATCACAGGTGACACACACACACACACACTCACACACACACAGACAAACACACACGCACACGTATATATTTATATATAAATATATATATAAGTACACTCAAGCAAGCATATAATGTATATATATATATTTATACATATATTTATATATATTTATATACGTATACAAATATATAGATATAGATATATATAGAGACGACATTAGCGTGTACTGAAGGCAGTCGCCTTAACAATGTTAACTCAGGGACAACTGATTCAACGACAACAGACGCTCCACGGCTGCATTGATATCCCCAAATGTTGCGATAAGAGCTGTATGGATAAAGAGAGATAAAGAAATTGAATGAATATATATAGAATAAATATGTTTATGAATGAATGTATAAATATATATTTAGTTATCTTTGTAAAAGTTGAAGTACTCAAGCAGCAGTGAATTAGTCAACTCTTACAACTATATTTATATATATAATATAGATCAGTCGAAAATAAAATAATATAGTAGAGTATTTGTAAAGATTATATAATCCCCTATTGCTAATATATCGAATAGATTCATTAAAATGTTCACCGACTAGTTAGATTATATGAGACTAGCCTGGATATATAGTACACTCACTCTATTTTATAGATCACTCACGCGACTAGTTAAAAGTCGGATTAACTCGAATATAGACACGGTTTCACAGCCTATATACACATTTAGTAGTCAAGCGTGAGACTATCATAAACTAATATACACAATGCTGGAGTACTAACAAATATGCAAAGATAATCTTAGATATATATCTATAACTATATGTTTAGATAGTTTGGTAGCCTACCCTGCAAATTGGCATCGCGATTGACAAAGCCCATGGAATTGAGCTGCTCCAATTGAGATTGGTAGCGCACCTCTGGTGGCTGCGTGTTGTCAGTATTGTTGGACATGCCATTAAGCATGCGCAACATGAAATCGTTGAAAAGCTGGGCATTGGGTCCGCCGCCGGGAGCCAATGGTGGATTCGAAGCATTCGATACATTGTTCGGCGTTGTAGAATTGTTGGCGCTATTAGTGGAATTTGTGGTTGTTGTGGTGCCATCACCGCTAGCCGGATCAGTGTTATTGACGCCTGGTGGTGGTGGCGGTATACCCAGTGTGCCAACTAGATTCGGGGCAGCGCTGCGCAACTGTTCCATACCCTGCTGGATCTGCAGGATGGCATTGATTGCCTCCGGATTGGTTAGCATATTCATCACATCCGGATTCTGCATCTGTACCATAAATTGTGGCATCATCTGTCGCACCTGATCCTGCAACTGAGGATTGTTGGCCAATAGGGGGCTAGTGCTAAGCAAACGGGACGCCATGTCTGGATCCTGTGTCATTAATTCCATCATCGAACGTGTATAGGGTGCGTTCAATAGGTTCTGCATTAATGCTGGATTATCGGCCATCTGTTGGAGCAGGCTACGCATTGCCGGTGTATTGAGTACATTATTTGGTGGCTGATCGCCGCCACGTTGATTGTTTGGGCCTGTATTATTGCTTTGGGAGTTGGAGTTGGTGCCGCTACGATTGCCGCTGCCAGTGCCCCATGGATTTGGCAACGGATTGCGATTCTCCGTGCCCTGTTGTGGATTAACACCAGCCGTACCGCCGCTGCCGCCCTCGACTAGACCAGCAAAAGGATTGCGTCCGAAGGATTCGGTTGCCGCATTCATCATCGGCTCCTGTATATCACGATAGATGCGCTGCAATGCGCTATAGCCACCTGGCACCGATTCCAAATTCGACATGGCACGATCATGCGAACGCATCAGCTCTTGCAACATCGATGGATTGCGCGCCAATTCCATGGTCTGACGCAACAGATCAGGATTGTTAAGCATATGCGAAATTTCTGGATTACGTTGCATTAGATCCTGCATTTGCGGATTCGATGTGATTAGCTGACGCATCGTCTCCGGATTGTTCATCATTTGCTGCACCAACGGATTGTCCATCAGTGAACGCAACATATCGCCATTATGTAACAATTCATTCTGCATGCGTGCTTGCAAATCCATAAAGGTATTCGAGCCGGCTCCCAGTGCTTCCATGCCAGCCAATCCACCAAAGTGATTCAAGCCAAACGGAGTTTGACGCACATCGGCCGGTGCACGTGCCGGCGCCTCATTGGTACGTGTGGGCGCTTTAATAACCAGATGTACTGTCAAATTGTCCTTGATGTTATGCATCTTAAGGGTGTCGGTGTCCTTCATGATTTTACCAGCAAAAATTAGCACCAATTGCTCGGGTTCAGCCTCAAATTTTTGTGCCACCAAAATTTTGAACTAATCGAAAGAAAGAATACAATTCAGAATCAATATAATTAAAAACAACAATTCAATATTAATGGCAAAAGCGTAAAGAAATACAACGAACAATGTTGCCCCATCATCATAAATATTTATACAAACTGACAGACATACACGCACACATATGCACATTATTTGCACTTTGCCATCCTTTCTAGAAAAAATGCACTGTACCTTCAATTATACGCACGCACGCACACACACACACTCATACACATACGTGGTTCACACAAGACAAGTGTGCCCACCCCTCCGATCAGTGCTTAGCCGCAATAATTATGTTTTATTAGACGGCCCCTGTCGCTGCCCGCTGCCCATTGCCCATTACTCATAGCCCGCTGCCCGATGACAATGTGTTTTCGTTTCGCACTTTCATACTTACATCTTTAATTCCAGAATCTTCATCGACTTCAACAGTTTTCTTGTCCTTTGGCGTTTTAACTACCACGTTGATGCGCTTACTACCGCCTTCGGCCATTTTGATACGTTTTTTTTTTCAGCACTACTTATATGGTTTTTTTTTTAATATAGTGCTGTGTTTTCACAAGGTCTTTTTGCAGTTTTTTTTATTTTTTATATTTTTTTTTTGTGATCGCCTATTGAAATTTATACGTGCTTTCAAACTAAATTATTTTCCATTTGAAAAAAGTAATTCGTCACTTTCTTACATACGACACACACACACATATATATGTCACACACAAAGAAAGTGTGACCAGCGACGATTAGTCAATAAAACTCAAAAATGCTCTTGCTATGGTCACACAGTGTTATGTTCGAAAAACATTTTCGAATTATGAATGGCGCAGTTACAATATACATTCAATTTAAAAATCAAATCACTGATATAGAATCGCAACACTTTAAATATGTAAAATATTACTACAAAATATTTTTAATACAATTGTATATGTAATAAATTGCAAATTAAGTAGTGAAACTTTTGAATTAATACAAAGACATGATTTAAATTTATCGTTATCGTATTTTTTGTCCTTAAAATACCTGTGTCGTTTTCATGCCGGTCGGTCACACTTTCCAAGCAACTACAAGCAAAAGGCATCGCATAAGGCAAAGCAAACGGTTGAGTAGTGAGATCGTGTGCATGTGTTTATTAAAACGCAACAATAAACAACAGAAAAACAAAATACGTTGATTATAGTTATTCAAATATAAAAAGAAAACGTTCGTTACAAAACCAATTTTTGTCTTGGGCATAGAAACGAAAGAGCAGTATTGGTACAAGCATACGAATCAAAATGCCATAAAAATCAGTTCTTGGAATTTTTGGGTAACATATATAAAACGGTTTTCCGAGAATTACCAATACCAGTGCCAACAAGTGCCTCGCACCCGTGCCCCAGGTATTTTCTTGTCTATCGAATAGCAAAGGTGTGTACTTACTTCAAATAAATGATTGTGTGTGTGCAAGTGTGGATCTATTTAAATAAATAAATATATTAATAAATAATATTAATAATGCAGGTGAATTTTGGTATATAATTGCAGATGCAGATCAATGATTGTCAACAAACGAGAATGCAACAAATAGCATATGCTCTCGCTGTTGTCTTTGCCTGCTGCATTGTGGGCCTAAACGGACAGCCTCCGTCGCCCGGCTGGGTGGTACCAGAGAAGGCGGAGGTGCCCGTAGGCAGTGATCTGAATATCACCTGCACCATCAATCAGGCTTTCTTCGATTCGACGAAAACGAATGAGACTTGCAGGGTAAACGATTTGTATTTCAAGGCGAACATCAATGGTGTCCATCGCTTCTTCAATGGCAGCGATGTGCAAATTATCAACGACACCACAATATTGATGTCCTTCAAGAACATGTCCGACCAGGAAGGCGAATACCTGTGCATGTGCAAGGAGATGGGCATGTTCTCTTCAAAGGTGGATGTCGGCACCAAGCCGTTGCCGGTGCAGGATTTCAATTGCACCAGCTACGATTGGGATTATATGTTTTGCAATTTCACCGAGCCACGGAACAGCATCAATACCAAATACAATATCAGCTTTACAACGGATAAAAATACGAATTATCGATACTATGTCGATTGCAACTTCGATGCAGCACCTTTGGTCAATTGCAACATAACGAGCGAACAGTATAAGAAGTTCTCGCAAATCTATTTCTTCCGCTTGGACATTGCCAACACGTTGGGCAATGCCAGTCAGGATATCGAGGTGAATAATGTGGAGCGCATGATCCTAGCGCGTCCCGGCCAAAATCTGAAGCTGCTCAATCGCACTAAGGACTCGATCTGCTTGTCGTGGGAGATGCCGCGACGTAGTAACTTCGTTGGCGGTGTGCTTTGGCGTGTCTATGTCACACCCGAAAACTTTCCCACCTTGGTGCGTCCCATGTGGCGCAACAATTCGTCGGCTGCCAAGGATACGCTCTGTCTAACCGAACTGCCGTACCCCGGCTACAATTATCTATTGGAGCTGCGCGTGCGCAATAATAAAACCAAATCACGTTGGAGTCCGCCGCTCAACTACGATTTCCGCACAGCTGCCGAGCGACCGGCGCGGCCGCCGCGCATGACCAACGGCAGCTTCTATGTCTACTCCTCGGAATCATCGCTCACCCTCTACTGGGAGCAGCTGCAGAAGCATGAGATGAATGGTGACAACTTTACCTATGTTATCAGCGAGCTTCGATGCAATGATACTATCAGGTGAGTAAAATATACAAATCGTTTACACGATGAACATTAAAGTTAAACTTGATATCGCTGCATTGATCGAAATTCTATTAGCAGTTTGTCAACTAAATCATGATAAGCTTAAATAATTTCTATTGTCATGTATTTATACTTAAAGTGTCATTAATCTGAACTGAAGCTGAAATATCTACATAAAAGTATGTTTGCACGATGAAAGCTTGAACGTGATTAGCTGATAAATGTCTTCAAAAGGCGTCGATCCGGCGTTTATACGATACTTTTTCTTTAGATGTAAGCCAAGCCTTCTCGATTCCAATGAAAGTACAAAGTTTACACGATGAACATAAAGAATTTGCCATCATAAATTTCGTTTCGTTCAACATCCCATAGGTTAATTTCCCTTAAATGAATATTCATGCATAATAACTACGATAAGATAATGAATTTTTTCTTGTTCATGTTTTATCATGATTAGCAAATATATATACGAACGCACACACGCAACAATGTATCAAATGATCAACTTCGATTTATTGACCACAAACATAAATATTTTGAATACGGCCGTAAAAATGATTAACGCGAAATGTTTGTTTTTCAAGCGATTTCTACTTCTAGAGAATCGCTTGTGTATGATTCCAACTAATCAATAATTAATTAATTATCGTTTAAGCTTTTATTTCTTCTATTCTATTCGGCATCAAGTGCACAGTTTGATATACAAGTCGTGTTTCTTGACCCATTTTAACTGTTACAGAATTCAACAAGAGCGTTGCAGTTGGGTGCAACCAAATGCGTGATACTCTGTTCTCGTAGGTGCATTTTACTCATTTAATAAACGAAATATTTGGGCAGTTGGCAAACGTACATTGCAAGCAACAAACGTTTTTCCTTTGCATGCATACGGATTTACATATGTATGTACATGCATGTGTATGTTTGTATCTACATATTCCAATGCTCAAATTGCAGCAAAGCGTCGTTATTTAAGTCGAATTATAACTAAATACATGAATGTAAACACACACATCAATACTTATATTTCTGCATATGTATACACATAGATACAAGTACATCTAATCGCATGTCTGATGCGGAACTGCACTGAAACATTGAGAAATTTCCATTAATTTTCACATAGCTCAAGCATTCATAAGCAATACCCTAACATTGTGTGGCCTAACTGTGCAGTCCACAAACATGTAACATAAATTTATATAGAGCTATGAATCAGAAGTTTACACATCGAAACAATATCTAATATTGAAGCTTAAAGGTATTAATTGTTGTTATCTAATACGAGCAAGATTTTACCTATAGCAGCAATATATACATATTATATGACATATCTTGCACTCAACGTAAAAATAAAACTTGAAGAATCAGTCTAGATACAGACAACTTTTGTTTTCAATAGTTTTATATACACATATAAGATCATGTCATATCTTTAGCTAGGGTATCTATGCGTCGACTTGCTATCCACTTGTCAATCTTCCACTTGCTCGCTTTTACATTATTAAAGCGCATTTCTTATTAAACAGCATATTCCCATTTCAGGAACGTAATGAATGCTCAACCAAACATACACACAAATTCAGAGAATTTTTAAAAATAAACAATTTTCAAGAAATTTTTAACACGCTACGTAGCTATCTCTAGATACATATATACAGATGTGTGTATGTATGTTTACATGTATGTATGTATAGAATACATACATATGTATGTGCATACATATATCTCTTTATCCGTCTCTCTGTCTGTATCGTTAATATTCGTAAAATTGTTTCGTTATCTCAATTACTTAGAACAGAAGTTGAATTCGAAAAGATTTTCGTTTGAAGAGCTTTGCATTGATACCGAATTATCAACGAAAAGTATGATATAGAAAGTAATTAATTGGGGAATTTCACAATTAATGCTTTGAGCAATAATACTCGTTCACTGAGCGTTAAAATGAGTACATTTATCCATCTGTTGAAGCTACAGATTTAGAATTTTGTCTTACATGCATAAAATTTTTTTTATACCCTGAACCCATTGAAAATGGGAATTCAGGGTATAATGGTTTTGTGAAAATGTATGTAACAGGCAGAAGGAGACATCGCAGACCCCATAAAGTATATATATTCTTGATCAGCATAAAAAAATAAGTTGAATGAGCCCTGTCCGTCTGTCCGTCCGTCCGTCCGTCCGTCCGTCCGTCCGTCCGTCCGTCCGTCCGTCCGTCCGTCCGTCCGTCCGTCCGTCCGTCCGTCCGTCCGTCCGTCCGTCCGTCCGTATGAACGTCGAGATTTCGGAAACTACAAAAGCTAGAGAGCTGAAATTTTACATGAACACTCATATGTTAGCTACGCAGTACGAGTTTATTTTGTTTTTTCGATAACTCATCCCATTTCCAAATTATCGATAAAAAATCGAAAATTCGTTTCCATTTTTTATGTTTTTCGGGCATAACTTCTACATCGTTATAGCGAAAGACTTCAAATTTGTATATTTAGATAGATATTATGAATACGCAGATTATGTAATTTTCAGATTTTGGATGCCACGCCCCCTTCGCCCCCAATTTGGAAAACACGCATTTCAAATACTAGAGACTTAAAATTTGGCACATAGATACATTTAGATATTCTTAATATACTCTGAAAATTTCATTAAGATCATGCATCTAGAAATGGAGTTATAGGAGTTCAAAGTATAGCCCAACCCACCCGCAAGCCACGGCAGCAACTGCGCGGTTAGCAGAGCGCGCGCCTATACGTGCGTAAAGAAGAAGAGTATCACTTTTTTTGCAGGGTTCAGGGGATCTCGTAGTCGAGCCGTCTCGACTAGAGCCTTCTTACTTGTTTTTTTTTTTTTTCAATTCAAAAATTTTTTTTAATATTTTTACTATAAGCAGAACATGTTTACTAACAAATTCTCTGCATTACCTCTTTCTCATTGACAGTGATGTTTCGAATATAAAAGTGGATACGAATTCGGCGACAATTGACAATTGGAAACGGGATGCATATTACGAGATCTACGTACGAAGCAGTAATATTATGGGCACATCTTTGGAGGCGAGTCGCCTTTATATACCCAGCATCAGCAGCGAGGATAGGCGATTGCGCATGCCTCTGAAGATACAGGGTGTCTATCATTCGAGCAATTCCAGCTACACGCTTGGCTGGAAGCCACCGAAGAATACCTCGGAATTGATTGACTATACGGTGTTCTGGTGCAACGCAAAGCCGGCTTTGTTGTCCAAGTGCAATGGCACCATACACTTTGAGCATGTTTCTCCGGATCGCTTGGAGTATAGCACGGCCAGCGGGCAATCGCCATCGTTGAATATGGCCGTATCGGCGAATTTCGTTGGCCGGAATACGGGCATGCATTGGGTAACCTGTACGGGCGATGGCAATGATGATTTGGCCAAAATGGATCCGGCCATTGGTGAATTGACGGACACATCCATTACCGTTAAATGGGGCACCGAAGGTGTCTGTGCGGCGATCTTAAGTGGCTACAATCTGACCTATTGCAAGCGATCGGACGGCAAGCCAGATAATTGTACGACCATGGAGCTGCCCAAAGATGCGACTTCCTATAAAATTGTTAACCTGGAGCCCTATACCTTCTACACTGTAAAGATGTCCATGTATTCGCCAAAGCGCGCCAGCAAATACAGCGATGAGCTATTCCAGCGCACAGCCCAAGGTGCACCAACTCCGCCGCGCCAGCTAACATATTTGAATGTGTCCAACTCGAGTGTGCTGCTCGCGTGGAAGCAACCGATCAAAGCCAATGGTATGCTGGTCGAGTATCGGGGCAGCATAACCCATGACAATATTACCGATCATTTTACTGTGCCCACTCTCACCGCCGAGCTGGTCAACAATGAGAAGCACTATGTGCTTAATAACCTGACTGCCTATACGGAATATGAGATTAGTTTGCGTGCAAAAACTGTACACTACTCGGAGTCAAGTAATAAGATACGCTTTCGGACAGCAGTTGGATGTAAGTGTTCAAATACTGTTCATTATGTTTGGAATATTTTAAAATCCTTACTTTTAGAGGAGAATTTGAGTTCATTTGTTCATTTGAGTTAAATCGATCAATTTAAATAACAATAGCTCAAAAGAATGTTTAAATCGATATGTCGTTAAGGCGCTCATAATATTCACGAACCTCGTAATCGGTTCGCATTTGTTAAGAATAATAGCTCAATAGAACAAATCGTTCACTATCGATAAATGAGTGCGCGCGTCTCGTTCACTGATCAGTTCAGTGGTTCGCAAGTTCAAGTGCTCAGATTTAAATGATTCAAATTTGATGCTTATTTGTAATTTTTTAATTGTCAAATTATATAATTGCAACTAATTGCTATTCTCCATTTGCAGTGCCTTCGCCGCCGATTAAGCTGCAAGTGGAGAATTTACACTGGAGCACGGTGCTGAAGTGGGCGGCGCCCCGGCATCCGGCTGGACGATTGGAGTTCTATGAAGTGGCCATAATTGAGAGAAATGCTAATAATACGATAATTGGGCAACCATTAAGCTATATAAGTGCACGTCCAAATCTCACCTGTGTGATGACTACGCCACTGTGCACGCCATTACATCGTTTCCATTACAAGGTGCGAGCTGTGAATGCGGAGCCATTGGATCCAATGCTACTGACATATATGGATAAGCCGTTTATTCGTCGTTCAGTGCAAAGCCAAAAATGCGACGCTCAACCCCCATTGGCGGACAGCGAATGGAGTGACATACAAAACTATCTCAATTCGAGTCTCTATCGTTTATACAAATCCGAATGGACCACTCATGAGGTCAGCTGCTCGCCGGGTCAAAGCAATTTTAAGGTGTTTGTTACCTCCGTGGAGGTGGTTACCTCGATTATCTTTCTCAGTGCGTTCGCTTATATGGCCTATCGTAAGCTGCTGAAGATGTCCGACATTGGTCTGGTGCTCCCACCGGGCATTGATGAGACCCTGAAGAAGCCCATGGAGATTGGCTCCGGTGGTAGCGGCCCTGGTGGAAACGGAGGCGGTGGCGTAGGTGTAGGCATTATTACTACACAACTTGATCTTCCACATTATTCGCATCACGATTTACCGCAAGATTTCAGCAGCGGCAACGAGAGCTCCAAGCTGCTCTTAGCCAACAGCTCGAGCGGCGGCATGCTGGAGCAACGCGATGCGTATGAGGAGCGAACGTTGACAACGTTGCCACCATCCAGCTACATGTCGATGAGCCGAGGACTGCTGCTCGACGACGATAGCCAAATGTGCGCCACAGAGCTGCAGTCAAGCAGCCAAGCAAATCCAAATCCAAATCCAAATGCTGGTGGCTACATAAAGCCAACACAAATGAAGAACTGGTCAACACCGAGCAGCATGGCCAACACATTGCCCAGCACCAATGGACAGTTGAGCATGCCCTTGAGCGGTTATGTACCTGTTCAGGTGTTGCAGTCGCGACCAGCACCAGCGCCAGCTGCAGCTGCCGCAGCAGCACCCTCAGCGGCAACTCAAGCGCCGATGCATTTGCTCAATACGAGCAACTATGTGCAGGCTTCGGATCTACACAAGCTGAAGCCGTTGGCTCCAATGAGTGGAGTAACTGGAGCAGCTATGACGACAACGCCAGCTGCCACGTCGCTAATGATGCCCAATGGCTTTGGTTATACAGCCATGGAGCAACTGCAGCGGAATGGCCAAATCAAGCCGACGGCTGCAACGGCCGCTGCGGCAACGACACAGCTTTCACAGCAAACGCCGCAAAGATTGCAGCCAAATATTGGTGGATATGTGACTCCGCAGGATCTAACTGCATTGGCGCATAATCGACATATGCTCTAAAGCTAGAGATGGAGTCGAAGGTAGAGAGAGAGCAACACATACACACACACACACTCAGAGAGAGTTAAAGATAGAGAGAAGATAACACACACACGCCTGGAAAGAGAGAGCAAGAGAGAGAGAGAGAGAGAATACAACACTCATTCATATGAAATTTACATTTAGCTATTAGCTCATTTAGCACACATGCAAAATCAGCTTGGTCCTTGCAGCCACTCACACACACACACACGCACTCACGCACACACTTAGCCCGGCCACTTGTATTTAATAAACTATTTGTATACTCTTCCCATATTTTATACCCTGTTACATTGTAACTTGTACGTTGTAATTGCACATCGAACATCATACTTTTAAACATTTGCTCCTTATTTTTTTTTATTTATTATGCAAATTTTTTATTTTCGTTTTGTCATATGTTCGTTGCTAGTTTTTTCTACGAGGTTTTAATAATTAATGACGCCCTAGTATTGTTTATGAACTATCTTATAAAAAGAATATATATAAATATATATTTAATTAACTTTACATGACTACCTATTATATATACAAACATGCATATGCATGCACATATATATGTATAAGTATATGCATATTTACATGTATACATACATCATATGTAAAACGAATTGGCAAATTTAATTAATTTAAGATTATAAATTATATCTATAACTATATATACATATACATATATATATACCATCTACTTTAAAAGGAAAATGTAAAGAAAACTAAACATCAACTGGCATTTTTATTCTCTTTGTCGACTTGTCTTCCACTAGAAATTAATCATAAAAAAAAAGATAAACTTTTTTGTTTTTTTGTTAAGTTATCCATAATCCACGCAATGTTTATAATTTCATTTGATTAAATTAACTAGAACATACTATAAATATATAATATTTTGACAGCTCTTTTTCTTTTTTTAACCATTCAAAATTATCGATTTAGGCGCTTTGCACGAAACCCCCCAAAAGAAACTATATATATGTATATAGTATATTTATTTATGTATGGCTCGACAGTTCGCATGTGTAAACATATAAGAGTCAATAGTCCTCATTATTTGTGAGTTTATATTTGTTTTCTAATTATCGATAAGCTATCGATCACGGTGCGGTTTACTTATGTGAGAGCATTTCGTGTGCTTCAAAAATGCAGTACTTATTATGATATATAGATGGTATATATCAAGCAATACCCTTTGGATTAATGCGCCCATAAGTTATGCACTTGGGGCTATATCCAAGTAGTCTCCTTTTTAGTAGTAGAATCGTCTGGTAAGTAGTATATAGAAATTTTGCTGATAGCTGTCAGTTCAATTTACGGGGTATCTGCTAATCGGGCACTACCGCCCACTCAGCTGCATCTTCCAAGAACTTATTTGCTGAAGAAATATTATTGATGATTGACATCTTATTATCTGGAAGTAATTATGCAGAATTTTAATGCGTCAACAGATTTCAATGTTGCTGATTATGTTATATGTATGAATTTCCAATGATTTTGAAATTTCCAATGCTGATGTCATTTAAATTCTTAATGAAAAGATAAGAAATGTTTATGATCAGCGTCTTAATTATTTATATTAAAGAGAAATCAATCCCTAAAGTATGTCAAAGAGTAAGTTTAAGATTAAGAGTGAAAATGAAAGTCAGAGAGAAGAGTATTTTGCGTATGAAAAAAATAGTATATTTGTTTTGTTCATTGCAGATAAGAATCTTAATTGATTCAAAATTGAAATTCAATGTATGTATATTGGTTTTCTGAATGTGCATTTAGAAGGAGGCGTGGCGCCTTGATTAGATTGACGAGCCAAATTGCAATGAAAATTTCCAATAATTTGAATGTGCTTTTTTTATACCCTGAACCCATTAAAAATGGGAAATCAGGGTATAATGGTTTTGTTGAAAGTATGTAACAGGCAGAAGGAGGCATGACAGACGCCATAAGGTATATATATTCTTGATCAGGGAGACGAGAAAAGTTGATATAGCCATGTCCATCTGTCTGAACGCGTCGATTTCCGAAGATATAAGAGCTAGAGAGCTTCTTTCACTTTTTGTGTTAGGTCCGTATATTGCACGCTGCAGTAAAGGTTTGTTTCAGAAATTCGATAGCTTGTATAGTTCCAAAGTTATCGATAAAACACTTTATCTAGAATCAGTTATAAAATTATATCTCGTTCATCTTTAGAGTTAGAGTCTACAAGTCTTCTGCATATATATAGATATTAATTTATTACAATTTCGGTTTTTGTCAGATTTCGGATGCCGGTCCCCAATTCCCCTCCACACCCCCAAATGTGTAAAAAACTCATTTTAAATACTAGAGACATACAGTTTGATTTGACATATAGATAGATGTCATGATCATAATCTGAACGTACGATTGTCTGTCTAGAAACAGAATTATGAATCAAAAAAGTTATGTCAGCAAAACCCACGCGGCCCAGCAAGAGGGTAGCGAGATAGCAAGACGCCTGCTTCGAAACGAAGCATTATTGGAATATGATTCGTTGGAAGTAGGGCTCAGGGGATTTCGTAGTCGAGCAGTCGCGACTACAGCTTTCTTACTTGTTTTTTTTTTTTAGGAACTCTTTATTTAAACGGTCAGGGGCCATTTGCTGTTTACAGATAATCAAAAACCGATTTCTACAGAGCACAAATCATACAAAATAATAATAATCAATAAAAACGTATTCCCCATTCGAGGGATTTGGCTTGCAGCTGTTTTCCCCATAGAAATGTATAACACCGAAAAATAAAACAAAGTATAAAAACAACAATATTTTTGTGTATGAAATCCACCACAACTAGGGAAATTCTAAAAACACGCATGTTGATAAGGTGCCTGAGAATGCTTTGTATATGTACATATATGAAACAAAAATAAATATAAATATATATATAAATAAATATAAGTATATATATACAAAAAATATATTTAATAACAATGAAAGAAAAAGTCGAATAAGAAACAAAAAATTAAAATAAAAATAAATAAAAATATTTCAAAATGGGATGCAAATATACTTAAAAAAAAAATTGAATAAATAAATAAAAAGATAAAAAAGTTTTAATAAAAATAAAAAGATAAAAAAAATTAAAAAAAAATAAAAGAATTAATTTTGATTTATTATATTATTTTTGTTTAATTTTTTATTTATTTTTTTTTTCAAAGATAAAAAATAAATAAAAATATAAAAAAAAGATTAAAAAAAAAAAATTAAAAGATTTAATTTTGATTTATTACATTATTTTAATTTATTTTTTTATATTTATTTTTTTATATTTATTTTATTTTTTTTTTTAAAGGTATATTTTCATCCCATTTTTAAATATTTTTATTTAATTTTATTTTAATTTTTTGTTATTCAAGATTTATTCTTATTATTTATTATGCGAGAACTTATTTGATAAATAATTCTGTTTCTAGAAGGACAATCGTCAAGGATGCTTCGGAGACATTTATATTATTATTTATTTTTTATTTGACTTTAATAAATGAAATATATATTTAATAAATTCTGTGTATTTACATTTGTGGCCGATTGTTAATTAAGAACGGAATTAAGACAAAGGCGCGCTTAAAACTGATTACGAGCGCCATTTGGAGAGTAGTTCGAAAGCTGCATCCATGCGGTGCGGTGCTCCTAGAAACGGCAACGGCAACGGCAACAAATCAAATTTCAATACAACAATCAACAATATTACTACATGCCCACGCACATACGCATACACATAAATATAAATATAAATATATATATATAATATTAGCATAAATATATATATAAATTGAAAGTGAATATGACGAATATTTTGTTGTGTTATCGTCGCGCGGCGCTTAACAGCGGAAATTCTCAATTCGAAATACGTCGCTTGGTTTTGGTGAGCGTAATCATTGCCAGCTATTGGTGTTCTGTGTGCCTGGGCAGCGACACAGAGCTGCTCGATCACTTCCATGTTGAGCCGTCCAGGAGTAATTTGCGCGAGGGCGATGCATACAATGTCACCTGCTGGGCCGACAGCTTGGCGGCCTTAACCAAGCTGTGTGGAGCTGGCGGCGTCCAGCGATTGTATATGCAGATGAACCGATCGAATGTGACCGTGAGCATACTGAATAGCACGAGTATATATCACGAGGAGCGCTCGGCTCGTCCCAAGCATGCTCGGCTAGGCTACGAGTGCCTGTGCAATGGCACCTCGCTGCTCGCCTCGTTCTTCCCGGTGGGCGTGCGGCTGCAGATCAAGGACTTCCGTTGCCGGTTTGAGGATGCCGAGGACCCGGCGCCATTCAATTGCAGCTTCAGCAGACCAAACATGAGTGATCAGGTGGATGCCAATTACACACTGCAGCATGGCGATCAAGTGATCGCATGCCAGGCACTTGGGCAAGGATTACGGATGCAGTGCATCGTACATTTGAATAAATTCCACAAGGCTTTCAACTTCACATTAAGGCTGCATGATCATTTGGGCGAGCAGCTGCAGCACTTTCAGCTGAGGCGCGAGCAAATGATCGTACTGGAGCAGCCGGGAGCCGATTTGAATGTGATCAGCGTGAACAGCTCATCGATCTGCATGGAATGGAGCGCCAAGAAACTCACAAACCACATTGGCTACAAAATCGAATGGTCAAAACTGTTGCTGCCGAATGACAGCAGCGTGATCTGGTCGGATCCGCAGCCGCTGACGAATAGGGAACGCTTCTGCCTGTACCGGCTGTCCCATCCCTATCAGAATTATACGATTAAGCTGAAACGTCGCTACGACTATGTAGACGCCCATTGGAGCCAGACCTTTGTCTACAGCTT
Organism: Drosophila buzzatii; assembly: GCA_035045845.1. Lineage (NCBI taxonomy): Eukaryota > Metazoa > Arthropoda > Insecta > Diptera > Drosophilidae > Drosophila > Drosophila buzzatii. Next base: position 5,295,879 of record JAWNOS010000596.1, on the reverse strand, counting down.
CTACACACGCCCGGAGCTGCCGGCCCGACCACCCAAAGTCTGGCCAAGCGGCTATCATGTAGATCCCAAGCGGCCAAACGAACTGCACATCTACTGGCAACAGCTGCCTCAAGTGGAGCATAATGGTCCACGCTTCGCCTACAACGTGACCATACAAAAGGCCACCGATCCGAGTAAAATGATGTGAGTCAGCCTTTCAATGGGCTTCGCTTTGATTAACCCAAGCCTTATCGCTGGCTTCGCTTGCGCGAATTTCATAATCACATATTGCTAGATTGCGCTGTCAACTGAATATACTTGGTATTCCGTAAGCTCGGACATTTTAGACTTAATCCATACATCAATCATCATTGGGTTCAGTTGCTGATTGGTTTGTCAGTTTATCAATCAAGCCTTTGTACAGTCAGTTGGTCTATTAATCAGTCAGTCACTTAATAATATAGATTATTAATGTGAGTTGTTAGTGAGTTGCTTAGCACATTAGGCAATCAATCAATCATTCAGTCACTGTCAGTCAGTCAGTCATTTAAACAGTCTCTCAATCAGTCAAACTTTCATTTAGCTAGTCAATCACTTTATCCGTCAATCAATCAATCACTCAATCAGTCACTCAGTCAATGGTTTGGTTACCCAATCAATCAATCAGTCAGTCAATCAGCTATTCACTTAGTCAATCAATTGTCATTCAATCACCTATTCAGTCAATGCCCATCAGCCTTATTTGCTTTGCAGTGTATCGTAATTTCAAAAACATGTATCGCATCTTCCATTAAATGACTAATATTTCGTAGAACCGATAGATGGAATTGTCATAAAAATTCAAATAGCTGACGAGTTGAATTGCGGAAGTCGCATTATAGCATTTCCAGTTAAACAGTTTTGATGTGCGATACGGAAATACCCTGTAAATCGTATATTTTATTTCTCTGCTAGTGACTTAGTCAATTAATCGATTTATCGATTGACTCTTCGTATACTAAAATCTTTGCAATTCGAAAATTTATCGATCTTGTGAGCTGGCCTTCTCTTTATCGAATTACCTATTTATTGAACTATAGATTATTCGATTGGAAATTAATCGAAGATCCGATGTGCCCAATTATCAATAATTCAATTAATCGATTTTTGAAGGAATCTACTCTTAGCTTGATCGATTTAATCTAATTATCGACTAACCGTCTAATTGATAGATTTCGTAAACGATAAAACGATTGACAATAAATATATTAATAATATAATTAATGTCTTGTCGGATCGATAATAATCGATTAGACATCCGATCGAATAATCGACTTATATCTATATATGTCTCGAACTGTTCCTGTTTATATGTATGGCGATTTGCAGCCAATTCAAAATATGTTTACTTATAAGCAGTTGTTATATTCTATAAACTTATCGATTAATCTACTAGTGCATCGAATTATAGAACTATAACGTAATTATCCATTGCATATATTTAGTGACATATCGATGGGCTTCACAATCGATACATTCATGTATTAATGTTCATATATATGTATATATCTGACTTATCGATTTTTCAACTTATCGATCTGCATGAATAACTTACTTGCTTCAATTTGTCTTTTTGCAGAGCTGCCAGAGTAGCCATCGACTCGAATAGTGCCGTAATCAGCGGCCTTCGCCTGGACAGCGATAGCTTTACGATAGTCGTGCGCAGTCAGAACTCGTTGGGCAGCTCGCTGAACAGCAGTCAGATACGAATACCCCGAATGCTCGCGTCGATGCGAGAGCGACGAGTGCCCAAGAACTTGGCCATTAGCCAATGGGTAGAGGAGGATGGGGAAAGGGGGAAACAGCAGCAGCAGCAGCAGCATCTCACCTGGGATCCGCCTGAGGAGCATAAATTGCTGAGCAGCTACACCGTCTATTGGTGCAGCTGGAACACAACGGATCGCAGCCATTGCACTGCGAGCACGGCCATTGAATCCGCTGAGGTTGAGCGCTGCAGTCAGTGCCAATACGAGCCGCCGGCTGACATGTTGATGCATGCCTACAACTGGGCCGTCTCGGCCAACTATGATGAGCGCGATGCGGATGGCAGCGGTGGCATCTGCTGGCTGGCCTGGTACCATGGACCACTGAGGTCGAGGCCGGTCGTCAAGTCGGATCCAATGCAGAATCTCCAGGGCATCATTGCGCTGATCATACTCGGCGGCTTCATATATTTCTTTGTGCGCAAGGTTCGATACATGTCCAACATTAAGGTAGATCTGCCCGAGGGCCTGCAAAGTGTGCCGCCGGCTCCAACCACAGTGGAGCAGGATCTTCCACTTTTACCCATAGATCAGGCACAGCAGCAACAACAAGAGCAGCAGCAGCAGCAACAGCAGCAGCAGCAGCAGCAGCAGCAGCAGCAGGAGGAGGATGATACGCATTCGACAACTTTCGATTCCAGCATTCGTTATCCACCGGTGCTCTATGGCAATTTTCGACCTCCTGACATGTTGACGACCGCTCAACCCTTGGAATATGTTAGCATGTTAACACCATCCTCTCCAACTCCAGTTGCCAAGCTGCCCAATCCCTCTGGCTACATCGCCATGCAAACCACTCAGCCCACCCAAATCACAGGTTATGTGAGCATACCATCTGTATAACATATCCTTCCCTCTCTCTCTCTCTCTCTCTCTCTATCTCTTGCTCTCTCTCTCGCTCTATCTCTCTCACTCACACACTCTTTATGTATGTAGAGAAGGCGAGGGCATACCCATATTCTTACACTTCATGTCGCATTTCTTTAGGTCTTTTAAGCAGAGAGGTAAAGACAATCGCTGTATCGTGCACAGATATCGTGTTATCGATCTTTGTGCACGTTGCTGTGTGTATATATGTATATATGATATATTATATAATTATATTTAATAAAACAATAATTATATTTAATAAACAAATAATTTCAAATAAAAATCGACTCTAAGAACTGAAGTCTATTGAATTATCGAAAGCTTTTAGTCTTATCAAACGCTTTTTCAAAGCATTGCAAAAGGGTACGATTCCAAAGTTTGAGGAAAAGTATCAACTTGATTCTGAATTTATTTTTATTTTTATTTTATTTAATTTTTTTAAATTTTCCGATGCGCAAAAGCGTATTATACGTATGAGTATATGAATATATATGTAAGTTATATATTTTACAGATTTTTACTTCGACAATTAGAATGAATGGCTATAGCTATTGTATATATGTATGTCGCTATATTATCGAATTCTGACCACTGTGCATGTCTGTCACATTATACGCACAGTTCGCCCACTGTGCTTGCAAGACACAACTGCGTAATGAGTTTGGTTCTTAGAATTTGACTAAAGCGCAGAATTTGACATAGCATACAGCATAGAATATGTCTGGCGCCAAAATATCGTGCGAGTGAGGCGAGTGCGCTGCCGCTGAGTGTCAGTGCTGCCAATTTAGCTATTTTCCCACTAGATCTAGTGGGTTGCAACAAGGAAATGCGGCTAGCGGGAATTATAGCTATTTTTCAAGAAAAATTAGCTTTACTTAAAATGTTTGAAAGACCCGATGTTTGGTGTATTTATATGCTGTATAATGCCACATTTTCATACGAATAGTATTAAATTAAATTATAATTTCATTCGAATGGCCAAAAACATCGATAAGCCAAACGAGCATTTAATCTTATCGATGTCTGTTAAGTCTACCGAAGAGGGTATTTTCCAAGTTTTAAAGCGCGAGCGTTTTTTTAACTATGAAGAAACATTTCTAGCTATTTCTAGCTTTTTTAAAAGGCTGATTTAGCGTTTTCATGCAACGAAATGTTGGCAGCACTGAGAAGCGTAGATCAATGCGTGATCGAGTAGCAATGCAAAGTCAGTCGCATTCAGGCAATTACACGCGCCGGTCAGAATTCACTTCGTCTGTGTGTGACAACGTGATGGAAGAGTCTCAGAAAAGTAACGACGCTGCGATACTAGCAATCGATCAGGTATTAAAGTTAGTTAGAGTTAAAATATTAAAAAATATATATTACATATATGTATGTAATTTCGAAGTTGATATATGCATACATATGTATGTATGTACAGTGACGAACATAATTATTGGCACAGTAAGCCTTTTAAGCTTTATAGCAACTTTTCAAGTCTTTTCAAAGGATTTTTTTATAAAACAAAAAATTTTTTAAATAGTTTAGAGTATTTGTTAAATGAAACCAAAAAAAATTTGTAAAAATCTTAAACGTAGAATTAACTAAAATTAAATAACTGAAAAAACATGTCGATTTCATTGAACAAAATTATTGGCACACTAAAAAAAAAACTTAAAGAAATATAAAAATATGTTAAAAAACAATAACTAAAAATTATAATTAATATTTTGTACTTAAGCCTTTTGCTTTTATAACGGCGGTTTGGCATCGAATTAACGAATTTTTCTGCATAAGATTTACCTTGATCATGTAAATGCAGGATTATTTTCCTCTGAGCTATCGATGTTTCTTTTTGTTTAGGTGCAATTTTTTAGAGAATTTAAAAAATGAGCTCAATTCTCACAAAATGTAATATTTTTTAATGCAAATGTGCTCAGTTTTAAATAACGGAATATAACAGATGCGGAATTTGCCAAAACGGTCAAATTGTTGAAAAAAGACAAAAAAAAAAAAACACCAAGTGTGCCAATAATTTTGTTCAGCGAAATTGACGTATTGTTGTCGTTATTTAATTTTAGTTAATTCTACGTTGAAGATTTCTACAAAATTCTGTTGGTTTCATTTAATAAATACTCTAAACTATTTAAATAATTTTTTGTTTTATAAAAAATCTTTTCAAAAGACTTGAGAAGTTGCTATAAAGCTTAAAAAGCATAGTGTACAAATACTTATGTATGTTCGTCACTGTATGTATATAAATTATAATGTTAATGGTATTGACTCCGAAAAGCGTAATTTGCTAATAAGTATTACTTGGTCAATGTATATCCAATTTGCATAAATTTTATCATTACTACAAAATCCAATATTACTTGAACCGAAAGAGTTTAAACTACTTAGAAAGCCGTTACCCTGAATGAGCTTACATACGTTAGTATACCTCCAAAACAAATAATGTTTACCTTAGTTTATCTCCCCAAAGAAATAAATCCATATATAAATATATATATTTCTGAGATTTGAATTTAATACAACAAATTTATTTATTTTAATTGTAAGTAAACAAAAAAAAAAACATTGAGTTAACCGATAGTAGAGTAAAAAACACCTATGACATGCCTATATGCATATATATACATCGAGTATGTATATAGATATATAGCTAGAGTAAGTTAATGATCAACATAAACACCAAAGAGTCCACGGAGTTCCCAAATTAAAGATGCGATGCATCAGCCTTATTACCATGCCATTTGTAGGATCCAGAGTAGATAAAGTTATTCTCGAAGCATTTGCGATCGGCCTCAGTGGGCCCGCGGGAGCCGTACACATAGGGAATGGGTGGGATGCGCTCATGCTCGATCTTGTGCAGGATCGGTGTGAAAATGCGCCACGCCTCGCGCAGCTCGTCGGAGCGCACGAAATGCATCTGGGAGCCACAGAAGACATCGAGAATGAGACGCTCGTAGGCGTCCGGTAATACGGAATGTCTATAGCGATGCTCATAGGTTAGATCGAGTTCGGTTTCCTCAATGTCGAACGTAATGCCCGGACTCTTGGTCATCATCTTGAAGTAGAGCGCCTCGCCAGGCTGCACACGTATCACCAGCTCGTTGCGCTTCGAATTGCCCTCGAAGATGTCGCCGGGCACATCCTGATACTGGATGCGTACCTCGGCCTTGCGTTCGTTCAATGCCTTGCCACAGCGTAGTATGAATGGAACGCCCTGCCAGCGCTCGTTGTTGATCTGAATGACGGCCATGGCATAGGTGGGCGTGGTCGATGTCTTGCTCACCGTGGGATCATCCAAGTAGCCGGTCTGCTCCTCGGTCGTACTCGCTGCAGGATTGCCCACATACTGGCCCAGAACCATGTCGCTCAGCTCCAATGGCTTGATGCACTTCAGCACCTTGACCTTCTCGTCACGTATGTCGTCCGGATGGCAGCTGCACGGCTTCTCCATGGCCACCAGCGATAGAATCTGCAGCAGATGATTCTGCATTACATCCCGAATGATGCCGAATTCATCGAAGTAGCCGCCACGCCCCTGGGTGCCGAACGGCTCCTTAAACGTGATCAATACGGAAGCAATATTCTCGCGATTCCATGTTGAACTCAGAATCTTGTTGCCGAAGCGTATGGTCATCAGATTTTGTACCATCTCCTTGCCCAAATAGTGATCGATGCGATACAGTTGCTCCTCCTCGAACAGGCCGGCCAAATGATCGCTCAGCGCCTTCGAGGTGACATCATCCCGTCCGAATGGCTTTTCCACGATCACACGACTCCAGCCACTAACAGGGGATCAAGGCAGCATTAATTATGATCCACATCGGGATTAGGAATATGTGATTCACTTACCCCTTGGACATGCAATTATGCTTAATGTTGAACGTCACCTGGTTGTAGACTGTGGGCGGCAATGCCAGATAGAATATGCGATTCGCATTAAGTCTATTCTCGATTTTTTCCAGATGCTGATTGAGCGCCTCATAGCCATATGCCTCATCGTATGGCCCGGAAACATAGCTGTTCAAGCGCCAGAAATCATAATATTTGCTTTGTTCATGCCGTTGCACCTGTCAAGGGTAGCAGACAAATGGATTTCCATCAGTTTGAGAAGCGCATAGAGGGACAGATGGTAAGCAATTAGAGTGAATATTTGTTGGCAAATTGAAGAATTGCATACAAGTGTTAGAGCGAAGGTTGATAGTTCCTATACCCGTGCACGATCTGTTTTGTCAGTCTACCTCTCTGATACTACACTTCACTATATCTATAAGCAGTCTAGATTTTGATGCAGTTCAGAGTATCGGTTAATCGTGCACGCCCCACTACAGGATTTTTTTTTCCAACTTTACCTTCATGTACGGTTCACAGAACATCTTCAATTGATCCACTGTTATCGTGGAGCGCGCATAGCCGCAAAATTTTGTTGGTTTCGGCAGCAGATCGTCGCGATATAGCCACCATAATGTAGGATATATCTTCTTCTTAGCCAGATCGCCCTGTAAATGCAATTTCGATGGTTAGATTCTTATCGAGTTTATCGTTCATCCTCTTTTGATCGTCGATCCCTTACCGATGCACCAAAGACCACAAAGGTGTGCGGAATTTGACCGTCAAAGTGTGTGCCCTCGCATATCATCGTTGAGCACTTCAGAGTATTGATAATGCGATCCAAGGTGCCCGAGGGCTCTGAGCATTTGTCCTCTGGGCAAGCAATAGAAAAAAAAATATAGTTTTAGACAAATTTATATATTTTCAAAATATATACATATATTTAGGGAAAGGAAATATGAAGACTCAGGCGTTAAATGCAACAGTAGCTTTATCTATCACTTTATATTGATTTGAATTTGTAATTTTGAACCCAAAAACTAAAGATCGGCTCTGTCGCGCGTATCGTTCAATTCGCTGACCAGCAACGTAATAAATAACATCAGCAAATGCTCTTAGCTTGACTTTCAAACGTTGAGTATATCTTAGTCCCCAGCTCATACCTGTATGACAGATAAGTTCATACAACTAGAGGAGATATGTACACATTATATGTACATTTGTATGTATATATATGTGTGTGTGTTCTATATGGCAATAACAGCTGAAAGTCAAAGACGGAAATCGTTCGGTTGCGTTCGCATAGCATTTTGATCTGGCCATTTAGTTTCATGCATAGAAGATATATAATCTACTCTAAGGAATAATATATAATAGTGTAAGTTTCACTAATCATATATCTATCTATACATATGTATATTCATAGGTTCCATTTGTAACTACTTTTTGTGTTCTTTACTGAGCTTTGGAAAGCACGTTACGTTAGTAGGTCACATCTGATTATATATGATGATATATGTAATATATATATGTTAGATATGACTTGTGCTACTATCATATATATAATAGATATGTCTCCCTATATCATAATATATAGTTGTGAATTACTAAAGAAACGTGCTTTCAAATGTTTGCAAAAAGTTGAAAATGGGTCATATAAACATATATAAAGATATACTTACATATATGATCTATTTTCACTTTTTTTTCATACTTTCAACAGCACGTTTTTTAGTAAGTTATATCTATAGATCAATATCTATATATGGTAAGGTCTAACTAAGCATGTATCTTATAATTTTTAAAAATTTTCTAAAATATAGCTAGATTAGAATTATATATATATATATAATTCCTATATATATTATGCCTATATGATATTATAATAATTAATCATTTTCATTCTAATATATAGCTATATATATGTCAATTTATAATTTTTGCAATTTTAGTTATCTCATTAATCTCATCGAATTACTGTTGTTAGAACTGCAACTGAATTGTTTCGCATAGCGTGCATTCACTGTAGTTGCATTGCTGATATGACAAACAGGAATGCGATCGCAGCAAATCACGCAATAAACAAAATAAAGCAACTTGTTTTTTTTTTTTTTTTTCATTTATTGTTATTTTCTCTTAACTGCCTTCTCATATTTCAATGTTTGCTTTTTTTTTACGCCTACGAGATGACTCAGCATCGTGCTTAGCATTGATCTTGGACAAGGCATTGAAACACATTTTGAAAGGCTTTTTATGCACGCACACATACATATGTATATATTTCGTGAGGTATGTAAACCATTCATACATGTGTAATTATTTACGTGTACATTTTCAATGTCATTAACATTGGCTAATTCTCAATGCCAATGCACGCTCTCTCTATTCGCGCTCTCTCTCTCTCTCTCTCTCTCTGTGTGCCGCTCAACTTTAACTTGAAAAGGTTAACATTAGTGCATTAATCTATGAAGTGAATGCAAATAGCAACAACAGATAATTGGAGAATGAGGTATGAAGTGATTGGAATTGCGATAAGCCGACGGCAAAGCCTTTGTAGGTGACCCGTTTACCTAAAGAACACAATTTGAAGGGCATTCTTTTGCGCGCGCTCTTCGTCGGCCACTCTCTGTCACACACTATCACACTCTCGCTCTACCTCTCTCTCTCCTTCATGGTAGTCAATACGGCAACGCACATTGCGCGCCACCTGTTGCTCTTCACAATACCAACACCAACATCAATGCCATTGCCATCTCCAAGTCCCTTCGGTCCCATCGCTAACTGTTGCATTCATTGAGTACTTCGTATATCATCGTATGCGTAAATCGTATCTGGACTTACCCATGTTTATTTTCGTTGTGTGCTAACTGTTATTTGTTTACTTATATCTTATTGACAGTTTTCTATGCTGTGAGTTTTTAAACCAACTCTACTCAGTTTTTCTGTGCGGTACTTAATTAAACTATTAGCCAATATTTTGAATAAAGGTCAAGTGTAGAAAAAATTGTGATTTTTGCTTTGGTTGGCAACACACGCACATACACACACTCACACACACACACTCACACACACGGCTGCACTTGCACGCAAGCGCAACGTGAACGAAGTTTTGATTAATCGTTTTTTATTTTTTTGCTTTTTATTATTTATTTCTCTTGTTTTGTTTACTTTGATGCCGCAATCTTTGTAGTTTGGCAAGAAGGTTTTGCTTTTTATGCCGCTTAGTTTTTTGTGAGTCCCCAAATGCTAACGATATGTAGCTTAAGACGATCGCTGCGCGAATGCGTCAAAGCAAGTGTGCAAAGCGAACATAAAGCAAAGCCAACAACCCAGCAAAAACAAGCGCACGCTACATATATTGTATGTAAAATAACAAAAACAAAGAGCGAGAGACAGAATGAGAGGGAGAGAAAAAGAGCGAACTTGTGATATTTTCAGTTTGAATGTGGGCAATGTGCCGGGTTCTCCTGTTGTGCATAGACGCACACACACACACCCACACACACATGTACACAACTCTTGGTCATAACGAAAGGCGTAGCCAGTGTTGGGGAAGAACAACAACAAGAATGAGAAATGCGTTTTAAAAGTTTGTAAAATACGCGCAATTCGCAATGTCACGATTTCAATTACATTTACATAGAGCCAAAAGCAATGTAAAATTAATTAATTCAAAATTAATTTTTCAAATTGCAACTTAAAAAAAAATTATAAACACATTTTTGCTTTCAGTCATTTAATTTATAGCTTTCAATATACACATTTTCTTCTTTTCTTTTGCAAAAATAGTTAGTTTAAAGCTCAATGTGCGTAGAACATTTTGCATTTATTATTTATCATTCCACAAACTTCTCAAACTTTCCGGCTGATACAATAATGTTTGAATTGCCTCGCTGCTAGATGAAAGTCATTTAGATTGGACAGACATATCTCTGGCTAATGTACACTTATAGAGATTACCACCAACAGAGGATTTTTAAAGGTCTCCCATATAGTGTGTGTATTTGTATGGTTGCTCAAGAGCTTATCAGTTGCCTCTCTAACAGGTAGTCCAAAGCCGTAAATCCATCGACAGGTGAATGTGATCATAAAATAAAACACCTAACAAATTTATCATACAAATTGTGGCAAATATATACATAATTACATATATATGTATATATTAATTTTATTTATGCATGTACAGTGAACACTCTGTTGATGCGCTGCTACCTTTTCATCAATATTCTCAATATTTTTATGTGCAAAATGTAAAAAAAAAAAGACAATGTCATTTGAGGAAGGCATCTTTGTGGGCAGTGCTCGTTCAAGAGAGCTTTCACTGTATATTATTGGTGTTTTCTCTATTTTTATGTTTAAATGCCAATAATCGAAATTGTTCATTGATTTATATTTACAGTCAAACTAGAAATAAACGTTCAGAACATCATATAAAATATTACAAACAATCAGAGATTTGCACGTGTTTTGTGTAGGATAACAGTCTAAAACCGCATCGAAAATACATATGCACATGTATATATATATCTCCTATATATGCAAATATACATATGTATTATGAATGCATGCATAGCACATGCAGTAAACACATATTACAATTTTATTGTATCATTATTTTTGCTGTTTTTTTTGTTTTTTGTTTTTTGGTTTTTCTTTTCTTTTTTTCAAATTCGACCTTCTTTGTTGTGAGTGTGTTGTTGTTGTTTGTCCTATTGGTAGGCATGCATTGTGGACATTTATCATCGATCCGCTCATCATATTTACAAATCTTAACGTATCGATAAGCGTAATCGATTGTGTCGATCGAGTGTGGAGCGCAGGTGATTGTTTGGACAAGTACCGTTACCAAACGTCTTCGGCTGTCAGTAAAAGAGCACAGAGTGGAGAATCACACGATTTCGCCGCTCCTCAAATTCTTGTATCATTTCATCGATATCATTATCGATATCATTTGATTTCGCCATCTGCAAATCATCAGCAGCAAATTAGCCAACACACACGAAATGTAAATAATAAAATAGAATGCAAATAAAAACACAACTCAAACTTACCAAGTTTAGCATGTCCGTTATTAAAAAGGCGCCCATCAACGCATCCTCCGCATTGTCAACGACATCCACATTCAGCACATGCACGGGACGATTATCCACGGAGTCCATCGATTCCATGTGCATCACAACCAAATCGTAAACACGTTCCTCTACCGTAATAATAATATCAAATTGTTCTTTGGTTTCTTGAAAGCGTTCTGGGCACTTTTTGATCCGACGATTACGGTCGAGCATATGCAGCAGGCCATTCTGCGTGTAACTGAAGTGAAAGCCGAGCGGTTGCAAATTGAGAATTGATGATTAATGCGTTATAGATACAGGCAACTTACAATTCTTTGTCCTTTGCCTCTAGATCACGATATATCTCCTCGTAGCTGGTGCCGAATTCGTAAACATTGGGTTTATCAAATGCCAGACCGGGCAACTTGACCCGTTCGCCGGTGCCGTAGGAGCGCACATTGAAGCCCTTTTTGGCGAGGAAATTGTGCGCTTCCATGGAGCGATTCATGTTCGATGAACAGACGACAGCAACGGAGAGCTTGCCCGGGTCAGTCATGTCTGTTTTGGCAGTGTAGGTGATTGCGTTAGAAACCAATAGAAAATACGACTTTCTGATTACCAACGGAATGACAATTGCCTTCGTCAATAATATTGCAATGCGTGAGGTAAGGCGATAGACTGCGACAGGCAAAACAAAATAATGGTGGTCGGCCGATAAACAAAACAGTGCTGCACAATAAAGGAATGTGTGTGACCATATTTGAGAGGAAGCACTTATATCAAATTGTCTGGCAACACTGGCTGTCGGTCTGACTGACTTAAAAAAGCGTTACAATTATATAAATGAAAACTAATAAATAACTAACATTATTTCTGCTAACGAATGTTTCTATTTATATATATATTGTAAAAACATTATCTATAAATTATTGATTGCAAATTAAGTAGGAAGAAATAGAATTGATGTAGTTTCCGTTATTTGCTTTATAGGAATAAATGTTTGTATGTATGTATATATGCATGAATATGCTATGAATGTTTGGTATGCACGTTGAAGTAGACACACAATGTTGTTTTGTGGCAAGTTGGAACGGCCAACAACCAGAAGCCCAGCTCCCGAGCTAATGCAAAAGAGCGCACGCCCTGTGCCCCATCCAGATCCAGCCGGAACTCGAGGAATGCGGCTTAGCAAGTTGAAGCTGTTGCTGTTGCTGTTGCTTTTGCTGTGGTTGGTTGTGGCACACCAACACGCGCTCGATTTGCCTATACCCTATAGACACATACAGATACAAATGCAGATGTGCAACATAGACAGAGCGCCGATCAGGTTCAAGTTATTTACTTGCTGCACAGTGGGCTCAAAGTCAATATTAATTAATAATATATTTGTTTATAAATATATTTACATTATTATATGTACTTTATATGTTATATTATAAATATATTAATATCTAACTTTAAGTAATTCATTCATAATTATTCATTGTTAGCCTTGCTAATACCCTTCTTCCACTGTGCCGCGGCGTTGTTTGTTATTTTTGCGTCAGCCTTGTGTCCAGCGCTCGCTCACTCGTTCGCTCTATCTCTTCCCTACGCACACAAACGCAGCTGTATATGTGTTGCCTTGTTAACTGGTTATGCGAATAGTGGAAGCAGCAACAGCCACAGTGGCTTCGGCGGCAGCGACAGTAGCCCCTGCGGCTAGAACCAACGGCTAATGCCGACTGCGGTTCGGCTTCGGGTTCGGGAATAGTCGTTGCTTGTCACTTGATCGCTCGCTCATCGTTCACTTGTCGCCCGCTCTATTCACACACACAAACACGCGCCAGAGCTGTAGCATGCACACAGACGCACACATACAAATGCATGTAAGTTGGGCAGCCTGTCTCTTCGCTTGACTCCGTTTTGTTTTGCTCGTGCTCGTCCAGTTGCTGCTCGTGCCTCAAACTCGTCGCGTCGCGTTTTAACTCTACGATCTCTCGCGCTCGCTCTCTCTTAAAAATGCCGCTGCTGGGGCAGAGCCAGGCCTAGACCCGTCCCGTTCATCGATACACACACACACACACACACGTAGCCAGCCAATTTTTCAATTAATTTCGGGCTTCTCAAAAAAATTATTTAGCCATGGCTATGCAAATGTCACAGCCGCGCAACGGAAATTAAAGAAACAACAAAATCGAAGAACATAAAAAAAAGAAACAAAAACAAAAAACCTAAAGAAAACATAAATAAAAGGTAAACTTGTTTAACAGCTCGCCAAAATGCATTTACAGTGTTTACCATACATATGTACATATGTATGTACACACAAACACACGTGTATGTATGCACATATTTTTTTATTTGTTGTTTTTTTTTTCGGTGTTTTGTGCATGTGCCAAATTGCAAGGTAATCAAAATTTCGCCTCAAACCATCTGCGAAATCAGTGTAAAAAAAAATTAAAAGAAAAACAGGCAAAAGTTCTTGACCGAAGCCAAAATACACTAGCTGCAGTAGAGATACGATATTCAATACAAATCATATATAGGAACTATCTATATATGATATGCTCAGCTATAGTAGGATTCTTAAGTACCTTAGCTAATATTATCTATACGATCTAATGTGTATGCAGCTCCCCAAGATAAACTGCAGCTAAAATGCGCTCTACTGGCTGGTAGAGATACGATAATCAGTATACTATCTAAGGCGACTTACCCAGGGAATTTCTTATGTGCACTCAGATGGGATGCGAGCCTCGCTACTAGTTTCGTTTTATTGTAAAATAGCTTGATTTAAAGACATACGATATTCAAAATGCAATATTCGGTAAACGATATTCAATATACAATATTTTGTAAACGATATTCAAGATAATGTATAGAATAACTCCTCAATATACGATATGTAAGAAACGTTATTCAATATACAATATTCAAGAAACAATATTCAACATACGATATTCAATATACAATATTCAATACGATATTCGCACGAAGAGAACCAATTTAGCCTCTCCAAACTTTAGCTAAGATCCTAAAAATAGGATTTTAATATTAAGCTTGGCTCAATCGAAATACGATATTCAAAGATCCCATTATATTTTATATGAATTTTTGGATGCGAATCGTTTTTTAGAACCCAAAAGCTCGCATAAGATGATTATGCCAATATCATATAAAAGACATATCTAGAATAAAAGATATTTAGTTAGTTTCATACTATATGACAACCTGCTGAAAAGGAAAGACCATATGATATAAGACATACCTTTGAGATAGCAATATTCGCTCTCTATTTCGATATTGTCTTACTCTTTCACTCCTATGTACACATCTCAAGAACTCTCCAGCTAGTCAAAATAGATGAGTTAACGCATATGCCCAGTGAAAGGGTATAACAAGAGAGTCAGCTAAAAAAAATTGCGCTTAATTAATTCGAATTGTGGTTTCCACATAAATATGCCAAGGATTTTGTACAAGAAATTTTGAAGCTGTCAAAAGTAACGTGATTTTTTCCGAATTTGGTTCCACCAGAGCGACAGACAATATGTAAATGGATCGGTTAGGGAACTTGACTCTACGTGTCTCTAGCCACTTAATTCTCTAATTTCTCTGGCGCAAACTGAGCGTGCGAATGCTTCTGCATTTCGTATCTGTATCTAAGCATCTGGCTAGCTGGGTGTATCCAAGCTCTGTCTGAGTGGCTGCTCAGCTTGGGCCGTGGCATGATAAACAACGTTGAAGAAAGCTATTAAAACGGTGCAGAGTTAAGTGAGTGGGGGAAAATTTAAAGAGCAGACAAGAGAACAGAGCAGCAGAGAGACGAAGATAAGAGAGGCGAATAGCAAAGCAGCAAAGAAGATGGGGGCTACAGCTCAGCCAGCTAAATGACGATCCTACACGTTATGGGGCCAGAATCGAAACTCCAGAGATTCTGTCAGAAAGGTAAATCTTGGGCAGTGGCAAAGAGTTTTGGCAGAGTTGTTTTCCGCTTCGATACAGATGTGGCATATTCTTGAGGTTGATTTCGAGAGAGAGAGAGAGAAAGGAATGAAAGCAATTTCTTAAATATTTCCTGATTTTATATTAACCCCAACTTAATATCTAAGAACTCTCACTGAGACTTTTTTTTTTTTTGAATATATAAAAATAAGATTTATCTAGTTGTTCTTTCATTATTGGAATGGTCTCAAGAATAGTTGTCCCTGGATATAGACATACGATCGCTCCCAATGTGTACTGCTTGGGCAGCCATGCAATGCGAACATTCTATTATTCCTTCACTATATCTTTTCGTATCAATCATGGCCCTATGCTTACCACCTTAGCTCTATTATGGTCTCTACTTTGAATTCTTCGTCCGTTTCTGGCATGTTGATGTTATACTCTCTTCAGTTATCTCAGAAGAAGGAGCTCTGGTTGGAAGCGTTCTTAATATATTCTTAAAGAATGGATCAATAGAATAGAATAGAATTTGTTCGTTATTCATGATCACTATTATTATCATTGTCATCATCATCATTATAAATATCCCGATTGGCATCGCAATTTTAATTGTAGTTTAAGTTTTTACTATGCTATTAGCTCTCTCATCATCATCATCATCATCAGCATTATTATTAATATTATTATTACTCTGATTATAATGAATATTGAATTTCAGTTGCGTAGGCTTCCCGGCACACGGCATTCATTATGTGAACCATCCATGGAACATTGCGTTGCCGAGCAGACTTAGCCAGCCAGCAGCAGCAGCAGCAGCAGGTGCCACTGGCAGCAGAGCGTCTTAGTCGCAGTGGAGGCAGTTGAAACAGGAGCAAAGCAGAGGGAGAGAAAGAGAGCGAGTAGGCTCTCAACTAGCTGGACAGGAAATGCTGAAGCACGCTTCGAATGCGAGCAGCGGCACAGCCGCTGCGCCTGTCAGCGGACAGCTGCTGCGCACTGCCAACAACAACAGCAACAACAACGGCAACAGCAACGGCAATGTCAATGGCAGCGGCAGCAGCAATGCCAACAACAGCAATTGCAATGGCAACAACAACAACAGCACTAGTAATCCACCCTCAGCGGCGGTGGCCGCATCAGCAGCAACCACCACCATGGCCACCAGCCCCGTGCCAAATGCAGCGGCAGCAGCAGCAGCAGCGGCGGCGGCGGCGGCGGCAGCAGCAGCAACTGCTGGCGCTTCACCGACACCGGTGGCAGCTGCCGTTGCCAGCACGGCACGCAACATACACCTGCGACCGCCGCAGCCATTGAATATATCCGCGCTGAATGCATCCAACTCCATGCTGAACGGCGGCGTGAGAAGTATGGCAAATGCCTCAACATTGCTCAATATTGCCACGCAGGCGGCGCCAATGAAGCCGCTGACGCCGCTCACGCCCAATGGCAATTGCAATGGCAACAGTCTGCATCATCACACCTACACGAATCAGCACATGTTGGCCAGCAGCAGCAGCAGCACGCATCAACAGCAGCAGCAACAGCAGCAGCAGCAACAACATCAGCAGCAATCACTACACCTGCCCCAGCATAACCTCAACAGCAACAACATTAATATTAACAACAATAATAACAATATGCATAATTATAGCCACTGCAACAATTTGGGCATCAATCCAAATTCAGTGCTGCAGACGACTGTAAAGCCAACTAAGCATGGCCCAGGACCACGCGAAGTGCTGACCAGTCTGGGTTTGCTTTGCTTAGGTGAGTGGCAGCACTATTTTTTAGCTTTGCTAGGCAGCACTCGCAGTAGTTTAACGCTGTGCTTTCTATTATATGGCAACACTAACAGCTGTTAGTTATCAGTGTTGCCGTTTTGGCATCAGTGTTGCCGTTTTGGCTTCTTTCAAGCCACATTTCGGGGAAAATTCGCAAAAACACAAAAAAAAAAAACATATGTATAGATAAATATAATACGTCCAATTAGATTTTTTTAAATTCATTTCTAGCTAAATCCAGCTTTTTATACTTTGAAAAAACAAGGCAGCACTGACTATCCCAGCACAAGCAGTCAATGTCATTCAAGCATAAACAATGCTAAATAGCACTGGCAGCTTAGAATTTTGTGTGATGTGATTGCAAAATCTATTGATATGCAGAATAATTATTTAACACGTGTCACTCCAGCATTTAAATGGTTTATTCTTTTCTTTGCAGTTTCATTGTTACTGGCGTTGCTCTCGCTAATCTTCCTGTTGAAGATCTCGCCGAACAGCCGTGATGATGCACTGACGCGCAGCATCAGCAGCGACGACTTCATTATCGTCTACGATGTCACATTGGCACTGTGCGCCCTGTCGCTCTCCCTGAACCTCTGCTGTCTGCTCGTCTGCGCAATACAATTTCTGTTCGCCGTCA
This sequence comes from Drosophila buzzatii, assembly GCA_035045845.1. Classification (NCBI taxonomy): domain Eukaryota; kingdom Metazoa; phylum Arthropoda; class Insecta; order Diptera; family Drosophilidae; genus Drosophila; species Drosophila buzzatii. The sequence goes on along the minus strand of JAWNOS010000596.1, from coordinate 5,278,007 downwards.
AGCTGTTGCGCTCACCCATGTTCGATGGACGTGATAACAAGTACTTGGAGAAGTCAAGCGCCAGCCGCACGTGCGCCGTGAGCGGATTCTTCATCTCGATACCCGTTTTTCTTACTGGAATCATACTGTACACCTTCAATCACTTCCACTCAACGCCGGCGATCATCACCAGCATTCTGATTGGCGTAGGCATCGTCTTCTGTGGTGGCGCGATGGTCCACAACGTGTTCGTGTGGCAGAAGGAGAAGACAATTAGCTATCGCACGCCGCCTCTCAATATGTCGCTGCACTTGCCGCCAGTTCAGTTATTTAACAGCAGTGTTTGCCCACCTGTGTTGCCGCTCTATGGACAACAGAATCATTCTATGTTGCATCATCCTACTTCGGTCACGCCCGTTTCTCCGAATCATTCGCATGGCAGCTTCAATCCGCTGCTGTGCACCAACAATAATAATAATAACAATACGGGCGGCATTATCAACTCGCCGTTTCTCGTCCGACCGGCAACAGCGACGCCGCCAACGCCCAAGCCAATTTCCATTGCGGCCAATGGCAGCTGCCTGATGGGACGCGAAGCCAGCGGATCGGTTAGTCCGGGGATTCCGCCAACGCTGGACATGAGCAACATTACCATTTCGCTGCACGAGCTGTCTACGCTGGTCTAAGCCCAGTGCCCCACTTCACAAAATACAGTTAGGCAATAAGTTTTAGCAGTTAAGATTAAACTTAGATGCACCACATACATGGGAGTATGTGTGTAGTTATAGACGACATCCACCGTAAAGTGTTTAGCTTTAATGATGTCCCACTTGCCGCTCTGTTGCCGTTTATGTTTTACACTGTTGTATATATTTGTATATATTTATAATGAATCACAAATACATATTTAATATATTTAAATATTGCGCTGTATCGATTACCTTATTTGCCACACATGCATCTATCGATATATCGGCAGAGAAGTCAACCAGCCAAATGGTCACTGCTATTAAACTTTTCTGAATTTTTGCATATCAAATTTGTACACTAGTATGTTTTTATTCAACAATGGCAAAGATATTTAATATTATTATATACATATATAATAAAATAAATACATATCATATTTTATAGACGTCACCTTTGCTTTAACTTGTATGATATCACTTGCAATTCTATGTCGATGTTATCGATATATTGTGCAGTAACAAACGATTGGGCAACACCAAACGCTCAACAGTTATTCCCCGTTTTTTTATTGTTCTATTTTCCTTTTTTTTTTTTAAATATAACATTTCAGTATAACTTTGCCGCTTCTTGGCAATTCAAATTCAATGAACAACCCAAAGAATATTATAAAATATATAGAGCAAAATAATGCTTGTTTTAACTAAAGCTAAATATGTTGGTATTTGTGTGGGAGTGCCTACTTCTTGGTTCGTCCACGTTTCTTCAGCGGCACACTGGAGTCACTAACTGTAAATAAAAAGATTGCCTTTTAGTTAAGGGCGAAGTCAGGTATGCCGAGCACTTACCATTGGGCACAGCTGGCGAAGGTGCCGCAGCATTGTCTGCTTCCGCTTCGGTGGTGCTGCGGCGGCTGCGAAGAACCCTTGGCGCAATCTCCTCTTTCGGCTGCTCTTCTGTACTGGGCTTCTGTCGACGCCTGCCTTTGGTTGGCGCTAAGGAAACCATTGCCACAGGCGGCTCACTATTGCTGCGCAGCTTGCGTTTCGGTGTATCTTCGCCGTCAACACTCTGCTCAGCTACTACCACAGCTGGACTGCTGGCCGTCGGCTGACTGATCTGTTTGCGCGAACGTGTGCGCGGCGTGTTTGACGACGTGCCTTCGCCGGACTCGTCTATTGCCTCCAGCGGACGGGCCAGCAACTTCTGGCGACGCTTGGGTGTGGACACCGGCACCGTAGATATTGGCGGCAAGGAACTGCCACGCACAACGCGACGTTTGCTTAATAGTTTGAGCGAAACAGGACTCTCAGTTGCGCCACGTGAAGTTTCTGCATCGGTATCGTGGAGAGTTCCGTAGCTACTGGCACTGCGCAAACGCAACCGACGCCCACTAACAGAGGGGGATGGAGTACTACGATTGGATGATATACTTTTACAATTATCATCGCTGCGAAGGCGTATTCTGCGCTCCAGCACGGGTGGTGTGCTGGTCATGCTTTGCCGTGTGCGTCGCGTACGCGTCTTAGCCGATGCAGAGCTCCCGGTATGAGTGGGCAGCGACATGTCCAGTTCCTCCTTCTCCTCGTCAGCTTCAAGCTCAATATCAGAGTCTAGATTGATGGGCTGAGCAACGCTGTCTTCTTGGGTGGGCTGTGTAATTTCCAAGGTCTGATCCTGCTTAGCTTCCTCCATATCGGGATCTAGATTAATGCAGTTGTCTCCTTGGGTGGGCTCCACAATTTCCAAGGACTGATCAAGCTCAGACTCTGTCTCCCTATCAGAGTCTAGATTAATGGGCTCCGAAGCGCTGTACCCTCGGGTGGGTTGTGCGATTTCCAAGGGCTGATCCTGCCTCTCAGTCTCAGTCGCAGTTGCAGTCTCAACCGTCGCCATATTCTCCTCCACCATTTCCACGGAGAGCATCAACAGGCTGCTATCGGATTCCACATCAGAGTCTAGATTGATTGCAAGTGAATCAGCTGGATTTGTAGAGCTTTGAGAAGGTGATACCACTGCTGTTGCAGATGTCACTGGAGGTTGCTCTTCTTCATCCACATGCATTGGCTGCTCCTGCTCCTGCTCTGGTTTCTCCTGCTGGACAGTGGTCACGGATTCATTGCTAGAACCGACAATAGTAGTAACTGTTGTCATTGCCGGTTGCACTTCTACGCTGTCCACGCTGTCCAAGTTGATGGTATACGCCATTACAGAATCACTGTTAGCCGTGGCGCCCAATGATGGACATGGTGCTTGGTTAGCCTGCGGCTCCGTTTCATCCTGCGGCTTGAAGGCAAACAATTCAGCGCTGTTGCACGCAGCCACAGGTTCGGGACGAGCCACATAGCCACGCACCTCGGTGCCATCGAGTGCTATGACACACTCATCTTCCTCATCCACATCGTCGTCCTCCTCCAACGAACCCTTCGTGGTGTCCAGATCATCCACCGTTTCCAAACTATTTGCACGATAGAGTGAACGATTCGAACCGCCTTCACCGCCAACACCATGAGCACGTGGACTTGAGTTCTGGGAGACATTCGTATCGCTGGGCAGAAAAGAGTTGGGCGTATGAGAGGCGGGTGAACGCGAGTCACTTATTGAATTGGTGGACTCCACCACAATTGAATAAACTGGCGCATCCGTGCGTGGTGAGGATAAATCGGAGAGTTCGCTGCTCACGCTATAGCTGGGCGAGCCACGATTAAAGCTGAGTGGAATTGTTGTCTGGTCAAAGGTGGAGGATGTGCATTGATCCGCCTGGTCTACTTCATTAGCAGCATCTTCCTCATCGTCTGCCTTTGATTCTGCTGGCTGCAGCTCCTCGAGGCCCACCTCCAACTCATCCTCCTCATCGTCGTCATCCAGATCAATGTATTCCACAGGATTTGTTTGGTTACTAGGCTGAATTGAAGCAGCCTCGGGTTCAGCTTCTGGTTCAGGCACTGACTCTTGCTTTGACTCTGATTCTGCCTGTGGCTCTTTCTTTGACTCCGGCTCTTGCTCTGGCTCCGGCTCTTGCTCTGGCTCCGTCTCTAGCTCTTGACCTGCCTGTCTGCGTCTCTGAGCCTCATCTTGATCGGCACAGAGATCCGATGACATATCATAGGAGGACATGCCGAGCGTGGAGTCTAGCATTTGCAGCATGTGTTTGTCAGCTCCTGTCCCAACGTGCACTGGGTGACGCCCCATCAAGAGTGGCATGGACCAAGTACCAGTGGTGCTGCTCGGCTCATCTAGATCCCCGCAAATGGTAGTTCGCTCAGATATCTTCACCTGGTTGCTGCTCTCGAACATTCTCGAGGAGCAAACGGGCGGCTGAAATGCGTTCGACGGCAACGATCCCGCAGTACTGCCCATTTGTACAGTGGCAAAGCTGCCAAAGCCGCTGCTCAATGAGCTGCGAGGCTGCGGACCAGTTGGTGGCGCGATCAATGGACGCTGTGGTTCTTCTTGCTGTTGTTGTATGTGCTGCAGTTGCTCCAACCGCTGCTGCAGCGGCTGTTGCTCTCGATTGGTGCCGATGTATGAAGCAAATGAAGCATTCGCCGACGCCAATGGCGACATATACTCGGAATCTGTGTCCGAGCCGGCATCGGGTTGCTGCTGTTCCTGCTCCACTTCGGGTCTGGAGTTTGTTGATTCTTGCTCAATTTCCACAAATATTTCGTCACCATCCAATTCCGATCCCGACTGGGCCCCCTCCTCGCCCATCTCCATCATTTCCACGTCCTGCATTGAACGATCCAGCGGTATGGGCGGCCGAAAACTGAAGTTTGGAGGCTGTATCGATTGGCGGCGAGATGAACGTCGCTTAAGTATGGTGGGACGCAGCTCCTGCCTGGAGCTGGTTGCCAACTCCACGTCTGATTTGGACAACAGATAACTGGGCGGTTGTAGCAGATCATTTGCCAAGCGCAATCCATGCAGATCCAAATTTTGTGTGTGCTCTTGATACGGCAGCTCGAATACGTCCTGATGTAGATGACGGAAGTTTGGTATTGAGTCAGCATCGTCCACTAGGCGACGGCGCTTCGATCGTGGACCGAAATTATCACTGCCGCTCGGAAAGAGACGCTTCTCGGCGCATTGAAATGGTGTGGGACGCACATGTCGGCGCAGCTGTGGCGCCTCCGTTGTCGACTGCGACGCATTGCGCAAAAAGGGCATATTGTGACTGTCCAATCTGTGGGACTGCTGCTCGTTTGTGCGGTGTGTCGCCCAGTGGGCGCTCAGTGCGGAGCTCTGAAAAATGTTGCCAATCTGTCCGTTGGCGCTCTGCTTGGCCAGCTGGCAGCTGAACGGCTCCGGCGAGACATTTCTTAGCTGATCCGCATTCAGTTTGTCGCGTATGCGGAAATATGTGCCCGCTATGGATTGGGTGACGGGTGCCATGGTCGTACGATAGGCGGATAGAATGCCGCTTGTGTCGTCGCTCTGATCTCGCTCCGCGGCCACCTCGTCCATAAAAGACACCGCTTCGATATATTTGCAGCGCTTGAGCAACAAAATCAATTGAATGCAGTCTGTGGCGCGGGTCTTGCACTGCCGCAGCTGGCGATAGATGAGCTGCTCCTCATTGTCGCGCAGGCACAAAGTGGCCAGGACACTAAATTTACCCTCCATGATGCAGTGGCGGAAGAAACGCTCCAGCAACGGTCGACCATCGTCGTCCATGTAGACGCGTGCATGGTGGAATGCTTCCGGTATATTATTGTTGGCCAAGAGCACTTCAAGCTTCAGTTCAGAGGAGACGAATCCGGGCGGCATCTGCACCACCTGCATTGCCTCCGAATTGGCATTGTAATGGAGCAACGTATCAATCAAATGCTTTGTCTGCCATTCCGTATATATGCTATGCCCGAGCCGGCCTCTATACAAGAATTCAATTGCCATCTGAGGGAGAGAGCAAGAAAGTGAGAATGTGAGAAGACTTCAATTAGAGGACAGCTAGATAGCCTACCTCACAGTCGCCCTTGTCCAGATGCCAAAAGGAACGCACGCATTTCACCATTGGCTCAGATACGCCAAATGACATGGAAAAATCCTTGAACAATTCACTCTTACTCTTGTCGAGATCTTCCATATCCAGCAACAAATACAGCATTAGCTCCTGCTTATGCTCCAACTTCACGTCCTGCAGCAGCATTAAACGCATCAACGATTGCAGCGATTGTGGTGGATAGAGTCCATCGACCTTAAGCTGTTGCTGCAGTTCCGTCTTGAATCCGCTATGATGCAGTTGCTCATCTATGTAGAGCTTCACATTTTTTGGGCAAGAACGCTGCAATTGAACGCGACGCTCATCATATGCACGGCGTATCAATGGCAACGGCTGCTGCGACTGTTCGCTGCTCTCTGGCAGAATGCTGCGGTCAATCAACCAATAGAGCATGCGCTGATACTCATATAGAACATCCAGCGTACGCTGCGTAAAAGCCAAATCACTGACCAGTTCATTATTTAAACGACTTTTGGCCAGTTCTCTAAGCAATGCCTGCACATCGTGCAGCTTGTTGAGCTGACTGTTCAGATGCAGCATCTCCTTGCGTTCGCGCTCATCCAGCGCATACCCGCCATAGTCAAAGATGCCCTGGCAGAGCTCCGCACAGCGTGTTTTGATGTTCTTGGCACGCTTCACAATCCAATTGGTTATTATGGACAACGACAGCTTTGTCGAGCTCATCATGTTGCACAGGAAGCTGCCGTCCATGCAGTTGCGTGCACAGCTATTCAGCAGCCACATACGATCCTGTTCCAGACCCATCGACATAATCAACTCGTACATTTCGCACTGCAAAAGGAGAAGGTCACAGTGAAGGCATGGCTATGAAGCATTGTCATACTAGTAGGACATACCTTGGAGAGCGGCAAATGCGGCTCGAAATCGTGAAATTGCGGCACCAAACGAAGGTTCAGAATATCGCTGACATAGGCATCCGGATTAAGGAACACATTCGACTTGCTGTAATACAGCGAATTCAAAAAACGACGCTGAACACCCATATATTCAAAATGCTGGCAGCCGGTAATTGTCATCAGGAAACATTCTAAAAGAGACAGAGAGATTGTGTGTGTGTGAGAGAGAGAGACAGTGGGATAATGTGAAAAGTCAGCAGTTATGGAAAGACTGAGATAAATATATGAAAGGAGAGAATGAGATAGGGAGTGAGAGGAAAAGAATGAGAGAGAGCGAAGGAGAGTCTGAGAGAGGCAGAAAGATAAATCGGGAGAGAGAGAGAGGGAACGATAAATCGGAAGAGAGAGAGAGGGAAAGAGTATGATAGAGGCAGAAAGATAAATCGGGAGAGATAGATAGGAAGAGCGAGATAGAAGATAGAAGACATAGAGAAGAAGAAAGAAAGATATGTAGATAGATAGAGATGATTACTCTTATGCTCTCACTGCAAATCGAGCTTTCATTTGGAAGTTAGCTTTATAGAACTTTCTCAATTGTTCCCCATCTCATGTGATCCTATGCGCTTTGCGAGACTTACCGAATGATAGTGCTTTGGGAAAATAATAGGCATCATGACGTTGCATGGAAATAAACGGAATAATCGAGCTTGCATCGAGCTGTATGGCCAGTGCAGTCTGGCGACCCGAGAAGAGAAAGCCGCATAGATAATCTAGATCATCTTGCTGCCTGGGATTATTGGGCATCTCGTCCTTGTACCATTGATTGATATCGAATAGGACCATTTTGGTGCGATTATCTTTGTGCGAGCGCCAGGTAATAGCAGTCAGTACGGTGCCGTACTCCCCAGAGAGAGCGAATGTAGAGGCTGTGCTGCAGCCGATGACCGAACACATGCCATTATCCAATGCCAGGCGAATGCGCGTGGATGCGCTTTGGAAGTCGCGCAGAGCGAAGTCGCCATTACTCTGGGACAGAGCCGGGCGTTTGTAGTTGAATGAATGCAGCGATGTAATCAGCCGATCGCCCTCATCGTAGATGGCGCAAATGTAATAACATGGTTGCGGATCATCCGGCGGCTCAACGAGACACATTCCCACGATAGGTGTGGGCGACACATCGACGGGCCGGCGTATCTGTGCGACCGGATGCATGCTTCTTAGATCATAGACCCAGAGGCGTCCATCCAGCAGGCCGGCAGCGAAGCCGTTTATCAATTCCACTGGTAACAATCTGGATATGCCACTATAAACAATCGCAGGAAACTTCACCTCAAATGCCAGATGAATGTCCTCCTGCCGACATTGGCTGAGAGTTGTCTCAAATTGAGTTACGGATTTTAGGCATTTAACACCGCTGCGCTGCACCTCGGTGTCGGGCTGATCAATATTTTGGCATCCTTTGGCCACCATTTGATCGGCATCCACATCTATTAGCAGCACACTGCCCTCATATGTGCCCAGGGCCAGGCAGCCATTGAATTGATTAAATATAGTTTTCTCGCACACACGCTCATCGAGGAAAGTCATGCAGCAGACTTCGATGTCAGCCTTATTCAGCTCTATGTAGCGCAGCACTTGGCTATTGGTGGGCGTGTAGAAGGCCAATTGTGTCTTTCCCGGTTGAATTTCAATGCACACAGCCAGGAGGATGCGATTGCCAATGCTTGTGGGCGTTAGCTCCTCTACACAGCGGATGCAGCTCTTCAGCTTCTGCTTGCGCTCGTTTTCACGCAGAAACGTGTAACTGGCAATACGATACCCATTACTCAGTTGACATATCAAAATTGTCGCCGTACCGGCATTCTTTCGCGTTAGCCAACCCCAGTTGCCGCGATTGATGATGCCTCCGAAATAATCAGCTACGAACGGTAAAGTAAATAAAGAAAATAATTCTTGATGCCTATAAACACAGCTATTGTTGTAATTCTAAACTACTCACAGGCAATGCTGGCCTCATCAATCTGCTTGTTGAGCACATCTTCGTAACCAGGTATGGAACGGTCAGGAAATATCACTGATCGATTATCAATTGCCTTAATTTCAAACCACTCCATTCTTATTGTATTTGTCTTTGCATCGAATGTAAAATATATTTATATATGTATATATTTTTATATGTTGTGATTTATACTTGATAGATTTATTAGTATTTACTTGACTGCTAAATTTATTTTGTTGCAGATTGAATTGATATTGTGTCCAGGAGCTCGCGAAATTCTAGTTTTTTGGCACCGCGCTTCACTCCGACATTTTCGCACACATGCCGGGACCGTTGTTGCTGTTGTTATGTTTAGTACCAGACGCGGCTGAGAGCAGTCAGTGTTGGTCAGTATATTCGTAAATGGATATGTTTTCGATAAATCAACTGCGATGAGGCGCGATGGTCAAAGCTGATTATGCATTTCACAAAAAATTTTATATTTCACACTTTGTTCGATTATGAACAGAGCATTATGCATTCACTAATAGCCACTCTAATAATTAATATATACTATAGTTTTCTGGCAAAAAAAGAGCAAAAATTGCTCGAATTAATTTGCACATCTTTAACGATTAACATCTAGCAACACTGTCACCAACAACGTTTCTATCGATTGCAAGTGTATCGTACGAGTCTTGTTATCGACTCAGCATGCTGCGTTCCTTGCACACGAAAACGTAGCCCCCCGAAAAAAGACAGATTACTCCTAGTTTAAATCATTTCAAATGTGAACATACACTAAATTCTAAATGTAAACTAAATGCGAATGTCATAACAAACAACAAGCCATAACAGTTGGAAACAGTGCAGCAGACACACGAACTCCACAAAAGCCAAGCAAGTCACACTAATCGCAATCGCATACGTCTGGGGCCCTAACCACATTGGCGAAAAAATTCCGCACAACAGCAACAGCAGCAACACACAAAAATCGAAAGTACACACACGCGCGCGCAACAGAGGCGGCGGCCGAGCCAAGGAGGAGCAGCAGCAGCACCAGCAGCATTAAAACAATTCAGCATTAAATTATTTATTTTTGCTTTGAATACCGGCAAACCGGGTAAGACAATAACAGTGTGGATTAACAGTGTAAACATTCCAGCAAATGGCAATTGCAAAGGATGGCAGCATTTCCGTTACTTTAGACGAAAATACGCTCGCACAGACACACGCACACAGACACACACACGCATACCAACGAACCAGTGTTTTAAAGCTTAGCGTGAAGGAAAAACAGCTTTGCAGCTAAACGTGCGCCAATACAAGTGCAACAATTTACCAACACTCGCAAAAAGAACTGAAAGATAATTATACAAAAAAAAAAGAATAAAAAAAAAACAATAGGTGGAAGTTAGCAAGGGAGTGGCGAACTTTAAATACTCTACAACAAATTTGATATACAACCCGGGATTTATATTGAGTTCTTCGAGACATATTGATGTTCTCATAACGGATGAAGTGAATTGAAATATGCGGGAAAAATTGTTTATAGAACGTAAATGTTTATGAAGTATTAACTGGATGTGTCAACTTGCTAAATAGAGTAGGTATGTCGAGTAGGTAGAGTTATGGAACTGAACGTTCGAAAAAATAAACGTCTGTCTATGCTTTTACATTCTATGTAAAAAAACAAAAATGATTTAAAGTGTAGGGTATCTAGCTGAAGAATTGCATTTTAATTAAAAAGATTGCAGCATTTATTTGACTTTTTTAATATATGTATATATATTTGTTGTCTGCTTGCTTTTAAATATATTATTTTAGGCGAAGATCGAGCGAATTGAGAAGCAAACTCGTGGAGGATGGCCCAGCATGGGGTTACGGAGGCTCTAGCCGCAGAGTTGGCAAAAGCCGTGGACCTGATAATGCATCCAATGACTTTACAACAGGCACGACTGGAGGCTTACATGGCCTGCGAGCGATTCAAGGAGGAGTCACCGCTCTGCGCCCAAGTGGGCCTATATTTGGCCAGTTCGGCTCAGTTCAATCAGCAGGTGCGCCACTTCGGACTGCAGCTAATCGAGTACACAGTCAAATACAAATGGAATTGCATAACGCACGAGGAGAAGGTGTATATTAAGGATAATGCCATCAAGATGCTAAACTTGGGTGTTGGCCCGGCCGAGGATCGTACACTGTTGCACTTAAAGGATGCTCTCTCGCGAATCATTGTCGAGATGATCAAACGTGAATGGCCGCAGCAGTGGTCGGATCTATTGCCCGAATTATCGCAGGCCTGCACCAATGGCGAGGCGCAAACGGAGCTAGTTCTGTTGGTCTTCCTGCGTCTGGTCGAGGACGTGGCTCTGTTGCAGACAATCGAATCGAACCAGCGACGAAAGGACATGTATCAGGCACTCAACAACAACATGAATGATATATTCGAGTTCTTTTTGCGGCTGATCGAACAGCATGTGACCGCATTCCGGGAAACAACTCGCTTGGGCAACTTTCACAAGGCGAATGCCCACAGTCGAGTCGTCGAGATGGTGCTACTGACGTTGAGCGGCTTCGTGGAATGGGTCAGCATCAATCACATCATGTCGAGTAATGGCAAACTGATGCATTTCCTTTGCATACTTCTGAACGATAAAGCATTCCAGTGCAACGCTGCCGAATGCCTCGCACAAATCACGAATCGCAAGGGTCAAACAAAGGAGCGTAAACCTCTGCTACAGCTGTATGGGGAGGAGCCGTTACGCTACATCTACACATCCACCCAGATGCAAGTGGACAACACCAATGTGCAGGCCATCGAGCAGCATCATAATTTTCTTAAGAAACTCATTCAAGTGCTAAACGGCATGGTGCAGCAGCTGGTTGTGCTCTGGGGCAAGGATGAGGGTACACAGCGGCCCGCACAATTGAATGTCATGTTTGAGTGCCTACTGCTGCTCGTCCAGCATCCATCGCTGACTGTGGCACATGGAGCTGCCTTGATTTGGCAACTGTTGCTGAAGCACGACGGCTGCTCCAAGGACTATCTGATGGTCAACTACATTCCCAAGCTAATACACACCATTGCGCCGCGCATTGTCAAAATATCGTATCCCAGCCAAACAGCGGATGGCGTCAATCAATCCCTGTCGCCCAATAGCACAGAAGCCTACATACGCATGGAATACGACAGCGAAGAGGATTTTGCCATATACTTCTTTCGCTGTCGGACAGACTTCCTTGAGATTTTTCGCCAGGCGACGCTGGTCCAGCCATTGGTAACGTACGGCTACTGTGAACAGTGGCTACAGCTGCGATTACGAAACGCTCAATCGGAACGGGAAATTTCCAACATCAGCTGTAGTGTACTCGATCCCATTTACTTGGAGTGGGAGGCATTGGTCTGTGTCCTGGATGGTGTACTTAGTCGCATTTTGTTGGTGGCCGAGCGACCAGCTGTCGCCGGTGGCCTTCGTTTGCTGGAGGAGTGCCTCAAGCTGGAGACGTCAAATCCATTAATCTATTCCATTTTATTATCTTGCATATCAGCGCTCTTTGTGTTCCTCAGCATGTCGTCGTGCCAACTGACGCCCAACAATTGTGTGGCCATGAGTGGGGTGACGCTGCTGCCTCGTGTCCTGGACAAGATCTTCCGTGCATTGGTGTTAAAGCCCCCCAACGAACTGGAGAAGGTGCAACAGAAGTCTGCCAAGAATTTGCGTCGTCATGCTGCTTCGTTGCTGGTCAAATTGGCACACAAATATCCGCTGTTGTTGCTGCCCGTTTTCGAGCAGATCAACAATCATGTGGAGTGCCTGCTCAAGGAGCCATCGTCGCCGCATATGTGCCGCATGATGCGCACCACATTGCAGGAGGCGCTCATCCTAATCTCGAATCATTTCTGTGACTTTGAGCGTCAGACGCTCTTCATCGAGCATATCATTCAGCAGAAGCGCAGCGAATGGCTCAGCTTTGGCGAAGTTTTCAAATCCCCGCTAGAATTTATTCGTTTCGTTGGACTGGATAAGCCACCGGTTTATGATATCGATCGGGATCCATCCATTGTGCAACGTTCGCGGATTTTGGATGCTCTGCATGTGGTCCTGGGTGTCGTTAAACGTTGCACCTGGCCCGATGATCCAGATCGTGCCCAGCGCGGAGGCTTTGTCATTGGCTGCACAGATCTGGGCAATCCCATCTGCAGGAATCCAGCAACGAAGCATGTGGTGCCGCTGCTCTCGCACGTGCTCAGCTTAATGCGTGTTCTTAATGAGCTCTTCCGACCAGAGGCTTTAGCCGCCCTCTCCGAGGGCTATCGCAATATACACGGCATGCTCGAGCATGAGAAGAAGCTGCTTATGGGCATATGCGCCATACCAGCCGATCCTCTGGATGCGACCATCAAAACGGAACCAACCGCCTTCGAGAAGATGCAATCCTTTATGACTCAGGTCACCGAGGGCTGCTATCATTTGATGGGCTCGGCGGGTCCATCTCTCGGTCGTGATCTCTATCAGCTAGTGGGCCTCTCCGATGCCATAATCAGCAACGTGTTCAGCTGCTTGGACATCATACCCGACTATCGCATGCGGCCCATAATCCGAGTATTCTTCAAGCCATTTGTCTACTCTTGCCCGCCCAGCTTCTACGAGTCGGTACTGGTGCCGCTCTTTGCCCACTTGACTCCACTCATGTGCGAGCGCCTGACACGGCGCTGGATATACATCTCGTCGCTGTACGAGTCGGGGCAACTGAATGGCGAGGTGAACGACACACAGGAGGTGCTCGAGGACCAGCTGAATCGGACGCTCACACGCGAATATCTAGATGTGCTAAAGATCGCCTTGGTGGGTGGTCAAATCGGTGCGGATCATGTGAGTGCTGCTGGCGGCGCTAATGTGGTGGCCATGGAGAACGAGGAGCATTCCATGGACAGTGCGCCACAGTCTCGTGCATCGCAATCGGCCCTGCTCTCGGACACAATCAGTGATCTGGGTGGTCAGCTGCTGCGGAACGGCATGATCGGCAACTACATCCTGATGACACTGCTGAAGGCGATCGCCTGGAACGACGGCATGTGCAATATGAAGGCTGTGAATATAGCGGCGCCTGTTATGCGCTTCCTTGCCGCCGAGCACCTGATGGATGAGAATAAGGCTGTGAGTGCCTTCACAGCGGTGCTGCAGGGCATGCAGGTGCATGGCCAGCATGAAGCGAATCAATCCGGCTTAATAACACTCGGCGTTCAGTTCTATGAGCTGCTCCGACCCAAATTCCCAGTGCTTAGCGAAGTTTTGCAACACATTCCAAGCGTCAATGCGGCGGATGTGCAAAAGTTCGATGAGAAAATCGCGGTGGCTCCCGTCAAGGGCAACAAGGTGGATCGCGCCAAGAAGGATATATTCAAGAAGCTGACGGCTCAACTGGTAGGTCGCAGCGTCAATCAATTGTTCCGACACGAGGTGCAAATTGCCAACTTGCCGCCGATGCAACCAAATCAAAAGCATGCCACCAACAACACAACCAGCGTCGACATTATGGACAGCAATCAGAATGCCAATTTGAGCAAGCTGTTCCGCACCGAAAAGTGACAGACGGCGACGACTCGATGCCGATGCCGATGATGTCGATGTTGATGTTGATATCAATAACAATATCGATGTTGTCGATGCCGTCCCGACGCGGCGACGACTGAAAATAATTTAAATTATAAACTAGGTAGACAGCAACAACAGCAGCAGCGGACAGCGACATTGGAACAACAGCAACAAGAGAGAGAGAGAGAGAGAGAGGAGTTGAAGCCACACCTACGGCCATAGTCACCGCAATCCAAATGCAAATTTTAAATACAGCAATGGCTATAGCTAGCCATCTAGATGTGCTTATAGCAAAAGCTTCTTCTCACAGAGAAGAGTCACAGGAGCTGCCAATAGGATGATATCAAATGCAGCAAAGCCTTGTTCTAGTAGCTGCAACTCCAGCCTCAACTCGAACTATTCCCAGCTGTGCCTCTATAGCTTAACCAACAGCAAAGAATTCATCTCTCCAACTGCCACATTTGCTGATCCTCCAACACACACACATAAACACAAGAAAAAAAAATTGAACACTTTTTTTTTTTACTATTATTTATTGTATAACACATAATGTTTAAGTTCCTTTAGCACCTTTTTTATTACCTTTTTTTTTTTAGTTCGTTTTCCCACTTGTTTTGGCAGCAGCTTTTGTTATTTATTGTTCCCCAAAAATTTGTTAGTTATTTTGCACAAATACAAAGCAAATGAGTATGAAATGAGAATATAAGTAAAGAAAAGAAATATAAATATATGAATTAGTTAAGAGCAACAAGAAAAACAATAATAACACCAAGTAATGCTCGAACAGCAAAATCGGCCTTGCAGTAAAACAAAAGTTGAGCGCCCACATTTTTATATAAATTATATATATATATATATATATAAATATATAACATTTTTCACTTTGTATATTCAAAATAGAAGAAGAAGCGGAAGATTAGAATACCCTTAACAAATATTGTTTACATATTTGAAGATGAAGAAAAAAAAAAAACAAAAATTAAATTACGCTTAGAGTTTTAGGCTAATCAAAGAGGAGTTATTAATAATATGCATCTTGTATACACACCTACACACACCCACACCCACACGTACACACATTGGGATATATTTTACAATATTCAAAAACTGAAATTATATTTTTTAAAAGCGAATAAAAAACGAAAAAACCAAAATTGTAAGAAAACAAAATAGTAAAGAAAAAACGAAAAGAAAAACAAAAATATGAAACACAAAGTGCCGTAAAGTACAGAGAGACATTTAATAGTCGATGATCCTAGATATATTCTATTGGGCATCACTCAAAAATAAAGTTAAAGAAAAACGGGTTTAAATAAAACTAAAAACAAATTTAGCTAACGCTGCTTAAAATGTTAAAAATATATTCTAAAGAAACAAAAACGAAACGCATTTCCTAATTAAACAAGAACGAAAACAAATCCAAAAAGCCTTTTTGCAAAATTAGCCAAGTTATTAACTAAAATTGATATACAGATATTGAATAATTATATATATGTATGTATATTTAAATATCGTGTTTCTCAATGCACAATAATCTCATAAGAAACATTTTTTAGCTTTAAGCGCAAAAGAAACATTTTTTATACTCGTATGTCATTTTTCCTACTCAAAACAAAAGTTCACTTTTAGCTTACTATATAATATAATACAGAGGGATAGAGGGAGAGGATCGTACATATATATAAACATGATACAATTTGTAATAAATATACGCGTGTGCATAGATTGTATATATAGCATATATGCATATGTATGTATATATGTAGAAAGACAGAGTTCCTTCAATTTAGGCACCATGTCGATTGTCCCACAGATTACTCCAGTCGGGCACATGCTCGTTCCTTAGGTACGAGTCCTTGGTTAGCGAGCGGGTTTGGATAAGATCTGTAGCGCCGCACAAGGAGCCGCCCAGCCAAGCTGTGAAATTCTGTTTGCCAATCGCTTGATAGAACTTGAACTGCAATTGGCCGTGGAAACGCGTTGCATAGTAGCTATCATTGGCCAGCAATTGCTGCAGCTCTTGCTTGAGCCGTGACAATAGACCCGGCACCATGGCCCCGCCGCCAATTACAAAGATGCTCTCCACCAGGGCGCGACGCACATCCATGCTGCAGTCGAGGATGGCGCGCAGTATCAAATGTGGCAAGCTATCTCGTTCGTTGTTTTGCTCGAAGAGCAGCTCGTAAACTGATTCACGCAGACTGCCGGGAATGTTAATGACAAAGTCATCATCACAGATGCCGTACTGCACATCGGGTGGTGATTTCCTCTCCTCATTGTAGGCCCGCTCGAAACTGTTCACAAAGCAGGTGCGCACTTTGATATCCTCTAGGACGCTGGGCGTTAGTAATTGTTCCTTGACGCCCGTTGCTAGCAGCTGTCGTTTGATCTCCTCTTGCACTGCTCTGCTGCCGTAGCTGTGATCCTTAAATGCTGACATAATTTGTACGCCACTAAACACGGGCATTATTGTCGTCTCACTGTACCCAATGTCCACAACCAGGCCTGTTGGCACAGCCAACGTGGATAGAGCAATTAAATGAGCTGGCACAAAAAGCACCGAAGAGACGTCGAAGTGTATGAAGAGTGCCCGTGCCAGCGTCTCTCGTATAATTGTCTGTCCAAATATGTTCTCCACAATCACAAATTTTCGCTCCTTCGGACTGACCAGCAGGTGTCTGTAATTAATCAATAATTAGGTAAAACATTTAATAATAAACACCTCTCTGAGTACTTGAAGAAAATGGTTTGCAGAAAGTCCACAATTTGGTCGTACAGCTCCTCGGTTGTAGCATAGTCAAAGAGCAGCTTTGTCTTCCCAGTTGTGGTCAAAACCACTTCAGTGGGTATTATTTTACGTGGATGAGATTCCGCCGCAAAGCCGAGCCTGCAAATCGAGATAAAACGATGATATCATCAGCAACAAAACAAAATTGTATTCATCTTGCTATCGTTGCACTTACTTGGTATAAGCATTGCCAATGTCTAGGACGATTGGGGGCTTCTCTTGCATTACACTTTCGTACAGCGGCATATTTATATACTATACTCTTACTCAGCGTCAATAAATTATTAACAAAATCAAGCCACAATATGGCAACAGCTGTGCAATTTGCATATATAGCGCTATCGATAAGCGTTTCATGATTTGTTAGCATTCGCAGTATTGAATATATCGATATATTTTCTAAGCTTAAGAAAACAGATATGCAGTTTAAAATAAAGCCAGGTTGCACCCGACACAAATCCAAAAATAGTCATTTAATTCAACATAAATGACCTTTTGAGTTAAGAACATTTATTTGATTTAATGTATATATTTTTGAAGACGTTTTTAAATTCGGGGTAATTACTATTGATATCAATAAAAAAAAAAATAAACAATCGATATATTCTGTCAGGAACAGCTGCTTCTAAATTGACATCTAAGAATGTATTTGATGCACTAATTTATTTACCTACGAAATTCTTGTCAGTATCAACCTGAAATTAATTGTGCTTTTTGAAGGAACCGGTCGTCGAAGTGAATTCTTCCGAATTTGAGATTAAACGTAAAAAATTTAAGGCTCAAAAAGAAAAAAGTCGAACTAGCGGTGTACTTGTACAAAAGGTAAATAAAACACTAAAACACATACGAAAATACAATACAAACGTCCTTCCCCAAGCCATGCCGAAAGTAAAGGACAATAACAAATCAAAAAAAAAGGATACCAAACCGTTGGTGCCAAAGGCTAGGCCCAAAGCGGGTAAAGTGGTTAAGGCTAAATTGAAGTTGTCTAAGGAACCAAAGAAGCCAGCCAAGCAGCAGACGTCGCCGAAGAATATGGCCAAGAAGCGTGTAGAAACCAATAAATTTTCGAAGAAGCCCCAAAGAAAGCCTAAATATGACAGTACTACCAGTGATAGCGATAGCTATAGCGATAGCTATAGCGATAGCTATAGTGATAGCTATAGCGACAGCAGCAGTCCGGGCGCAGATTATAATTATAATAGGAGCCGCAATCTTCAGTCAACTGAGTATAGTCGGTTACCTATTAACAAAGAACCTGAGATGAGGCGTGACAGCTGGATGACAGACAGCACTAATCTCAAGATGAACACCTACACCAAGGAGCGCAGGCCAGCTTTTAAGCTCAATGCAAAGCAGCAAATTGATACCTATGATCCAACTAAAAACGTGAACGAGTTGAATCCGTACTGGAAGAAAAATGGCACTGGTCTTCCAGCTTTTAAAAGGCCGAAGGCTGACGATGACGACGGTCCAATGGGTTCAGGTTATGATCGTAGGAAGCCGGCAACAAGCTCTGTTGGCGTAAGGAATACTAAAAAGGCAACAAGCTCTGTTGGCGTAAGCAGTACTAAAAAAGCAATAAGCTCTGTTGGCGTAAGCAGTACTAAAAAAGCAACAAGCTCTGTTGGCGTAAGGAATACTAAAAAGGCAACAAGCTCTGTTGGCGTAAGCAGTACTAACAAAGCAATAAGCTCTGTTGGCGTAAGCAGTACTAAAAAAGCAACAAGCTCTGTTGGCGTAAGGAGTACTAAAAAAGCAACAAGCTCTGTTGGCGTAAGGAGTACTAAAAAGGCAACAAGCTCTGTTGGCGTAAGGAGTACTAAAAAGGCAACAAGCTCTGTTGGCGTAAGCAGTACTAAAAAGGCAACAAGCTCTGTTGGCGTAAGCAGTACTAAACAGGCAACAAGCTCTGTTGGCGTAAGCAGTACTAAAAATGCAACAAGCTCTGTTGGCGTAAGCAGTACTACAAATGCAACAAGCTCTGTTGGCGTAAGCAGTACTACAAATGCAACAAGCTCTGTTGGCGTAAGCAGTACTAAAAAGCCTTTGCCAATAAAGGTTAAAGATATCCTTATTCTGACCACCGATTCCTCGAGCGACGAGGAGCTCAGACCAGATAGACTTTTATCAGATATCCAAATTAATGAATTGGCCGCCAAGGCCATCAAAGCAGAGCTCAAGTGCGATGTGAAGCTGGCCAAAAAGCTAAACGACCAACTGTTGGCCGCACGTAATATGCGAGCCGAATTTATTGCCAGTGGAAAATCAGCTGCCGAGTTCTTGAAGCCCAAGGAGCGTTTGCCTGTCGCCCAAAGAAAACTTCGTAAACTTGGGAAATCAGAGCATCGCATATACGGGAGCGGTGGCTTTGTCATGGATTACGAAAAGTTCAATATCGAGTGGGAGGTTAGTCATATATTTTTTTTTATTTATATACATAAGTTGTAACTATATATCTTAAATGTGTCTTTTTCAGTTTGAGAAGGAGAGGGGTCCTTCTGTAGATGAATCGAAGTTGGAGTACGCTAATGCTCTAGCCATGTATACGAAACCGAATCTCGATGAAGGTGCTCGCAAGAAGATGGCCAATGATTATTTGGAGCAACGTAAAATCGCAGCCGCTATGAAGGAGTATGAGAACATTTTGGCCGCTGAGGAGAATTGCAACCTTTGCGTTGACAGAAAACTTAATATGGCAAAAGTTCTATCTATGGCCACAAAGACTTATATGGCTTTGCCCAGTTGTGGTAGTCTGCAGGTGAATCACTGCATTTTAACTTCCATGCAGCATATCACTGCCTGCACCCTGCTCGACGAGGATGCATGGGAGGAGCTAACTTATTATCGTATTGCCTTAACCAGAATGTTTGCTGCCCAGAAGAAGGATGTGATATTCTTTGAGATGGCCAGTAAGGTGAACAGGCGCCAACACATGGTTGTGCATTGTGTGCCGATACCGCTTTCGCATAGCGAAATGGCGCCCTTTTTTTTCAAAAAGGCCATCGAGGATTCTGAGGAGGAGTGGTGCTTTAATAAGCAGCTAATCCGCTTGACTACAATGTCGGTTCGTGCAGCTATACCAAAAGAATTGCCATATTTTTGGGTTCATTTTGGAATGGAGTGGGGCTATGTTCACGTCATCGAGGATGTGAACCGTTTCCCAATGAATTTTGCACAGGTTTGCTTGAACTAAAAGGAAAAATATATATATGTTAATTATTTCTTTTTATATGTTTAGGCAATTATTATCGGCATGTTGGAACTAGATCCGCTTTCCTGGCGCAAGCCCACGTACGGCACAGATATTAAAGATAGTGTAAAAACTTTTATGGATGACTGGAAGAAATACGACTTCAACAAAAAAAAGAAATAATTTTTTTTTTTCACCATATGAAATGAAAATGTACCAATAATCAACTTATCAAATAAAGCAATTCGTTAATACAGTCGAGTAATTCGTACGCCGCTAAATCGAAAACCTCAATAATTCGTAAGAAACTGCTGGTCCCTTGAAAAAGCTTCGTTAATTCGTAAAAATCCCATACATTTTGGTCCCCTCGTTAATTCGCAATTTTTCTGCCTACTCGACCATGATTTTGTCATGATTTTTGTATAATTCGTAATTTCGTTTCGTAACCTCTTGTAATTCGTAATTCTTTGTTTTACTGGGGTTAAACTACCATTAGGTCTCGCAGTAAACACAATAAAAAAATAATTATGGAGACCATGAAACAATACAAAATTACAATCTTAATTTTTCGTTAACATGATTTTGTTTATGTTTAATTTTGTTTTTAAATACATAATATTGAAATAAATAAGTATTTTATTTATTTTTAATAAGTTAAAATTGTTGAAACGACGTGAAATATAAAAACCCTTCAATTCGTATTTTGATTTTTTACACACCGTTGAATGGAAACCCCGGTAAATCGAAAATCTCTGTAATTCGTAAAAAATTCGGTTCCCTTGCCATTACGAATTATCGAGACTCGACTGTATTTTTAATTTTTTGAGGTATCGATATTTTGATGCTAATCGATAAATATTGCGCGGTGTTTATTAACAGCACTGGCAATTTCCTACGATTATGTGGCAGCCTTATTATCCACAATAACCGCAGCCAACTTCGGGATTCTTGTTCTTTTTTCCGGTTGACTTTGACTAGCAAGGTAGTGCTCGCGTTCGTTTACTCAAATATTTTTTTTTTAGTTTTGAAAATATTGCTGCAAATACCTAACAATTAATGAAAATGTGTGTCCCCTAAAGTGACAGAGTGAATGTTGCAATTGAGTACATTTAAAATGTCAATGTGTTCATTAAATGCTTGAAAAGCAATCAAATTTGCGATTCGTAGAATGTTGTTTTTCTTTTTGCATGTGTGCGTGCGAACGTGTGTGTGTGCGTTCGCGAATAGCAACGTGTTTTTTTTAAATAAAATTTTTTTTAATGCAATGTTTGTTTTTGTATGTCTTTGTTCCTAGATGCCAGGTGTCACAGTGAAGGATATTGACCAACATGCCGTTACCAAGGCGGTCGCTGTTTTCCTTAAGAAGTGAGTCTCGTGTGAGCTCTACACAACACTTGGTTGTGTCTGTGTGTGTTTGTGTAGACATAACCTCACAAATGTGCATATTTGTTTGTATATATCGAGTATTTACTAACTTTTATATATTTTAGAACTGGCAAATTGAAGGTGCCAGATCAGATGGACATCATCAAGACAGCCAAATTCAAGGAACTGGCACCCTACGATCCCGACTGGTTCTATGTGCGTTGCGCCTCCATAATGCGCCATCTCTATCATCGCAGTCCAGCTGGCGTTGGTTCCATTACAAAGATCTATGGCGGTCGCAAGCGCAACGGTGTACATCCATCTCATTTCTGCCGTGCTGCTGACGGTGCTGCCCGCAAGGCACTGCAGGCCCTCGAGCATGCCCGCCTTGTTGAGAAGCACCCCGAGGGTGGCCGCAAATTGAGCTCGATTGGACAGCGCGATCTGGATCGCATTGCCAATCAGATCGTCGCCAAACAGCGCGACGCTGCGAAGCAAACGGGCCCCATTGTTATTTCCAAGTAGAGTTTGATATGTGGACAACGCGACGAGAAGTCTATAAAAATACAAAACATTTACTTTAGACTTTTAAGAGTTTTCTTTGTTGTTTGCACACACACACACACACAAAAGCAAAAACGGGCGATAATATAAAAACAATTTACTAAAGTCTACAAAACATAAGCCTCGACATGAGCCATTTTTCATTTGCCGGGCAACATAGTTGTAGTTGAAATGATTGGGCCAAAAGTTTCAAGTAGTCAAAATGTGGACGTAAATTACTAAACTCGCAGCTTCGAGGTTCAGAATAATGTCTCTGAGGGATTAATAACATCTATTGATATACTTGTGCATAGCAATAATGAGTGATTGCAACTTATCACTCTTTTTCTGTTATAAAGCTCGACTATATGAGCTTTTCCTATCCTTAACGTATCAATCAATCAAGCATTAAGCAAAGTAAGTTTATCTGCTCCAAAAATTTACCAACAGATAAAGATGGATAAGAATATCGGATATCTAATAATGTTAAATATTGTAGCACAGCTCATAGGATTCCATGAGCTTGTATATACTATATATAGATTGTCAACCGAGTTAGCTATATTAGGATATGTCTAAGAAACGAGAATGTCAGTCGTGGAGAAGCTTAAAAATTGTAGGTTATTTAGACCGGTTCATGAGCGTCAAGAATATATATCTCTAAGAGCTTCAAGACAGAGCTTACTACTGTTACACTTACTCTATTATAGAGTATAGTTGGTATAGTAATTTGTACTCATCGTAAATGATATACATGAACTATAGAAGCCAGCTAAAGTGTAATCATTAATATATTATGAACACATTTTCAGTTTACTAATTTTTTATAGTACATTTATTAGTGTTTTTATTATAGAGCCTTAGGACTAGTTTGTTATTATTATCCGACGCATAAATCACCCTTATGGTTATTAAATTATCCAAAGTGGATGCATTTGAAGGGATAAATTTATTTTAGGGGTTGGCCATCAGACTCTATCCAGAGCCTCGACCATGACAATGCTGTTACCGCGAATTACCTGAAAAAAAAAAGTTACACTGTAGTAAATATTATTAATTAATTTAGTGTTGTACGTACCACCATGCCAATGCTGTTTTTAGTATTATCCTTGCACTCCTCCACTGTGTCGTCGAGCACAACGTTCATGAAAGGATCGAAGCCGCGCAGAATGCCGGTGACAGCGCGGCCACCATTTAGCTTCAGCATCATTCGCTTGTCCATGTATCTGACAAAAACCAAACACAGTTAGCGCACCCACACACCAACTGGCTACAATTACTTACTTTTTCAGTTCTGGCGGATGTGCTTTTGACATTTTTGTTTATATTAATTAAAAAAGAATATGTCGCTAACAAGGCTATGTAAATGCACACGAGTTTCTGTGTGACCTTTTCTTCAAACGTATGCACAGTGCTGCAAATTGCTGTGAAAAAAATGGACTAAGTGTGCATGTCAACTATCGCACGTCACACGCATATTTGGGTCACGACAACGATAGTATCGCGAGCATTAAGCGATAGTTTTGCAGCTCTCTCGTAGCAACAGAGCCAGCGATAACTGCTAGCATCGGCAATTAATAAGTTTTTAAGTTTATTTTTATTAGGTTTCAAATTGTGTTTGTTTGTTTTTTTATTTGTTTTTTGGTGTAAAGTGTATTTATGTTAACTGATAAATAAGCTCAGCGTTTAATGAAACCATGCGAATTGTGCATGTGAAAGTCGTTTGAAAGCACTAAACACGAAATCCACATAAATCGCATCCGTCGCTGTATGTTTGTATGCGCCCTGATGCGAGTGTGTGTGTGAGAGTGTGGCTGTCTGTGTTTGTTTGTGTGTGTTGTGCGTGCGAATGTGTTAGTGTGGCCAAAGACTTTGTCGTCGCCTATTGACGGGCCCAGCCAAAAGGGCGGGTAAAAGAAAAGTCAACAAACGAGAGAACGAGGGAACTAACAACTACCTGGCAATTGCAATTGACGGCGCCATAATAACGGAACAAGCAAGCATGTTCACAAAGAAGAAGAAGAAACCGCTGATCTCGATGCCCAGCAATTTCGAGCATCGCGTGCACACGGGTTTCGACAAACGAGAGAACAAATATGTCGGCTTGCCATTGCAATGGGCCTCCATAGTGGGCAACAATCAGATTTTGAAGTCCAGTAATCGCCCGTTGCCCCTGGTGGATCCGTCGGAGATAACGCCCACAGAAATACTGGATCTGAAGACGATTGTACGTCCGCATCATAACAACAATAAGGCGGACACAACATCGCTGAATAGCAGCAGTAGCAGCGCCCTGATGATGAACAATCCAGCTATGTTGCAGCAGCAACAGTTGCTGCCAAAGACATCACATGTGGCCCGCTCCAATTCATTGCGTAGCTCCAGTCCGCCGCGTGTGAGGCGAGTGGCGAATGTGCCGCCCGCTGTGCCAGAAGAGGAGCTATCCGCCGGCACGCCCACGCCTGGCTTTAAGCAACAGCAGCTACAACAGCAACATCAGCAGCAGCAACAGCAGCAACCAATGCCACATAATCTATTATATACCAGTCAGCATATCCATTCACATTCACATTCTCATCCGCATCCACATTCCAACGGCGGGCTAACAGCTCCTTTGGCTGTGCGCACCGATCCGTTTCGCATGCCGCAGCATGCACCGCAGTTGCAGCAGCAACAGCAGCAGCAGCAGACGTCGCCAGTTAGCTCAGTGGCCAGCTCGCATCACACCAACAACAATAATAACAACAACAATAACAATGGTCAAAGCTATCCAATGTATCCTGCCTCCCAGCAACAACCAAATCAGAATCCACACGCCGCCAAGACAGCGCCCACAGCATCAACAACAGCAGCAACAACAGCATCGCGTGCCAGCTCCAGTTCGAGTGGCAATGCCGCCGCCGCCGCCCTGGCTGCCCAGGCCCAAGCACAGGCGCAACCAAAGCAGGAGCAGAGGCTGACGCACGAGCAATTCCGTGCCGCCTTGCAGATGGTTGTATCCGCCGGTGATCCCCGCGAGAATCTGGAGAACTTTAACAAAATAGGCGAGGGCTCAACGGGCACTGTGTGCATAGCCACGGACAAGTCAACAGGTGAGTGGTTAATCTGGATAACCTTATAACTGATATATACTAACTCCTCCTTCCTCTCTCTCTCTATATCTACCGCTCCCACTCTATTAGGTCGTCAAGTGGCTGTAAAGAAAATGGATTTGCGTAAGCAGCAGAGACGCGAGCTGCTCTTCAACGAGGTGGTCATCATGCGTGACTACCATCATCCCAATATTGTGGAGACATACTCCAGTTTTCTGGTCAACGACGAGCTCTGGGTGGTCATGGAGTATCTGGAGGGCGGCGCACTCACCGACATTGTCACACATTCCCGCATGGATGAGGAGCAAATTGCCACCGTTTGCAAGCAATGCCTGAAAGCTTTGGCCTATTTGCATTCACAGGTGCGTGACCAGCATAGCATAGCCAACAGACAAGTTAGCCAGCCAAGTTGTCAGCCAAAAGCCGAACACCGAAAGCCTCGCCCAATGCCTTTTCACTTCTCTCTGTCCACTCTTTCAATGCCTTTCTATTTTAGTTCTTTTGCGCTTTCTTCTTTCGCGACGTTTTGTGGTTTGGTTTCCATTTCCAAATGTCGCCCGTCGCATAGGTAATGCGATAGCCGGTTAAGTGGGTGCTTGGACGGCCAGGTCGCTGGGCGAATGGGGTGGTTACCTGGTTGGATGCTACGTGCTTTGGCCAACCACAAATTTCGCTGACCCAAACCTTTGTCTGTAAATAGAAGTTCAGTTGAATGTGAATAATAGGCTTAGACAGATAGTTCTTTAGTTATTTCTTTGCATGTGTATATACATGTGCATATATAATATGTATGGGGTGTGTACATTCGTATTTAATGTTAAGTTATATATGTACCTAAGAAAAGGTATATATATTTTCTGATCATGAGCGATTTGAATCGAAATTGAATTAATCAAGGAAGAAGGGGAGGTAAAGTAAAGTGAGTATTACGGTAAAAGGTAAGGCAAGAGAGAGGGAGTAGGGATTGTGATTAGAAGAGAGAAACTCATAGAACGTGTGAGACAGAGAGAGAGATAGAGAGAGTGATATTTACAGAAAGAGATTCAGAGATAAACTCTGGCAGAGATAGAGAGAAGAGTGAGTAGAATGAGTGAGTGAGAGAGAGAGAGATAGATAGATCTAGGACATTTATATAGCTATACATATGCATAAAGACTTCTAGCAAATCTAATTTGACTAATCGCATTTCCTTTTGAAACAGGGCGTCATCCATCGCGACATCAAATCCGATTCGATCCTCTTGGCCGCCGATGGTCGGGTAAAGCTGTCGGACTTTGGTTTCTGCGCGCAAGTGTCGCAGGAGCTGCCCAAACGGAAATCCTTGGTGGGAACACCGTACTGGATGTCCCCCGAGGTCATTTCGCGTCTGCCGTATGGCCCCGACGTGGACATCTGGTCGCTGGGCATTATGGTCATCGAAATGGTGGACGGTGAGCCACCGTTCTTCAACGAGCCGCCCTTGCAGGCGATGCGACGCATTCGTGACATGCAGCCGCCCAATCTGAAGAACGCCCACAAAGTGTCGCCACGTCTGCAATCGTTTTTGGATCGCATGCTCGTCCGGGATCCGGCACAGCGTGCCACAGCCGCAGAGCTCTTGGCTCATCCATTTCTGCGACAAGCGGGACCGCCGTCTCTCTTGGTGCCACTCATGCGCAATTCGAGGCATCATACCTGATGATGACAATGATCCAATTGGGTTACATTTGCTGCTCCCGCTCCAGCTGCTAGTGCTGCAGCTCTTGTTTCTGCTTTCTAGTTTACAAGCTCCACTTAAATGTAGTATTATTCCATATTTTTCGTTTGTTTTTTTTTTATACGGCTACACGGCAATTGCTACTTAAACTGTTAACCAGCCACGCCCATAACATCCACACACACCCGCCCACACACTCTCATCCAGATCAATAAGCCACATTCATCTTCATATTTAATTTGTTTACTTTTTGTTAAGCATTTCATGTTGGCTACAGCAAATATTTTATATTTATATATATATTAGAAACCTAAACATATTTTTATTAAAAGTGAAAAGAAACGTACGCTCTATAAGTCATAGCCACGCCCCCAATTTGTAATTTATAACGATAGATAACAATCTATAGCTATATCTATGTCTATGTATCTATTACTAAGCTCGAACGAAAATGTGCCTTGTGACTAGGAAACATTGAAATATTCAAATATATACTATATATATATATATATATATATATGTTTGAAGCGCCATTTGGTTAAAGCTAATACTCGATTGTTAGTTTGCAGACCAAATTCGAAATGCATATTTTTATAACTCTTAAAAAAAGCGGGCAAAATTCTTGTCAATATATAAAAATGCTTTTCCACAATTATTAATATTATTTTTTTTAAATAATATATATATATTTATATATATATAAACATTGTTCGAATATATTTAAAAGTAAAGCAAATATCGAAGCGAAGAGACAACGAATTATGCAAATATGAATATATATAAATTGCTCACATTCAACGAATAGCAACTTCTATATAGATATTTTTATATAGATATATATGTATGAACAAATCTGTACTTATATATACATATACATATATATTTATAGCCTATGTATAGCAATTATTTATATCACACATAAGTTTTCATAATACAAAATTTTTATATATTTTTTTTAAAGTTTGCGAAATGTTTCCTGTTTCAATAATTGTGAATTGTTAAAGCCCAAGAAGAAGAGATACATTCCCCCTCCCCAAACAAACGCTATTGGAAACAATTCCATTTTAAGATGATTTTTTTTACAGTGTTCTGTAATTATTAACAAATAAAATACAAAGGTATTGAAATGAAATTTGTATTTTTTTTTTATATATTGAAAACTTTCAGAACTTTAACAGGCCTTGAAAATAGAGATTTGATTTTCTTTTTAATGATTTTTTGTAGAGTTGGGTTTGGGTAGACATTTAAAAAATCAAACAGAAAATTTAAAAAAAATTGAAATTGTATAGATTATTGAGCTACATCGAAATATGATATATGTATATATGTCCTAGATCTGGCAATACAAAGCATTAGTATTTTAATTTAGCCGAAAAATAGAGTGCGTTCTAGATTTGGCCATGCTATAACTAACGCCAATAGGTGGCGCGATAGCTTCAAAAAACGGATTTAACCGGTTCGACAGTCCTTGTTGCTAGCTAGAAATGAGCTGAACCAGTTTAAGCCGGCTCATTTAAAAGTAAACAAATAAGATTGAAAATAAATACAAGCATTTTTTCTATAAAAATATTTTTTTCTGTGTTTTTTTATTTATTTGTAATGGTTGTTTGTTTGTTGTTGTTGCTTTAGGCATTATTTTACTTTGTTTATTAAGTGAAATACATGTACGTGTTTGTTGCGTGTGTGTCTGTGTGTGTGCGCTGATATATGAGCTATAAATATTCCAATGCAAATATATATACACAAATACAAGCGCACAAAGGCAAGTGGGGAAAAGGGTTGCGGTATCTGTGTGAGTGTGAGTGTGTTTCGTGAATTGAGCTGCTGTGCATGCACGCGTATGTGTGCGTGTGTATGAGTGTGGTGCATAAAATACATAAATAATCCTTGCTACAGCACTCCAACACGCACACACAGCCACACATGCAGTAGCGCCACATGTTGAAAAAAAAATGTACTAAAAACTAAACAGGCAGAGCTTGAGCTGCCCTTAGCTAGCAATGAGTGTGAGAGAGACAATGTGTGTGTGTGTGTGTGTGTGTGTGTGTCAGCTGATTATATGATATGTATGCATGCATGCATGTATGCGTGCCAAGCTTAAGCTCTCCTTGGGCTAGCCATGCATGCATGCGCGCTAGACAGAGCGAGAGAGAAAGGGAGAGTGGTAGTGGGAGCTAAAGAGTGTGTAACATAACTGTTAAGTTACAGTGCCTTAAAAAAGTGTGTAGATGTACATATGTATGCATGTAAGTTTAGCTTAATTGCGCTTTCTCAAGGCCAGGCGACTGCTGAGCGGACGCTTAGGCTTTGGCTCCTCCTCCTTTTGCTGCTGCTCTGATTCTTCGGCAGCGGCGTCCGCCTCTGGCTCTGCCTTGACAGTCTTCGTCAACTTGCGACGATTAACTGTAAAAATGAATGAATGCAAAATTTGAAATTTCCGGCAGGCATTTGGAATGGGATTTAGCATCACTTACGCGCCGAATTACTCTTGTAGCCGCCCTTGGCGTGGCCAGCAGCGGGTGCAGCCGGTGCCGGTGCCTGGGCGCTGGCAGCCTCCTCATGGTCAGCGTGCTCCTCGTCGGTCTTCTTGGCGGCCGGCTTGCTGGCTGGCTTCTCGTTGCGATGCTTCTTAGCATTCTGCTGGCGGCGCTTCAGCGAATTGAGGAAATCATCGTTGGAGCGGAACGGCCGGATCACGGGGCCAACTTTTTTGGGTGCCTCCGTTGTGGTGGTTGTGGAGCTGACGCCGCCATCCTCCTGCTCATCGCCATACTGGCTGCCATGGTCGCCAGCGCCGGCGCCGCCCTCCTCATTGTACTCATCCTCCTCGGCGCCATCGTCGTTGATCGGCGCCGCCGTTGTCGTTGTCGTTGGCTTAGCCGCCTTGCCCACGGGGCGACGCAGTGCAGCGATTCTCTTCGCCGACGACACGTTGCCACCTGACGCTCCCTCCTCCTGAGCGGCAACAAGGCCGTAGCACAGTGCGCAGATGATGAAAAGCAGGCAACTAAAAATCAATTAAAAAATCAAAACACAAATCAATTTTAATTTTTATTTTGAGGTTTTTAAGGTTATATAGAAGCGTTGAGGTTATGTGATTTTTATTTAAGGTAACAACTTTGATTGTTATAATAAAAAAGCCGTTAAAACGCATTTAAAAACTGAACGTTTGAGGAAATAAAGTGCAGTTTGAGGTTATGTACAAGGCTTACGAATATGAAAGGTTTACTTCTGTTAGAAACTTTTTCTCGAAAGAATTGTTTTCGTTAATAATTAAAGCCTTAAAGACTTTCAGAACATGGCAATATATTGATCAAGACTATGTTTGCACTTTATGGCTTTTTCTTTAACATTCATTTAGGTCTTAATAGCCTGAAACTAGCTAAAGAATAATAATTATTCAGGTTTTTTGATAGGCTTCGAGATTGAGGTTATGTTCGAAATTTAAGGTTATGCATTATGACAAAGTCGAGCAAAAATAACAAATATATATTCCTGTTTATTAAAAAACCAATCTTGTCGCAGCAAAATTAATATTATTGAAATTTGATTATTGGTAGTATATTTAAGCAGTAAACATGTTGAGGTTATGTATGCTGTCTGAACTTAAAAAACATATATTTCGTATTTCATTTAGTATATGTAAACACGTATGCATGTTTAGCTGCTGTAAGCCGGCTTGGCTTGTCAGCGCCGAAAGTATACGACTAGCATATACCTTATCTCTGCTCTTTCACATATGATTATTAGTTATAGCAGCTATGACTAGATTGACTTGGTGCGTTCAATTGATCAAGAATATATGAATATATCCATTTTTTTTTGCCACGTTGTCTCATGCACGCCCCCCAAAACCTATATACCCCGATATGAAAATAGGGTATTATACAAAAAGTAAAATGAAATAAAAGCTGTCAGCGCGCTCGCTGTTCGCAATCCGAAATATGTTGCCCAACGAGCACGAGGCACAATTTCAATTGAAATCCTCCATATTCAATTAGCTGCCATCTCTCATATATATACAAATATATATATTTAAATATATATATATATATATATATAGTATATATATTATTTATATATATATGCATGATATCTTTACAGTCTGGTTGAACGGGTTGTGCTGAGAACCTGAACCGGACTCGGTTCATAAAAAAAGGCATACAAAAAGAAAAGAAAAACACGTATCATACATTACTATATCTATCTACTATGTATGCACATATAAATGTATATATATATCGGTTAGACCATAAAGATATGTATGCCTCGGCTGCTGTAGCTGCTGCTGCTGCTGTTGCTGCTGTTGTTGTTGCTGCTTCTTCCTCTTTTAGCGCCTGCGCTGTGCTAACAATTATTAATGCTTAAAGGTCAGCCAAACTGGTTTTTGCTTTTATTTTTCACATTTTGCTTTTTTGTTTTTGTTGATTTGTTGCTTTTTTCTTATTCACTTTCGATTTTAAATTAATAATTTAGTGAAGAAACAAAAGACTTAGGCAGCGAACTTGTTTTGTTTTTTTTTTTAAGTACTTCTGGCCGGGACTAGAGCGCGCTGCTGTCGCTGCCGCTTAAACATAGGCTAAGGTTAGCTCTGGCTCTGCTCAGGCACACCCACACACATACACACACACACAGACACAGGTACAAGTACAGGTACAGCTACAGCCCCCCCTTTGGGCAACAGGTGCTTATGCAAAAGGCAGCAATGAAAACCTGTTGCTCGTAGCCAGAATAAATTTAAATGCGCGCCTGCTGTTGGCTAATAACGGTAAAATGTGCAAGCCACAAAACAGTTGCATTCAAATGCAACTGCATGAGCAGGGAGAGGCCACAGCCACGCCCCACAGCCCACAGCCCACTGGCGCCCAGCTAGCCAAGACACAGCTGCAATTTCCGTTAGCTGTTGTTGTTGCTGCTGTTGCTGTTGCTGTTGCCGGCGGGTTGCATCTTTTCGCATTGATTAGGGTCAACCGTGTGGCATGTCCAAGCGACTCTTTGCATTTCAATTGGACTTATGCAATCGCAGCCTCATGGAAAGGTGAAAGGCGTATTGCTGTTGTTGTGGGTGCGTGTTGCTGGCGTGCCTGAAATGTTGATGTTACTGTTGTTGCTGTTGTTGCTGTTGTTGCTGTTGTTGCTGTTGTTGCTGTTGTTGCTGTTGTTACTGTTGCTGATGTTGCTTCTGCTTACTTCTTAATCGAAATTCAAGTCAAGCCATGTCCAAGTCTATATGACATTTGGCTTTGGGCTTAACCGGTTTGCTTTTTGGCATTTTATAGAGCTAGAGCGGGGGAGCCAAAAAAAAAAAAAACTATTAGAGACAATGCTACACACACTCTCAGTACACACACACACACACACACACACACACACTCACATTTATAAGCCAAGCCTTGTTATATAAGAGCAACATTAGTTGCGAATTTATGATAAGCAAAAGCTGTCGAGAATCAATAAGTGGCAGGCGGAACCACTTGCTTGATGGATGCTGCAGCATCATAACCATCATTGTCAGCAACATCATCATTATAGACATTACAAATTGAAGCATAGCTAGCGACTACTAACATACCCTTCAATAGCAACTGACTGCATATCTCTGCGGCTGTCTTATGCTAGCTTATACGCTCAGCGTAAGCTGTCTGTGAACCGAACTGGTTCCATTTCGTAATTCATTTGATTTGAATTTTTATGTATTATGAAATATACTATTTTAAATGCAAAAAAAAGAAAGAAAGAAATAATAATTAATAATTAAAATCAAATGCAAATTGAATTTAAAAATACTTTTCATGAATTGAGTTTGAAAACGTGATAAAATATTATGGTTTATAGTTTTTTGTTTAAGAAAAAATAGATAAGTATATATTTTTTATATTTTTTTGCATTTTCAACTGAGAACCAAGAAATTATTTATTGATGTCAATTTAAAAATATTTTAAAAAGAATTCTTAGAGGCGTTAACTTTTCTGAATTATATATAAAATTTTTATTTTCGAATAAAAAATAATGTCTTTAATTTAAAAAAAAATATATATATATTTTTACAAAATATAAAAATTAATAGTATGTGCAATTTTTATTCTTCTTTTCGTACTTTGCTTAGTTTATTTTTTATGAAATTCTTGAATTTCTTATTATTTTTTATTATTATTATTATTTTTTTTTTTTTAAATAAAAAATAATGTCTTTAATTTATATATATTTTTACACAATATAAAAATGCATAGAATGTGCAATTATTTTTCTTCTTTTCATAGTTTGCTTAGTTTTTTTTTTCTTATTATTTTTAGCTTTATTCAGTTTGAAGCTAAAAGTTTGTATTTTTTTTTAACTAAAAATTTTTTTAAAAACATATTTATATTTTTATGTATACTGAATTTCATAGAAATCATTGTTGAATATTTTTGCAAACTGCACATATAATAATTTTTGTTTAAACACAATTTATACATTTGATTTTATCCAGCAATAAATTATTAATTTTTTAGGAAATGCAAAGAAATTTCTAGAGCGCTGCAAAACTAAATTTAATTTTTAAAATATTTTTTAGAATTATTGTTATTTAAAATGCTTATATTATGTGAAAGTATAATGCATATTTTAGTTTAAAAAATTTAAAATATAATTAAATAAATTAAATAATGAAATCAATGAAATAAAATTAAAGTAAATATAAAAATTAAATGCTGAAAAACTGGCAAGAAATTTCTATAAATTTTTATTATATATT
Source organism: Drosophila buzzatii (assembly GCA_035045845.1). Taxonomy (NCBI): domain Eukaryota; kingdom Metazoa; phylum Arthropoda; class Insecta; order Diptera; family Drosophilidae; genus Drosophila; species Drosophila buzzatii. Next base: position 5,244,497 of record JAWNOS010000596.1, on the reverse strand, counting down.
ATTTATACACATATATATTTTACAGGGTATTTAGAGCAACATCAGCAACATTTGGCTTACACAAAGTGTTTGCGTTTCAAGTCAGCGCCTCACAGAGCTCGATCAACAAAACTGCAAATAAAACTCTTAAGAGTTTTGCTTTGTTTAAAGATACATATATATGTAGATATATAACATATATATATATATATGTATGTATGTATATCACATGATTATGATTCGCATATGCGGAATTAGTTCATGGCGATGACGCCATCAACCAAAAAGCAGCTAAGAAAAGAAAAAAGCGAATTTTATTGGCAATAGCCATGCCCTCAGCTATGCAAAACGGGTCACTATGCTAATTGCCCAACTATATCTGGAATTTGAACCAGCCATAGTCATAGCTAAATATATATCCAAGCACAGGTAGGTATATATAGGTGTATATACGTATATGTGTATGTGGCTTTGGCATAGCGTTTCTAATAGTTCGAAACACAATTACGACTAAAAAAAAAACTAAACGTGCACAATTGTTGTTGTTGTCGTGTTAAGTGGGTTCAATAACGGTGCATTGTGTACGTGTCGTTGTCGCTGCTGCTGCTGCTGCTGCAGCCAGCCCAATCAGTTAGCCAAGTCAGCAAAAGCAAACCAAGTTCGTTGCCTGAGTCTTTTGATTTGTGTTACAGTTTCTTTATATGCTGTCGCTGTTGTTGTTGCTGTTGTTGCTGCTGTTGACTTACATTGAATTTGGCTTATGAAATGCACACACACACACACACACACACACATCGTGTTGACAATTCGCACAGTCCTTGAAAATAAGTTTAAAATACCAAAAGACAAAAATTGTCTTTTTGTCTACAAATATTTTGTTGTTTAATTTTATTTTTGGCTCGCAACATACACTAAAATGTGTGTGTGTGTGTGTGTGTGTGTGTGTGTGTGTGTATTCTGGTTTGGCTTTTTGGCATGCACATGATCTGATCTCTCTTATTTAAATAATATTGCATAATGCGAGCGATTTGTGTGCGCCAAAAATGAAATGAAACGCATGTAAAACGACAGCAGCAACAACATCAGCAACAGCAACAGCAACAACAACAACTACAACAAGATACAACACCCAAAAAAAAAAAAAGAGCAAGCGAAACTAAATTTAAATCCTGATCTTGCCGTCAAATTGGCGCTTGTTGCTGGCGTCTGCTGTTGCTGCTGCTGCTGCTGCTGCTGTTGTTGTTGTTGCTGGCGTGATTAATTCGCGCTATGCGATTAACATACATATTATATATGTATATATATATATATATATATAACATATATGTATGTATGTGTCTGTCAGCTTGCATTAAAAGTGCAACCGTTAATTTATAAGACAACAACAACAGCAACAACAGTTGCAACTGCAATTGCTTGGTAATTAATCCAATACACAGCCAGCTGCCAACTGTTGCTGCTGCTGCTGCTGCTGGCGTGCAGACGACAATGGGCACAGCAACAGCAACAGCAACAGCAACATCAACGGCAGCATCAGCTGGCGACCTTGAAACATTTCTTTCAATCAATGCACTGACAGCTGGAAGAGACAGCGAGACAGACGCTTCTCACAGCACGTTGTTGCTGCTGCGATTGGCAATTGCAGCTGGGAAATGCCATTTGCCATTTCTTTGTGCCGGCAAATGTCACAAGGCAACTGCTGCAACAGCAACAGCAACAGCAACAACGAGCAACAAATGTTCATCAACTTCGGCATTTTGCTTGAGACGTTGGCGTGTTAAAGTTCAGTTCAGGCATTCGATTCACACACATTTGTTGCACCTACTTTCAAGCAACAAGTCGTGCCCAAATTATAGAGAAAAAAAGCAACGTCAGTCGTGTGACTAGCGCATACCCAGCAAAGAGCTGATCAAAGCTGCAGCTAGTAAATCTTAAGCAAAAATATAGTTGTTTTGAAAGCAATAAAAAATATAGCATGCACAAGAAAGATAGCTAGATTAAGTATGGGAAAAATATTGAAATTCTATATAACAGATATGATAATGCATAGTAGCTAGAGGTTGCTTGGCACACATACTATAAGGCAAAGTAGTTGCAAATATAATATATATACGCTATAGCTGCACTCAAGATGCTGCATACCAAAGTTCAGAGTGCTAGCTCTGGTAGTGCCCGAGTTACATGGGTCAGTTGCTGGAGACTCTGCATGGAAACTCCTCGGCTGCACTTTGGGTATGCAGGTATTTCAGCATAAATAGCTTAAGAATAGTTGGCAACGCTGGCATTACCAGTTCGACTAAGCCTATTTCGACATACATTATTCGAAAAGGCTAAAAATAAAACTGCAATTTTTAAATAATTCAAACACGTCAGCAAAAAAAAAAAAAACAAAAAAAAATAAATATAATTTAAAATATATATATATATCACTCACATGTTGAAGTACTTCATTATGTATGTTTCTGTGTGTGTGTGTGGGAATGTTTTATAAAACTTGGAAAAAAAAATGTTTGATTCGAATTTGAAAACGCGCGAAACGAACAAAAAATTCACGATTTATTTTTTGATTTTTGATTTGTAATTTATTTATTTTTTCTTCGAGCTGCAGACACTGGGGAGGACTGAGTGTGCGAGTGTGTGTGTGAGTGTGGAGACTTTTGGGCTTATAGAGATATATGCGTGTATGTGTGTGTGGGGCACAACTGAGAGTGCTGAGCGCTGGAGTTAAGCTTAAGCCACCGATCACGATCGACTTCTAGAGGCTGACTGAACGTTACTTATGCCGTGTGCATGGAGTTAACCTACCCGGCCATCCAATATTTTTCTGGCTGCCAGCAGTGCCAGTCGATGTTGCTGTTGTTGTTGTTGTTGTTTTCTTCTCTTTTCTGTTATCTGTTGTTTTTTTTTTTTTTCTGCCACAGCGACGCCAGCAACGGCGACAGCGACAGCGACGAACAACAGGTTGCTGCCCGCCCGCCCTAAGCCAACTAACCAACTGTAAATGGCGGCGGCAGCAGCAGGGGGCGAGGCCAGGGCAAGGCGTGCCAGTGGCCGGGGGGTGTTGGAGCGCGGATTGGGGCAGACCATGTTCGTAATTATATGCAAAGAGTGCATGGCGCACTTCTGGTTTGCCAGCCAATTTGTCATTGCTGCCGCCGTCTGCGTCGCTGTCGCCGTCGCTGTTGCCGTTGCCGTTGCCGCTGCCGCTGCCGTTGCTCTCCCACTGCCTCTGCCTCGGTTGCTGCTCATGCTGACAGCGCTGCTGGCGCTAGTTGGTGGCTTTTGACAGGTTTTCTTTGGTCTTTCGGCTGACGGCGACGACGCCGTGCAGTCAGCCGAGGCTGGGCTTTTAATTTGTTGTTGTTGTTGTTTTTAGTATATACCCTGTAAATATATAATTGTGCAAACGGGTAGTTTGAGCATATAACAAAATTGAATTTATATACAATTCATCCAAAAGCTGCATGTTATAAAACAGTGCTGTATAACGTCAAGTGACCATAATAAAGGCAAATATTATCCCTTTTATGTTTTTGGTATTTTTTTTGGCATATGTGCAGTCTTTTTTTTGGTATTAGATTAAACTTTAAAAATGCAATAAAAACCATTTTTATAAAAAGAAACAAATAATTATATATAAATAAATATTTCAAAGAATATAAATAGAAACAACTTTGTCTTACAGGGTATCTGGTAGTCTGCCTTTTCGTGTGACGCATTCTTTGCGAGCATCAACTTCATTTTTCTTTGCATTTCATTTATTTATTCCTTTTCTATAATTTTTGTTTCATTTTTTATTATGAATTTTGAATTTTTATTAATTAATTTATTGATTTTTGGGGCAATTGTTGTTGTTGTTGTTGTTAAACACGTCGGCTGGTAAATCCCGAAAACCAAATCAAGATGCGACATGTAAAACTAAGAAAAAAAAAGAAGAAATATCCAATTTTACATATACATATCTAATTTATACATATAGTTAAATATATGTCATATATGGATATAGATATATACATTGATATAATTTGATTCGTATGCCATATGGCATGGCCTTGAACTGATTTGCATTCAAAATGAAAAAAAAAAAGAAATAAAACAAAACAAAAATATTTTGGGCGCGGGCGAAACTTAAATCATAATTACACTAATGACAATGTTAATTATAATGTCAATGAGAGGATTAATGCCAATGATCATGATTTAATAAGCTCTCTGATCAGATGTTCTTTTAGCTAAAAATTGCTAAACTAAAAGGGAGAAAAAAAAAAAAACAAATTAATTAAATTAAAATTAAAATAATAAAAAAAAAAATAAATAAAAATCAATTAACAACTGGCTTCAACTTGCCTTGAACTACAAAATGTCAATGCTGGTGAGAGGGGCGGGGTAGGTGTTAAAAGGGTGGAGGGAGGGCAAGAGGGCTAGGGTCTCATTGGGACAAGTTGACAGACAGCTGTGATCAGGGGCCTATTTTAAAAAGTATAAACAGTTTGACACGACTAGCAGACACCCTGTGATGTTAGTTTTAAATCATTCGCTATATCTAGATTTAGTAATTTTCAAATAAATTCTTAATCACATAGATGAAACGAAATAAAAGCAGAGTAATTGGAAAATTGGAAATCAGGATATGTTTTTAGTTTTTTTCCCAATTCAAATCAATCGAAAAATTTCAAAAATTTGTTTAATTCAAAGCTTAAGATCTATTGATAAATTTTAAAAAATTATATTGAAAACCCTAAAAAAAATTATATATGTTTTCGAATCTAAGAAATTTGAAATTTGAGTTAAACCAACTTGCCTACGTTGACATGCAACTCAGCTCGTTCAGGTATATGCCAGACAGATAAAACCCTTTCTTGACCAGCCTATAAAACTATATATATGTAAAACAAAGAAAATCATAAACAATAAACCATAAAAAATAAATAAAAACTTGTTCGGCGAGCGACGACACTGAAAACGAATCGCATCAAATTAGAAATCAAAAAAATTGTAATCTGAATTTCGAATCGCATCGCATCGCAACGCATCGAATCGAATCGCATGCAAATGCAAGCCGAAGCAATCAGTGGATTTGAAAGAAGCCATTTGTCTAATCTAATAATATTCATGTCATATCTCCCTCGATCTCGATTTCGATCGCTCTGTCTCTCTCTCTCCCTCTCTTTATAGATTATAATGTATTCATATTTTGTATGATAAATGTTGATTCCATGGGGCAGTGACAAGTCCAAGCCCAAGCCAAAGGCAAGCCCCGATGCAAACGCTGCGATCAGGAATGTAAAATGGAACGAAGAATAATATAAGAAGAACTAAAATTGATAGACAGATTAGTATAGCTTAAAGACTGAGAAAGTTACTTGATAAACAGGCAAGATTTGAATACATACAGAAAAATGATAAGAGTTATAGAAAACGAAATAATGAAATATATAATAGGTTAAAAGATTTCTATATTGGATTGTAAGAATATTGGAATTCAAAATGCAAACCAATGCAGAGATTATACAATTATATCATATAGGTAATACTAGTTAATAACTTACCTTGTGCGAACTACATTATATATAATAATACAATAATATATCATATAATAAAAGAGAGATTTTGAGATTTTGTCAACATTTATTTATAGTGATTGCTTCCATTTGCATTAAATCAGACTTATTAAGAGCTAAGGCTAGAGTTAAGTATACAGTTTGTTTGGGTATATGTGATATATATATATAAATTTGTATAATATATGAAATGTATTTCATTTGTTTTCATTGAAATGCCATTCCATGGCATTGACAATGCGAAAACGTTTCCGAAAGCTGCTGAAAAGCCGTTGGGACAGTCTCATGTTGTTGCTCAGATCCAGAACGGAGCTGCTACTAGATCGAAGTTTAAGAAAGTTATATAGATAACAAAAGAAAAACGTATATAAGGTTAGGTTTCCAATTGACAAAATGAATATTTCCTAGGTAAAGAAAGAGTTTTCCCTTTGTAAATCAATTATATATGTGTATATATATATACATATATCATATATGTGGGCTAGAGGCCAATTTTCCTTAATACAGACAGTTTCATAGATACAATAGAATAAATTAGCTTAGGGATGGATAGATAGAGAGATCGATAGACAGATAAGTGGATCGATAGACAGGTTGATATAATAAAGGCCAGATAAATAGAAAGACAAATAAATAGATTGAATCACAGACGCTGGGAGCGACAGAGTCAATAGGCAGACAAACATAAAATATCATGGATAGATGAGGATAAACATATAAACGGAGTCCAAGCAAGGGACTGACCGACAGACGAATAGTGCAAACAACTAATATCGCTTTACACTTAGTAAACGAATATTTCAATTAGTTTTTCGTTTAAAGGAAAATTATTAAGGAATCTATAACGATGTAAACAACTAAAAAGAAATTGTAGCTAAACAAAAAACAGAAAATACAAAAATAAAATGAAAATTGTGTTTGTTTTTTTTAATTTTTTACATATTACTTTATTTACTTGTAGAACTGCGCTTGGGCAAATCTATTCGACTTTCATAGGCATTTAATTACATATGCTTTATTTTTTTTTATATATTAGCAATAGTATTTAAACATAAACGTAATACGACTAATAATAATAATAATTAAAATAAAAATAAAATTATTATAATAAAAATAGAAATAAAAAATAAAGCAAAGCAGCGCTTTCGATCAAATTTCTTTGTTTTTTTTTTTTGTTTTTACTTTCCATTAAAGACTAAAAGAAGTCAAAATTGTCAGTAGAATGTTTCTTGTATTTGCAGCGATAACACTTATCGATCAATCGATAATGTGATTACTTTTGCATTTTAGCATTTTGATTTCTGTTTTCGTTTCATTTCATTTCGTTTTATTTCGTATCTTTCTTCTCTTTTTTTTTGCGAAATTTCATATAAGTTTTTTAGGCACACTTCAATTATAGTCTAATATATATATATAAAGTTTGATTTTGTTTTAATATGAGAAAAATATGTCCAAGACTTCAAAAATTAATCGAATTTCGTGATAAATGCAATAATTTGCTTCTTTGTTAAAATATTTATTTGCCCCAACCATTTTTTCACCACTTGCATTTGTTAAACAGCGCTCACATTTTATACATTTAATACACAGACTCACACATACACAAGCACACACTCACACCTACACAGAAACAGAAACAGAAATAATACACAAGTTTTTAGTTCTAGGCAAAGATTTGTTGTTTAGTTACGCCTGCTGCCCGCTGGATGGCGCCAACACAATCACAATCACAATCACACACAAACACAGAGAGAGAGACAAAATAAATAATTTGTTTATAACTTAACAACTAAAACATATTTGATATTTAATACTTAGATGTAGCCTTTACACATACACACAAAAAAATTCTTGTGCCATGTTTTGTTTTCGTTTTCCTTTTTTTTTTTCTATTTTTTTTTTTTAATATTTTCGTTTACCGTTCATAACCCATCTCTTGCGCTCTTAAGTAACTGCGTTATGGTTTGTCTATCTTTTATCTCTTTTTGATGAATATGTTTGCATTAGTTTTGGAAGTGCTATTAAATGGAATTCAAGTATAAAATATGTCACTAACTTTAGCTGCCAAGCGACTTAAGTATATGCATATATATTTATGTATTTATAGTGCATGCCTGTTTCAACTATAACTTTTTTTTACAAAAAAAAAAAAAAAAACATTTGGCCAATGAAATTCGCTACAACAAATATGCAAGGCACACAGATCTATATATGTAAATATATATCGATAAAAATATAGACAATATAGATATATATATATGATTATGATATATAGAACTTTTCACTCGACTTTCGTTGATTATAGTTTAACATAATTACAGCGCTTTGTTTTTAATCGTTATCGTTATCGATATATATATATACACATCAATAAATATACATATATATATATCGCTATCGTTATCGTTTTCGTTACAAATCCCTCGTTACTTTGCCTTAGCCTTAAATACTAACAAAAATGTTGGGAAATACAAAATAAAATTATACATATATGTATATGTGTATAGAGTCTATATATAGTATATATATGGTATATGGTATATATGTTTATAAGTACAACTATATTACGAACCTATTAGATTTTATAATAGAGAACTCAGTTAACGTTTCAGGTTGTGGAAGTTGACGTTGCCATAGCAAAAACGATTGTTTATAGATCATATACATATAGTTCTTGTTGTTTACTTAACTTGACATTTAAAGAGTTTTCTTGTGTTTTTTTTTCCTTTTTTTTTTAGTGTAAATGAATCAAAAAATATTATATATATGTATATATATGCGGGGATCGATGTAGTTGTAGTAGTAGTAGTAGCTATAGTTGTAGTAGTATGCATTTATGTAGCGTTAAATTAAGTAAATATTTTAGTTATAAGTAGTTGGTATGAACATTAGATACAATCTGTTAGAAGACAACCTTTTGTTGTTTGCTTGTTGTTTGTTTGTTATTCCTCCAACAATTGCCCAGCTACATATTTGAAATGAATATCAGCATCATCTTCTTTACGCCACCTCTTGTCACATGCTCCAGTTAGTTATATATTTATATATATAGATATATATACGGGTGTTTATATATATATATATGTATAGTGTATGCATCTGTAGCTAATTTTCTGTATGCCAAACGAGCTTCATTGCTTCAACGAAGAGTTGGCCGGCAGCGTGGCCGAACGTTGCACGTTCGGCGCATACGGCTTGTAGGCAGAACGTGTCGATTGGCTGCAGTGGTGGTAATAGTAGTGATGGGTAGTTGATGATGATCGAAAGATGATGATGTGTAATTGGTATGCGCAGCAACGCGTATCGAGTAGATCAAGGTTCGAGTGGTTCGAGTAGTTCGATTCGAACAAAAGGTAGCGAGCGATACGAGCGAGTAGTTTGTGAAATAAGCCAGAAAAGAAAAATACGAAATCAATTAGCTTAGGATTAGATACACAAAAAGCCATCAAAATTAGTAGCGAGTGGGTTACGGTTCTTCCTATGATAGTTTGGCAACGTCAATGGGGATTTTGGGGGGAATTGTGAGCAGCTCTCACAAGGTTTCTTTTTTCTGTTTTTGCTTTGATTCTTGACTCTTGTTTTACCTGGGCGATATTTTGCTGCCGTCTGTGGTGTTGTTGTTAGAGGAGTTGGCCTTGTAGCCGCTCTTCTGTATACGCTTAAGCAGGCGTGCCACCCACAGTGATTGCTCCTCGGGCGTATTGGCCAAGAGCAGCATGTCGCGTGCGCTGCGCGGATCCAAATGCAGTTTGCATGGCGCCAGTGGATCTTGTTTGTCCACATGCTCCTTGTGTATCTTATTGCGGCACCTTGATTGAAGATAAGATAGAGAATGTTAATAAATATATATATATGTATATATGCTCAAAATAGGAGTGGACTTACCTCTTGCATTCGTAGGCCGCCGGCGGCTTAAACACGGACCAAAGCGGCTTGGCGCAGACGTCACAGAATGATGGCGTGTGATACGTAATGTGAACGAACTCATGACCTAGACAGTGATAGCAATAGAGTGCGAAAGAGAGAGAGAGAGAGAGAGAGAGAGAAAACGATCGAGAAGCAGAGAGAGCGGGAGAGATAGAGTGAGATATTTAGTTAATGCTGATGTTGATATGAATATCTAACAGCCAAGTCTTACCCTTATGCAAAATGGTGCCTGGTCGCTCCTCGTTGCTGCTGGCATGCAGAGTCGCATCCAACTGCTCATCTGGACGATGGGAGGCGCCCTCGCCGGCGTACAGCAGCTGAAAGATGCGCGGAATCTCTTTGGCATCGGCGCGTATGACATCGCCTTGGGTAACGCTGCGCACATGATAGACTTTGCTGCAAAACGAAGATTTAGCAAGATAAGTTTCGATCTATTGCGAATGGGTTTAACAAATAAAGATTTACCTTAAGTCGAGTATGAGCACGGGATCTGTCGTTTTATTCTTGTCATTTTCCGTATTGTAGAAGATGATTTTGCGGGACGAGACGATCACATATTGTCGCTTCCAGTTCTGGCCGCGGCGACGATTTTGCTTATTTGGCACAGACAAAACGCCCTCGAAGACGGAGTCCTGTGTGAGTGAGAGCAGAGATGAGTGCTACATTGGAGTATGCCAGCAGCGAGTATAAAGTCATATAGAGTAGATAGCACATACCTGAGTATCCTCTGGATCATTGTCGGCCGATGAGAGCGAGGCCGTCTCGTTTAGCTTGCTTTGCAGATGCTCAATTTCGGTGGCCTTGCAATCGATCTCCATGCTCATCTTCTGCTTCACCTGCTGATCTTCGACGGCCTGCTGTTGCAGATCCTGGTACTTAAGCAGCATCTGGTTGAATTTCTCGCGCTCCTGCGATAGCTCCTGCTGCAAGCGACGCATCTCCTTTTCCTTTTTGCGCAGCTCGGCGGTGGAGCGAGCCTTGACCTTTTGCTCTATAGAATACAGAAAATATATATAATATATAGTGACGTTCATTCGGAAGTGGTATTTAGACTTACTTGGCCAGTCGGAGTCGCGGCGATTCATGACCTCGGTTAGCTTGGCCACGGCCACCTGTTTGAGCAGCACTTCGTTCTTGCACTTCTCGCCCAGCTTGGCAATCTCCTCGTCCTTGGCGATGCGCTGTTGCTGCAGCTCGTCGATCTGTTTCTTGTGCTGCGCGAGCATTTCCTCCAATTCGTTGCACTTCAATTTGAGCTTCTTGTGCAGATCGGCTTCGGTTTCTTTGAGCGTAGTTATAGTTGCCTCCTTGGCGTTGATCTCGTTGCGATGCTTCATTATGAAATCCTTCAGTTCGAGCTCCTTAATGGTCTTCTCCTTTTCGAGATCGGCCACCGTCTCCTCGGCGATGGAGCGAGCAAGTGCCTCCGAATCAGCACGAGCGACAGCCACTTGCACTTGATGTTTCAGCGAGACGCGTTCCTCCTCCAGATCCTCAATTTTGGACAAACGCTCGGCACTCTCTTCGCGATTCTCGTTCGCCTGTGTCTTGTACAGGCGCGAGAAGCACTGCTCTGCCTCCAGCTGAGCTTGCAGCTCTCGATTGTTGGCCAGTGCCTCGTGATGCGTGGCCTTCAACTGTGCCAGATCCTCCTCGAAGCGTCGCTTAGCCTCGCGTAGCGTTGCCAGCTCCTTTTGCAGCTGAGTTTCGCGTGAACGCAAATGCGCCACCTCCGAAGTGTGCAAACTTCTTTCGGAGAGCAGCGAATTGCGTTTGATATGCTCCTGGTCCAGCTGGGATTGGAGTGCGGCCACCTTCTCCGACTCTTGCCGGCACTCGCCCTCTAGCTTCTGCAGACGCAGCTGGATTTGACGATAGTCGACGGACAGCATGCTCAGCTGTCGCTCCTTCTCCTGCGAATTCTGATCGGCCTTGATGCGTGCGGATTTCTCCTCGTTGAGTTTCGACTGCAAGGCTTTCACTTCCTGCAGATTAGCCTCCTCGCGAGAGACGAGACGCGACTTCTCCGTCTCCTGGTGCGCGAGCACCTCCTGCTGGTAGCGACCCTGAGCCGCCTTGAGCTCGAAATCGAGACTCGCATGCGTTCGCTCCAGTTCGCTAATCTTCTCCAGCAGCGCACGATTATCCTCCTGCGCCTTCTGCTCACGCTGCAATGAACGCTCCAAATCATTTGTTAGCGTTTGCATCTTATTCTCAGCTTCCTTGTGCACGACCTTCAATTGGGAACGCAGCGTTTTCTCTTGCGCCACCTGCGCCTGCAGATCGGCATTCTCCTGATCTAGCTCCTCCTTCTCCTTCTGCAGCGACTTATTCATCTCGACCATGTCGCGCACCTTCTCCTCGTGCGTTTTCAGCGTGAAGCCCAGCTCGGCATTCTGCTTCTTCAGCTTCTGTGTTTGCTCCGTTTCGTTTTTAAAGCTCAGCTCCATGTCGTGCAGCTGCTTCTCGAGCGTGAGAACCTTCTCATTTATATTAAGATCACGCATGCGCGTCTTCTGCTCGTTCTCCAACTTCCGCTGAGTCTCGACTATCAACGCCTCCGCCTTCTTGCGCAACTCAATCTCCACCTCAACCTTCTGCATGGCCACCTTGTAGTTGTGCTGCCTTAACTTCAAATCCATTTCATATTCGTTCGCTATGCGCTGCAAATCGGCCTCTCGCTTTGTGATCACATCAAGTTGTTGCCTCAATCTCGAATCCTGCTGTTCGAGTGCTTCGCAACGAGCCCGTTCCCGTTCGAGCAGCGCCTCCAGCCGTTTCAGCTCATTCGAATTCGATGGCCGATGGCGATGATTGTGTCCATGATTGTTATTTGCATTGGTGCTGCTATTCACCGACTGTGTTTCCTTTGATTCTGCATCGACTGTATCGCTCGACAGCAGCTGATAGTCGCCCGTGTAGGTGAAGCCAATGAAGGGCAGATGGTTGCCATCGAAACTCTTGGGCACAGGAAACATCTCCTCGGGCTTTTCATCTCGTTCAATATCCTCGAAATTGCGCGTATCATCGTCGGACGTCAGCTCCGGTACAACAGGCGGCACACTCTCTCGTATATTGTCAAACGACCAGGTATCATTGCGAAAGAACGGATGCGCCTTGATGTCCTCAATGCCATAGCGACCCAAACGCTGTGTCCGATCCGTGAGAAAGGCGCGTATCAATGATTTCGCATTCTCACTGATTTCCACCTCGGCGGGAAAGCTAAGAGAGTTCTTGTGGTCCATGATTTTGCCATAGGTGCCAACGAGCGAGTCCGCATAGAAGGGCGTCTCGCCGAATAGCATCTCATATAGGAATATACCCACCGACCACCAATCACACTCTCTGCCATATTCATTATCCACGCCCTGCGACTGCAGCACTTCGGGACTGATGTAATCGGGTGTGCCCACCGCATTGCTGGACACCACCTGACCGTTGGCGCCCATGCGCATGCAGGTGCCAAAATCGGCTAGCTTCAAATGGCCATAGCTATCCAATAGCATATTGTCGGGCTTAACGTCACGATGCACAAAGCCCATATTGTGTATGGTGTCCAGAGCGAGGACCACTTCCATCGTATAAAATATGGCCCATTTCTCTGGTATATCATAATCACCCATTAGCGTGACAATATCACCGCCTGGCATAAAGTCCATAACCATATACAGGTATTTGCTATCTTGGAATGCGAAATGCAATTGTACAATCCATTCGGAGTTCGCATGCGCCATGATGTGACGCTCCTCCCAAAAGAAGGCGGAATCCGGACGCTTCATCATCTCAAACTTGGATAGACGTTTCATGGCATACACCTGACTGGATGACTTGTGCCTGACTAGCTGCACCTCGCCAAAGGCACCAGCTCCGATCAGTTTGATGAAATCGAAGTCGTCCACATTCATGCGCAGCTGATTGATCTGCTGTGCCAGGGGCTTATCTACATAAAGGAGAGACGAATGTATATATAGATATACTATATATGGATGCTATCTCAGTTCATAATACTTACATTTACATGCATATTGATCGATGTTCTTGAAACGCTTCAGCGATTCGTGTGCACAATCGCTGACCAGCGCCGAAACTGTGTCCAGCAGGCAATCAACATTGCAGCTGCTGGTCGGATCGCGCATCTCGCGCTCCAGTGCCTTCGCTCTACAAATAGAAGAAGAACAAGAGTTTGTCAGTAAAAAGGCAAAACGAATATTAATTGATTTATCGATAGACGATTACATGTATTCCTTATCATTAATCAAGCAGAACTGAATTTATACATTTTGCATAGTATAAACATTATTCGATATCCGATATATATATCGAAATATTGATATACACTTAACTAAAAGTACTTTAACGATCTGAACATCAAATTCCAAATTTATCTTACATTGTTACATATACCAATTTATCGATAAACGATAACATTAGCAACAATAGCTGACGATAGACGATTACATATATTCCTTATCATTAATCAAGCAGAATTAAACTGAATTTATACATTCTGCATAGTATAAACATTAGTCGATATACGATATATATATATCGAAATATTGATATAAAGTTAGCTAAAAGTACTTCAACGATCTGAACACCAAATTCAAAATTCAACATTTATCTTAACGTATTATATACTAATTTATCGATAAACGATAACGTTAACAACAACAGCTTGTTATACTACAAATTGTCATCAGTTTTTCCATAGTTAATGACAAGAAATTGATAAGGCTTCTATAAATTTAAATTCCACTTAAATCACATTGATTGAGATTAGCGATAACAATAACGTCAGCTCCCGTACTTCCAGTATACCGCATACCATTGATGTCTTATTATGAAATTCTGAGAAATGTTTATGTCTATATTGCCATTAATGTTATGGTGAGTGTATATCGCTCAACCCAATTATAGGATTTTAAAAGCGATTATGAATATCACTATCTATGTTATGATATTACAATACTTTATTTTATCGATAATGATACATTTGAAAAGAACAATTTTTCCATATAATTAACCAATCGATATTCTGGCAGATTTCTATTAATATCGATAGATAACTGCATGTTTATCTATTGCCTCTATGTTGTGGTTAATTATCTAGTTTTATTACAAAGAATTTCCTGCAATTTTTCTTCACCCCCAAAAAGGTTTTCAGTGTTGATTAGTGTTATTAAGTCATTGCAAAGACATGATAGCCCGCTTCCGACAACAACAATAATAAAACTGGAAGTTTTCGTAATCAGCTTCATTATTTACATGATGCGGAAAAAAAGCGCGTTCGATTACTCACATGCTTTATTGATATAAGCGATCCACCGCGTGTAGCCTGTCCCCCTACCGTAAAGGTTGCATGACTCAAAAATATGAAAACAACAGACAAACGGGCGCTACGATCGTGCTGTATTACAGAACTCCAATAAAGCCTGATGGCTAAAGATTGTCAATAAAAGTATGGAATTTTCGGAATGGAATGTATAAATAAAAGGAACTACTGTAAAACTTACTATACTCTAACAAACAAGTCAACTCTAGCCTCATTCAACAATTTCCTACAATATCTATATAGCTGCTATAAGAGCTAATACTAGATAAATCGATATCTTATTCTATATTCTCTAATACTACATAATCGTTTAGTTTTTCTTAGACTCTATAAATGCTCAATGGGGCTTCTAACTTCATTAGGGCATAGAATCTTCGACCTTATGGAGAATATAAATTCTTTTTTTTTTTCACTTCCCCCTTGTTTTCTTGCATTGCGAACCTTGACTTTATCGCAGAGGCAAACGCTCAACATGTTGACTTTGATATAAATTGTTGGAATATTTATATCTCTACTATATATGTATATATACTTTTGATATGGTTAACTTATGCAGCGATGCATCGTGTTTTCTGACTCGCTGCATGCGAAACAGACGAAAAACATACTAGAAAAAGTACATCGGGTATATTAGATAGGCTATCGATGGCTGGCGAAATTCTTATTTATTTCAGTTTCAGTATAATTCTAAAGGTCTAATACAATCATTTTTTTAAAGATATATTTTAAAGATATATTTAAAAAAAATAAAAATAATTATTTATAAAATAAGGTATTTCTTTCTAGATTTATACAGGGTATTTTCAAGTCGTTATGCGTGCAATAGCACATTCAATCTTGCAGTTGTTTTGTTGTTGTTGTGCATGAACTTGATAACTCAGTCACACACACACATTGCCACGCCCAACGACTGTACAAAAGGGGCAAATGCAATCGCTAGAAACACAAGAAGAAGAAGAAAAAGCAGCAGCAAGTCCCAAAGTCGAAATAGCTGAGAAACTATTTGCAACTTAAAGTCTTGCAAACTTAACTTTATCGCGATTCATTGATTGACTGAATTGATTAACTGACTAATTGAACACAAATAAAACTACGCAGCTCTTGGGGGTAAACATAAAAAACAGCAAGCTGAAAAAAGTTTCATTAAGAAATGAAGTTCTTATCGCAAAAAAATAAATAATGAAATGTATATACATGGGCAATATATATATACATATATATTATATATTTTACTTATAGTAATGAATGAATGAATGATCATTAATTAATACAAGGAAGCAAAAGGGCATAACATTTCCAGTAAGCAAGATGTCTTGACTAGGTCGAGATATAGGACAGAAATCCATTAAAGAGAGCGCGAGAGAGGGAGAGAGAGAGAGAGAGAAAGAGAGAGAAAGAGAGCGAGAGAGAGAGAGAGTAAGAGAGATGTGGAAAGAAAGGCGAAGGTAGCTATACAGGAAATACAGCAAACGAGAGATCGAAAGGATGAACGATAGAGAGGACAAGAGGCAAGCCAGAGAGAGAGAGAGAGAGAGTAAGAGAGATATGGAAAATACGAAGATAGGAATTCTGGAAATACAGGAATCAAGAGATCGAAAGGAAGAACGATAGAGAGGACAAGAGGCAAGAGGCAAGAGAGAGAGAAGTGAACAGAGAACAAAGACAGCTAAAGGAATATATATATAAATACAGATTAAGACTCAGAATTGAGAAAGAGAGAGATAAACGATAATTTGGCAAAAAAAAGAGATAGAGAAGTAGATAAATAAAGACAGAAATAAGAAGATAGAGAACGTTTGACAGGCACAGTCTTTGCAACAGCCACAGTCGATGCAACTATTATATATGAGAGCTAATAAGCCTAGCAGATACAGATGACAGAGAGAATGAGAGAGAGAGAATGACAGAGAACGAGAGAGAGAGAGAGAGAGAGAGAGAGAGAGAGAGAGAGAGAGAGAAAGAGAGACAGCGAACGAGAGGGAGACAAACAGAGATCGTATTTTTGAAGTGTTTTATAGAGCCGATGACAGACGGCGCAAAATTGATACTAAAAGGTGTTTGAATTGTTGTGATTTCATCATCGCCCGATACGGCTTGACAGAAAAGCCAAATACAAATGACAACAGCAACAACAACGAAAAGCAGCAGCAACAGCTGCAACAACTACAACAGATAGCAACAGCCAACATGGAAAAGTGGAATTTTCAAAAATGTATTTGAGATTTTTGTCGTTTTTTTTTTTTGCTTTTATTTTTTTGGCAATGTCTACAACAACATAATTATGAACAACAGCAGCAGCAGCAGCAGCAGCAGCGACAGCAACAATAATAAATACATAATAAACTACAACAACAACAACAACAATATGCTGCGACAACATTATCGTCACCTAGAGACAATATAATTGTAAATTTAATTTATGCACGAGCACCTAAATTTTTTAGCTCGTTTCAAGCTAGAGTTTTTAGCCAAAAAAAAAAAGTTGTATGGGTAGGGCGTAAACAACTGCCTAATACTCGCTCAAAATTTGTTGGTTAAACTGTCAAACATACATATATACTAGGTAGCATCTAGTTTAGTAACTTTGATCTATCTCAAGACATCTATATTTTGATCAGTCTATAGCTGAAACCTAGACTTCCCTTTGATATGATATGCATTACTTGGGCATATTTAATTGAATTTACTTGAATTTACTTGAATTTATTATTGGTTAATTTTTGTTGAATTTTGATAAGGAATTTTTATTTGTAGCGCTTAAAAAGCTTCGGAGGATTTGAATATATATCAAAATTTAGCAACTTGATAAAGTAGAAATTTTATATAATCACATATATATATCTATGCATAATAATATCTGCTCTAAGTCTCATATCTATGCCTAATAATATCTGCTCTAAATCTCTATCGCTCTAGCTGAGTTGTACGTTGCATTGCACAGACTAAGCTCGTATAAAACTAATATACTCTCTTCGCTTTGTAAGCGCGCATAGAAGCGTATAAGCTTTGAGCAAGTTTCAGAAACACTTAGAGTTTATTTTCTTGCTAATTTTACAATAACTATATATAAATTTAATAACTAGAACACCTTATGTTTCTATAAGATTTTCATATAATATAAAAATTATATATTCTATAAGATTTTTCATATAATATACAAATTATATATTCTATAAGATTTTCATATAATATACAAATTATATATTCTGTAAGATTTTCATATAATTTGCATATATATTTAGTTCTAGCAGACTTTTATATATTTATAATGAATGCTTCTAGTTGAGATTTTCTTAACGAAGCATTAGCTATTCGCTAGTTTGATTTGACTGTTCAAATTTTTCAGACATTCAACTCTATACAGACAATATTTCCATATTAAAAGCTGAGCACAAATTGCAGATTCGAAGAGGCAGTTGTATGATATTTAATATTTATACAAATATACATAAATATTAAATATCTTTTTTTTTTTTGCTTTGATTATGTACATATGCAATATGCATTTCCCGCATCCACAGAGATTTGTCATTTCTTTTGATTAACTTGAAATTTCGCATAAATCTCGCTGTTTGCTTGCGAGTCGAAAGCTTTGGCACACACAGACAAAGCCACACGCACGCTTAATGCAGCTGTCAACGCGGCACCAATACAAAGCCAAAGGCACACACACACACACACACACTCGGAGATACACAGAGAGAGATATACAGGCGCTAGTCCAGGTATTTCAACAATTTGGCGTAATAATTCTTTTGCGCTTCAGCACAAGCAAAACAAAAACACAAAAAAAAAAAAATGAAATTTAAATTCAAATTCATTTCCGTGCCAATGCCAATGCGAATGCGTTTAAGCTATTATTATTTTTAAGTTTATTATTATAAATTGTTGTTGTTGTTGTTGTAGCTGCTGCTGTTGCGGCTGTTGTTAGTTTTTAATGGCCAAGTGCATTGCAATTGGCGTAGCTGCTTTTGCTTATGGCCAAATGTTTTTAGCACCTTTGGCGCATTTCAAATACACTTGCTCTCCCTTTGTGTGAGTGTGCGTGTGTGTGTGTGTGTGTATGGTTTATAAAAATTGAAGAATTTCTTTAAAGCGTTTATGATTTTCTTTTCTTTTCTTTTGTTTTTCTTGTATTTAGGATACGCAACGTACCGTTCCGGCTCACACAGATGCAGTGCAGCGGGCATCAAATACATATCTCTGTCCACAGTGCACAGAGCACTCTATATCTCTATATACTCCTATATAATTGTGTATCTTTACTCTTATAGCTTTTGCGAAACGCGTTTCACGCACTGCGATGCGCCGCCTGCAACTGAAATAACGCTCTCTGCTTGTTGGTCCAGTCGCAGCTTGTTGTTTTTTTTTTTTCCTTCTATATATATATATACATTATATATATTATTTGTTTTTAGTTATTTTATTTATTTATTTATTTTTTGGTTTTTGGTTTGCTTACAAATTTTAATGCGAAAATGGCAAATTTATGAAAAGTCGCCCGCCCGGCCACCAGGCACGGGCATGGCCAAAATCGTTTTGCTCACTCGCTTGTCAATTTGATTGCCGCTGCCGCTTTGAACATTGATTATGCTAGGTGTTTTCGGCACTGATGTTTTTCATATACCCTATACACATGCACACACGCACTGTTGGGTATATTGCACAGCTGCAGACCTGTTGAAGTTGACTTGGTTCGTTGTTAATCTAGACTGAAATATGCCGAGAGTCCTCCACATATCAAGTAGCAGCAATATAAATAAAGTTGGCTAGTTACTGAATCGATAATTATCGATAGCACAAATAATCACTCTACACCTTTCATGTACTCTTCAGCCTAACAGCTTCTCTTATTATATGCCAACAAATCTGATTAAGCAAAGGCACTCACTTAGCTCATTTAGAGCAACTATATAGAATCGATGAGTATTAATAGTTAGTAGCCCAGGCACATGCTTAATTCGTCATACTTCTACCCAACTCATTTAGACATTATTTAGAACGCTTTCAATGCATTCTTTAGCAATTAGTATTCATCTATATCTGAAGTAGTACCTTCCACTCATTGCTCACTCATTAAATATAAACATCCTACACATACTTGAATAGGCTCTTAAGAAATCTCAAACAATTAACATATATACACATTAAATTGAGTTTTTTACTTTTCAAAGAATTGTGAGCCATTTCCTAATCATTTTGAATAGATGCATAGATCTATAGCGAAACTTAGCTGAATAGCTTTTTAGATCGATAAATGTAATTTCAAGAATGATCAGAGATAGAGTACTTAGATTGCAGCGATCGTATGTTAGATTTTAATCTTATGCTTCAAAGCATTACTCTTATTTAATATAGCTAATAATAATGTAAAATTTAGCTTGTAATTGCCTAGGGAAAGCCCAATAAATCAACCTATGTACAAGGCGCTCTCATCGAATTTATCTATATTGATTTGTAGACTTGCACTGCTCTAGCTTCTATGTTACCTTAGTTAAAAAGCTGCAAACTCTTGATATACCTTGAAAGCTTCTCCAACGAATATATGAACAGAAATAAGATCAAGCCTGAGTACAGGGTAACTGTTAGTTGTTCATTCAATCCCTAGAGCACATTTACTTGTTTTGTTTTTAGCTAAATTTGTAAATCTTAAGTGAACAAATCTGAGCACTCATTCAGTTTTAGACAATTAATTGAACACCAGTCGCAATTCATGCGTAATTGTATGTGTGCGCTTTAAAGCAGGTGTGCGTATATGTCTATTAGTATAGTATAGTATTACTCACCGACGCCGCCTTTCCACATCCATGCTAAACTAATTGCTAAACGTCCTGTCCAATCTTCCACTGCGTCTGGCTTTCAACTGCCGCATGCAATTCGCCTCGCCTTCTGTTTTGGCTTTATTGTGGATGGATTTAGAGCAGCACTGTAAATAATTTAAAGAGTTAGATATAAGTTATTTAGTATATACAATTATATATATAAGTAGGAATCAAGCACACAAACAATTTGATCATCTATTTTTAAGTGAAGTTTACTTGCTGACTGTGATTGTGACTAATTGTTTTAACTAACGGTAGTCATTTAATTGTACCAAATGTACCTAAAGTAGTGCCCATTAAAATGTACCTACTTTCATTTTATATGATTTGTCTTAAGAGGTTTTTGTCAAAAGTGTTAAGTGATTCAAAAAATGATTCAATAATGATTCAATTTACAAGCCTATTTAGAATGCTTTTCAACTACACAATTTAAGCAATTATTTCGCGCTGTTGCTTATAATGAATGTTCACTGTATGCTGACAAATACTAGCATAAACATACCGATATGTATATATAAATATATATGGTCTATATAATGCATGTTTAACCCGTATGTCAATGCCAGCGAATATACCCCACTTTAAGGGACTAAGTGATGTACAGGGCATAATTATCTACGATTACGCTGCGATAGCTGAATCAAATAGCGGTGCTTCTTACCTGCTGCTGAGGTACGCCTTAAAAGCTGTTGCTCCACTGCACGAGGATTGTTGCTGCAATGCAAGAAGCAAAATAGAAAATATATATACATAGGAATTAGTTATAAATGAAAAATTGTGCTAAATAAATGTTATTCGCAGCTCACCTGAAGACGAAGCCCAGCTGGGCGCAGGAAAAGCAATAACTTTTGTTGTTGTTGTTAGTGATGGACTGTTGATGAGGTCACGATCGTGTTTTTTTGTTTTTGCGCGTTTTCGTCGTTGTTGATTTATTTATTTTTTTTTTGTCAACCACCTGAGGATTCAAATGGTCTGCAAAGGAGGAGCAGACGCAATTACCTAAACGACAGTTTCGACAGCCGTCGGTAGCCAACGCCACATGCGGGCGGGCGGGCTGACAGAGATGTGTGCGAGAGCCCAGGCAGGCGCGCACTTATATGTATATATATCGATATCTATATATACATAAATATATATATTTAAATAAAATATATTAATATGTAATATATTAATATATACTATTTTTTATAAATATTTGTGTATATATATATGTGGATATATGCGTGTGCCAATGTCCAGGTAAATGTGTTCGTAGTTCGCCTTGTCAACTGGCACTGATGTTTAAGTACTTGCACGATTGAGCTGTTCCGTTATAATTGTATAGTTTATTTAGTACATCTATTTTTCGCTTTTCTCAACTTTTTTTGGCAGCAAGTTTTTTGGCGAAACAAGCTGCAGCAGCAACAGCAGCAGCAGCAGCAGCGACAGCAACAGCAGCAGCAGCGATTTCGTTGTGTTTGTAAACATGCAATGTGTGGCACATTGATTGTTGTTTGCGCTGCGCGCATGCAACAGTTGCAGCAGTTCTTTTTCCTTCTTATTTTTGGTTTACTTTTGGCTGGACGGAGCCGTGAAGACTTGGTTAAACGATTTTTTGTTTTGTGGATTTTTAGCAGAGCCCAAATCCAAATGGCAGCGTCACAGCAAATTGTTCACCTATTTTACGATCACACTAATTTTTGCCCCGAAATATACCGAAAATGTGCATTTTCTAGCAGCAAACGGTCACGCTTATATTTTTAGTATTTTTGCCGTATTATTCACTTCATATTTTAAATGAATGATCGTGTGGTATTTTTGTAATTAAATTTTCATGAGTATTATTGCGGTTGTGCCATACCTTCATAAAGACTCATACTAATTAAATAATATTACTATTAAATCATCACATAAACATTGTTGTCTCCAAAACACATGAACATGAATCGAAATGGGTTGCCAAATTATATGTCGTATATGATTTTTCGATAACACGCACAGCAGCTCTAACAGTGTTCGGAATACCGATTGTCCTTATTAAAGTATATGCTTTTTATGGTATTTTTTTATCTGTAACAACGATCGGTAACCCAAAGCTTATTCAAATTTATTGCGCCATTCAAACTAATTGACATAAGATTTTATATAATGTCAAATAAGTTATGATATTAATTTGAGCAAATTTATAAATACTATAATAAAACATGTTGCTAAGACAGTTGATTTTAAAGTATACAAGTTAAAAAAAAAACGCAAATGAATATATTAAAATAAAACATTTCCATAGCTTTATATGGCTTATTTATATTTTAAGCACTTAAATATACTTATATATACATTATTATGCGATGATGATGTCCATGTGCTGAAATTTAAAAAAACTCAGCTTGTGACGTCAGCGAGAGGCCAGCACATTACTTATTGCAATCTTCTAAACATAGTGTTTTAGTGTGTGTGCACGTTTGCATATGAGTGTGTAGTCGGCGTAGCAGCACAGTATAGCCAAGCGATTTTTAACAATGTTGCCGATTACTCAGGTTTGTTCGTCTCTTGTCGGCGTCGCAAAACCTGAATCGCTTTGTGTGTGGGGTGCAGTGGGTTAACACAGTCACACACACATATCAAAAAGTAATGTATGCCAGCAAAGGGCTGTCCAGTCGATCAGCAGAGCGCAAAGTGAGAGAGAGAGAGCGTGAAGAGAGCGATTTTGGTATTTGTTTTGGTATTTAGTGCTAGAAAACGGCAAAAAGAAAAACAAGCAGCAATTATTGTGCAGTTAACCGTTATACAGCAAGTAGCGACTGCGACAGCCAGAGCGACCGCAGTAATCAGAGTCAGAGTCAGAGTCAGTGTCAGTTGTGGCCGTCAGTCGTTAGACGCGTCTCGTTAGCCGTGGACATAGCAATCGCAGCGCTTGGCAGTCATTCATAAATCAAAAATAAAAGTATATATATAAATCCGATTTGTTAACTAGCTGGTATAAAACGCGCGCAGCTCTCATATATATAAATACACTTTATATACACATATACATATATGTATTGTATTATATTTATATGTATATATGTGCACATGTATCTATAGCATATAACGTAAATCTATGCATATTTTTTGTCTTGTTTTTTTGTGACAATTCTATAGACAAGATCGCTTAGGAGATCTATACGAGTGTTGTTTTATATACATACATTGTGTGTCTCTCTCTCTCTCTCTCTCTAAATATATATATACATATATAAATACATTGAAATTTGAATATCTATATATATATATATATCTTTTTTTTTTAAATAGTTTTCTATTTATTAAAGTTCAAGTTATATTATTAACAACAACAAAATGGTCGAGACCGTCGTCACCGTCGAGCGCACAACAACAACAACTACTGGCCCACCTGGCGGCAATCCCTCAGCCGGTGACAATGGCAACTTCTGGAGCGCCATTCGCTTGAATCTCGATTATTTTAAAACGGCGCCGGGCCTCATCAAGATAGTCCAATTGGTAAGTACATTGATATATGTGCTTCTAACTACATATGTATACATATGTACATGTATGTACATATGTATGTATGTATATAGTACACCAAATGGCACTTAAGCTCACCAATGCCTGCTCCTACTACTCCCTGGCCTCCTCCCACTCTCTCTCTTTCTCTCTCTCTCTCTCTCTCTCTTCACCCCTTGCCTCTTCAACTGGCCCAAATAGCTAATTAGAACATAGTTTACTGCAGCTGAGCATAGCAGACTGCTTAATACTTACAATATAGCAAAATCTATTTTTACAATATACGATTTTTGATCGATAATTTAACTTTCTCTAGAACTGAAACAAAGCTACTATATAAATTTATTTCAATTCTGTTAATATTATATCATATGTATATGCTTCGGGATTTACCACTCCATTTGCCACGCCCCCTAGCAGCCCATTCAAACAGCAACGAATATACTCTCTTTTCCTACTACGAAACCAAGCAAAGCACATGGAAACAACGAATATGATACGGCATATTGCGTATACGCCGCATTGCCTGTCAAAACCCTACGATCGCCCGCTCGCCACCTCGATGCGAGCCACCCACAGAGCTTATCTGTGTAAATTGAACTTTTATCTATAGATTTCTCAATGCCTTCTGTCAATTAATGCACATTTCACGCCAGCTGGCCGCCATCACTGCCCCACCAATATACCCAATACTCTATGTATGTAGATGGAAAATGCGTGAACATTTCGTGTATTTTATTAGATAATTATTAATCAGAGAGATAAATACATATGTACATATATTATTGAACAGTATCATTTTGCTCTAGTTCATTTCAATAAAAAAAAAACAATATACTAAGATCGATAATCAGCCGAATTTTGAGATTATTATGCAACAGTCTATCTCTATCTATATAACTATATTACATCAATAGCATTATAATTATAATGATAACTAACAGCCACATCTTGAGATTGATTATAATGTGGTTTTTCTACTAAAGATCGATATAATTATCGATTATCACTTAAAATTTTATTACAAATAAGAAGCCTGATCGATCTTTTTTTCAATCGGTAAATACTAAAAATTTTACGCAACTATAACAGAAGCTAGTGCAAAGAAAAACAGGGTATCTTGCCATCGTGAAACATTCTTTGGCAATCTGGTCTTAAGTCTGTGTGTGTGTGGATGACAGGATCATTAGGCGGATAAGATAGCTATGCCAAAAGGGCACCATGTGAGCAAGCCATGTGGTCGGTATTCAATTCCAATACTATATATATATGTATGCATATATATACCTAAATATCAGTTAATGACTTTCAAATCGAAATGTAATTTATAGAAGCAAAATTCTCAAACAAAAAATAATCAAAAAAGTAGTTAGAATTGTACAGCTGTGCCATTTCACAGCTATATGATATAGAGTATATAAAATGTATGTGTATGTGTCGTTGTTTGTATGTATTATATATATAAATATTTATATATTTATATATTTATATAGGTATAAGTAAACCCAATTGCGGTCGCGTGGGAAGCCGCCACCAGTTAGCCATGCGAATGCCAACAACCCACAAGAACCGCAATGAAAACATGAACTAAATTAACTGCAGCTAAATATACATACATATATATATGTATATATATAATATGTATATATACGTGCAGACATTTATATATAAATTACTATGTGCTCGTAACACTGAAATATTATTTAACTTTTCAAGAAATTACTTTTCAATACAAAAATCTCATAAAATAAAAAAAAAGTACTAAAAAATCCACGCTGAGCTTTAAACCTGCAACTGCTCGCTTAATGGCGCGCGCCTTACCGTTAAGCCAAGCCTGAGGAGAAGGAAGAGGAAGACAATGAACTGAATGAAACGAATTAAATATATTTTAAATTGCACTGCAAAAATCTTTGTAATTCAAAATTAAACTAAAAAAAAAAATCTACAAAAAAATTTCAAATGACAAACAATATTTCTTAGTATTATTTTATTATTTTTTTGCTGTGTGGTTGCCCGCCCACAGGTGGCCGCCAACACGCGACCACAACAACTACAGCAGCAGCAACAGCAACAATAAAGGTGTTACACAGGCATACACACACACACACACACAACGCATTTGTTGCTACAAATTAGAAAAAAAAAGAACTTGGTGAAAGCTTGATCAGGCAGCGATTGTTTTTTTTTTTTTTTTTTTTTTTTTTTTTTGCCACAAGCTTCACTGTCAATGTTAACACACACACACACACGCGCGCGCACTTGCAGTACGATAAACGTGTAGTTTACCGTTAGCAAGGACACTAGCGCATTAATAATGCACACTTTTCCAATTATTAGCCACAAATTGTGGCGAAAAAATCAATAGAATGTCAGAATTCGAGACACACAAATCCGAGACAATTATATCATTGACCAAATCACATTAAGCGGGCTTCCCCTTAGTTCAGCTTGACCCCGAGACTGCCCCTGCCCCCTATGCAATTCTCCTGTTAGCCAATTGTAATTGCAGCTAATTTTCCATTCTTTTGACAGTAAAATGATTTTGCTTTTCTTGTTAAGCAATAAATGCACTTTACATTCCCAATCTTATCTACATTCTTTTCGCTTTATTACGTTTCGTCGCTGTTCGATAAGTGATAGAGCAGCTTAAGCATAGATAGCGTCAATCAGGCGCACATGGCCCATAGAAATAAGCTCGTGCAACACCTTAAGTAGAGCGACTAAATGTGAGATTTAATATATATGCCATATGGTATATGAATTATTTAAATTTATTAAAATTAAGCATACTCAATTATGATCAATGATGTAAGAGGTGTGTTTGAAAAATATGGCAAATTTATTTAATTATTTCTTCTTGTTATACATAGACAAACTTTGTTCTACATATAGTGGAGCCTTTGCTCCAGGTAGATAATTTTAAAAAATTAAATAACATATGAAATATGTTTTTAAAGGTCAACCCAAGTTTCCAGTAATGGGGCAAGAATTGGACAGGTCGGGGCAGATTCTTAAGATTCATAACTTATTTAGGCAGAAATTGAAGTTGAGCCAACCAGAAGAACTTGCCGAACTTTTAGGCATAAGTTTTTTTTCATTTCATTTGGAGCACAGCTCGTATTCCATGCATATTTATTACAACATATTAATAATTCCATTAAAGAACTATTTGCGAATCGGAACCACTTGCAGCTGCACTAGGACTAATTCCTAGCAATTATTTGCGCTTCAATCTATGCCAATCAATCGAATGCAATCATTGCATTATAGTAAATTTATGATAACTCATGCAAATCTCTCTCTTTAATCGATCAATAGATTAATAATTGGCCAATAATCCTGAATAGCCCTGTTTCATGTGACTCACAGTGGGCGCATTACTCATACGCAGCGATAACAGATCGTTAATGGGCATTGTTAAAGCGAACAAAACATCAACTAGAGAGATAACAGTGAAATCCCCCGGGCATACTAACTCTATATATATCTATCTCGCTCTACATCTTGCTGTCTGCGGCCAGCTGGTGTTGACCAACTGTTCGTCGTCCTGTATTGGCTTTATTACTCATGCGATCAGTGTGGCTCACTTGACGCTTAAGTTGCCTTTGCTGTGCCTTAGTTGATATTCTATTTATGTGCATCTTATCGACCATCAAACAACAATAAACAAAACGATAGACCAACGCACCAGCCGGTCGCCGTATCAGCGGACTATGGCTATAAGGGCGATAAGATTGCACGACATCGGTTCCAGTTCCAGTTCCAGTCAGCCAAAAAGCTAACGGAAACTCTGACTAGCTTTGTTTTTTTTGCGGTTTTTCATTTCTAATAATGTTGGTCAAACATTTGTGCAGCATGTTGACAAACCTGTTGTTGTTGTACACACACATACACACGCACACTCATTCATATACAGCTATTTATGTCGTGCCAGGGTCGTTTGTAAGCAAGCATAAGCTTATGTACGTATGTGTGTGTGTTTTAAAGCAATCTACATATATATATAATATATATGCAAATTGCGTTTAAGCACGATAAGAACCAAAATACTGTGCCCACGATTTGTTTGACTATTTCAAAAATACATATTTTGATATAGGCATTACGTAAGATCGACCATATAGACCCGTATATGCAAAGCAGCGCCATTTGTGCCAGCCACTTACATTGTTCAAATTTTTATGACACACACACACACAGATTCCGTGTTGCTCTTGGAATTTCTTGTTACGATTTCAATTTAAGATGCTGAAAAAAAAAAAAAAATGCAAATAAATTAATATGTAAAACATGTAATTTATAGGTTATGTCCAGAATGTTGACTAAGCGCCAAGGCGCTAGTGAGCTCATCTTAAAGTACGAATTGACACTGTCATAAACGTAAATTACGTTTTTGCTTTTATTTGTTTTTTAACCCAGGCGCGCAGTTTGGTTTGGTTTGGTTTTGTTTTGCTTTTGTTTACATGCTGTGCGCTGACGTCATAAACTTGCATCTAAGGCGCGCTGAGTGTGCGCAACAAATGCGGCGACTGTAACCGTTATCTTTGTAGTGTAAGTCAGTGGGTATGTAAGAGTGTGTGTATCTGTGACCATTGAGAGGCAAAAGTAAAATTCCGCCAAAGCGCATCCTTCTGACCGATACATGAGCACACATGAGTAGATAGTTATCGATATTCATATAGGTATATATCTATGTATGTATGTATGTATGTATGTATATATGTATATTTATACAAATGGCGATACAGTTACACACGGCTATTGCTGTCATGCGCCATCGATCAGCGATTTTCATGCTTCACAGGGCAAATAAAGCATTTGATTATTTACCAACCAGACGTATCAAAACCGAATATGAATCTAAATCTGATTCTCAATTTGGGCCAGTGTCTGGGCTATTGAAGCATTAAGTTCTCTAACATAAATACATTTCTAAAGCTAAATGCGTGTATATAAATACATATACAAATATACATACATACATATGTATATATAGTGCGAACTGTGATAAATATTTAAAGCAAATACATAATTGCCTACATATACGAAATTTATTTTTATTTTTGAAACGTGATGACGCAAATTTTCCTAGCTAAATTTTTGTGCAGAGCTGTCGGCATATATTAAAAAGTCAACTAATATCAAATGACTGTGGTCAAGTGCAGACTGCCGCCTGCAGGCGCGCACTGCAGTTCAATCAACTTTCGGGCGACAGGCGGCGCTTTTACTTCACGCTCGCAAACACTATGCGTGGGTATGTGTGCACGTGCACGTGTGTGTGTGTGTGTGTGTGTGTGTGGCGGCGCATAAGAAAAACAAAACACAAAGGAAAGACAAACAATAACATAAACAAGAACCAGTTGACTTCAGTTGTTGTTGTTGCTAGCAACAGGTCGCCTTTGGCTTTGGCAATGTCTGCAACTTTCAGCTTTCACTTTTCGTCTGCCTTTTGTTTTAGCCAGCCATAATAACAACAAACACAGAAAGCTGCGTGCGCACACCTGTATGTGCGCGAATGCCGCCTAATGCTTATTGCTATTTAATTGCAAGCAAAAATACAACAAATCAGAAACCTTAATGGGCATGTCATCGAAATCTGTGTCGGCGCCCACACACACACACACACACACACACACACTCACATATACAGGCACGAGTTGGGCGTCAAAGTGCAGCGTTGCCATATTTATACTCAGTTCACGAACTGGCTTAAGAGTATATTGGGTCGTTTCACTATATGTACAAGTGGCAAACTTGTAGCTTGGCATATATATTTCTATTATAAGCGCCTAATTGAATGGGTCGTCTACTCATTACCACGTTTAAACTACACATATGTATAGTAATTAATACTTGGAAACAAGTTCGCTTCTGTGCTCAGAGTATTGTACGGTCGGATAAAACGTTGCTTACTTTACAGGTTCTCAGCTCAGCTCGATTTAGTTATTTAGTATTTATGTATGGCAATTAACTGGTTGCCATTGTTCAATTGCTTAAGGTGACATCATGTCACCCAAAAAAACATTAAATGCCAATTGAAGAATTTGCTTGTATGTGCGTTCTTATATTTATGAATGGCTGGAATTTATTCTACTTTTTTTTTATTGCAGATATTGGGCATCATTTGCATGGCATGCGCCTCGCCCGCACAGGCGGCAGCAACGAGTTTCTTCCTATTTGCCGTTGTCATTTCTTTCATAATTACCTTCTTACTGATTGCGGCATATTTCCTGGGCATACGCGAGGCGCTCAACGTGGCCGTTAATTGGATATTTTCAGTAAGAGTCACAGCTGGTCACACTAGAATCATTTATCACTTATACGACCTGTCTCTCCCTCTCTCTTTTTCTGTCTCTCCTGCAGGAACTGCTTACAACGGCTGTGCTCACACTGCTCTACTTTATTGGATTTATTGTACAGCTGGCCAGATGGTCTGAAACAGATGCTACCGGACGTAGCGCAAATGTAGCGGCCGGCGTTTTTGGCCTCTTCAATTTCTTGGCCTATGCAGCGGGTACATATTTCCTATTCCTGGCGCACAGATCGGGAGCCACGCATTAAAAAGAGTTTCAGCACCAAAGCCGAGCAAAGCGCTCTGTTCTGTTTCGTTTCTATAACCGATAAGCGGAAGAAATTTTTTAGTCATGCGCACCCAAAAAAAAAAATTAGGAGAAAAACGAAAATGAAAACAAACAGCAAGCAGCGCACCCACCACGAAAGCCAACATAGAGTAGTTTAAGATTTAAGTGGAATTTGTTTGGAGAGTTGTTCTTTTTTTTTTTTTAATATGTTAAATTTTTTTTTTTCATTTAAATTTAACGGCACAGTAACGAATGAACGCTCAATTACAAGTTCGCTCAGCTCGGTTCATGTTCAGGCTCAGTTTGGTTCATGTACAGGCTCAGTTCGGGGCTTGACTCGGCCCGCGCGACTTGATTTGTTTTTAATGTTAGTTTAGTGCTTATTTTAACTTAAACCGCCTGCTAACATTTAAGGTCAACACATACAAGGCAACTGCAACAACAAACAAATACAAGAAATAAGTTCAATAAATTATTCATATTTTATAACTATAAAATAAATGTTACTTAATTCAATGCTGGTTGTTGACTTGAATATTGTGCAGTAGCCAAGCAGTTAAGTTACGCAAGCTTTACAGCAGAAGGTTTGCAACTTGACTGAAATATCTACTAAAGAATGGCATAAGTTATTCGCCGCTGGTTTGCAACTGAACTAACGCGACTGATGATCTGTTTAGCAATGTACCCGCTTATGTGCTGGTTTGTGACTTGACTAAACACGGTGCTACTTGATATCACATGTATGTACCTACACTTAGTCGCGGCTGGATTGCAACTTAGCTATAGCCAAGCTATAAATGTACCTATTTGGGCGAATTTGTAAACGGTTCTAACCGGTTTATGCATAGAGAAGAAACAGTTGTCTGTTACATTTTCAAATGAATTTTATTATCCTTTTTGATTTTTGCAATGTTATTGAACTTCAAATTTTGTCCAATCGTTTTTCTTTTTTCCATTTTGCATAATTACACAAAAAAAAATATTCGATTCGTCTAGGTCCTCGATCCAGATTTCTGGATCTGTTCCTCTTGCTTCAACGGCTATTGATGTTCTTTCTGTAATATTTTTTTGTTTTGCCTTAAATTTGGTTGTTTTAAATTTTGTGCGGCTGGTTTACTTAATTTCTAATTTTTATTCTGTTCCCATCGATGGTTTGCTTTTTGTATGGCTGGCTGGTTTTAGTGAAATCTACACATACTTCTTGAACTCGTCGTAAATGGCCAACACGAGAGCGCCGCCAGTGCCGCGAATAATATTGGAGAAGGCGCCCTTGAAGAAGGCGGGGATGCCCTCCTGCTTGGCAATCACCACCCAACAATGTGCTGTATTTTTGTAGATCATTTCAGATTTCTTCAGACCCGACTGCATCATCATACGACGACGCACCGTATCGAATGGATAGGAGGCAATGCCGGCAATGGTGGTCACCACCTGGGCGATGCCCCAGCTGACATAGAAGGGTGTATTCTTTGGGTTTGGCAGATGGTCACGACACGTATCATAAAAGCCAAAGTATGCGGCGCGATAGATAACGATGCCCTGCACGGATACGACGAAGCCACGATACAGTCCAATCAGCCCATCCGTTTTCACCACCTTTCGCAGACAATCGATCAGACCGTTGAATTCACGCTCGCCACCCTTGCCCACATCGGCAGCCAATCTGCAAAAGGTATTTTGGTCAAATTTAGTTACAAGTCAATCATATCAAGTGGCAATGCTAAAATCAAGTAAGACAATTGTTGCCAGCTGCAATTTTGCAAATGAAACTGCGATTTGCAGACATTTGAAATGATAGAATAAAGTTTAATAAAATTGAAGTATAATTTAATTGTGAATTGTATTAACTAGTCTTTAGTTGCAGTTGAATTGTTACAGTTACAAGTCAAGTGGCAAGCAATTGACCAATTGTAGCCAGCTGCAATTTTGCAAATGAAACTGCAAATTGCAAAGAAAATAAACAAACTATTTACAATAGATTTAAATTTAAAATGAATTGTGACAATATATCAACATAATTTCTTTGTTGAGCCTAATTTACCATAAGTTATATTAACCAGACAATTTAATTGTAAAAAGCGGCAGGGCCACAATTGCAAATGAATATTTTCAAAGACATTGAGTTCCGAATTATTCAATACAGAAACATCATTTAACCCCATTTTGATACAAGTGAATTGTAATAACTGGTACCGCCAGTAGTTTGCCCCATTTCTTTATATATACATATGTATATATATAGTAACAATTCATATATAAATATCTATATGTATCCGCCAACTGACGATTTGTGCAATTCGAATATTTCAGCTTTATGCAACTTACCGCGTACGGGCAAAATCCAATGGATAGACAAAACACAGTGAAGTAGCTCCAGCAGCGCCACCAGAAGCCAAATTGCCCATGAAATGGCGCCAAAACTGTTTCTTTTTGTCAACACCGCCCAAAAATACCTAAATAATGAATAGAAAATACGCAACATTTGAGATTTTTATGACCATTTCGCAAATATATAAGATATATAGACTGAGAAAGTTACTTGATACACAGGCAAGATTGATTTGAATCCATACAAAAATATGATAAGAGTCATAGAAAAAGAATAAGGAACATGGCTGAAAACTCACCGTCTTGTACACGTCCTTAAAGGCAAAGTTAAGCGCTTGCGTTGGAAAGTATCGTATCACATTGGCCAAATTACCGCGCCATAGCGATGAGTAGCCCTGCTCGCGCGGAATGCGCACGAAGCAATCGACAATTCCCTTATAACGTTTATCCGATTGAATTTGTTTCGATACCTCCTGCACCTGGAGAATCAATTTCACGCGCTCGATGGGCGCCACCGCCGTTTTCGCAATGGCAGCCGATACGCCGCCCATCATGAAATCGATTAGGAAGGATTTCAGATCACCTCCGGGTTTCATGCCGCCACCTTCATCGCCCATTTTGCTGAGTTTGGTTTTCTTTGTGGTTGCTTTTAGATTTCACGCCTGGTTCTGGTTGCAGCTAAATTTTGAAAAAGAATTTTAATGCCCAAAGAAAATCAAAAGTTAAAATAATTTTTTGTTTTTTCAAATAATTTTTTCCGAAAAATTTGGGTCTAGAATACAACCAGCTCCGTACAAAATGGGCTGCCTATGAAATGATGAGAATCAAACCCAACGACGTTAACTCGGACGACTACTACGATGAGAAAATGTTTGCTAATGTCGAGAGAAAACCTACTTTGATCTGATAAAACTACGCAATCCGACAAGGAAAGTGTATAAACAAAAACACTTTCGTTTTTGCTGCCGGAATTCATTTTGCGTTAAGTGATGAATTTGCGTGCGTAATAGCGACATCTTGGAGTGAGTTGCACAGAATGAATACTGAATTAATTACTCAATGTATTTTTTTCGAAAATTTGCCAAAATCCATAAATCGCTTAAATTTCTCATAAGAGCATAATTTGTAACGGACCATTTGTTGGGAAATTGAAGTCGTTCTGCATGTTGGCAACGTTTCAAACGTTTTATTCCGCTCAGTCTGTCCCGCTCTAAAGCTATACGAGTGTGAGGGAGATAGAAAGATCAAAGCAAATAAAACACAATTGGTCTACTATTTTTATCAATTTTTATATTTTTAACCAACCGTAGGTTGATTTTTTGTTGGTTTGTTGTTACTGCAGAGGCTAAAGAAATGGTTCTTAATATTTCTTTTTATATTGCGCACTCTATACATATACGATCAAACATTCTCGATCGGCAAAAGGGGGAGAGGGGCGACTGTTTCGTTGAGAACAGAGACAGAGATACAGACGCACCTGTGCTCTGCCACAATCACCTGTCGAACTTAACAAGAATGCTACTAGCTTATAACTTAAATATATGTCTAGAATGTTCGTCTGATATTGTTGTTGTTTTTGTCTCTTGTGTGTTGTGTTTGTGGCTGAGAGATTTGGCTTTGTCCATTCCGCTCCAAATATCCTGATTCCGACTCCTTTTGCTTTTCTTACTGTTCTACTTGTTGTTGTTGCTGTTGTTATCTGGGCATCAAATGTTGTTTGCTATTTATGCAAGTGCAATTAAATTATATTCCAGTTATTATATATAATATAATTTGGTAATTATATTGGATTATTGCAGATGTTTCGCGCAGTTGTTGAATTTATCTTTATATAATATAATTAGCTGGTAGTGGTAGTTGTTGTTTGTTTATGTTTTGTTGTTGATTTTTGAATAATTTAATAATTAAATTTACAAGAACTTCTTGATCTCATCGTACAACACAAGCACGAAAGCACCGCCAGTGCCTCTGAGAACGTTGGAGAAGGCGCCCTTGAAGAAGGCACCGCTACCTTCCTGCTTGGCAATGGTGGCCCAGCAGTGCAGTGTGTTCTTATAGATGATCTCGGTGGACTTGCGGCCAGACTGCATCATCATGCGACGACGAACAGTATCGAATGGATAGGACACAATGCCAGCAACAGTTGTAACAACCTGAGCGATAGCCCAGCTGATGTAAATGGGTGTGTTCTTAGGATCGGGCAACATGCCGCGGGCGGTATCGTAGAAGCCAAAGTATGCAGCACGATAGATGATGATGCCCTGGACAGAGACACCGAAGCCGCGATACAAGCCAACAATGCCGTCACTCTTGAAGATCTTGGTCAAGCAGTTGCCCAGACCGGTGAATTCACGAGCGCCACCCTTGCCAGTATCAGCAGCCAAACTAAAAGGGAACAAGTTTAAATATATATCAAAATATATCTATATATTTATGTATGTATTGTTACTTACCGAGTACGCGCAAAGTCCAATGGGTAGACAAAGCACAAAGAGGTAGCACCAGCAGCACCACCAGAGGCCAAGTTGCCCATGAAGTAACGCCAGAACTGGGTGTTCTTGTCAACACCACCCAAGAAGACCTACGCGAAGGCAGAAAGAAACACAATTATGGTGAATCAAATATGTAGAGATTTCGCCAAGATGATTGCTTACCTGCTTGTACTTGTCCTTGAAGGCAAAGTTCAGAGCCTGAGTTGGGAAATATCTAATAACGTTGGCCAAGTTACCGCGCCAGTATGAAGCAAAACCTTGTTCCTTTGGAATGCGGATAAAGCAATCAACCATACCCTTGTATTGCTGATCGGGGGAGATTTGTTTCGAGATGTGCTGAACCTGCAGAAGCAGTTTCACACGCTCGATGGGTGCGACGGCAGTCTTTGAGACAGCTGCGGAGATACCTCCGGCAGCGAAATCCTTGACGAATCCAATAGCATCAAAATCCTTGCCCATTTTGCTATAAACAACAACGCAAAGTTCCCAAAAAGTTTACAAAATGTTCAACACCATCCATCTTCATTCTTTCTTCCTTCTCCTTCTTTTTCTTCCAAATCTGTCAGTCATCATTTTGTGAGGTTAGGTTTATGATTATGATTATGATTATGATTTTTGCATTTTTGTTATTTAATTGCGTATTTTGATTATTTTACATCAAGCTGATTTTTGCATTTTTATTATTTAATTGCGTATTTTGATTATTTTACATCAAGCACATTTCACTTTGTACACAATTGAAATATTTACAAACTAATTTGATAGCCACCACAACCAAATTAAAATATGTTTAAAACATGCATAAATATAAATGACAACAAAGCGTTAAAAACGTGAACGTTTAGCGCCCAACTTGGCGTGAAATCGATACGCATCGTTACCCAATCAATCAATGCTAACAGCCAAGTATCGAGTAGCAGCTTATCGATGAGTAACTTTGAGATCGATTACATGCCAGTTAAGGTCGCTTAGCGCGGGTTTGTGCATGAATTCGAGAATGCGGGGTTAAAAGTAATTAATGTTAAATAAATATATACTTAAAAACTAGATTAGAATGGTTAAGCAAGCACAAATGATTTAGCTATAAACGAAATGTATATATTAAATAAAACTACCACTAAATTATGAGCAATTGCTGTTTGCTATATTCTCTAAGCATTCGGCAATTTAAATGCATATATGTATATTTATATATGTGTGTGCGTGCGTGCGTGCGTGTGTGTTAATTATATACAAAACATATACAAATGCATACTAATGATTGATACAAGCTCAGCTTTTTTACTGTTGCCAAGAGACTTTACAATTACTTTTGTTGTTGTATGAGTGTTTTTTTTTTTTTTTGTATATATAAGCGGTTTTTTATTTCTGCCTCTGAATCAGTTTCGGAATTGGAAGCCCCAATTTGCCACGTGTTTAAGTGGCGTATCTTTTCGTAAATGCAACAAACAAACTGGCTGCACACCAGACTGAGTGCTGATTGAACCGGTAATAATAAAGACCAATAAACGCTTACTCTCAATTAAGAGCAAACAGACTCAAGTGAAGAGTCAAATAAACTACATTAATTTCTTATGAGAGTCGTCAAAATAGTTACGTGGCACTCATATGTTATTGCACATTTTGGCAATGAGCACATGTTTTTGTAAGCGTGGGTGTGTGTGTGTGTTTGTGTGTGTGTGTACACATTGCATAATTTAATCGCTTGTATAACACTGTAGATGGCGCTATCATGTCTATTGAAATGCTAAGAGTAAGCCACTGACAACTGCTTGGTGCAAAAAGGATGGATAGCTATCATGCATATGTGCGAATGCTTTTCTCACAACTGACATTGACCAGTGTCAAAGAGAGGAAGAGCGAGAAAGCTTTCTTTTCATGCTCTTGTATTGTTAAATTTAGATTTCAAGTGTAGAAATAATAGCAGCAGCCAAAAAACTTTTCATTGTGATTTGTTTTTGTTGCTACACAAATGGTAGCATAAAATTAAATTAGCACCGGCTGGCAGTCAGTCAGGCGCCCAGTCTAGGCCACATTTCATTGACTAAAATCGCTTTTATGTAATCACATTTAAAAGAGAGGTAGACCTGTGTCATTTTAGAGAGAGCGAGAGAGAATTTTATTGTCGTAGGCGGTGGCGTTGTGGGCAAAAGCAAACAACTGTAAAAAGCGTTGCCCTGTTATCTAATCTCTCCAGAGGCGCTGCTGATTAAAAGAGCTTTCGCAAAGAGCACGCGCGACAGTGATGTAACAGTTTCATTTTCAGCTTGCAAAAAAGTCAAATAAATAGATATTACAAGGCAGGAGTTTCGGGATAGAAGAACTAGGCAAAGATGCACGTGTA
This sequence comes from Drosophila buzzatii, assembly GCA_035045845.1. Lineage (NCBI taxonomy): Eukaryota > Metazoa > Arthropoda > Insecta > Diptera > Drosophilidae > Drosophila > Drosophila buzzatii. The sequence goes on along the minus strand of JAWNOS010000596.1, from coordinate 5,206,645 downwards.
GTTGTTTGTTTATTGCTTTGGACTTTGCTTTGTGGACGAAAAGTGTAGCGGATGCCGCCCCTTTCGATTGCATAACTGTTTTAAGCGAGCACGAGAAAAAAAAGTTTAGATATTGTTTAAACTATTTATTATTGATTGTAAACACAATAAAACTGGCTCTGATGTTATTGCACAATTTTCAATTGCTTTAGGCTTTGGCACACGTTTATGTAACAGTAAAAAAAAAAGTTTTAAGTTACTTTAGGCCAAGTAACTAAAACAAAAACATGAGTTCACCAATGCTTGCTAATTATTTATTCGTGTTGAATTATTGTTATTGACTTTGATTGAGTTGATTTGGATTTAGATTTAGGTTCATGCATTTGAATTGCATTTTATATGTAATACGTACAATTTGTATGTGTTTTTTTATCACAGCACCGAAAAAAAATTAATTTATCTTTATTCCTTGCGAAATCAAAGGTCTGCACCGGACGGCAACTAAATTGCTTGTGAATAATATGGACAGCGTAGTCAGCGAGCTAGCCTGCGCTGCCTAGAAGCGGTCAGCTGCTGCCTCTGCCGGCTGCGGCAGCGACAGCGGCAGAGAGCAGATTCAAGTTCACGTTCTCTCAGTCGCAACGCAACAGTTGTGAGAGCGAAAGAGTTATAGTAGCGTCGTATAACGGTAAGCATATGGAGAGACAGTTGGCAACAGAGACTAGACACACACAGGCACAGATTGACAGTCACTCATACAAAGAAAGCTCTTGCACGTGTGCGCAACCGCAAATACTAAATGATCGAGAGAGACAAAGAGCGAAGATCTTACATATATACATATCAATGTCTGTGTGTGTGTAGCAGAACAGCGATAGCAATGAATTCAATGCCAATAACGTTGCATAACACCGTTAGCTAGAGCTGATAATCAGTTCACGCAAACACACACATACATATATAGAGAGAGTAAATATAAAAGCCAGAGTTACTGATAGGAAAAGGAAGTGGTAAAGACAATTTTAGATATAAACTATCTATTGCCAATGAATATTGACCTAAAAACAATGACAACAAAATAATATAATAAAACAATTTAATACAATTGTTTTTCATTTACCCCTTTCGAGGTTTGCAGCGCCTTCACAACAGAAAAAAAAGCTGAATGCCTGCCAAAAATGTAAACTTTTACTCAGTTGGCAACGCGCCGACTAACATAACAGCGTCGGCATCGTTGACGCCCGCGTCAAAAGCGTCGCGTAGCATGTGACTTATGGAAATTTTGACGCATGTGCTGCGCTCTCTTTTGCACCCACTTTGCGCTCTTCGTCGCCTAAGACTCTCTTAAATGCTAACTCACAGACCAAATTTTTTGCAGACGGAGGCGGAAGGCAACGTAAGTGAAATAAATGTGCGTACTGCGATTAGATTAAATACCGCTACTAACACAGCTATTTTATATAAGCAGATACTTTCAAGGTCTTCTTATCGCCGACAAATTACATAAAAAGAAATTTACGCTGGCCGCGCATTAATTACTGAGAGCGACAAATTGGGCAGCGTGCCAAAGATGCAGAAATGAAGTTGATGTTAGTGCGTACTAAAAATCTAATTGCGGCTATTTCAAAGGAAACAAAAAATAGATTCAAGTGCAGTTAAATCCGTTGAATGGGTTAAGTACAACGGTGCATAGCATAAAAATAGGGAATTTTTCTCTTGGCATTGGCCAGACAACAGACAGGCGTCGCATAAACAATTAGTCATGATCAGCAATTTTTATATGTACATAAAAATTTCCACAACTTTAAATGCTGACGCACCAATGAGGGTGGCGATTTGTTTATCGTTTGTCAATTCTAATGCGCTTGCATTAGCAGTAACGAACACGAGAAATCGCACTTTTAAGACGTTTACTGTTATCGCTGGCGGCCGTCGGGTTAGCAAATGCCAAATGCAAAATGGCGCTAAAAAGGGCCAAACAAAAGGGCAGAAATAAATACAAAAAATCACATGCGGCACATTAGCATGACGCGTTTACTCTGCTGACGTCATAAAGAACATCAGCAGCGGCAGCAGCATCTGCTGCTCTTCACAACCGGTTCTAGTTTTCGTAAGCAAGCAGGTAAAATGTAAAAGTATATTTTTGGTGGGTTCGAAAATCAACAATAAAGCGGTCATTGGTCAATGGCAGGAGAAATATGCTCTTCGGAATTTGAAGAAACAAGAGAATAATGCGAAAAAAAATATACATACATATTTACATATACACTGAAATACACACACACCCATACAGGCATTTACAGACGGTGCGAATCTTGCGCGTGTAAATGTCGTGGCGTGTGAGTAAGGGAGAGAGCGCGACAAGCACATGGAATTCATATGAATGCTCAGCTACATCTGTATGCGTGTGCCGCATTTCTACACTTATAATGCACAAGAAAAAATAGTGAATATTTTGCACATGTATACATGTACAAAAAATAAGTAGATATTCAATTAGATTCATTACAAGAGCAGATGTTGCAAATTGTGCACAGCTGTATACGTGTGCGTGTGCCAGTGTGTGTGTACGAGAGTTTGCTTGTGTGGCACCGTTTTTTCTCTGCTCGTTTTCAACTGTTTCTTGCGAAAAATTTTGTAGGTTAGAACTCGTGAGCGTTTCTAACACACTGCAGGTGTGTGTATGTGTGGATGCATTGAAAAAGAGGACACAGAGGCACGGACGACAGTTTTACCTTGTGACTTATATTAGACGCCGAATCTTTGCAGCCTTCAATTAAATGTTGCTTTCGCTTGCAAATTATTTTGTGGTTATGTAAGCACAATTTAGGCAGCGCTTTTTGCCATTTTTACATTTAAAAAATTATACATTTCGCTAAAAATGCCGCAGTGATCGGCTACAACATAAAGTTAGATGCATACACCGGAAAAGTAAACCATCACCGACACATAAAAAAAAAATTAGCACATTACATAACTTAAATCTAGTGCAAGGTGAACGTAAAGAAAAAAAAAATCAATGGCAAATTTTTAATGAATGCACTATCCGGTTTTTAAATTTGTTTTCTTGTAGCAGCTCGTACCAAGAAAGAATTAAGAATTGTATAAAAGAAAACCACAATACCTTCAGTTATTAAACTTCTTACAAAAGTCACAGAATAAAAACTTCTTTTGCAGAATAGAATTTCCCACTTGGCGTTGAAACTAGCCGCGTGCTCACTTAACGAACGCAATTCGTGAAGTGTTCGTAAAACGTGAGCAGTGGTAAATAATCGGTCAGCATTCCAAGTATATTCGAAATCGATTTCGATTGCCAACAATGATTGCAATTAAAGCGATAATCTGAATATATTTTAAGATCACTGATAAATGGATTAAAGATAGAAAACAATAAGGAAAAATATATTTTTAAGAAGATTTTAAATTTATTAATCATATGGTTTTACACTTAACATTATGTACACGATTTAAAATGAACACTTTGCATCTAGGGTTGAAACGAAAACAGCAATCGATAATAAAATTCGTTACTGTGTTTTCAGTCAGTTTTCTGTCATTGCCAAACACTAAATAGAAAAGTTGGGAAAACGTGCGAGTTCGTGACTATTTTGCTTTCTAAATAGAAGATTCGTTGAAATTGATATTTCAAATTTCAGAAGATGAGTGGTCGTGAGGGCGGTAAAAAGAAGCCACTGAAGGCACCCAAGAAGGAGGGCAAAGATCTCGACGAAGAAGATTTGGCATTCAAGCAGAAGCAAAAAGAACAACAAAAGGCGCTAGATGCCGCCAAACAGCAGGCAGCCAAAAAGGGGCCTCTTGTAGGCGGCGGCATTAAGAAGTCCGGCAAGAAGTGATGGATGAGCGTAGCGCATTAACATTTACTACCAGTTTTTTGTTTGAGAAATGCGTTAATCAACACCAACTCACACACACACAAACATATACACGATGCAAAATGGCATTTGCGAAAGAAAAATTCAGTTGTCAAATGAATGTTGACCAAAATTGAACGTTCAAATAACAAATTTCTCTTTTTATACTTACGGTTCAACACAAATAGCGCATTAAATCTTGTAATACAAAATCAACAATAATTATATTTTTTTCTTTGTCAATATGAAGAGGAGAAAGGGCGGAATACATAGCGAGCGTTTGTCTGAAATTCTATAGATGTGGAATACATAATTCTGACAGAAATATAAATAAATAGATGCATATGTATGTGTATGTTTGCGTATATGTACGCTGAACTAAGGCGTAAAATTTATTCATTTTTGCATGCTTTACATGTTAATTATTTGGTTAAGATATTTTGATTTGGTTGCTCAATAAATTCTTTTCATTCTAAACATCTGAAGCAAATGGGTAGCTTGACTGGGTGCCGTGGCGTTGCACGGTCTTGGATGCCACTTTACAACCAATAGCAACGTGCTCGCACACCTGCCTCTCCGGATGACGAGCAATGCTGTCGGCCAAGGCTCCAATGAAAGCATCTCCAGCGCCTGTTGTATCCACGATCAACTCCTTGGGCACAGATGGAGCTGGCACCAGCACGGCATTATATGGCGTTGCATTTGTGGCAAAGACAGCGCCCATTCCGCCAAGCGTAATGATTACCGTATTGGCACCCATGTCAATGAGACGCGACATAGCTACGTTGGCGTCGCTGTAAAAAAGATAATTTATCAGTAAATATGTACATAAATGCATATTTGTGTACATATGCAATTCATACTTAATGCTAAGGACATGCTCGACGCCAGTCATGATGGCCGCCTCAGTTTCGTTGATGCACAGAATGGAGCTTAAAGTGAGCAGCTCCTTTGGCGTGTTTGCCATGGCTGGGGCTGCATTCAATATCGATATTCCTTTGAATTTACGCAATGCCTCCACCGTTGCATCAATGGGTGTCTCTAGCTGACAGACCAACACTTTGGCCCGGGCGAAAAACATCGAAGCATCTACCACATCGTTAGCAGTGAGAAAATTGTTGGCGCCAGGAACGATTATGATATTATTTTCACCAGCATCGGAAACTGCAATTTGAGCTATGCCAGTTGATTGATCCTGCAACTGCTGGACATGCTGAATATTGACATTCTCAACGCGCAGCTGACGAACGTAGTTGCAGCCAAAAACATCACCTCCCATTTTGGCAATCAAAGCTGTCCTGGAGCCCAAGCGAGCAGCGGCAACGCATTGATTGGCGCCCTTGCCGCCGAATCCAGTTTCAAATTTATGGCCATGCAGTGTTTCACCCTCTTTGGGTAAGCGCGGAGCATAGCTAGATAATAGAATTTTTTTTTTATTAACAGTTACTTACATACTGACTGCATCAATTTACCAAATAAAATCTATAATGGCGGAGCCAAAGACAAGCACATCCAACGGTTCACTCATGTTGCTTCCAGAAAATTTGCGTACAAATGACATGTTTGTATATGTGCTTGTGCTAATCTTAAAAACCTTATTTGCCTTTGTTAATTGCCAACTGTTGGAAATGCAGCGAATAAATCTTATCAGCGTCAGCATTCGTCAAATTGCTTTAAGTGCGTCGCTTTCGGTTTGCCCTTTAAAAAGACCAACTGAATAAGTCAAATGTGACAGCGCACAATATTCTAAATATCGATACGAGTAAGTATCGTTTTTGAAAAGGTGGGCAGCGCTGCAATAAAAATTATTGTTTGATAGTTATTTTCACCAGCAAAATACAAATATCACTGATTATAAACAGTTGAGTACACATATGAATGTAACACATATTTCTGACTTATTTAAAATATCTTACCTTAATTTATAATTATTACCAAAATAAATAGCCGTTAATTTAACGACTAAATAAATGAAATTAGGGACACGTACTTTATGTTGTCGAATACACTATCGATAACAGAAATCATCGGTTTGTGTGTCACATCAACGATTAATTTGAGTACAAATTCGAGTACTTGAGCACCTTATCTCGTACACTATCGATAGCTAAAAACATCGATTTGCGCTTGTCGTTACGATTACAAGTGCAATAATTGTCAACAACCGCTATAAATATATGAAAAGCTGAGTGGACCATACTAGAATTTCTTTAATAATAAAGATATGTCGCTACCAAGAATTACGAATGTTATAAGACTGGCACCCCGCGTAGCTGGTGAGTGTGACCAGCTTCCAATTGATTGCTCGGAACAGTCATTGCATTCCCAATCAAACCCATGAAAGCCGAGTCCGATTTGGCCAGTGCAAAGTCCAAATCTGTGGCAGCAACAGTTATAGCAGCCACTATAAATCTTGCACCATTTTACCTTTGACAGCCATGCAGCCATACCGCAATAACAGCAGCGCCCAGGCCGCTAACGAGGTGGCGGCACAGTTCAAAACATTGGCCATCAGCTCACCGAAACCTTTTGTCTTTCATGTGGAGCTAAATCGACCTAAAAAGCTTAATGCTATCAACAGAGATATGTGGCTGTAAGTTAGTATCCATATGCATGTGTGTTTGTATTGCTACAATCGTCGATCTCCCTCTCTCTATCTCTCTTTCGCTCTCCAGCGAGATCAGAGACTGCTTTGAAACGCTGGCCATTAATCCGGATTGTCGCGCCATTGTGCTCTCAGCAGCAGGCAAGCATTTCTGTGCCGGCATTGATCTGTCCTCTATGATGGCCTTGGGTCAACAGCTGGCTGACTATGATGATGTAGCGCGCAAGGGAGTTATTCTGGAGCGCACCATAAAAATATACCAGGATTCGATTACCGCCGTGGAGCTGTGTCCCAAGCCTGTCATTATGGCCGTACATCAGGCCTGCATTGGCGCTGGTGTCGATCTGATTACCGCTGCGGACATACGCTACAGCACACAAGATGCATTTTTCCAGGTGAAGGAGGTGGACATTGGCATGGCTGCCGATGTAGGCTCACTGCAGCGGCTGCCCAAAGCAATTGGCAGTCAATCCTTGGCACGGGAACTCTGCTTCACAGGTCGTCGATTCGAGTCCGCTGAGGCGGAGCGTTGCGGTCTGATCAGCCGTGTGTATCCCGACAAGGAGTCGCTGTTAGCGGGCGCCATAGCTCTCGCCGAGGAGATTGCCAGCAAGAGTCCCATAGCCGTGCAGACGACCAAGCAGAACATGGTATATTCCCTGGACCATACCAATCAAGAAGGACTTGATCACATTGTAAGGGAGTCAATTAGAATTATTATTGTTACTATAACTGTATATATTTATATATATATTATACTATATTCTATAACTGTTATCTTTGCAGCGCATTATCAACAAACTGAATCTGCAGTCTGAGGACTTTGCCCAGTCGGTAGCCGCGCAGCTGACCAAGGATGAGAAGCCCGTATTTGCTAAGCTTTAAGCAATATATGTATAATGTTTACACTTGAATCATAATATATATTCTTTATTACTTTATATACTCTTTGTACATTGAACACGTGGCGTATACGCAATATCTGCTTACAACTTATGTATATATGTTTAAATATATATATACATTGATATGCAACTGTATATATACATATGCATACGGATTATATAACATCTAAATTATGACTAGGAATTTTGTGGCAGTCCATTTTGGGTATGAAAACTATTTGAACAAATCCTCCAATGCACGTCGCTCCTTGACACAGCTGGCGGTTAACACCTCCACCTGACCCCTATCATTGATCAATACATCATCCTCGATCCGTATACCAATGCCCCGGAATTCGGGGGGGACATCTGTGCGTTTCTCATCAATGTAGATGCCCGGCTCAACCGTGAACACCATGCCTGGCTGGATGCGTGTATTGCGCGGCACATGGGGTGTATCATGGACATCCATGCCCAAATAGTGAGAAACATGATGCGGACAGAACCTATAGCCCTGCGTGGCCAGCTCCTTGGGATCGGTCAAGTGCTTGGCAACCAAACCGATTTCCTGCAGATATTTGCCCAACTTGTAGCACGTCGTTTCGAACAGTTGATCCAAAGTCTCGCCGCCCGGCTGCATGATCAACTCTGCAAATATATATATATAGAATTGACGAAGTTTATAGATATGTATATATAGTTACCGATAATCTCTTTTTGCAGCTGCTCCATCATGTCGTAGAGCGTTCGCTGTGGCTCCGTGAATTGCCCGCTAACCGGCCAGGTGCGTGTTATGTCACTCGTATAGCCACCATATTCACATCCCGCATCCATGAGCAGCAGCTCGTGCGGCTGCAGAATTTGTGTATTGTTCACATAGTGTATGACGGTTGCATTACGGCCGGCTGCCACAACTGGAGGATAGGCCAGGTAGCTGGCGCCGCGCATGCGGCATTTGTAGTCAACGCCAGCATATAGCTGATGCTCCGATTGGCCGGGACGTGTCTCGGCCATGACCTCATTAAACGCATTCGAGGCTATTGAGCAAGTGCTGCGCATTAGCTCCATTTCGGCAGGTGATTTGATCAGTCGCATATTCTCCACGAACGTGCAAACGGGCAGCAGTTGGCTGCGTTCGCTGTTGCACACTTTAAGCATTGCATCCGTGACATTTGCCTGCTCCGATTGGTTCAGATCGAACCATAGATGTGGCTTCAGTTGATTGAAACGGGCACTTAATGTCTGCTGGAAACTGTCAATGGGTAAGGCCTCCTGGACGCCAAATAGTTGCATCGCATAGTCGGGACCAGTGCGCGGGCCATCCCACAATTCGGCATGCGGATCCTTGGGGCGCATAAACAATATTGATTGCACAGAGCCTGATTCGTCGATAGTCAGCAGAAGCACCGAGTCCGGCTCTAAACAGCCGGTTAGATAATAAAAGTCAGAATTCTGACGAAACACATAGGGTATCTTGCCGCTCATATACTTTTTGCAAGCGGCTCCAATGACCAGCTGAGGAAGGGATGGATATATTATATAAATATCAGATTGTACGATAGATAGGTGATGATCTTACCATGTGCGCTCTGGAGGCACGTCCATTGAACTCACTACCAAAGCCCTCCGCATAGGTTTGTATACCTTCCATCAATCGTGTGCGTCTAGTTTGGAATTCCGCTTGCTCCACGCCGGGCACCAGTTCGTGTGGCTTGATCAAATGCGGATGTGTTGCACTTGTTGGCTGGCCCAGCGCACGCAGACCATTTTTGAGGGCATCAGCCAGACTGCGCACTTCCTCAGCTGTTATTTGAGCCTTGCACATTCGAGTCGTTGAATATGTGGAAAATTTTGGTTGGTTGCCAAGTGCGCGGAGCAGGCAGAAACGTGGCAGGCGTTTTAATGCAATCATAATGGTGATAGGACGATTGAGCGAGTTGTGTTATATATGCGTACGATGGGCTACTTTTTTTTGTTTTTTTAAATAATTTTAAATAAATAAATATGCTCAAAATTTGTAAATCTACAACCTGGGAAATATAATATTTGACAAAAACAAAAACATTTGCCGCTTCACTTTAGAGATGTCAAACGGACGATTAATCGATAAATAACGCGATTTATTGAAAAACGAAATTCAAAATAATTAATTTACTTTTTACTTAGCGACAAATATTTAGACATGATGCATTTGACAGTAAAAGAGGACTTCAATATAATAGTTTCATTTGGTTCTCAGCAAAGCAAGCCCTGTTGCATAATTCACACTTGATATATCGATGACAAATCAGACAATGATTTCAAAATAATTAATCGATAGAAGTTTGTAGAGCTACACTGCCGCATAATATTTTTTCGTTTAATCTATGAAAAAGTACTATTTAGTTAAAATATCTCGCCGCAATCAATATAAATATTATGACAACTGAAGTAAGTGTCGAAGCTGTATGCAGACACGGATATGTGTTTACATTTGATATTATTTTCAGTGCATTATGTTGCGTTTGCCGGTCGACTGCGAGTCAATACGATTTCATGATTGGTCCATTAGCTACGAGAAGTCGCACATCTTGAAGAGTATGTGCAATTTGGGTAGCGACAAGTGTTGTGATAAGGATGACGTCAATCGCTGTGATCTCTGTCACTATCAGCACACACTGGAGTTACCCCATCTCCCAGATATGGTATTCCACAAGAACAAGCTCGTCCTCCAGCACAAAGATGGCGCTCTCATGGAATTCAAGCCCATGGACGCACTCGCTCTGGTGGCCAATGGCAAGCAGGAGGCCGTCGAGGTTGCCTGCGCTCAAGAATGGCGCGAAACACGGTAGACATTTCTTTGCTTTTGATTTTGCTTTTGCACACTCACATTTAAATCGAGTTTCGTCATTGCAGCGCCGAACAAAACATGGAACACAAATACAAACCATTCGACTGGACATTCACATCCACATATCAGGGCACATTGAATGAAAAATTTCGCTCGGAGGTCACAGAACAAACACTGAACAAAATGAAACTAATGCAACGTGAAAATATTCTCTTTTATCACGATCTCACACTATACGAGGATGAACTGCACGATCACGGCATTTCCGTGATGAGTGTGCGTATTGTGAGTAGTCGAATACGCTCTACCTATATAGAGAGAACTTATGCATATGCGCTCTGCCTATAAAGAGTACTTACGCATTGTCATATATAGTATATAGTCAAGTTTTGAGCTTTGGTTATCAATCTCTTTGCGTGTCTGTCTGTTTATATTGATGTGTAGACCGATTTGCAGATCTGATCTAGCATTAAGCCTGATGTTGATTGCAATTATATCTTATTTGTCTAGCTGTTCGATATACCAAATCCGATCTTGGCTTGATATTTCTATATCTTTTGGCATTCAAGTTCTCTCAGGCTGGCATTGTAATCATAATCTCTAGATCTCTTTTATACATACTATATCTGCTCTATCCTTTACTATTTACCAGCGCGTCATGCCCTCTGGTTTCTTTGTCCTATTGCGTCACTTTTTGCGTATCGACGATGTGCTTATACGTATGCACGATACACGCTTCCACTATGAAATCGAGAATGATTATATACTAAAGGAGTACATACATCGTGAGGCACCCTGTGCCGAGATACAGGTAAACACACACACACCTATATATCAGAGGCAACAGCTAATATAATTTTCTTTCACAGTCCTCATCCAGTTTCTGGACTAATCCCGATGAAATGCAGGACTTTCTGCCCGTCAAAGCTAAGGAGCTGCACAAATTGTATTTTAAATAGCTCAGTTAATATTGATATTTTTGTACAATTGAGTTTTAGCACTTTTTTTTTAAATCAATGTGAGCAACTTTTAAAATGTATTGATTGATGTATAGATATCAGCCACGAAAAGGGCCCTCCTCGTAACGAAATCTATGGTTTAACGTGTTCAAGTTCAGCTAATATTATGCATCATTTTATTAACTATATATATATATATATATATATATATATATATATATATATATATATATATATATATATGTATAAATGGATATATAAGTATATTGTTCTGTATATTTATTTATTGTGCAACATTGAAAGCGCGTCTATAATTAGTAATTGATTTAAGTGAATAGAGCATATGTAACATATATATAATTATAATATTAATACCAATTTAATTTCATTTGTATTTTACGCTTCAGGCCAAGTTAGGCGCCGCCCAGCAATGCGGTTAAAGCGCGCTTATAATCGCCCGATGTTTCCGACTGCAAAAAGATATATAGAAATTAACGTTACGTTTTAAACTGTTTCAATCGAACCATATATATAGATTTATATATATGTATATATATGGGCATATCCAGGCGAAATTTTAAGTGTAAGTTGAAATTGTTTCGATTTGAATTATAAATAAAATAGATTTTAATATATGATAGAAAAGGCTTGTATTATACTATATACATATATATACGTGATCACTATGAACTATTGCTCAAGCTCCCATAGGTTTCTAGCTGCGTCAGTGTCAGCTTTAGCGCTTCATCTCGAAACTCTCGCTCTTCTAACTTGCTCTATTTATATAGCTAACATGTAAAGCAACTTTCGTGATCTTAAAGATATCCCAAACAATATGTGCAAACACTATATAGTTATATGATCTGTATTGAAATTGTTAAGGCTCTAAAAGGTCTAGGAATTATAGTCTCTGACTTGGCTTTTATATAGAAGGTTTTGCTGTTGTTCAAGAAATGTTATGTCAAAGCTTTAAATGCTCTTGATTGACTAAGCTAAGTCGAACTACTATATCATGAGAATATCGTTCTATAATTGCTTTCCAAGAAAATCTACTCGATATATAAGTTTCTGTATGAAAAGCTGTACGAGCTCTAAATCTAATCTGCTCTAAATCGTACGCATATATTATATAGCTAACTGTAGGTACAATCTCTCAAGTGTTATATAAACTCATAACAACATATGTTATATCTAACCATAGCCATGCATTAGAGCGGGATTAAAGGCTCGCATCTCTTTGTTAAGGGAAATTAAATCTCAGATCTGAAAAGCTTATCCATAGCATAAAATCTACCAAACCAAATGCCCAAATATACCAAATTAGAGCTACTTAAGTCTTAAAAGCCTTACAAATAATTTTGAAAATTATTTAAAATTAAAAAATAATTACATTTTTTTTAATTTTTCTGGAATTGCCCATATAAATAGTTCGCTAATTGGTAATACCATAAACCAAGCAGATTTGTATAATCTACGTATCTATATATATATACAAGTTGGTCTGAAGAGTTGCCGAATTAAATAGATTTCAGATTAGAAATTTGTCAGACCAACTTCTGATGCATATATATATATAGTAGAGCTCTACCAGGCAACCAATACTTACATCCTAGCACCCAGGACAAGTACAATAAACAAGAACAACATGAACAATAAGGAAATATGTGTAAGACGGGAATACAAAAAGCAAAAGTGGAAAATGCAATACATTAATAACTAGAATTGAAATATATATACATATATAACTCTATATATATGCAGATGAACCTACCTCAATGGCGCTGTATAGCGTGCGATTGTAGATGCGTTCGAACTCCTGCTTGATGGTGGCTAAATCGATTTCGGATCGACTGACTATGATGCGTATTAGAGTGTCATCATCGGTGCCAGCGCCGTCCATGGCCTTGTACAAGCGATTGGCAAAGAAAGCTGCCGGAGATTGGACGCACTCCACTGCAGGAAGAAGAAGAAAAAGATGATAAGCAATCATTAGAGATGGAGAAAGAGAGAGCTAACCTATGGCCATCATGGCCTCATGCAGCTCATCGGCCATTTCATGCTTGATGGCCTGCTCGATGGTCTGGCCCGTTAGCTCCTTGTATTCCTCGAAGACCAACCGCAGCTGGGGGAAGCTGGCATGCGACATGATGCGATTGAAGACCTCCTCGTCGGTGCCCAGCTTGGCCTCGCCGGCAGCATAGAGCTGTGAGGCCTGATCCTTGGCTAGGGCAGCATCAACGGGTGTACTCATTGGATCCCGCACACCGGTCACAATCAGTGTGAGTAAGCGGCGAAAGAATCCCGATGTTTCACTGCACATTTGCTCGGCCAGGGGGCGACCCCACTTCTCCTCGTAGGTGGTCACAATCTGCTGCATCTCCTCGTTCGTCTTGGTGCACAAAATTTCCACAAGCGTCGCCTCCTCGGTGCCCATGCCGGCCATGGCCGCGTGCAGCTGTTGACACAGATACTCCACCGGCGGCATCATCAGCGCCACAATCACATTTTCAAATTTACCGCCCAGCTCACTCTTCAGATCCTCGATCAGATCTCTTTCGAATTCCGCCGCATAGGTGGCGCTAATCAGTTGGCGCTGTGCATTGTTGCGTGTGGTCAGGATGTCGATGATTTGCTGTTCATCTGTGCCCAGGCCACGCATGGCGGCGCGCAGTTCCTGACTGTCGCTGGCCGCATCGAAGGGGCTGTGCGCCGTTACACAGGGCTCCGCCTACACGGCGATGAGTCAGCAGTTTGTTTTTAGACTATGAGAATCGATTCAATTGCACTGCGCACACCAACAAATTTTACTCACTTTGTAATCCATTTGCTAGTTTGTTGTCTAGTTGCTCTTCAAAGGTTGGCGATAACTGCAAATAAAATATTTCAATATACTTTCATTTACCAAATATATGTCGCTCTTTAATTGTCGTAATTAAAATGCTTTGCCTAGTTGTCTTAACGGCGGCAGCCAATTTGCTATTATGGCAATGCAAAAACAATTTGACGCAAGGCTCGTTAAGTCTTAGCGGTTATTGTTGTTGCTATTCATATGAAATTTGACGTGGGTTCGTTAAGTCTTAGCGGCTGTTGTTGTTGCTATTCAAATAAAATTCGATTCGTTAAATCTCAGCTGCATATTGCTTCGTTAGGATATTGCTTTTGTTTTGGTCTCTCTTTTTGCTTTACTTTTGCTCTGCGCTGCCGCTGCCTTGCACCAGTCGTTAGGCTTTACCGTTTGCTACTGACACGCAAACACAAAAGCGAAATCGTTTGCCCGTTCGTGGGGCAAAGCTTTTTGTTTGTTGTTTTTGCATTTTATAAGATAGAAGAGCTTTTAATTTCGCTTTAACTACGGCTTCGACATACAAATGGCTATGCACTTGGCTCTTGCTTACATAATACGCATTCCGTTCGCATGATTCATGCAGATGATTAAGATATTCAATGCATGTATTGGTGTATGAATAGATAGTTTTTTTTCGTATATGTATATTCATTTTATCTTTATTTAATCTCGTTTAGTTTAGCTTTTCTCTTCATTTTCATTTTGTTTATTATACAATTCAAATACAATGTGTCTCGCTTGTCTAATTCTCAACTTGTTCGTTTACTATATATTATATGTATATATAAATATAATTTGCAATTTTATTTTGTTTATCCTTTTATTCATATGTATATTATATAAAGAAAAGCGTACATAAGTTTTCTTTGCCATTTTAATAATTTACTTTCTTTTTTCAAATAACTTTCTTCTTAATTTTTTACACAGCTCGTGGGGAGAAAAGTTGGAATAGCAAACGAATTGAAATCAGTTCTAAACATACTATTAATATGTATATCAAATAAATTACAAAAACACGTAAAAAGAATACCAAAGTCCGAACAAAACGTTTCGTCGTAACATATAAACTCAAAATCGTTTTCATTATGTACTGAAATCGCATGATTTGAATATTTTGTAGTGAAGTGTAAATCCATTTGATGGATTTTGCACTTGAGGGCGCGAACTCAAGCAACGAAATCTTGCGATTGTGGAATATGGGTGGAAATCGGTATAAAACTTGGTTTCGCTTGAATTCCGATACATTCATGCATATAAATAAATATTTCATACTTTAGGGAGGAATTGCATTATGATAAATTAAAGCATATAAATTAGATATTTCCCCCAACATTCTTGGGCGATGCATAATAACGATTTGTTGTTTGTGTATGAACGAAACGCTTTTTCCCTCTTATTGTTGTTGTTGTTGATCAATATATCATTATTATAAACTAATGCCTGGGTTAGTTGTTGTTGTTGTTGCTGTTGGTTCTTAGACCTCATCGTTCTGATTCATTTTGAGCTCATTGAGTGTCGCATTGAATCGCGACCATTCATCGCGCGATGGCAACGCCAGATGCTCAGCCACATCATAGACATAGAGCTTGCCAGCCTCATCGCCGATGGTGACGTGGAGGCCTGATGGCGTCCAGGAGACGCGATTGAGCGCTGGCGCGCCATCGACGACGATTGATGCTGTTGGTACTTCGGTATCCTGATTGAGATTCCATAAATCAAGGCGACCGCTACCATCGACAGCAGCAAATAAAGCGGGATGAACGGGCGACCAGGCGACATCCATCACATAATCCGAATTATCCTCAAATGAGTACAAAGGCTTTGTATCCTGTAGAAAAAAAAAAGATGTGAGATGGGCATTGCCTCCTCTCTCTCCTCATTCTCTATCGCTATTTACCTTCAGCGACCACAGCTTGATGGTCCAATCGATTGATGAGGTCAAAAACAGGTGGCCAAAGTCGGGCGAAGATTGATTATAGTGTGTCGAGATGCCAGTTATGGGACCCAAATGTCTCTCAAATACCTCATTGACGCCCGAGCGCAGTCCATGCCTTGAGGCTGAATAGACATAGCCATCCTCACTGCCCATGACCAGGCTGTTGATCTCGTTGGCCGGGAAGGCCATGCATGTAATTGCGATGGCCTTCGACTGGCGCTGCTGTAACTCCAGCGTGTCCTGCGGCTGCGACAACATATCCAAAGACCACGAGCACAATTTGCCATCCGAGGATATGGAGATGACATTGTGTGCATTCTGTGTGCCCACCATTTGCAGGCAGTAAACAGGATGTGTGTGGGCAGCTGCGCTCAGTGGTGTACGCTGTATGGGCGTACGCTTCTGTACACGATTATCCCACAGCACAATCTGACCGGAGTATGTGCCGCCGAGTATAAGATTGGGATTGAATTTGGCAAAGCAGGTGGACATCACGGCGCTCTGACAATGGAAAACATCCTCGGGCGTTTGCTTCTTGAACTTGGTGTTCCAGACCATAACGACGCCATCGGGTTCATTGGGGCTCTCCTCGTTGTTGTGATAGGAGGCAACAACCAACTCCGGAAAGTGGGTGGACCAGTCCATGCTAGTGATGCAACGATTCTTCGACCAGCGCTCATCGTAAAAGACACGATTCAGCGAAAGACGAGCATGCGAACGCTCATCGTTGGCCTCCTCATTATCGCCGCAGCCAATATAATCGGTGTATATGTCCACATTCTCTGAGAGAGCACGCTCAATGACACGACCTGCACGCAATACGAACCTTTGAAAATCCTCCGATAAGATGATCATTTGCTTCTGCTCTTCCGATAGTTCCTTGACTGCAATTAATCGATAGGTATTTAAAAAATTAAGAAAACTGTGGCCATCGCCAAAAAGGCGAGCTTGAAATTTAGAGATGGGCTTCGTTCAATTACACATCTCTAATTGTTGATCTGCTCGCCGTTGCTGGCTACTTACCTTCCTTCTTCTCCTCCTGTTCCTTCTTTTGTTCGAGCGGTGTTATGGCTGGGGCCACATCCTTCACTGTGGGCAGACCGTGCGTGAGATAGCCAGGCGGCAGCTTGGAACTAAAGCCATGATCCAGATGTGGCAGCGAGCTCTCTTCGTCATCTCCTTGGGCATCAAATGCAAGCACTGTTTAATGTATAAAACTAACACAGCTAAAGGAACATGACAATCGACAGAACAGGAACAATTCTACTTGTATTTGGATCTCTTTTGCTTTCATTTAGCTGCTGCATAACGGTTTCATTTTGTTTTTATTTTACATTAAGTTACTTTTTGCATTGTTGTCTCTGTCTTGCTTGCAAAATTTGTTATTTGATTTTAAGTTGATTTTATAATTTCTGTTGGTTTTGGCTTTATTACAGGGGTTCTGTATGTTAGTGAGTGTGTGTGTGTGTGATTGTGAAAGTGGGGAAAGAACGAAGGGAGGAACGTTTAAGAGAGCGCACAATTCGAATTCTTCTGAATGTGCTAACTGTCTTCACACAACTGTGTGTGCGAGTGTGAGTAGGCAAGAACGACGTAGGACGTAGTTAGGTAGGTCAGGTGCATGGCGGAGCGAGAGATAGAGGGAGAAAGATCAACAGACACACACAGAGACGCGCGCGCTCGCTTATACTTGTGTTAAATGAAGGAGTAAAACAGTTTTTTTTTTACACAAGTACAAAATCGTACAAGAGAGATGTGCGTGCGTGCGTGCGTACATGTGTGTGTGTGGGTATTTCTGTGTATTGATGCTGTTAGTTGTGCTATACGCTGGACACCGTACAACTTAATACACAAAGCCAATTAATAAAAAATAAATAAAACTATATGAAAAATTGAAAAAATGTACAATTTCCGATTAACTGATACGCCATTAATAAATATATGTATGTGTGTATGTATATATATAAATAAATATATTTATTTATGTAGTGTGGCGGTATAAGAGAAAGATAGATTGGTAGAGAGAGATAGATAGATATAAAGAGGCATATTTGAGGTATTATTATTATTATGTATTACGTATTTTGTTTTACACTCTATGGACACTTCTTGCTTGCTTCACTAATTCATATCATTAAATAAATATTTAATCAATTGTATTTCTGTTTTTGCTTCTCCACCCAGTTTATAAATTTTTTTGCACTTAAAATTATTTATTTATGCTAATTATATATTACATATATATAGATTTCTTTTCTATTTCATTACTCTTTGCATTGATTTAACATTTAACATTAACAGCCGATAGAGGTCGCTTTTGGTTGCGCTGCAGGTGCTGCGTGTTATTAGTTACAACACACTTAACGGTACTTTTAAGAGAGCACCCTATAACGCGCTTCGCTTGCTGTGCTTTGTAAAGAGAGTGAACGAGACAGACAGATCGAGAGGTAGAGAGAGTAAGAGAGGTCTGTGTGTTTGTGTATGTGTGTGGAAGACAGGAGCGAGTGAGAGGGGCCAAAAAAGCACTAAACAATTCCCCACAGAATATTTAAGAACAAGAGTATTTTTCTCTTTGGAGGTATTTTTTTGATAATTTTTTTTTTTTATTGATTAAGAGTTAGTCGCACGCAATTAGCATAGATGAGAATGAGAATGAATTGAGGTTAAAATTGAATTTGAGTTTAGGCACATACAAAATGGAAGATCATGCATGTAGACAAGGGCTTTTTAACTGTACAAACTGATATATATATATATAGAGAGAGAGAGACATAGTGAGAAAACGCGAGCGTAGAGAGGGAGATAGTGTATATAGCTCTGTATGTGTATGTATTTGTGTGTTTTGTGTGTGTGTGTCAGCCAGCGCGAAGTTTTATTTCTTTTGTTTTTGTTTCAGTTAGAATTTGTTTACGTTCCTATTTTGCTTCATGTCACGATTCCCGTCACTGTTTTTCTTTTTCTTGCCTTTTGTTTGGGATGTACCTACCTGTGAATTCATCCTCCCACTCTAAACCCGGATTAAGATTGTATTCATCTTGAAGAAATATAAAGAAACAAAATATATTGTACATATACACATTTTAGTTGTTCATTTTAGTTCATTGGTTGTTGTTGGGATTTGTTTTCGCAACGTTTTTTTTTTTGTTTGTTTTGAGGCTCAAATCTTGAGCTGAACCGCCCTTTGAATAGATTTTTATTGTTGTGATTTTGAACAAAAGGATTGAATGATGAACAAAACGATAAAAGCAACCGGTTATATGGCATATACATATGTTTTGAGACGTGTTATATGCTATATCTGTAGTATATAGATAAAACATAAATCATGATATGATTTCGATAATTAAAAAAAAATACAAAATTAAATACAATTAGCACACAAGTCGACCGACAGCGGCGACATAATTAAATTATAATACAATGTTAAGTTTCACAACTGTTATAAATACTAAAATTCAAATATACATAGATATATATGTATATTCATTATATATATGTATATGTAGAGTATATTTTTTTATAGAGTACATGATATTTTCTCTGTGCATTTGTGCATGCATTCGTGTTGTATGCGTGTGTAGATGTGTATGTGTATGTGTTGTGGGCGTGGCTTACATATTGTGTGTAGACTTAAGAATAAAATCAATAAGATTTGATTTTTTAAATATGTATGTATATATGATTATATATAGATATACTCGATACTTTGGTTGGCAAATTTTTGACTAGACAAATTTAGAAGATATAAAACCAGGCAGATGTTGTCTAACAAAAATTTTAAGACCAGCGTAAAGTAGTAAACTGTTATACTGTATAACAGTTGAAGTGTTATACATTGTATAACAGTTGAAGTGTTATACATTGTATAACAGTTGAAGTGTTATACATTGTATAACAGTTGAAGTGTTATATTATACCAGCTTGGTTGTTATACATTGTGGAAGCGTTTAATTGATATACAATAAAACAGCTGAGGTCGCATTCATTGTATAACAGTTGAACTTCCATAGTGCATAATCCACTTTACGCTGTATAGTCGCTTAAATATTCTACTGTTTGACAGTTTAGAAATGCTGTATAACAGTGAGAATATTACGCTGTATAACAGCTTAAATATTATACTGTATAACAGCTTCAATACTCAAGTGTATAACAGTTAAGTATTTCATTGTATATCAGTTACAACATACTACGTAGTGTTATACGCAACAAATAATAATGTAAAGCTCCAAGGCTATATATTTTGCTTATTCGCTTCCTACTTAAATAAAAAACAATATTTTTGTTTATAAATAAAATAAATATGAAATTTTAATAACAATAGTAATTAATTAGAAAACTTAAGAAAGTTCAGCTACTTAAACAAATTAATAAAAAACAAAAAAAAAAAAACTTATAAATTGGGTGGAGTTGAACCATTTGATTCGTTAAGATTGATATACATATATAGAATATATATATATATATATCTTACAAACTGAAACTTTAAATATTTTATGCTCTCTACATTTTAAAATATATTGATAATATATATCTCAATAAAATGGAAATAGTTTAAACGTAATTAATTGGATAAAGGGAGAATAGCAAAAGCAAATTTTTCTAGAATTTAGCATATATATTATATATATACATATATAGAAAATACTGTTTAGTATAATATGCTTGACAGGCACTTTGGATAGATCTACTACATAAACACACACAAAAATGAAAACTAACGAGAGCTAAGAAAGAGATAGATATATACTGAAAGAGAGCTAATAAGCTACATAGAGCGAGCGAGCAAGAGAGAGATATACAAAGAGAGAGAGAGAGAGAGAGAGAATAGTTGGTATGCTATATAGATATGTATTTTTTTTTTTTTAATTTTTGTAGTATTATTATTTTTTAAATATTTCTGCATAGTTTACATAGAGAAAAGTCAACAACTACTCACCATAATAATCCGTTGCATGAGCTGCAGTTTTTTTTTTTTTTAATATTTTTTTTTTTAGTTTTTTTTTTTGCGTGCGTACCAAGGAACAGATAAAAAAAGTTTGGAAGAAAAATGTAAATAGACAAATTATTAATATCAAATTGCGCTCAAAACAAATTGCCTAAAATACAAATACAAAAACAAAAATATTTAGCGTATGCAAAATAAACTATAAAATTGTATATGAAGAGATTTATGTATAAAAGAGAGCGAGAGAGAAACAGAGAGAGAGAGAGAGATAGCGTGTTTATCTAAATATGTTTGTGTAAATAACTAGGATATCTGTGATAGACAGAGCGGAGCGTTACCATTATGTATTGTGTGCTGTGGTCTAAATTGTTTTGGCTGCTTAAGACTATGTTTAATACCTTTACGTGGACGCCACCAATCCTCCATATATCCTGACAGAGGCGATGAGTGGCAAGAAAGAACTGAATTTGTTATTGAATTTCACTTAAATGTTAAATGCTTGCTTGCTCTCTATATCTTAAATAAATATATATAATATATATACTATATTCATATATATAACAAAAATTATCTGAATTGGAGTATCTTGAAGCGCAATACAAATAATGGGGAAAAGGATATTTGATTTGGTAGGTTATTCAAGCGGCGCATATAGCGCGTACATTCTGTAGTTGGGGCAAGCATACAACAGACAACATTTCAAGTTAGACAAACATAGAGATAATAACTAACAAAAGTAAATCGAGAAAACAAAAAAATCTTGTAGGAAACAAACTATGGAAAGTGTTTACAAAGGAACTATACATAAATAAATAAATTATTGTAAATATATATATTTATGTATAGTATAAGATATTGTTGTGGCTTTTTGATATACTAGCCTAGCATGGTTAATAATTTATATAGTATATGTGGTGCACATAGAGTATATTATTCGGATATATATCATACCATCACGTTCGTGTCCGCCGGTGCTTGTGGTCTGTGTTTGTTTCGTGTAGACGAGCGTCTCCTTTGGTGGAATGTTTGTAGCCTGTACATTGTAGACGCTCAGATTCAAAGGTTGTTTCTTGCCGGCACTAGAATATAACAGATGAACAGTTAGATGCATATGCAAGAGTATAGCTAGTATATATATGCAGGCATTTGCAGTTAAAACAATGTCTAGTGTGAATCATTGATAACTTTACAGCTGTTAATCAAATTGATGCAAATCTTGCTCAGTGCAATTGCCGCTATATAACAAATGTCTTTCTCTATATATATATACCCTTGTCCATTGACATTGGCCTGCAAGCTAACATCAGGCGTTTGTGTAGTGGAATTATCCGAGGTTAGCGAATTGGCTGATGACAGCGAGGACAATACCTCCGAAACGGGCGCAACGCCTAGCGATGAGAGCATCTCATCCAAATCTCTGCAAGAAATTTGTACAATTAAAATATATATATTTAAACATACAATATGTATGTATATGTATGTGTTCATATAGGAAGTTTACTGACTTGCGTTGATCCTTGTCGATGCCGGTGCCGGTGCCAATGCGGCCGGCTGCCTCTTCCATGTCTTTGATTTCCTTTTCGCGGCGCCGGCGATCCTTCTCCTCGCGCAGTGCTGCCAATTTGGCCTTTTTGCGCTCCAACTCAGCCTTTCGATCCATCTTTGAGGTGTGGCAACGCTCGACACTGTTCACACAGCTGCTGCTCTTCGTTAAGGAGTTGGGGGTGGGCGAGTTTTACAGGCGAGTTCGGTGCTACAACAACAACAACTACAACTACAGCAAGTGCAGTTCGAAAGCTGCAGCACACAAAAGAAAATTGGAATAGAAAAGGCCAAATAATGAATCAGTTGTAAGCAATATTGGTAAGCGCAGCTGGTTGATGATGTCACCACCAACAGCAACAAGAACAACAACAACAATAACTGGCCAAAAGTTAACTTTGTCTGCGTGTGTGTGCAAATTGTATTGCAGCCAACATAGCTCCAAGCACACACACATAAACACAAGCACACACAAAAAAAATCAATACTCAAAGATGAGCAGCAGCAGCAGCAACGTTTGCTGTGGTAGTAACAGCGCTGTCGACGTTGTGACGTCGTTTTCCACTTTTTCACTGGTGTGCCCATTTTTTTTCACAGCCATCGCACAAAAAAATACACCAGCACACAGTAATTGGACTCAACACATTTGTAACAACGCACCTTGAAATGTTGTTTGCAAACTAATTAGTATATATTCCAATTGTAATTAGAATAACATTTTATTCCAATTGAAAATGCGACTGCAATGTTTTGCGAATAGATCTAGTGTGACCGCAATCGATGTACCAAAAAAATACTATAAACCTTTTGCTGGCGATAAGTGTGGCAGCACTTTACTCAATAGCTGCAATACTTGCATTTTTAAGATTAAAATTGTGCAATTTGAGATGTGGCAATATTTAATTAAGCTGTTTGCATATATAAGTGTGTGTTATATAAAAATAATTGTGGTAAATGTAAAAAATTTGTATGCATGCAATAGTGCAAATTATTTTGTGTGGCAACGCCCAAGAATGCGCCATTGCTTTAAGCTGGCAGTGCCTATTAGTGCGCGCCTAATTTAAAAACAACAAATGTAGTATTACTTTAAGCTAGCTGCGCCTACGAAAGCGCTTAAATTCAAAAATGCATTTGTAATAAGATTTCAATTTGCTATTAGCTTGAAGAAAATAAAATCTGGTTTTCTTGAATTATCATGCTGACATTAATTAATGCCCAACACATATGGTCGTCAAGTGAAATCGTAAGAATGGAAATAGAAAGCTAAACGAGAGAACTTGTTGGCATTGTCATTGTCATTTTCAATGCGATGCAGCATAACGGGACAATCGTTTGCAATTGGCATATTAAGTGACCCTTTATATATGTATGTATGTATGTATGTATGTATGTATGCAATTAACTGCTAATTGTGTTTAGCTGACCTGGTGGCTACAAATGCCATGTGAAAGAGAGTTGATAGCCAGCTCTTGCTTATGGCACCCATACACCCACTCACACACACACACGCATACACACACACACTCATACTTTGACTTTGACATAGTTGGCGGTTCGTTCACTTTTGACTGCCAGCCCTTCCTTTAAATTTGTTTTTATTTCTTTTGCTTTTTCTTTTTATTCATATGCATATTTGATATTATTTTGTTTATCTCTGATCCTATTCCTCTTCATCCATTAGCGTGTTATTTGGGTTAGCGCATCTTGATTTTGTAAAAGAAACAAAGAGAAGAAGAAAAAAAAACTGAATGGCCTATAAATTGCATATGCAACGATTTCGTAATCCTTTTTTTTAAATTAACTCATCTGTGTGAATCGTCAAAGCAGATGTTGGCCAATACCCTGTACAAAGTGACTTCAAGCGGGTATGCTCTATGTGTGTTGATCTAGATCTAGAGCTGAATCATATATGAAGTTTTTAGTTTTTTGGATAAAACTAAATGCAAGCGGCTATTGTAAGAAGGTATGATAATAGTTGGCACTTATCTATCAATCTTTCTATGAGTGCATTTCGAATTAATTTACATTGCAGGGTAGCTGTTCGCCGATCATTATGTGTTCGGCACAAACTTGTATCTTGGTAACTAAATTAATGTTGAAGCTTTTTCTTTTACTTTTAAAACAAATCAGAAAGAAAACCTTGAATTACAAAATCATACCAAGTTGCAATGCGATAATGATACCGATAATGACAATGCTAATAATGATGTATGATGATAATGATGCTGTTGCTCATGATCAATCGACGCATCTGTCAGTTGGTTACAGCAACAAAGAGATTTAACTGTAATTTACCTTCTTTTTTTTTGCTAATTGCAAATGCTGTTTGTATGTATGTTTGTATATATGTATGCATGTATTTGTATGTCTGCATATAACTGTCTAGGTCTGTCTGTCGCTATAGGGAAACGCTTTATAATGATTTGTACAATTCGATACGCGCATAATTTGCAATTAAATTGCTCAGTTTAAATGATATTGCCGCTATTTTTGTTGTTGCTGCATTTTTTCTTAGAAGCCGCTGGAAGTTGCCAGACTGCCATTTTATTATTTTTGTTTGCTGTTTTCGAACGAGAGTAAAAGTAATATATGTATGTGTGTGTGTTTTAATTTTAAATTAACTTTAACTAGTTGCTAACTGCTTTATAGGTTGGCTCAGCCTGTTTTTCATTTATTATTTTTGTTTCTTCTTTTTCTTAAACA
This sequence comes from Drosophila buzzatii, assembly GCA_035045845.1. Taxonomy (NCBI): domain Eukaryota; kingdom Metazoa; phylum Arthropoda; class Insecta; order Diptera; family Drosophilidae; genus Drosophila; species Drosophila buzzatii. Next base: position 5,181,542 of record JAWNOS010000596.1, on the reverse strand, counting down.
CATTTTTTTGTTTTTAACATGTTCGCGCTGTTTTGCCGGCCCGCCCAAGGACAACGGGTTTTTGTTGTTGTCTTTTCGGGGCATTGCGTGTGCGTCACATTTAGCATATAATCGCATTTACATATACATGGCTCTATGTATGTACATATATTATGCATATTTCATTAATCGTCAGATACATTTATCTACTTGGCTTGACATATGCACATATATACATATATACTTGTTTATATGTATGTCTGTTCGAATGAATGTAGTTCTCGCCATTTTGCTTTTGCCCCACATCCTGCTTCAAGGCGAATGTGTCCTGTCATCTGGCAAGGCTGGCCATGTAAGAGAAAGGCTGCAGTGCAACGTTGCCACTTGTGCATGCAGAAAGAGAAATAAACACACACATACATACATATAAATATCTGTATAGCTGCACTTTTGTTATGGCTGCGATTTGAAAGGTTTTGTGGTTGGCTTTTGTCTTCCATCTGCGTCTGCCTTTTGTTACTGTGGTTGCTGTTGTTATTTTTGGTTATTTTGGACTTTTTTATTGCTGTAAATTGTCGAAACATTTGCATGCGCGTCGTTAACCCGGCAAAGTTTTCGGTTAAAGCGTTGGCGCATATGAATTTTGTTTTTGTTAGCTCTTTTATTTTATTTATTTTTGATTTTCTCATCAGGCACATACAAATTGAATACGTGCATACATACAGATACGCGCATGTCTGTACATATATATGAACATATGTACATTTGTACATATGTATTTACTTGCTTCATTACAGCTTTGCTTTGCCTTCGCCTTGCCTTTCTTCGCTGCGCCGCTGCGCGGACAGCGCTGCCGCCGCCATCTTCCAGGCTATAGCTTAGCGCCTGCGCCCAAGCATCATCGTCGCCAACGTTGCGACGCCAACGGCGCTGCTGGCGTTGTCGCGTTTGCCGTTGCGCTGTTGCCGGTAAAAAAGTCTTGAAAAGTGCGCCTCTTTGGCGTTCCGTTGTTAGTTTAAGTTTAACCATCGCACGCTTAAGTCGCGATTTAGTTGGCCGCAGAGAAAAAAGAGCTTAATTTTTTTTGTCCAACTCCTGCTTAAAGGAGCAGCAATATATATATATATTTATATATATAATTATAATTTTTTTTCATAAATCTAGTTGTAAATCAAAGAAACAAAATGAAATTATTTTTATGTGCCATTGCTGTGATGCTTTGTGTGGCGGCAACAAGTGAGTGACAAAAGATATACATATATAATTAAAAATAAATAAATAAGTAAATTAAAAGCTCGTATTGGCAACTTTGTGCTAATCAGTTTGACATTGGCTATACGCATGTGATTGTGTGTGTGTGTGTGAGTATGTGTGGCAGTCTTTGTATTGGCGTGCGAAGCTGCGCTTGCAGCCATTAGCTTGTATCCGTTAGCTAACGGTATATGCAGGCTTTGCAATTGATTAGCTACACGCACGCACACACACACACACACATAAACGTATTGCATTGCGTTCTTTTATATGCCATGGGTCGACCCTGTCTGACATTTAAGTTGCCATTTGCATGGATTTAATGGGCGTGTGTGTGTGTGTGTGTGGGTAGGAGATGACAGTTGGTGGTGGGAGGGGCGGCAGGTGAGGGACGCGAAACGTGTAAACGATAAACCGGCTGGCGCTGGAATGAAAAACTGGAACTGGAACTGCCAACTGTTCAACTGTTAACTGGAACTGGGACTGGGACTGGGCGTGCGCTTATGCAACCGCAAACAGGAAAAATGAGCTGAATAAGAAAGAAAAGAAGAAGAAGAAAGAGAAAGAAATATGTCCAATCGATCAATCGATCAGTTATTTATTCATTTGTTATTTTTACCATGCTGTTACACTTTTCATAAGCAGGAAACTGAGCTCTGAGTGAAAGCAAGGCAACAAGTTTAATGAACTCTCTCAACACATCTCTCTCTCTCTCTCTCTCTTTCTCTCTCGTTCTCTGCACAGGCGCTGCTGTCAACTTTGAGTGCCCAAAACCCAATGGCCAATTTGCCGATGAGGAGCAATGCGACAAATATTATCAATGCGATGATGGCGTGCCCACTCCCAAACTGTGTGCCGATGGCCTCGTCTTTGATCCATTGAATCGCAAGATCAACAAATGCGATCAGCCCTTCAATGTGGACTGTGAGGATCGCACGCTGCTGCGTAAGTAGAAACATAGATAACCTAGAAAAATTAAAAAAAAAAAAAAAAATAAATAAATCTAATTATATGTATGTATAAATTTTATGATCTATTGTATACGTCTATAGAGGAGCCCAAGTCCACTAAGTATTGCCCGCGCAAAAATGGTTTCTTTGCTCATCCGGAGCCGCAGGTTTGCAACATCTTCTACAATTGCATTGAAGGCGAAGCTTTGGAAATGAAGTGCACGGTTGGCCTGCACTTTGACGAGTATTCCGGCACCTGTGTTTGGCCGGATACGGCCAAGCGTGAGGGCTGCATCGATGCAGAGAGTGAGTGCAGAATATTGCTGAAAAGCCGAAAATACAAGCGAAACTAACTCCTTGATCTCTTACATCCAAACTCTCCTCCTCTCGCTCTGTTTCGTATCTCAATCTTTTAGAGAAAACTGAGAGCGGCTTCTCTTGCCCCAAGGATCAACCCAAAATGGATTCACGCGGCCAGGTCGTCGCCCATCCGAAGTATCCCCATCCCACCGATTGCCAGAAGTTCTATGTCTGCCTGGGCGGCGTGGATCCCAGAGATTTGGGCTGCCAGCTGGGCGAGGTCTACAACGACGTGACTGAGATGTGCGATGCACCCGAAAATGTGCCCGGCTGCGAGGACTGGTACAAAGATAGCAGCGACGATGACGATAAGAAGCCTTCGGCCAGGAGCTGAGTTTTATCCCATCCGCTGATATCATACAAATATTAAAAAGATAAACATATACGCCCATTCTTGCGCGCGTCTAATGCAGAGTTCAATTCACACACACACACATACATACATACAGACACCCGCACGCACACACACATTAAGTTACAGTTGGACGGACTGACAGGACAACGGAAGGACGCGCGTTTTAGTCAGTTAAACTAAAAGTCGTTGCTAGCCTCTTTGTGAAGCGTTACTCTTAACTAGTTACTTTTGACTCGCTACTCGTTACTCTTGACTAGATACTCGTTACTCTACTTTAGCTATTCGTTACTTTTATGACTTGACTCGTTACTTTCGTTACGATGGAATATCTACTCGTTACTTTTGACACACTACTCGTTACTTTTGACTCACTATCTCTCTGCAATGAGTAATAATCTCTGTTTCTCTTCCTTACACACACAAAGACTCACTTTCTCACTCGCTCACTTCCACTATCTCTCTCATATTCTGTGTTTCCTCTTTCTCTGCTCCTTAACTGCTCTATCGTTGTGTATATATTTCTCCTTTGTTTAAAAAAAGACAAACAAAATTTAAAAAATAATAATAAAAAATGTTTTCTATAAACTATCTGCACTCTTTTACATTCTTTTCTACTATTTTTTCTATATTCTCAACTATCGTATCTATTTATTAAATATGTACTATAATTATTTAATCCTTATCTTTCAGCTGCTTTCACTTCCACCTATTACCTTTATATTGATCTTTTATCTATCATATCCGATCTTAGATCTTTGATAATTGATTTTTCATATATTATATTTGATCCTCGATCTTTCATCATAATACTCAGCCATATTTGCAAGCTGAACTTTCTATATAAATCTATAAATATTTCAATATCTATGCTTTTGATCTATCTTTTTTTTCAAAAGTTATCTTTCTTCATGAGATTACTTTATCTGAACGGACTTTTATTTTTCGCATTTTCGCATCCTACTATTTATTTTCGACCACAAATTAGCTATATCTATCTATCTTATCTACCATTAATTATTGGTAAATGAAACATTTTCATTCATATTCTCCTTCATTAGACTTCACTTAGTCTTTGTAATCTATAACATACCTTTTGCAGTTTATTTTATTTTTGAGCTTTTCGAATTTTCCTGAATAACGTCCCAAGTTATCTGTCAAGGAAATATTCCGTAAATATGTAGATTTCTAGAGTTCTATTCAGTAAATAATCATATTTATCATATATTTCTTTTACATATATTTATATATGCATAAACGTGCATATTTTCTTCTCCATTTGCTCTCTCTATTTCTCCTTCTCTCTCTATCTCTGTCTCTCCCTCTCTGTATCTCTCTCTCTCTCTCTCTCTCTCGCTCACACACACAAACACATTTTGTCTATTCTTGCCTCTCGCTTTGTTCAAAACAAACATTAATTCCTTCCCTCTCTCTCTATCTCTCTCTCTCTCTCTCTCACTCTCCTTCTCTCTCTCCATCTCTGTCTTTCTCTTTCTCTCACTCTCTATCTCCTTCTCTCTCTCCCTCTCACTCTTTCTCTATCTCTCTCTCTCCTTCTCTCTCTCTCTCTCTCTCTCTCTCTCTTACTCTCTATCTCTCTCTTTCTCTCTCTATTTATGATGCTCTTTCAGCTGTCTCTCTCTATCTCCTGTTTTCCCTTCTTCTCTTTTCCACCTTTCTTCTCATCTCTTTCTCCCTGTCTATCTTGCCAGTCTCATCCACTCTCTCTCTCTCTCTCTCTCTCTCTCTCTCTCTCTCTCTTTTTCCACTCCCTCCCTCTATCGCAATAACGTTTTTTTTCCTGTCTTTTATGCCTTCTTCCCTTTCTCTTTCGTATTTCTTGCCGCATTTTCAATTGTAAATCCCTTTCCCGATCACAGATCGATCGTAATATTTACAATAACAACTATGACAGCAACAACAGCAGCAACAACAACAACGAAAACAGTTCATTTCCATTTGCCAACTCATTCGATTAAATAACAAGACTTGAAATAATGCCAATTGTTTTATTTTTTTCTTTATTTTTTTTTTCCTCTATTAATTATTTTGCAAATGCTAAAGATATATAGAGATACGTATGTATGTATTTATTTATGTGCAAATTACAAGCGAATCGAGGGCAAATCGATATCCATCGATCCACAGTTCGGCTCGCTCAATCTATTTGCATCCCATTATGAAATGTGTACTAGTTCCCCTTCCCCTTGCTCACGCCGCACTCCAAATTTTCCTTCCCCTCCTATTACTCCTCTATTTCTACTCGAAATCGAAATTGAGCGCGCCTTATTAACCCTTTGTCAACAGAAACACAATAACCGTTAATTGCATTCGGGCGCTAACGGGTTAACAGTGGGCAAATTACAGATTTGCAGGCAGACTGTTGAATACCCTTATATAAAATGAATAGCTGTGAAGAATGAGATACGCGTGGAAATGTATGTATGTATGTATATAACTGTTTATGTACATATATACATATATACAGAAATACATAATCAAATTATATATTAAAATAAAATTTAAAAATAATATTTAACATTTGCATATACATATGTATTTATGTAGCCAAAGTACTCATAATTATATATAATTACATACATACATACATATGTACTTAAGTGTGCATGGGCAAACACGGCGATATAACTGTTATGCTCGGCACCTAAAACGCAGTGCAGCGGACTAAGTTACGTTACGCAATCCTCGCTGGCCACACAGACAGCAACAACAGCAGCAGACAGCAGCCAGCAGCAAACAGTGTTGCAATAGTTAACAATGTAACGGTAATCGGCAAGACGAACGCAAAAACACAATGTAGACAACAGCAACAACGACGTCGACAACGACAATGACGACGTAGCTTAGCCGAGGCACGAAGCCCGCGGCCGAATGCAATCAATGAATGGTAAGCTTACGAGCAGCTTAAGCTTTGCCTTTTACTTTCAATCACACATGTTGCCAGCAACAACAACAACAGCAGCAGCAGCAGCAACAACAGCGCAGCAAAAGCCCAAATAATGTTTTGCATTTTTGTTTTTGTACCGAAAATTGTGCGATCAAATGTTGCGCGCGCGCTGTGACAACAGACACACATACACACGCAAACGTATGCCTTGCACACACATGGACATGCCTTGCCTGCCTTGTCTTGTACACAACACAAACACACACGCATGCATTGCCTACCGTACCTTGCCTAAGTGCCTGCACACACACACGCACTCATGCATTGGCTGCCTTGCTTTGTCTAAGTACCTGCACACACACACACACGCATGCATTGCCTGCCTTGCTTTGCCTAAGTGCCTACACACACACGCATGCTTTGCCTGCCTTGCCTTGCCTAAGTACCTGCGTTCACACACATGCACTTTGCGCCCGCATAGCCTCTGCCCCTGTCGACCCCTTTTTAATGCCCAACAACCATACACCACACACTGCTAAATGCCCCCCTAATCCACACCCCTGCTTCACAACAAAATTCAAATACGAAACGCCAAAAAATAAAGCTTTGCAAAACTTTTGTTATTGCTGTCGCCGCGATCGCTGCTGCGGCCGGCGCTGTCGCTGTCGCTGCTACGGCCACTGCTGTATTACTGCTGCTGCTGCTGCTGCTGTTGCTGTTGCTTCTTCTTCTTGAGCGCGGTATAAATCTTTTCAGTTGAGTTTGGAACGCGTAACCGTTAAAACGTGCAGCGGAATTTCAAGTGTCGCGCTGTTGAATTCAAATTGAAACGTTGTCGTTGCCGTTGCCATTGTCATTGTTGTTGTTATTATTTTTGTTTATTTTTTTTAAATCAATTGCTTTTTTTTGTTGTTGTTGTCGCCTGCTTGCCATTTTCGGCGGTTGTTGTTTCCCGTTAGTTTCGCATTCAGAGCCGCAAACATGCAACGCGCACAATTGAGCTGCGTCCTGATCCTGGCATTCGTTGCTTACGGTAAGTGTTCGCCATTTTGTTATTTCATACTGTTACTGTTGCTGTGCAAACTGTTGTCTCTGGAATGCGAGCAGCGCATGCGCATATTTGGCATTAGCGCAACCCCCGTCCATTGCGTGCCAAGCCCTGAGCTGAGCTTTTACTTTCAAAAAGTAATTGTAAACCGTATAAATTGCCAATTGGAATGGCAAATTTTTCTAATTGGATTTTTGTTTTGTTCTCGAGTTGGACTTTATCGCCTCAAGGCTATACCAAAGATTTGCCTCGGGCCGCCTTTCTGCTCCAATTAGCCAGCCGCAGCAGCAGCAGCAGCTCGTTGTCGTTTAACCCTGAACAGCTTGTGGATAGTGGGGGGGCAGTAGGGGGCGTGGTCAAATACTCTCCATTACAACTACGCTCGCGCCCATTCTCAAGCTCATTTGGCATGCAGATCCAGTATTCCAATAGTTGATCGTTTATAACTTTTGCTTTTGTTCAGCCAGTTGGCTAGATGACTATCGTACACTGAGCGAAAATTCGCTTGCAGTTTCAAATGAACTGAAATGTCACTTCAATTTATTACAGTTATAGCTACTTATATGCCATATATAATGAAGGTACTTAGAGCTGTCGTCGTGTACACTGCACAAAAGTTTACATCATTTGCAACACTATGCAGGAATTTCGAGTTTGAGCTCAGCTTAATTAGCTCAGCTCAATTACACAGAAAAATTGCTGAGCTTCAAGTTTTCAATCAAGCTCCACTTAGACCCAAAGAATTCAACTATATAAATTATAAAGAGTTGTATTGCTAACTGTTAAATTGATACGATAAATACACTGAAAAAATCCAGTTTCTAACAATTTAAACTCGTTTATTTTTGCTGTAACTTTTATATACTATATACTCACACAATAAATATTTAATTTAAATTTATTTATATAATTTGATTTTTAACTTTTTGCCCTAAATGAAATTATTTCAAAAATATTAATTAAATGAATAATTTTAAAATGGCTATTGAGTCGAGGTTTAAGCTATAAGCTGACAGTTATAAGAAATTTGTTCTTGGTATACTGAAACTAAATAATAATAAAAAAAATAAAATAATGAGAAATTCAGAAAAAAAAACGTAGCATAAAGCTCGTAAAATTAAAATTAAAAAATAAAATAAAATAAATTATTAAAAATATAGTAATAAGAATAATAAAAATAAAAATTAAAAAAATAAAATAAATTAATAATAATAATAATAATAATAATAATAATAATAATAATAGTAATACAAAAATTAAAATTAAAAAAAATGCAATAAAATAAAATAAAATAAAATTCTTGGTACACTGAAATAAAATAATAAATAAAAAAATAATAATAATGAGAATTTCAGAAAAAACGTAGCATAAAACTCGTAAAATTAAAATGAAAAAAAATATATATATATACATATATAAAATAAAATAAAATAATATAAATTATTAAAAATAAAAATATAGTAATAATAATTATAATAATATTAATAAAATTAAAATAAAAAATCAAATAAATTAATAATAATAATAATAATAATAATAATACAAAAATTAAAATAAAAAAAAAAAAAACAAAAACAAAATAAAATAAATTAATATTAATAACAATAATCCTAATAATATAAAATACTAATATTAATGTTATTATTATATTATTAATGACAATGATAATCAATGAATAAACAAATAAATACACTAACAGAAAATATGTATATATATATATTTTTAGAAATTTATTCAACTAGCAACCATTTTTTTGTTCAGTGTACTAAGACCCACTCTAGAACTGTTTTGAAATCTCACTTTATTTTAAGCAAATTTCAGCTTCCTCCATTTCGTGCAGTGTATATTGTATTTGATAGTTTTATAGCCACACTTAGTACACACACACACACACACACACACATTTTTCTTGCAGTGTATTCGAACCTTAATTAAAACAAATGCCAAACATTTAAATGCTACAAAGTCAAAGCAGAACTCGGGCCCGTCAAACCAGTTCACAATTAGACCTAATCACATTGGAGATTATAAAATTTGGATCTAAAATAAGTCTCGAAATGTTGTCGGCCCAACGAGTTTCTGTGCGACTTCGAAAGGTTGAAGTGAAGAAACTGAAAAAAAAATAAAATAAAAATAAAATCAAAATAAATAAAAATAAAATAAAAATAAAATAAATTTAAACAGATTTCACTATAGCAAATTATCGATAGGTGTTGGTAAATTAATTGCCGGAAATCTTTAGCAGTGCTAAGCAAATGCATAAACAGTTGCAACAGCAACAGTTAAAATGAAAATGAAAATGAAAACGAAAACAGTTTGCGGTGCTTTAACCCGTTGCCCGAGGCAAGTCGCTCTGGGCCTCGCTGTTACATCATCCAGCGCCGGCGCTAGACGCGAAGATGCTCGAAAGCCGTATGCCATAAGTCGAGAGCTTGTCACACTCACACTCGCACTCACACTCGCACTCACACTCACACTCACACTTGCACTCACACTTGCACTTGCAACACTGACAGCAGCACACTTAGCGAAACCAGTTGACAGTCGCTGGGTAGGAAGGAAGTGCGCGCTTTCAAGTTTAATAATGGCCATTGGCAGCGATGGGAAATGGTGATGATGATGATGGCTAGACTTCCCCAAGTGTGAGACAGTTTGATGATAGCAAAGCCGGCGATAACGATAACGATTAAACACATTTTATAGTAAATGCAATAGGCAAAGCTGCAGCTAGCTTAATGACAAAAACTAATCGAAAGCACTATCGATAACGATAACGATAACACGCATTTAACAACAAAGCACAGTTGAAAGCGGCTGAATTGCGATAGAGCTCAATATAGGGCTTTATCGATAAATAATCGATCAGAACTATCGATAACTATTGCTTACGTCAATTATAACTAACATGACCCCTAAAAGGTATTAAAGATGATTGTACTTTTTCGATAATTTGGTATGCCGATTATGATATCGATAACAATTAGTCACAATTATTTATACATTTACAATAAAGTCATATGAATATTTACAATTCTACGAAAATATCGAGATTTTGCTTGAAATTCACACCAATTACTCTGTCGATAACAACGGCTTATTGTTCCCAATTATGTTATGTGCATATATAAAAAAGTCGATAATTCGATATGTCAGCAAGGATATCGATAATTACAAAGAATTCACATGAATATTCGAAAATATCGACTTTTAGATATAAAAAAGTTGATAATTCGATATGTGGAAAACGATATCGATAATTACAAAGAAGTCATATGAATATTCGAAAATATCGAGACCCGATAATATCGACATTCGAAAATGTCGATATTTGGATTAAAATCGATAACAATTTACTAAGATACAGGCCTATCGATGACTATGCCGATAACGATAACAATTGCTAATTGTTTCCAATTTGTCTATGTTCATATTTATATGAAAATATCAATATTTTGATTAAACTATATCGAAATTACCAATCGATATGTCGATAACGATAACGATAGCTAACTGTCTATGATTTGTGTGTTTACAGCAAATGCTCTGGCTGTTGGCGCACCCGAATGCCCCGAGAAGTATGGCGTTCAGGCCTATGCCCACACCGAGAACTGCGATCAGTTCTTCCTCTGCACCAATGGCACCCTGACCTTGGAGACATGCGAGAACGGTCTGCTCTTCGATGGCAAAGGAGCCGTACACAATCACTGCAACTACAATTGGGCCGTCGACTGCAAGGGTCGTCAATGGGATCGTGAGTAACGGAATCGATATCGCCAAGCTCGAGATATTCATTTATCTCTCTCTCTCTCTCTCTCTCTCTCTCTCTCTCTCTCGCCTTAGCCACGCCCATTTCGACACCTGGCTGCGAATATCAGTTTGGTCTGTATGCTGTTTCGAAGGAGTGCTCCACCACCTACATCAAGTGCGCCCACGGCGAACCCCATGAACAGGACTGCGATGCGGGTCTGGCATATGATGAGCGCATTCATGGCTGCAACTGGCCCGATCAGCTGCTCGATCACTGCAATCCCGAGGGTAAGTGAGCGCTCTAAAATGCAGTTCAATTAATCGAGCCATCAAGTGCTTAATCGATTATCGATATATTTATATATATCTTGACTTCTCTTTCAGCTGTTGTTGGCTTCAAGTGCCCCACGAAAGTCGATCCCAATTCGGTGGCCGCACGCTTCTGGCCCTTCCCCCGGTTCCCCGTGCAGGGCGATTGCCATCGCTTGATCACCTGCGTGGAGGGCTATCCGCGTCTGATTAGCTGCGGCGAGGACAAGGTGTTCGACGAGCATACGCTCACCTGCGAGGAGCCCGAATATGCCAGCGGCAGCTGTGCCAACTATGGCAAATAGTGTGAACGCAATTGCAACTAGTAGAAGAAGAAGAAGAAGAAGAGGCAGAAACAGTTCAACTAGAAAGCAGCTCACACTCAACTGTACATATGTAAAGCTTCGCTGTCTCCCTCTATCTCTATCTCTGTCTCTGTGACTATCTCTAACGCTGCTCGCCTCCTTCTCTCACTCGCACTCGCTCTTATAGCGCTCCTATGGCTATCCCGCTCGCACTTTGCTCCCATTTCCTTGCATCAAATATTGCAATAATTATCGATCATTTAACTTGTTTTTTTTTCCTTCCAATTTACATAATTTTTGTATATTTTTTTACAAATATATTTTTTGTTATTTCCCAATTGAGCTCTAAATGCAATAAAGTTTAAATTTATTTATTGTAATATTTTTGAAAAAATTGCGGTTTTATTTGCATCAAAAAATATTGGATATTTTTAGATGGTATATTTATATATGTATATAGAGGAATTCGGAATGCGATACCCAAGCAAGCTTATATGGCTCTATTGAATGTGGCTATAACGACGCTCAAGTGTTCGTCGTTATAGCCGAATTTCATTTATGTGAACATTTGCTATATTGATGAAAACTTTGATTACATTCAATGGAATTATAGTTTATATATAATCTAAGGAAAAAAACTCTAGCATATGATTTTAATTATAAGCTAGATCAGATCTAAGTAAATAAATCGATAAATACAGTCGAGTCTCGATAAGTCGTACCCCGCTAAATCGAAAACCTCTGTAATTCGTAAAAAATTCGGTTTCCTTGCTTTTACGAATTATCGAGACTCGACTATATAATCTAAGCTACGTCTGCCCTTAGAGTAGATTTCGTATATAACCTAAGCCTAACCTATAAAATACCTGAAGAATCAAACTTCAGAAGTCTGAAAAATTCAGAAGTCTGTTATTTCTGCTACCAAGATTTGAGCTTCTAAGATCTGAGATCTAAGTTGCGAAAAATTCTACTACGCAAGACGAAGTACGAAAAAATTGCCGTGGATTTCGGCCCTAGAGCGTAATATGAGTGAAAACGTTTGATTTACTTGGAATGCGTACTCCAATTATTTAGAGTTTCTACGGGCAAAGTCAGGCAGTATATAGAGCATATCAAACATACATATATACATACATAGATATAGAAAATCGCATGACTCATGTGGCATATATCTAATCTATCTAGTGTTATATGAGAAATATATAATTGAAAAATATGTATATATAAATAAATAGATGCAATAGGAAATACCTTAAGCGCTGCTAGAGATAAGGTTTCTGGCATTCTAGTAGCCCACTATAGCCCCGATTCCCAATGGAAAAAAGGTAATAATAAAAAAACATTTTCTCTTAAATTTGAACTCAAAAATGTTGAGAATCTTTTTCCTTAATATATTTATATAAATTGATTGACAAAATTGGAGCAGAATAAACACAAAAAGAGAAAACAAGACAAGATCAAATACAGACAGGTAGAGGAAACGCAGTAAAGTCGTTCGTCGCAGTTGCAGAGAAAATATTAGTGGAATAGTGTAAAATAGAGCAGAGCGGGACTTGAAACAAAATTCTATCACATCTCAAATTCGTTGATCGTTGCTCCGTTGTTTGCCGATCAATCAATCGATCAGATGACGCGCATGATCCTGCGGCGTTGAGAATATAATTGCATAGATGAGACCATCGCGCACCGATTCCGTCGGATTGCCCACATTGAACATGAATTTGACACGCTGCCGGACCGTATCCGGTACACAGGAATACATCGGATACCAGCCCATTTTGTTGAAGACCACATAGATCTTGTAGATCTGATTGCGATAGATATAGACGGGCCGATCGAATGTGATATCTAAATGCGAATCGAAGCGCACCCGGGCCGTACAGTGCGTATACGTGATGCGCGACCCATGCATGTCCTGTATGTGGGCATAGAGCACCTCGGTGTAGCGTTCCGAAAATCCCGACGAATTCATGAGCTCACCACAGAGCACCTGCGTGGGCACCTGCACGCCCAGGATCCAAATGTTCGTGTCCACCTGGCAGGAAGAGGAAGTGAGATTAGATTACATTCTGATGAAGCAGTTTGATCGGGTATCAGTTTCCTCCGCCTACCTGAAAGGTGACGCCACAATCGGTGACGCTGGTGTTCCGATAATCGAACTGTCTGGCTATGGAGCGCATGCAGTAGGAGCGCGTCATATCATGATTCGAATGGCTGACATCGTTATCACTGCCGGGCGGTGCAGCCGCTGGCGCTGCTACAGCAGCAGCGGCGGCTCCGGCAGCCGCAACTGGCGGCGGTCCGTCGTAGGCATCACCAAAGGCGGGCCCGGCATTGGGCAAAGGCAGCGGCTCGTCGCCAAAGCTGAAGCCATATGTGGGTATATGATCGACGGTAGCTGCTCCCGCATTGGCGCCCAGATTGAGCGGCACGCTGATGCGTTGGCGCGTGAAGAGCGGCTGGTTGGTGCGTGTGGCGGGACCGGGAAAGCCATTGGTTGGATTCCCAGGATTATTGCCACTCCGATAGGAAGAGTTGAGCTCGCGCTGCCGATGCGTCGACTCGTAAAAGTTGCGTGTGCTGCGCGAAACGCAGAATCCCTCCGGCATATTGCAATCGTTCAAAGTGGGGCTGGAGATTTTGATCAGTATGGCTAGAGCCTCGTGCTGCTTGAGCAGCTTGGAGCGTGCCGGTCCCTCGGCAAACTGTTGTGGCGTCATGGTGAGGAAGCGTATCTTCTTCACGGCCTGCCGCAGCATGGCCCCATCCATGATCGTTCTCTGTGCGTCCATCATGTTGATCATGTTGGCGGCTGCTTCGGCCGCATTCATCTCTTCATCGTTGGCATTGCCTGATGCATCGCTGTCAATGATCACCACATCGTCATTTACAATGGATTCGTTAGCACTCGCATTTGCATTAACATTCGATGTCGAGGAGGAGCAATTGCTGCTGGCCGGATGATTGGGTGAGCTGCAGGCAGAGCCGTTGCCAGTGGGCTGCTTGTAGCTCTCGACATCCTCATCCTGGTGCATATTCTGCACCATGGCCGCCACATCGGGCTCCATTTTGATCTCCTCGATTATGTCATTGGCAGCAGCGGATGTTTGTTCCGCACAGGCGGAAGATTTGCCACTACCACTGGCCGCCTCCTCGTTTCCATTCTCATTCAAAATTCCGCGCTCGCTGGCAAATTTGAGCAGACAATTGAACAAATCCAGCTCGGAGTCAATGTTCAAGCGATGCTGATCCAATATAGCCATCAGAGTTGAGACCTCAATGTCCAGGAAACTGGGATCCGAGAGTACCTCTCTGGTATTGGCTGCGATCAGCTCCATGCTGCTCTGCATGAGCCGCGGCTCGTCGAACAGCTTGGCGAACTCGTAGGCACGACATGCGTTCTTCGGGCTCAGATCGGCCCAGAGGAAATGGGTACAACGCGTCACCACATGAGGAAGCATATATTTCTTGGCCACGTAGCACAGCTCGCAGGCCTTGTCGAACGAGCCAATTGTAATACGATCCGTGTAGATGTACTCGAGCATCGCCTCAAATGCCTCCGGCTGGACATCGGGTATAATGATGGGATCCGTTTTGTCGGGTAAATTGCCATAGAACATCCTTTCAAAAACTGGTGAAGCCATCGCCAAGAGGAGTTTGTGGCCCGATATCATTCTTTGATTGGGCGGTGTGCCGACGAGAAAGTGACAATCGGCCCATTTTTCTGAGTGTAGGAGATATTGGCCACGATCTTTGATCTCTGTTAGACTGTTTTGCCAGTCCAGATCCATTTTCCGCACAAATCGAAGCGTTTACAATTTTCTATTTATTTATTGTGTACCCTGGTCTATATGTATGTCACAGTTGCAGTGCTGAAGAACGCCATTACGCAGAGTTGCTTAGTCACGAAGAGTATCGATAAAGTGGTGTGCATTAAAATAATTGATTTGAAGTATTTGATTACCGTTTAGCGCAGCTAGTTTTATTTAATTTGATCAATTTATGCACTCAAGTCAGTTTATAGTGCAAATTAAGTTGCTAGCAAATGTTGATGTAGGTCGCGAGCTAAACAGTGTTGTATGCAGAGTGCGTATCTTTTTCGTTTCGCGCTGCGGTCACATTGAAAGCGAACAGCAACAATTGCATTGCGTAGAAAAATAAAGTGCTTAAAACGTATAAAAGTTCTGTAGCAATTTTTTTTATTGGTCAATTAAGTTACGCGCAAATTGCAACAATTAGAAACCATACCAAAGGCAGCAAGCAAGCAATACTCTTGTTGTGTCGTCCACTCTGTATCTGTGCTTTGTTCTATAAAGAACCTGTGAGTGCAAGTGCCAGTGTGTGTGTGTGTGTGCGAGCGTGTTTGTGCGTGTGCGTGTGGGTGCGTACGTTTGTGTGTGTGCGTGTGTTGTGCGAGTGCCGTAACGTGAAATGGCAAAGAAAACCTACGATTTACTTTTCAAACTTCTGCTAATTGGCGATTCCGGCGTTGGAAAGACCTGCATACTATTTCGTTTCTCGGATGATGCATTCACATCCACATTTATATCGACCATAGGTGAGTAAATGGCGCAGTCCTCGCACACATATATATGTATATACGTGTGTTTGTGTGCATGTACCTGCAGAGTTACTGAGTATGTGTGTGTGTTGGTAAGCGGCATCGTCCATTGCTAATGTGTGTGTGTTTCGTAGGCGGCGCCCAAATCAACAAGGACACGGTCACTTGTATGTGCGTATTGGGCGTGGCATTTTCTTAGTACATTTACCCCTCACCCGAAAATGGCCCATCAATGTCAAAGTAAATAATGCATACACATATACATGTATGTATGTATGTCGTCCGTTAGCCTTTGGACTTTATGAATCGCATTCGCGGCTGCATAAGGCGCGCTGCTGTTGTTCTTGTTGTTGCCTGTGGTTAGGCGCTGCTGTGGTATTTAATATACGCAGTGTTGGTAAACTGGATTAAAAATAATGACGCATACATACGTATATACATATATAAATATATATAATATATATGTGTGTGTATGTGTTATGATTCACATACACAAGGCTACGCATTATTGGAAGTTCCAACTAAATAATTTGTTATCAAATGTTGGAACACGATAAACCAGTTGAACTTGTGACGTCATTGCTGTAATTGGACCATGCAAAACGATCTCTCGCCATTGCTATTTATTTATTGATTGATTGTTATTGTTGTTTGCCTTGCAGGAATCGATTTCAAAATCAAAACAGTCGAACTCGGGGGCAAAAAAATTAAATTACAAATATGGGATACAGCCGGACAGGAGAGATTTCACACAATCACCACATCCTATTACCGTGGCGCGATGGGCATAATGCTCGTCTATGACATAACGAATGAGAAAAGTTTCGAGAATATAGTCAAATGGTTACGGAATATAGACGAGGTAAGCCATAACTCAATCAATTTTTCCATTCGATCTCATTTTCCCCCTCTCTCTCTCTCTCTCTCTCGTTTCAGCACGCAAATGAGGATGTGGAGAAGATGATATTGGGCAACAAGTGCGATATGTCGGACAAGCGAGTTGTTAGCAAAGAGCGCGGCGAAGCGGTAAATAACACATTCCATAAACACAAACAAAATTCTTAGAATTATGCTCACTCTCACTCTCTCTTTCTCTCTCTCTCCCCTTATGTTTCTAGATTGCTAGGGAGCATAGCATACGGTTTATGGAAACATCCGCCAAGTCAAATATAAACATTGACCGCGCATTTTGTGAACTTGCCGAGGCCATATTAGATAAAACATCGGGCCGTGAATCGGCCGAGAATCCTGAAAGGGTTGTCATCGATCGCGGCAATAGCGACAAGGCGACGAGCTACAGCAAATGTTGTGCGTAATGGGGTTATGACACCTGTTAGTTTAACGTTCACGGTTGGTTTTGTGATCTACATACATACATACATACATATACATACATACACACACGTATATATATACACATTATATATAGATATATAAATCTATATACATATTTAACAAACTTGGCAAAAACCTAGTGCTTTTCTTAACTGTGTGTGCGTTCAACTGCATATGTGTTTGTGTGTGTGTTCTTTTATAAATTTTTGATAGCTCCTTTAATATTACTATATGAACAAAAGAAAAAAAAAATCAAAAAAAAAAAAACTTAAACGAAAATCAAACAAATGCGTTTTCTACTGGGTGGCAACCCTGCAATCGAACTGGTACTCATGCGCATCCTGTCTCGCTTCCACACATGACATCTCCTATGCTGCGCAAAAAAAAAAAAAAAATAATTATAATGAAAAAAAAAAAAAAAACCAACTTAAAGCAAAACTAACAAGTGTCATAACCCCATTAAGAAGCGGCGGGCCAGCAGTATATAAATATTATACTGCTAACTGTTATATACAAAGCAAGCAATCAAGTTGGACAAATACACATGCACACATACATATATAATTATATAGACACATACACACTTAGGCACACGCGTACTCACACACTAATAACAGTTACAACCAAGAAAGAACCTACCTAAAGTTTTATAATATTGTATAAATGTAATTTGGAGTAATTTTACAAGAAAAAAAAAAAACAAAGACAACAATACAGCGTACGTTTGTTAACGCACAACGAAACGAACCAAGTGGAAAACGACGATAGCTGCAAATTGATAAGCAGCAACAACAACAACAACAACAAATTGAACTGCATTTTTGCATGTCACGCGCATTTGCGGCATGCGGCCCTATTTAGCGAACAGTGGAACAGACAGAACTGAAACGGACGCACATGCGACTTAAACTCTCCTTCCCTACCCCTCATACACACATACACAGTACAACACACTCGATATTGTATATGTATATGATAATTGCCTAAATACCATAAAAAAGAAAAAAATCACTTAAAAAATGCCAACAATTAATGTACGCGTTTTTTTTTTTTTTGGCAAAATTCTGTCGGGCATACATATGTAACATGTAACTGTAACTATATTGTTCTTATATACATACACACATGCAAACACAGTAAGACACACACTTACACATACACACACCGACATATATACATACATGCATGTAATGCTACAAATACTACTTGCGAGTACTTTATTTTGATTGCCTGCCTGCTTTTTTGCGTTTAACCGTTAGTAAGCTTAGCTGCAACTTGCTTTCCGTTTTGTTATTGATTAGGAAAGAGTATATACATATGAGCAAGTGAGGTGGGAAACGAGCCGCCTACATATTGTAATGAGTAATTGTATCTTTTTGTTTGTTTACAAATGTAATTATCTAACTGAGAAAAAGAAACAACAATATATGGCGGAGAAACATTTCTTAGCTTACGCCAAAGCGCCTAAACCACGCACACATATATACACATAAATATGTTTGTATGTATGTATATGTGTATGTTTGTGTGTGTGTGTATTTATATAAATATAAAATATGTGTTTTTTTTTTTTCATAATACTTATTATTTGTACATGTATATGGATTTAGCGTAGTTGTCCACACCAAATGATTTAATGATTAAATATTAAAGAACAATTTAAAGCGTCATCTAATCCAAATAAAACAGTGAAAAAAAAAACTAAAGAAAACAAACAAAAACAAAACAAAGAGAATATTTGTGGAGTGGGCGGGGTTTAGTTGCTGGACTTGTAAACACGTTCGCCAGCTATCCAGGTGGATAGCACCTGTAGATCATCATTGAGTACTATGAAATCGGCATCTGAGCCAAAGTTCAGTGTTCCCTTGTCACGCTCAATGCCCAAACAGCGGGCCGGATGCAATGTGGCTGCCTCTATGGCAAATACCTGAGAGCAGCCTGAAAGAGAGTAAGGAGTTAGCCACGAGAGTTTAGATTAGGTTATGCCGGACTGACTCACCTGTTGCTCTTTGGAAGATGCGCACACACTCGTCCATCGGCGCAATGCTGCCGCAGAGCGTATCGGTGCCTGCTATGAAAGCTCGTCCGTGCTTCACCTCCAGCGGCAGCTGGCCAATATGATGGATGCCATCCTCCAGGCCAAGGGCTGAAATTGCATCTGTGACCAGGATCAGGCCATCGGGATGCGTTCGATAGGCAATGCGCAGAGCAGCCGAATGCGTATGCACCCCATCGGCAATGATGCCGAAGTAGACAATGCGTCCAGCCGGTATTTGATCGGAGGCCAGCAAGCCGACCAGGCCCGGATCACGATGATGAAACGGCAGCATTGCATTGAACAGGTGCGTAATCAGCGTGGCTCCATGTCGCACAGCTCGTTCGCCATCCCTTAGGCTGGCCATCGAGTGGCCCAGCGAGACAGTAATGCCCAATTTCACCAGTTCATCGATGACGTTCGCATCGCTCACCTGCTCAGGTGCCAGCGTTATTATCTTAATCCGTTCCAGCAAGCCATATGTGGAACGCAGCGTATCCATGCCCTAAAAAAACGAGAAGGAGAGAGTGAGAGATGTTTAATGAATGTGAAAAGAGAGGAGATAGGTGTAAGGAATGTCGATAGGCTTAAGTAATTCAGAAAGAGAAGAGAGAATCTTATGGAATATGCCAGGAGAAGATATTTGTAAAGAGTAGAGAGAAGCTAAGCAATATTCAAATAGAAGAGAGGAGATTGAGCAATGTAAAGAAAAAGAAGCAGGGAGCGACTTAAACAATATAGAAAGAGAGGAGGCAAGTTTAAATTTAAATGAAAGAGAAAAAAGGCTAGTTAGCTTGGGAATTTCGAAAGCTAATATACCCGCTTTCGCTTCGACTCACTCACATTGTCAATAGTCTGAATGCAGTTGGCTGGATGCGCGCCTTTCTTTTGTGGATTTATGAAGGGTCCCTCGGCATGGACGCCCAATATGCCGGCGCCGCCTTCGATGCGCAGCGGCATGCGCGGCAATATCGTATGATAGCTGTCATTGGGTGACGTCACGAGTGTGGGACAGAATGAGGTAACGCCGCTGCATACCAGCCCGGTGGCCACCTTGTGCACGCCCGCCTCAATGGTGTCCTTGTCATAGGAGAAGTCAACGCCATAGCCACCTACAAGAGTCAGAAAGAGTGAGTTTTTGATTATTTATGCGAATAGTAAATGAATTGCAATTGTCTGTGCTGTTTCAACACTTAAATATATGGCATATAAATCTAGCTCTCTCTATGCACTGCTCTAACACACTTCGAGGAGCGCTATGCGCTTAACAAACGCAGCACGCATAAATATTGCTCTCTAGCTACACTGCTCTCACACACTCGTGTGCAAGACGCTCACTTATTTCGTTTCGTTGTTTACCGTTGATTTGCAAATCGCAATGCATGCATCTCCCTCGCGCTCAAATACAATGTTTATGATTAAAATCGCGTATTTCGTGGGCTTATAGCACAGTGGGGCGAATCGATGATTAGATTAATATATACGCAAATGATGTGACCTTGACGACGCATTAAAAGTGAAATTCCAGCTGCTTCAGCTGTTTTGCTGCTGATTACCATTGATTTGCAAATCGATGTAGCCGGGCGCAATGATCGCACCGCCACAGTCGATGCGTTGGTGTGCCTTCACCCGCTCGTCATAAAAAACTGGCTCCGGATTAATGATTTTGCCATCTCGCACCCACAGATCATCGACGATCAGCTGATGATTTCGCACCAAGCGGCAATTGACGAACTGAATTAACTGCTGTGGCAAGCTATTCTGCGACATTCCGTTAGGTATGGCTAATGAAAGCCACAATTAAATGCGAAAATAACAAAAATAAAAGGAGCACAGCCACACACAACACACAGAGCGAGTAGCTCTGTTTATATACAAACAAATAAGAAAAACAAAATGAAATTAAAGGCTACGGACACGCACTGGCACGACGCCCGCGTCGCTGTCGGCAACAGAATGTTGAGTGCTTTGTAAATTGGCGCTGTGTGAGGCTAAATAGCTAGCGGCAAGTACGCAGTTAATGCATACAGCTGATAAATGGGTAAAGCCTATTGGGTTTCCTTCATTGCACGCGCACATATCAACAGCTGTGCGCAGCGTACTAAAAACAAAGTAACCAAAACATGTGTGCAGCTGCGGTTTCATAGCACTCAGCTCAGTAGCAGCTGCGGAAAGTTTACGATAAATCGTTTTGCATGCCATTATAGCAGTAAGCATTTGTTTGAGTAGTTTTTATGGTAATTTGAACATAGCAATTAGCATTTGTTTGTTGACAATTTGAATTCGAATTTGAATTTAAATTGGAAAAAGCGAAGGAAGTGAATTTAAATTTCTATATTTTCACAATATTGTTTTCAAGTGAGTCATGAAGCTCGTTCTTGCTCTATTTTTAAATGTGACGTTGCTGCATGCTTATCAGATGCGAAATACACTTTTTGCTACATACAAATGTAATTATTTGCCTCATTCGTCCAGATGATGCGGTTGCTAAGAGATAAGAATATGTATATGTATGCGTATATATGTGTATGTATAAAGCGAATGAACACTTGAAACTGAATTTAATGCGGTCAAACCACGCTCGCTCGCTCGCTTTATCTGCCTTACTTCTCTCTCGCGCACTTAAGCCTTCTTCGTTTATCGCTCTAGCTCGCTCGCTCAGTTTCGTTGTCTTTCTCTTGCGGACTGATAGCGCTAATCTTTGCGGTCCGCCATGAAGTTTTTGCAGCTTGCAACGGTAATTTGCCCGACCACCGTTAGCCGCACATTGTTTGTTATCTCTTTTTCACTCTTGTTCGTTTACTTTGAAACTTTTCCATAGGCGCAACGCTGGCGCGGGCAGCGGATTAGGGGAACCTACGCTCGCACAGATACTTGATAACTTGCATTCCCTGCGTAAATTGCCTTTGCACTGGCAGTGGGCCTTCGCCATTTGGCATGCACTCATTTAGTTTATCTGCATTTGGGCACTTAATAAACCTAATGACTGCACTCGAATGTATATAGATAGATAGAGTGGGAAGGAGAGGGAGAGCGAGATAAAGGCAGTGAGCGAGAGCATGCTATGTATATGCATATCTCGCTTAAAAGGCTTTCAAATTTTCTTTATTCATTCCAGCGATAAGCCAAATATCCACTGACCCGACCCTTAAGCCAAGCCCCTCCCACCTCCCACACTGACCGCCCGCTCGCCGCAAATGCGTTGAATGAGCAGCACGCAAAAAAAAGGGGCCAAAGCGTTGTCATTGGCAACTACTTTGATGAGTTATGATAACAAATTTGGTACGCTGGCAAAAATTAGATTTAATAAAAAGTACAAAATAAATAAAAATGAATAAAAAACACAGTCTGATATAAAAACAGAAACCTAACCTAAAATAGAAGCCAAACGCATACAAGTTTTAATTGGTAAAATTGCCAAGGGAGAACATAACTAATTAAATATACATAAGGGTGAATGCTATGGATCTTTGATGTACCTTAACCTCACTTTATGCAATCGAACCTAAAATTAATATTAGTGCAAAAAAAAAACTTTGCATTAACTGCAACTTACTAAAGCAATAATAAGTAAAGGGTCTACCGTATGCAATTTGAAACAACTTAACCTCATTTTTAACACAAAAAAAAATATCATAACCTCAAATTAAGAAATCTCTTGAAATTCCTCACTTCAACTACTCTCTTAAGTGCCTTGTCTAAAAGGGCAGACCATATGCATTTAGAGCTTTATCTTTGCACAAGTTGATCTGTGAGCTATCTCTAAGACTAAGCTTGACTATATAGTGTTCAAATTTTGTATTCGATTCCGAAGAGACGTGCGACAACTAGGCAAACATCAACCAGTATAGAGACGTAGAAGAACTATTCCTAACCTCACTTTCTAAAGATTTCTAAACACAAACTGAAAACGCTTTATACGAAACGAATTTAATTTAAATTTAATTTCAAGCTCTTTTCCGTTATTTACAGGGTATTTGTTGCTGTTTGTCTCTCCATTGGCTGGGAACAAGTGTTTGTCGCATTATTTATTTACAACTATTTCAAGCATGACTAGACAACAGAGTGGGAGAGGGCGAGTGAAAGAGAGCGCGAGAGAGTGGGGAGAGGGAGAGGTAGAGGGCGACAGAGCTTTAAGAATAGGACTTTGGGATTTTTGATGCATTTTTTGCTGTTTTGCGATCCCAACCGAGCGCCACATGTTGCACTGCAAAACCGATTGCCGCATGATGTCCGCAGAGTGTCTCGCATTGTGAAATGTTTTATTGCACCCAGCAGCAACTGCAGCAGCTTGCGGGTGGCCTACGAATGAGGCTTGAATGCAGCCAGATACACTAGGAGAAAATCGGTTGAATAAACAACATATGAAAGACAAGACTGAGAGTGAGATTGAGAGTGAGATTGAGACTGAGTCTGAGACTGAGACTGAGATTAAGACTGAGACTGAGATTGAGAGAGAGAGATTGAGACTGAGATTGAGATTGAGACTGAGATTGAGACTGAGACTGAGATTGAGACTGAGATTGAGGCTGAGATTAAGATTGAGACTGGTTGAGATTGAGACTAAGATTGATATTGATACTGTGATTGAGACTGAGATTGAGTCTGAGTCTGAGACTGTGATTCAGACTGAGATTGAGACTGAGATTGAGACTAAGATTGAGATTGAGATTGAGACTGAGTCTGAGATTGAGACAGAGATTGAGATTGTGATTGAGACTGTGATTGAGTCTGAGTCTGAGACTGTGATTCAGACTGAGATTGAGACTGAGATTGAGACTAAGATTGAGACTGAGATTGAGACTGAGACTAAGACTGAGATTGAGATTGAGATTGGGACTGAGATTGAGACTGAGATTGAGATTGAGATTGAGACTGAGTCTGAGATTGAGACAGAGATTGAGATTGTGATTGAGACTGAGATTGAGACTGAGACTGTGATTCAGACTGAGATTGAGACTGAGATTGAGACTGAGATTGAGACTGAGACTAAGACTGAGATTGAGATTGAGATTGGGACTGAGATTGAGACTGAGATTGAGATTGAGACTGAGTCTGAGATTGAGACAGAGATTGAGATTGTGATTGAGACTGAGATTGAGACTGAGACTGAGATTGAGACTGAAATTGAGACTGAGATTGAGATTGAGACTAAGATTGAGATTGATACTGTGATTGAGACTGAGATTGAGTCTGAGTCTGAGACTGTGATTCAGACTGAGATTGAGACTGAGATTGAGACTGATTGAGATTGAGACTGAGATGTCGATACCCTTCGACTGCCTATCTCTCACTATATATACCTTACTCTTTCTATATATCTCTCTTTATCTCTATACATATCTCTCTTTCTTTCTCTCTCTCTGTCTCCTTCTCTTCTCCTTCTCTCTCTCCTCTCTTCTCCTTTTCTCATGTCTCTCTTTCTCCTTTTCTCATGTCAATAACTTCTTAACTTCCGCAGACTCTTTACTCCCAACTAATTATTTTTGCTCAGTGTATGCAAGTGTGTGTGTGTGTGTGTATTTGTGCCTTGTTTTTGTGGCTTGTTGGAAAATGCCGCTACATTTTATTATAGCTAAGCACGCATTCATTATGCTCCGTAGCGAAAACCGACAAAACCGACAAAACAAAAGGGGCTGAGGGTGGGCCGAGTGGGCCGAGTGGTGGTTGCCTAGCTCGGGTGGTTTGAGGGAGTTGGGGGCATGTGCTCTCTCAGCAAGACAAATGATTGCCAAGACATAAGAAATTCCCACACCGTTGCTTGCTCTATGACTACGTGGCTCATTTGGCTCGCTCGACTAATCGCAAATAACGCACATCGATTAGCTGCTAAGCGTGAGTGAGCGCGAAAGAGAGGCGAATAGAGTGAGCGAGGGAGAGAGTGTGAGAGAGAGAAACAATTAGCACGGTCTGGGCATAATTGGCGAACGTTAGTTGCTCTGATTAAAGAAGCAATCATAAAATTAAGACCCATAATCCTGTGCAATTTAAGCACACGCATGACAACTCTCGCTCCCTTTCCCTCTCTCTCTCTCTCTCATTGACAAAGGTGGTCTTTGGTCTCCGCTTCGTGTCTGTGGCAAACAAAGCCAAAGCTGGCCACAAGCTAATATGTGTAATAACTAAACAGAAGCACAACAGAAACCGCAACAATAATAAGTTCAGAATGTTTTCTGATGAGCGGCCAAAATGACTGACTAGACGCTACCCTGTAAGGCAACTGCTGTTACATTTTATTCAGCTGCAAAAGCATTTATATAATCTTCAATAATCATATATATTATATATATAAAAATTGTTTAAAGCTTTAAAAATTAAATAAAAGACAATATAAAAATTCTTAAAAATGTACAACAAAATTGAAAAATATTAAAAGAAGCTGAAAATTTAAAAATTGTTCTTAATTATTTTAGATATTTAATTAATTTTTAATTTTTTTAAAACTTTAAAAATTAAATAAAAGGCAATATAAAAATTCTTAAAAATATACAACAAAATTGAATAATTTTTAAAGAATCTGAAAATTGAAAAATTGTTCTTAATTATTTTAGATATTTAAGATATCGATAAAATTTATTTATTTTGTCAACTTTAGCTGTGTAGAAATTGTGTCTCATCTCATCTATATATCTTAGCTTTATCTCAATAAGATAAGCTCTATATCTATATAGGTAGATATATCTATAGGATAAAAGCGGGCATACCCTTTATGTTTGCCCAATTGTTGGGTATAAAATATCACTTTACACGCTTTGTCGTATACACTGCAATGTCTGAAGGAGTATTTGTGCTTACACACACACACACACACACACACATACACACACATATATATAGTCAATTGCATTTGGGTGCGTGGCCTCTTTGGCGAGGCAGAAGCCAAATGCGGAATTGGACTCATTGGCTACGTGCTATAGCCAAAAGCAACAAGAAGCTGGCCAACTGAAGGCAAGTGTTAAGATGATGTGCTAATAAATGCCCTGTAAAGTGCTTTAGAATCGAAAGATTAGTATAGTAAAATCCTATTCTACAAAGCTGTAAAAGAAATCGAAACTTAATATATATCTAAAAATAAAGTCAAAATGATGAACTAGCACATATCCTGGAGTTAAAGTAAATGTAGTGTTAGCTTAGTACAACATTAATTTGTAAATGCAGCAGAAAATAGACATAAATATGCAAAGTTTGAGTTAAGCTAAGAAGACATGTCTTTTGAATGGCTAACAGATATCCTGTAAAACGTAATTGGGATAAGGGTAGCTGAGGTAAGGCTCAATTTTATATGATTTTTTTTTTTCAAAAACCTAAATTATCAAAAATACTCAATCAAAATCGATTTAAAAATGCAAACACTTACGACTAGAAGATACCCTGTAAGCGATATGAAGAGCAACCAAGGAAAATTTGGTTTTTAATGCATAATTCATAGACTATGAAACACTCTGTATTGGAAATATAAACTATAGCCAAATGGAAATGAGCTCAGACTCACTATTAATAAAGCAATGAATTTTAAGAAAATTTAAAAGTTCAGTACCCAATGTTTACCCTGTATACCCTGTAATTGCTAAGCTGCACAATATTGCTAGAATAACTTTGCTCAAGAAAAATTATCAGTGAGTTTAAGTTGCTGATTTGAAGATTCATCATATACACCTGCGGTTAGTTTCAAATACAGGGTATAACAAGAGCAGAAGATGCAGCAATATGAAACCTTCATTAGCGAACAGCTAGCTACGGAGATATGAGGAAGAGGCGACTAGAACTTAGCTGTATTGGCTAAGGATTGCAGCCGATGAAAGAGATAGGCAGAGTAAGAGAGAGCGAGAGAGAGAGAGAGAGAGCTAGAGGGAGAGAGAGAAACAAGAGACAGGACTCAGGCTTGAAAACGCTTCCGGCCATACAAATTGTACGTGAAACGTGAGAAATTAATTTTCAAGGTGCTCAGCATTCGGCTGCTCGAACGAACTGTTATTGAGTGGGGGCGTGGCAGGTCTGTTACTTCCAACTATGACCATATGACCAGTGGGCATCATAGTTTGAGTCCGTTCGATCGGGCATTAATCAAACACATACATATACTCACACACACACCCATAAATTTGTTGGGTCTTTAATCAACAAAAATGGAAATTTTGCTGAGCAAAGCAAAATATTTTTGCCTCTTCTGCATTTTGCTTAGGCTGAAATTGAATTTGAAAGTTGGACATAACTTAAAGATGCAATGAAAACAAGCTTGTTGAGCTTTAATTAATCGAATCAATCATAATTTGTTATTTCATTAGTCAGTTTTCAAATTGATGTCTCGAGTGCAACTAAAACCCACAAAGCAACTTGGTCAAAAGGCGACAACACGATAGAAAGGGAAAGAGAGTGAGAGAGTGCTTGTAGCGCTTTGCCAGTGGCTCAGCTTAAATGTGACAAAATACACGCGTACATGTGTAAATGACAGTATGTATGTGCGTATGTGTGTGTGTGTGTGCGTGTGTGTCTATTTCGCATATGCAAAGAAATGTCAAAATTCAATTTAATGCTGCCGTAACGAAAATCTGTCAGCTTGCAGCACAAATAATGTCAAAGCCACACACGCACACACACTCGCACACTGTCATAGCTACAAAGTATTGAACATCACACACTTACACACACACTGACACACACATGCTCACACTGGCGCACAAAGGCAAAAGAGCTTGCGTCTGTCAGAGGCAATTGTGGCTGATTTGCGCTTTTTCTTGCACGACTTTAACTGAGAGTAACGACGAAGAAGGAAGAGCAAGAATAACGGCAACCACAACAACAACAACAAGAGCAGCACATGCGGGCGCCGTTTTGATAAACGGGCAATGCTCTCGCTTACACCTACACCATTATGTGGTTGCTTGCTAGACTATGTATGTAGTAGGTTAGAGTGAACGAGTGAGCATGTGACTCTCCTGTTTTTTCTGTGTTGGCATGCGAAGGGGATCGACATTCGACTGCGCGACGTTGACATGTCAAATGATTTTACAAAAGCAGCGCAGTCAGCTGCCAGCTAAACTGAAGTAAGAGTGCGAGACGTTGCGACAAAAGAGACAGCAGCAGCTGCAGCTGCAGCAGCAGCAGCGACAAAGCGACAGCTGCAATTGAAGTTCCTGATGCCCACGGCACGCCGACTATAGCGCAGCGCATAGTGCCGTTACTTTGTGTGTGTGCTGATGGTGGGATCAGACATTTGCTCTTATGCAAAATAAGTATGCTCTGATCTTTTTGCAGTTGAGTTGGGCGCGTGCGAGCTGAACTGAAGCGATAGACTGATTGAAGAACTTATAATAAAGTTAATTAAACTCAATCTCTCCCTCACTCTCTTGCTCTCTTTATTTGCATAAGCACATATAAGTATGTTTTAGGTATGTGTGTATATTAAAGTGCTGCGCCCACTGTGCCTTAAAGTTGCTTTTAATTGCTCTTGTTTTCTCTCCTCTCATTGTTTGTTGTGTGTGTGTGCGAGTGTGTCACCTTTTTAATTGAGACGATTGCAGGCTGAGTGAGGAGTGGCTGCAGTAAGCAGATGAGGGTTGAGTGAGCGAGGTTTCCGCTCTGTGTTTATTTAACTGTTATGAGCGAAAATGCGAGTGTTTTGACTTTTGAGAATTAGCTTTCGAGATAACAGTTATGTGTGAGAGTGGGAGAGTGAGTGAGAGTGTGTGCGTGTGTGCTTCAACGCATTTAATTGGGCAAGCGATTGCCTGACTTGCTTACAAATGTGCGTGAAAACGTGCGAGCCTCTAAAGCAGCGGCATAAAAGCAAATGCAAAAGCAAAGGCAAAAGCAAATGCCAGCGCGTGTGTGTGTGTGCGTGCGTGAATATTGCATGCGATAAATTATTTTAAAGAGCCAGCGCCTGCACCACCTCCTCTCCACTCATGGTTCTATTACGCCTTTGCATCAGTTTTAATATTGTTGCGAATTTTATTTACGCGCAGACAACAAATTTATAAACGTTTATGACAAGAGACAGACGCCCCGCCCCTGTCAACGTTCCCTGCTCTCATGCGAAGCGTTACTTGCAAAGCGGCCAACTGCCTCCCTCTCCCTCTCCCTGTCTCACTCTCTCTCTCTTTCATTAATAATTGTTGCCTTTGTTTTTGGCATTTGTTGTCGGCGGTTTTGGCGACTACTCAAATAAAATTTATTGTTTCTGATATTTCTTTAGTCATTATTATTACGCACATTTATTATTTATTATTTATTTATTAATTTGTTTTACATGCGGATTATGCAGGTCATGACAAAGGACACACACACACACACACACGCACACACGTAGACACACGGTCGCATCAATTGAGCTACGTGCACAGTGGAGCAAACTCTGCAAATGTCTTGAAATATATTTTCTTTAATTTGCTACTTGAAATAGGCATAAATAATAAATATTTAGATTTTCATATTGCTTTCATTAATGAGATTTTAAAATCATATATCATAATTATATTTTAATATTATCGATTCTCTAATTCTTAGCTTTTCTTGTCAAACTTTAGGACACGTGGCCAACACTTTGCTTACACCAATTTGATATAATTTTTTTGAACAGTAGGCGATGATATGAAAATCGTTGGATTTTTCGAGGCACCAGACCCATTTTCATATATTTTCAGTCTTGGTCCAGATGTTGTGCTGAACACAACTAAAAATCTAAACCTAAAAAAAAACGTAAAATATTTTATTTATATATTTTGTAAAAGTGAATCGGCAAAAATTGTAAAATTGTAAATCGGCAAATACTGTAAATAGTTTGGAAGAATAATATATATATAAAAATATTTCGTAAAAAACGCGTGTGACGAAAAAAGTTATTCAACATGAGCGGTAAGTACCAGAAGATATAAACGGTTAAGCCGGAGTGTGGGGCTTAGACTACATAACTTCAATATAATCTTAGCCCCTGGAAAAGTTCCGGAAGTACGCGAAACACAGCCCTTCGAGCGCGATGAGCTGTGCCCCCTGACGCCAACTCCCAGCGAGGAGCCGGAACGTCCACTTGATATATTGGATGTCGACCGGCCATGCGTTAACAATATTGTCGGGCCAGTGCCAGCCGATAACTCTACATTCGTTGAGTCGGACAAACACGACGTATTTACCCAGAGCCGTCGCGATTCGAGCACCAATCCCGAGCGTCCGTACTCGCTGAACAATATGGCCCCGGAGCCAGATCTGAAGGAACCGATGGGACCTTGTGGGGATTATGTGGAGCAGTCGCAAGTGCCGTGCGTCAAGCTTGAAAACAAGGATAACTACTATTCACGCAATCCTATTACCGGATCCGGTCTGAATGGCGATGGAGTGGGCGGTCTAAAGCCAAAGAAACTGAAGAATCGCGGTATGTTTGTAGAAATTTATATATTGTCCATGGAATGGAGATTGGCAAAAGTTTAACGAGAGATCATGGATAGATTTAGTTTCTTATAGAGAAATCCTTAGAGCTTATATGAAATTTAAACAAATTTAGATTATGTTGCTCAGATATTGTATAAGAAAGATTTCGATTTGGTATGGAAGGTCTTTAAGTCTAGCGTGAAAAATATTTCTTTTATTCCAAACTCCTCACAATTCATATATCAATCATTTAAATTGCTCTTCTATCTCGTATTAGCCATATACTTGGTATAACTTATGTCGAAAACATACATACTTATTTATTTATATGATGTATGGGAAGCATTTGTATCTGGGAGATAATAAGATCATTTAAGGGAAACATTGAAATCCCAAATAGGTTATATATAGATAATGTATAGTTGAATCTATCATAGATAAACATTTTAGATCGAGCACTGACATATGAGTCTAGTCATTGGAATTATAACGACCTTTCACACTACTTCTACCATATTTCCATCACTCATCATATATTATATAATTTGATCTCCTTATCTATTTGCATGGCACGCTCGATAACAATAGAGGGTAATCCAGTTACCGGCGAGGGCTACAAACCTGGTGCCACCGACTTTATACAACCGCCCAGTCAGATGGGCGGACAGCCAATGCAATCCACTACAAATAGCCGTGTCCCACCCGGTGGTTATTCCTCGGGACTTTGGTAGGCACCATATAGAGAACATGCTTACCAGCCCTGCAAGCTCCAGCTCCAGCTCCAGCTCCAGCTCCAGCTTCTGCAAAGTACCAGCAACAAAAAAGAAATACTAACCAAACGCATTGAACACGGTATATCGTAAATTATATCGATAACAATCGCCAAACCCGAATTTAACACGACAAAAAAAAAAATTCTCTAAAGCAAACAAAATACCAAAAAAAAAAAAAACTTGATTATGGACTACTGAGACTCGGCGCAATACTAGAAAAACAAATTGCAAATATTAAAGAAATATCTACTAGGAATGAATACGATGCATATAATCTTTATATAAAAGAAGAAACCACACTAACTAACTAAAAAAAAAAAAATACTATACATAACACAACACAAAATGGGAAAGTCATAAATTATATACATATTAAAAATCACGATTGAATTGACAACACAAAAATGGGAAAGTCATAAATAATGTAAGCCATACATATCATATATAACTAAAAAACAATTGGCAAAGAGAGAGGGAATATTATGAATATTCACACAAATATAAACAGAGGTCTAAGAAGCGATAAACACTAAACTGAAAAAAAAACCAAACACTTTTGTTACACATTTTGACTGAATACTGTAAGAACAGTATATTAATACTAAACAAAACCGCACAGCATGGCAAATTTATAATTATTATTATAACAATATTACATTTAACATATATACGCGAGTGTGTATAACAAAAATACCAAAACCATATACAAAATATCCACAATTCTAGCAGCTATCTATATAAATATATATAAATATAATAATGGATAAAACATATATATGAATATGCATAATATCACGACTATAATATATAAATATAAACACAAATATCTATGTCTGTTTATCCATAAATATATCTATATATATATATAGAAATGTCTTGATATATAGGCACTCTCACAACTCTTACAAACATCATCCCATATATTGTATATCATATTCTCAATGTATGTAAGCATAGCTATATGCAAATGTCTTATAACGTTTTATGATCGAACAATAAAAATGAGTTATGTAAAAAAAATGCTAAACTAACTTTTCTATGGTGGGCCTACAAATTGCAGCTTAAGATAAGTTATGAGCTCGAATCATCGATCTATATTAATTTTTTATTAATAAAATTTTTTTTTTCTTTTAGTACGTTATTTTTATACCCTGATCCTATTGAAAATGGGAGTTCAGGGCATAATGGTTTGTAAAAATGTAAGTAACAGGCAGAAGGAGACGTCGCAGACCGCATAAAGTATATGTATTCTTGATCAGCACCTGTCCGTCCATCCGTCTGTCCGTCTGTCTGTCTGTCCGTATGTATGAACGCATCGATTTCCGAAGATATAGTTCATTCTTTTTGTGTTAGATCCGTATATTGCACGCGCAGTACGAGTTTGTTTCAGAAATTCGATAACTTGTATATTTGCAAAGTTATCGATAAACGAATTTATCGGAAATCAATTATAAAATTATATCTCGTTCATCTTTAGAGTTAGAGTCTTCAAGTCTTCTGCATATATATAGATACTAATTTAATACAATTTCGGTTTTTGTCAGATTTTGGATTCCGGTACCCAACTCCCCCCCACTCCACCAAATGTGTAAAAAATGCATTTCAAATACTAGAGACATGCAGTTTGGTTTAGCACATAGATATGAATATCATATTTATAATCTGAAAAGATGAATACGATTGTCCGTCTAGAAACAGAATTATTAATCAATAACGTTTTTGCAGCACAACCCACGCGGCCCAGCAAGAAAGGCAGCGAGTCAGCAAGACGCTTGGAATGCTTACACACATACAGGCGTACAAGCGTAGATCAGCGTGTGTGTATGTGCTCTTGTTTTTGCATGTATAGTTTCTTACGCGTGGAGAATCGAAACGAGGCATTCTTGGAATATGATTCGTTCGAAGAAGGGCTTAGGGTATCTCGTAGTCGAGCCGTCTCGACTAGAACCTTCTTACTTTTTTATATTAATTTTGTTTTATTTATTTAACATTTTTTCAGCTGTTAGCTTTTTTTTTTAATATTCTAATTTCTAATTTCTACCATTGCTCTTTTTGGCTACTTGCAAATTGATTGTGTGCCACTGTGCAAGCGCCTTGTCAATATCAACGTCGATGCTGCCCATGTTGACGTCGGCGTCGACGTCGACGCCTGTCGATAGGCAGAGCAAAAATGTTCGTTTGATTTGTTATCAGGTGGCATTTTTGTTGCTGTTGTTGTAGTTGTTGTTGTTGTTGTTGTCAGCGTTGATGGCGTTTGTAATTTCGTTTACGGCATTATGTAATTTATTAACTTTTCATTGAAAGTTATGTTGCGGGCGCCGGCTTCAACGGCTGCGTTGACGACATCTTTAATTAATTACATTTTAACATGATAATTAATAGTGCCGCGGCCTCTGACGACAGCCGGGCTGCGAGGGTGCGGGTGCGGCTGCGGGGCGAGCCGGTCTCGGCTGGAGTGGGCGTGGCCAGAGCGAGACCAATTGATCGGCTGACATAACATGACAGCCTCGCAAACACAAAGTGTTTGACAATTTATCGATAACTGTGGACAGTCATAATGCAACACTCAGTGCTGTAAAGTGTCACAGGGAATGCGTGTAGAACGAGAAGTAGGTAATATAGCTACAGATGAAGCTGAACAACATTTGATATGATCACATTTATAGTTTATCGATAACTGTCGTTAGTTAATGAGCGTCGATTGATGCATGTGACAGGGAATGCGTGTAGAACGAGAAGTAGGTAATATACATAGTTACAAATGCAGCTGAACAACATTTGATATGATCACGTTTATAATTTATCGATAACTGTCGATAGTTAATGTGCGTCGATTGATGCGTGTGACAGGGAATGCGTGTAGAACGAGAAGTAGGTAATATACATAGTTACAAATGCAGCTGAACAACATTTGATATGATCACGTTTATAATTTATCGATAACTGTCGATAGTTAATGTGCGGCGATTGATGCGTGTGACAGGGAATGCGTGTAGAATGAGAAGTAGGTTACAAATGCAGCTGAACAACATTTGATATGATCACGTTTATAATTTATCGATAACTGTCGATAGTTAATGTGTGTCGATCGATGCATGTGCTGCAAAGTGAAGCAGAGAAAGAATATGAAGCGAATTGCAGCTAAGCGAGGCACAAAAGCGACCCCGGAGCCTTACTTATCGAGGAGAGCATTTCCGATTTATCGATAACTGTTTTCAATACGAATGTAGCTTGCAGAGTTGATAAATGTTTAACTATATATCATGCATTGATCAGCTTAAGCGCATAGCAAGCTTATAAGCACACAAATCTATCTATATATATATATACATATATACATATGTATATGTATATATGCATATATATATTTGATTTCTGGTCTGGGTTTGCGTTTCGCATTTCGCATTTCGCTCGTCTCGCAAAGTCAATCAATCATTTAGCTAAACGTTGTTAATTGGAATTCAATGGAGATAGCGTGTATCTGAAGATGTCCACTCATGCCCAATGTTTGCGCGCTGGTAGGTGCCGTGCACGACTTGACACATACCCTGTGAAATGGAGCGGGGTCGGGGGAGGCGATAAATCTAAAGCGAGCGATGGAAAGAGTTAAGCTTTGCATTAAATTGCAATAAAGCGCTGGATAAAGTGGTGAAATGGCGTTGAAAGGTAAAGATATGACAGTTTTAGCATGAAATGCCTGACTACAAGATACCCTGTAACTGAACATTTTATTAGACTTGAATATTAATGGTTAAAAATGGCAAATGTTTGACAATATCCGGCAAAATTTGATATATGCGAGAATCTTAAGAGCTGATTATAAATGCTGCACTACAGCATACCCTGTAATTGTTTGCAATTCAGTCAAATTTTACTTTGGCTAGTAAAAAAGTAAATGAATCTTTTGTATAAAAAGGCCTGACAAATATTAAAGAGTTAACTGAAACTGATTAACTATTAGATATCCTCGAATTAGCTTAATCAATAACTAAACTGTAGCCCAATGTCCTCAATATGCTTGCTTAAAACTCATAAAAAACGAAGCTTTAAAAGCCAAGCTGCACAGCTATAAAAATCACACACACACACACAGATAGAGCCAGCAATTGATGATATATATCTATATCTATATCTATATATATGTGTTTTTATAGAGGGATATATGCATCGGGTCGGCGACAGCTGGCGAGTCGATGAGCACATTGATGATGACTATAATGATACACAAACAATTGCCCGACCATTTCAATTCAATTCCATTCAATATATAGCTCTGCACCAGCCTCTCCCTTCGCTCGCTCATGCTCTGTGTGTGTGTGTGTTTGTTTTTTTTCTTCTTGTGCCTCTTCCAATCTTTTTTTTTTATCTTTCCGCCTCGTGCTGTGGTGTCCGGTTGCCAGGACTACCCCAACCGAACCCAGCCCCGGCCAAGCCAGAGAAAAGTTGTTTTGACAGTAGCCAAGATTGAGTTCTTATTCAATTTGTACGGATTTGTAGCGTTACCCCTTAAAACCCACTTCGTGGCCGCACCCTCTGCCGCGCGCTGGCAACCTCTCTATTGGAATTTATTTCATATTATTGCCCTTCTTCTTCGGTTCCCTGTTGTTGTTTGCGTCACAAGTTGGCCTTGTTTTGGCAACTCACAAAACTTCTTGGCTGGCTTAGTCCAAGTGCTGCGGCCTCAGCTGCAGTTAACTTGACCCTACCCGAGCTGACCCCACGTCGCTCCATGCCCCTCACACATCCTCCCCATCCACAGCCGTTGCCTTGGCTCTTGCAAGTTGGAGCGGCAACAATTGACTCCAGCGACTGGACACTCGGCTGCCAATTGGCTGCCAGCTGCCCGCAAAAGTATGCTACAAATTTGTAGCGAGCTCTTGAAGAACTCGACACAGTGAGCACACGCTAAAGGCGACCCGGCTGAAGTGTGCCAAACAGTCAACAATCAAATATTACACACATATTATATGAAGCTTTTCTCAAAGGTATGCGCGGCTAATAGATACCCTTTTTGGAACTTTATTTTTACAGTTTTTATCGTATAGTAAAAATCATCGAAAGCATTTGAGTGCCATCAAAAGTTGGCTGAACAAGCATGAGTTTTTTTATCGATCCAATAAAATGCATATCGATATTTCAGTTTTCGAAATCATGCAATATTGAATTTATCGATAATAGTGTTAACCATAAAAGCTTTTCGATGATTTATCAATATAATTGGCCTAAATGCTAATCGATAACAGGTAAATAACACAATAATATTTGCATCGATAAAAGATATATCATATATCAATAATAATATTATCGATAACATGTCATCAACACCTTCATATAATATATTTTTATCGATTAGAGTTAAAGAAAACATTTTTTATCGATTACAAAGAATGCTGGATATTATATATCATATCTGAATCATTAACAGTGCGTTTCAGCTTTATCGATAGCTTTTGCTCGAGGGCACGCTTAACATAATTATTGAATAAGTATAACGATAACAGTTCATTGCTCGTTAATTCATACTCATTTTTATCGATAACAGTTAATTGCTCGTTGATTCATACTGCTTTTATCGATAACAGTTCACTGCTCATTGATTCATAGTAATTTTATCGATAACAGTTCATTGTTCATTGATTCATAGTACTTTTATCGATAAAATTTCATTGCTCGTTGAATCCTACAACTCTTATCGATAACATTTCATAGCACTAACTCTATCGGATGCCCTCATCTAATATATCCATTAAGAGCACGCCGCTTTAGCGAGTGTTCACTGTACATTTTGAGCATGCAAATGCACATGAGCTGCTCTGCTGACAATCAGTTCGTGACGACTTCGACAATTGCCCTTTCTGAATGTGGGTTAAGGGGAGACGCCCCGCAATGCAGCGCCATTTCTTGGTAACTCTTGTTTTTGATTTAGTTTTTTGTTTGTTTTGCTTGGCTTTGTTTGGCTTTGTTTATTTTTGTTATTTTTGGTCTAATAATGGGGTAAATTGTGTTGTTGCACAGAAGTTGGCTTCTATTTTCAGTTTTGTAATTGGTACTTACTGCTGTTATCGATAAAAAAATAAAATGAAAAGCAACAAGCGTGCTGCGGCAGCCAAAGCGAAAAACAACATATACAAACTAATCAAGCTTTGTTTACTTTTGATTAGCCACTTAATTAATTTTGTTTTTTTAAGTAATTTGCAATTTATAGTTGTTATCGATAACTAGATTGTTTAAGTGATTTGATTGGAATATATAAAGTTAAATGTAAATGTTTTTATAGTTTTTTTTTTTTATTAAAATGCTTTAAAAGTTTGCAGTTCTTTTTGTTATCGATAGCCTAAGCTGTTATCGATAAAACTCTTTTAGTTCCCACATTTTGTTTTAACGTTTTAATTGTTGTTTTTGAGTGGTCTAATTTATTTGATGACTCTTGCGCAGTTGCTGATGTGTAGCTGTTATCGATAACTGCGCTCTGGCGATAACACAGCAATTTAATCAACTTTTGCTTTATTGCTCGTATTTTGCCGTTGTTGCAGGTGCTTTTTGCCTTTTTGTTATTTATGAAGTGGCCAGCTTCTACGCTCCATCATCTGTCCCTCAATTCCCCTTCCAATCCCACTAAATTATCTGCGTCTGCTGCTTCTGTTGCCTCTTCTGCTTTTGCCTCCACTTCTTCTTCTTCTTCTTCTGCTACAGCTGCATGAACTACATTCATTTTTTTTTTTTGCTGGTCTTTCGGCTTTGGGTTTTCGCGACTCCAAATTGCCAACTTAGTTGTTATTTGTTGGCTGTCTGGCCCACCAGCTGTATGTGTGTGTGTGTGTGTATGCTGTATGTGTGTGTATGTGTGTGTGTGTGTATGCTGTGTGTGTGTGTGTGTGTGTGTGTTAGTGTGCATGCTGATGGCTCTCACGTCACCACTTCTGCAAATTGCGGCAATAATGCAACAAAGGTTTCTTGGGAAACACACACCAAATTGCATTGCCCCTACCCGCGCGCGCTCTTCCTCTCCCTCTCTCTCTCTCTCTCGCTCTCACTCTGAAGCAGGGTATATATCTGTGTGTGTGTGTGTGAGTGGCGACTCGAAGACGCCGCCGCCAAGTCAGTCACTCACTCGCTACTGCTGCTGCTTGCCCTTTGCTGCATTTCATTTTCATTTTCAGTATTTTTCCTTGCCTCATATACTCTAACATTAGATCTGAACGAATTGTCTTGAAGCTTGAGCATCGCTGATAATATTTGTAATTTTTAGACTCTGTTCCCTAAAAGGGAAAAAGAGTCTATTGGGTTTGTGCAATGTCCGTCTTGCTATCCGTTCGTCTGTCCGTCCGTCCGTATGTCCGTCTGTCCGTCCGTCCGTATGAACGCCATATTTTTCGGCGCTATTAGAGCTAGAGACTTGAAATTCGGAACATATACTCCTATATGCTTCCGAATTATAAAGTGTAAAAATTTTCCCGTTCCGCCCACTAGGGGCGTGGCAAATCGGAAAACTCTTCCGCCTATAGGCCAGAAATCATACTAGATGATAAGCTAGAGAGTTGCAATTTGGAATGTATACTCGCGGTGACAACCCAAGTTCAATAAGCTATGGAGGATATATCTACGCACATTGGGGGCGTGGCAAATTGGAAAACTCTTCCGCCCATAGGCCAGAAAGCATACTAGATGATAAGCTAGTTTATTTTTATTTTTATTGTTTTTTATAATGAATTCATTTGCCTGTTATATTGGCTTTAGTGGTACCTAACTTTCTCTATCTTTCTCTTTCTCTGTCTCTCTCTCTCCCTCTCTCTCTCTCTCTTTGATTCTCTGTTATTCTCTGTCTATCTTTGGCTGTAGTCTACTTTTGCATATTATCAACTCTCTCTCTTTTTCTTTCTATTCTCTCTCTTTCTTACTCTCTCCCTCTCTCTCCCTCTCTCTCTCTCTCTCTCTCTTTGATTCTCTGTTATTCTCTGTCTATTTTTGGCTGTAGTCTACTTTTGTGTATCCCCTTCTCTCTCTCTTTTAATTCTCTCTTTGCCTTTGGCCATAATCTGCTTCTTCTCTCTCTCTGCCTCTCTCTCTCTCTCTCTCTCTCTCTCCCTCTCTCTCTCTCTCTCTCCTTCTCTCTCTCTCTCTATCTCTCTCTCTTTCTCTCTATCTGTCTACCTCTCTTTCTGAAAGAGCATTTAAATTTCGTATATTTGTCAAATTTTCGCTCAGATTTTTCGTGTATTTTTTTTTTTTTTCATTTTCTTCGTCTTTTTTTTGTTTTGATTTTTTTTCTATTTTTTCTATTTACATTTTCAGTTGCTGCTGTTGCGGTTTTCGCTTTGGTTTTCATGTTGCAAGCAACATTTTTGTTTGTAATTTAGTTTGGAATGCCTTCGCGCTGTCGCTGCTGCTGCCGCAGTCGCTGCCTTAGACGCTGCCTCAGTCGCTGCCTTAGACGTTGCCTCAGTTGCTGCCTCAGTCGCTGCCTTAGACGCTGCTTTAGTCGCGGCGGCGCATTTCTAAGAAAAATCTTTGTTGGCCAACATCTTAGCGGTGTGTGGGGAATTCGCGTAATTGCAACAACGCGAGCGTACACTCCGCCTTCCCTCTGCCCCCACTCACCTCTCCTCACTCCCTTTCTCGTGCGCTCACTCTGCCATGTGTCCTTTAAAGGACTGTTGACTGTTGACTGACGGCAGGCAAATCAACTGACAATGCAACTGATGCGGGCATTTGCTATACAGAAAAAAAAAAACTTTAAACCAAGCAAAACAACAAATAGACAAACAATGCTAGAGTGGTGCATATCGGTTCATCACATACCCTCCCTGCAATTGTCATTGTCATTCTGATTAAATACCCTGTAAACTTCGAGAATCGCAATGAAAGTCAGCTAAGAACAGTTGAGAGTAAATGTATGGGGAAAAAGGAAATAAAACACGCTTCTTAAACATCTTAAATGAGAAAATTGAATGGTAAACAGAACTCGGATCCATAAAAACTTCATTGAACAGGGCCGCACACAAAGAGACAAAGAACGAGCAGTTGGAACGGCTCTGGGAGGCGGGTCTCAATGAGCGGGTGGCAGTGTGGTATTGGAGGTGTGAAACACCTATTGGTAACACCTATTTTCAAACAATTTCCGACGCATGCTGTGCACAGCACTCGCATTGATTCGCACATGCCTGACTGCTGCTCGCCCGCTCCGGCGGCCGCTGCTCCACGAGCTTCCGTTTGTTGCTAATTTTTTTTTCCCTCATCGATTCGATCTGCTTTTCTTTTTTTATCTTTGATTTGGACTTTTGGCAAACATTGAACCGAATTCAAGTTTAACCTCAGCCGCGCCCCCTGAACTCGCCGCTCCGGCGCAGCTCTCTCGCTGTCGGTTGCCGTTGCAATTAATTCAGAATATTCACATCACGTTCGAGATTCCATCACCAAACAATTTCATACGTATTAACGCGATGTCGAAAGTGAAAACAGGCCAAAAGACATTCGAAGAGTCAAGCACGCCCCCTCACCCTCACCCTCAGCCTCACCCTAACCCTCACACCCACGTTCCAACCTCCATTGCCCTCACGAGCAACTGGCGAGCTTTCATTTCATTTCATTTCATTTATTAGCTGAGCTGAATGCGTGACTCGTGACTGGGTTTCCTCTCTACTGCTCCTACACATAGGGTATACTCGATAAAAGTAATTCCCGAATGACTCTTTGTGGGTTTCTCTTGCAAGAATTTGATTTACAGCTCGCTGGGATTAGTTGCAATCGGGTTTGATTAGCTGCATAATGCTCTATCAGAATGCATAGTAAACATTTTTAATATATGCCATGCCAATTGTGAGGCTCAGTAATGGGAGATGTAATGAGAGATGTAATGAGAGATGTTTGCTCTAGAGCTGATCTAATTTTAATTTTTTTGCGAAAGCTAAAATTTTGTCATTCAAGAGTTCTAGAACTGCTAGAAACAGTTTTAAGAGTAAGAGATATATGGAAAGGGAAATTGATGAGAGTGAGAGGATAAACTTGAGAGAGAAAGAGAGAGAGGGAGAGAGAGAGAGAGAGAGAGAGAGAGAGAGAGAGAGAGAGAGAGAGAGAGAGAGAGAGAGAGAGAGAGAGAGAGATAGTACTTCATCTGCGTAGTAGAGAGAGAGAGAGAGCTGATACTTCATCTGCGTAGTTATATATAGACAGGCAGGCGGACGGACGGAGAGACATCTATGTTGATACATATATCGATATCTAGATAATATCTATGTGTTGGATAGACAGACGAATAGATGGAATGG